>CAMZMU010000074.1:141870334-142470334 GCA_947311845.1 Poa pratensis | reverse complement strand
CATGAAGAGATGCATCAAGTATTGTCAAGATCCAGATCATACAATGAAAGCTTAAAAGTCTTATCAACAATGCATTGTATGCTACTTATGCTAGTTTCAGAGTTCTCTTTTTCTTTTCTCTTAGGTACACTCTCTTCATCAAAAAGATTTTCAGGCACAATCCATCCAAAATTATTTTCTAAAGTGTCATGCAATGCCATCATTTTATAGGGGATTGGAATTTTCAGACCATTCTTAGCAAAAGGTTGATTAGAATATTTAGCTCTATTTTCCCTTCTTGTTCTAAGAATTTTCATAACATCAGTGTAGCAATCAAACATTTTATATTTAGCAAAGATCATTCTAGCTTCCTTAGCAACATCTCCCAATTCTTCATGCAAAGTTTCTAACACAAAGTCTTTCTTTTCACCATTTTTCATATCATGAAGTGCTAAAAACATGTGTTGCATTATAGGATGCATATTAACAAACCTAGCTTCTAGCATTTGAACAAGGGAAGCTATGGCAGTTTCATAATTAGGAGCAAGTTCAGCTATAGATTTCTTTTTAAAGTCATCAGACTTTCTCACAAAGTTCAGAAATTGCTCAATGTTGTTTTCCCCTATGACAGAGCCACTACCTACTTGTATGTTTATCATGGAAAATTCAGGTTTCAAGATAGGTAAAGCTGTGAACTCGAATTTGTTAAAGTCAGACCACTCAGTATTATCAGGATTACTCATTTTAGCAAGACTAAAACAAGCAACAGGGCAACTCGAAATTAAAAACTAGATGCAGGAATTTAATTTTTTTGGTTTTTGATTTTTAACAGCAAGCAAAACAAAACTAAAACAAGACAAAAAACAAAGTAAAGAGATTGGAACTGAGAGACTCCCCTTTCCAATAGCCTCCAAGTCCCCGGCAACGGCGCCAGAAAACAGCTTGATGGCTACGTGTTGGTGAACCCCAAGAGGAAGGTTATGATGTAGACAGCAGAAGTTTTCCCTTGAATAATCTACCCAAGGTTATCAATCCAGTAGGACTTGACGATCTATCGGAAGGTTGTTGATGTTGACTCCCCCTGGCGCTAGGGAGCTTGCACCAACGTGGAATCTGCACAGACACAAACCAGAACTTTGCCCAACACGAAACAGAGAGGTTGTCAATCTCTCCGGTCTTGCAGAAACAAAGAGTTAAACGTATGGTGTGGAAAACAGCAGGAAAAACAGCAAGTAACAGGAAACAGATGATTGCAGCAGGTTGTGTAAACAGTATGAGGAAATTGGACCAGGGTCCACAGTTCACTAGTGGTGTCTCTCTCAGAACAGATAACTAGCATGTTGGGTAAACAAATTACAGCTGGGCAATTGACAAATAGAGAGGGCATAACAATGCAATACATGCCAAGATGTCTACTATGAAATCTAGTTGGGCATTACAACAAAGTACATAGACCGTTATTCCAACCGCATCTATGCCTAAATAATCCACCTTCAAGGCAGCATCCGCATCCTTTCAGTATTAAGTTGCTAACAACAGATTATTGCATGAAGTAAAGTGTGTAATGTAATCAATACAAGTGCCCTTGGACACTGCACCAATGTTTTATCCCTAGTAGCAACAGCACATCTACCATCTTAGACCTTTCTGTCACTGATCCAGATATCTAGAGACTGAACCCACTATCGAGCATAAATACCCCCTCTTGGAGTCACAAGCATCTACTTGGCCAAAGCATCTACTAGCAACGGAGAGCATGCAAGATCAAGAGCACATAGATAAACAACTTGAATAAACATGGTATCAATATTCATCGGATCCCAGCAAACACAACATCTAGCATTACAATAAGATGATCTTGATCATGTTAGGCAGCTCACAAGATCTAAACATGGAGGCACAAGGTAGAGAGACAACCATCTAGCTACTGCTATGGACCCGTAGTCCAGGGGTGGACTACTCACGCATCACTCCGGAGGCAGGCATGGTGATGTAGAGCCCTCCGGTGATGATCTCCCCTCCGGCAGGGTGCCGGGAAGAGCTTCAGAACTCCTCCGATCTGAGATTGACGATGACGGCCGCGACGGAACTTTTCGTGGAATATGATCGACCGTAATAGGGTTTTCGCGTCGCGGAGAATATATAGGCGAAGAGGCGGCGTCGGTGGCCGAGGGGGGCCACCACGCCATAGGGGGGCGCGGGCCCACCCTGGGCCGCGCCCTAGTGTGGCGTGGCCCCCTGGTGGGTCTGCTCCGACTCCCCTTTGGACTCCGTGATCTCCTCGTGATATTATTGACGATGTCTTTTGTTTCGTCCAATTCCGAGAATATTTCCTTAATAGATTTTCTGAAACCAAAAACAGCAGAAAACAGGGAACTGGCACTGTGGCATCTTGTTAATAGGTTAGTCCCAGAAAATGCATAAAAATGATATAAAGTGTAGCCAAAACATGTAGCAATTGATATAATAACAGCATGGAACATCAAAAATTATAGATACGTTTGAGACGTATCATGAGGCACCCTCTCTCCCCCCTCGTGGCTCCAATGCCGTCCGTTTTCGTCTCCGTGGATTCGTCTTGACCTAAAACCGACTATAAAAATAGTCCCCCGAGGAGTTTCGCAAGGAGGCGGCGGAGAAACACAAAACCACGAAATAGAGAGTCAGAAGGCTGTTGCCGGAGAAGATTGGAGGGGGAAACGCCGCCGGATCACCTCCGGAAGGCTCCTCCATCCCCCCTCCGGAGTCTCCATCAACACCACCGTCAAGACCAGCACCATCTCCATCACCATCTTCGTGATCCACTTCACCTCCCTCATAGTTTGAGATTGTTCGAACCCTAGCTATTGTCTAAGTACTATTCTACATGTTTGTGAATTGCTACTTGTCATTGTTTTATGGGGAGATTATATTTTCAGATTGTGTTGTATCACTTATACCATTGAATCATATCATGTATTCGCGTTGTGAGTAGTTCTCTCATGTTCCTGGGGGCATAGGATGGATTGGCAATGATTTCCACTCAACATGTATTGAGTATTTGGTCAAGTTTTTATCTTTTATGGTTATCTTTTTGTACAACGTATGGGTGCACACATATGTTGAGTAATGCATGAAGGTGATCACACTAATGTGATGGAATGGGTAGGACCTGGGAGGACACGTAAACCTGTGGTCTAATACATGAAGTACCATTAGGAGGGGATTTATATCGGGACCTTAGAGTTTAAGGCTATGGTGGGACTCTATGTCTTAATAACTCTTGTGCTGTCATTTACTTGGCCATAAGAACCATCATAAGGGTTTAGTTTATTTATTTAGCTACACCTAATTATGGCTCCATCCAAAGAAGATTAAAACTTGACAAAATGTTTACCTTGTTGTTCTAGAAATATCTATGCCATGAAATCCATGTAGCCCTTGGGAACGTTTTCCACGCATAAGAAACACACACTTAAGCTTGTCCTCTTGCTGCATAGAGGATTGGGATTTCTCTCTTTGAGAGCTTTCACTCATCATATTTTATTTTCAGCTTTTTACTTTATTGCAAACTCTACACCAAAAACCCAAAAACACTTGCATCATTTAATCATTTTAGTTTGTCTAAGTGCATAGATAATAAGAGAAGTGACACTCTTATTTGAGAGGATAAATACTTATACCTTCTACTCCTCGTGGGATCGATACTAATACTTACACATTGAAGATTTCAACGATCCCCTATACTTGTGGGTATCACTCACGCGAATAGTTGCCCGGTTCATTGGCCAAGAATGAGAGCTGGTGCTAGAATTCATTGGCTGGCGCAGATGTGTAACGGCTTCCGATCGAGTAACAAAGAGCTGGTTTTGCCTACCTCTAGAAGGCTCGAAAGGCGTGCGGTTTCGGCTCTCGGCACCGAAGTAAACTCTTTCTACTGCGGGCCTATGGATTTTGCAGGATAAGTGATGGCATTCCTTAGGAAGGTATTTCCCCTACTATGCTCGTTGCTTTGCTTATTAATGATCATAGAAACGAAACCAGTTGTGTACACCAAAATCCGTGTTCTACTAAGAAAACAAACTAATACGTGTATATACAGCTTGAATCGTCGTTTAACGCATAGGTGGGTAGCTACCCCCACGCATAGCAAATTGTCTCTCAACAGATGGAAATATACCGTTTTGTTTCGGCTTGTGTTGCTGAAATTGGAAACGAAATCGAAAACCTATAAAATGCGTAGGGAAGTGGAAATCAACGGAGAGGAATACAAAATGGATATGGGACGAATACGATAGGAAAACAGAAATTTAGAATAATCCGTATCCTTTGTTATATGTTTCTTTATATTGCTGTCCGTTTTCTTTATGTGGAAATGGACTGAAAATTTCTGTTCCATTTTCAAAAGGTGATAATGCAACATTTTTGTGTGAAAAATTATTATTTGGAAGTTATTTTCATAGAGCACACTAAAACCATACAATTAACCATAAAAATTAAGTCCCATCTAAAAGAAATATTGTGAATGGAGAAACTAAGCGTGACACATGAACACTAGATCAGTGTTAAGTTTATCTTAACTTTGCCACAAAACCTTAAAGACGAAGGGGAACTAAAAGTATCACAAATTATTCACAATGTGAGTAAAGGGCAATCATTAAGTCACGATTAGCCATTGTGATTGCTAGGTGCCTGAACCCTAGGATTATACTTATCCATGGGCAACTCGACCCGACCCAGCCCGAAAATCTCGAGTGGGCCGGGCTTGTGCATCGGGCCTGGCTTGGGCCTATATTTCGGGCCCGTCGGTCGGCTAGGTTGTGTATGGGCTTGCGAGAAACATGATTTTGGCCGTGGTCAGGCCAGGCCGGTGGGCATGTTCGTGTTTTCCGGGCTCGGGTTGAGCTCGAGCCCGTTTCTACGGCCCGACAGTCCGGCCGGGCTAGGGCCTGAGCTTTCAGGGTCGGGCTTTCTTAGGCCCAGCCGGCAAGAATATACTCCCTCCGTTCACAAAAGGATGTCTCAATCATTTCTAAATCTTCATGTATCTACAACGGAGGGAGTACCTAGGATCAGTCGCGAGCAGAAAAATTGCTTGCATGACAATAATTCGTGACAGCGTTAGTCAGCCCATAACGAAAATCTTTCAGGGCAGTGACTCGTTAACGAAAAGCTTTTATAGGCCAAAACATTCGTCCACTTTATATTTGTACACCTGAAATGGATTGATAAATAATTCGTCACGTGACCTACTTTGTAACCCCGGCTCGTAGTGCACGTAGCGTACTGGCCGCGGCGCAGCTCACATTCAAACATCCTTCGCCCGCTCGATCTCCCACGGCTATATATAACACTGGTGCCTCGCCACCAGTGCTCCCTGCTTCAAGAACCAACGACTCAAGTGATTAGTGACTGAGCTAGCAATGGATCAAGGGGCGGGGGCGGTGGCGGCAGGAGTAGCAGCCGGCTCCGGGAGCGGCAAGCCCGTATGTTCATCATTTTCATTTCTAATTTATTTTTTATTTTCCTCATTTTCTATTTTTTTTAGTAATACAATATTTTGGACTCCGAATCATTTTTTTAGAGAAAACGTTGAGTATCTTTATTAACCCATGAACATTTTTTTGGACCAATGGATATCCTTTTTTGGTTCACTATTATTTTGTTCACCGGCATTTTTAGTTCACTAATTTTTTTTGTTCACCGACGTTTTGTGGTTCAATATTATTTCTAGATTACATTTTTTGTTCACATACATTTTTGGTTTACTATTTTTTTGTTCACCGGTATTTTTTTGGTTCACTATAATTTATGGTTTACTATTTTTTTGTTCACCGACATTTTTTTGGTTCACTATAATTTTTGGTTTAATATTTTTTTGTTCCCAGCATTTTTCGTTCGCCTACGTTTTTCGTTCCCTGATATTTTTTGTTCACTGGCATTTTTCGTTCACCGACATTTTTCGTTCACTTATATTTTTGGTTCACCAACATTTTTGGTTTACTATTTTTGTTTGTTTATTGGCATTTTTTGGTTCACTATTTTTTTCACCAACATTTCGTTCACCGACATTTTTCGTTTACTAATATTTTTGGTTCACTGGCATTTTTTGTTTCCTATTATTTTGGTTCACGACATTTTTAAATGGTTCAGATTTTAAGAAAATTATGCACTTCAAAGTGGTTTAGATTTTGAAAATATTCATATTTGAAAATGGTTCAGATTTTAAATATTGTTCATCTTTCAAAATGTTTCAGATTTAAAAATTGTTCATATTTTGGAAAATATTCATTTTTTAGAATGGTTCAGATCTTAAAAAATAATTTTTTGCTTTGAAATTTTTGTAAATGGAAAAAATTGTTAGATACTTGGATGGGCGCGAGTTCGCCGGCCATAGTGCAATATCCAAATTGAGCTAGCTTGTACAGGAGTCGATCGACCGATCTTGTTGAGCTAGCTCATTACAGGAGTAGTGGATCAACCCATCGATCTAGTTGAGCTAGCTGATCACACTGGCCTCCGCCCAATAGCGAGGGAGTACGCAAACGGGACGCTCGCCGCCGCGTAAGGCGCGATATAGGAGCACCCCGATCAGCCCCGAACTATACCTAGGGAGTTCCTATATACTGCTCCAAGCGCGCGGATGGGTCGCCCTATACATCGC
Organism: Poa pratensis; assembly: GCA_947311845.1. NCBI lineage: Eukaryota > Viridiplantae > Streptophyta > Magnoliopsida > Poales > Poaceae > Poa > Poa pratensis. Next base: position 142,463,712 of record CAMZMU010000074.1, on the reverse strand, counting down.
TTTAGCGAGTTGGTGCGCACCATCGCCCACAGCGCTTTCCGTGTGGGCTGGCCATTATGGGTTGTTTCGTTTTTATGTTTTTTCTTTTCCTTTTCTTTCTTTCCTTATATATTTTTTATTTTTTCCTTTTCTTAATTTTTATTTTCTGCCTTTTTTCATTTATATTTTCCAAATGTATATGAATGATTTTTAACACATAAACTTGACGAATCAAATTAAGCCGAACCAAAAAGAATTGTGTCTAGGTCTAATTTGAAAGCTTTCACCGTAGACCATATTTGAGAGGACTTTGATATGAATCGAGAGGTTTGATAGTGATAAAATGCGAAATTAGGGTGAACCATAATCATAATGAACCAAAAAAGTTTAAGGTAATTTTTTTTTGTTTTTGGCGAACTATTTGGGTGAACCGTAATAATAGTGAGCCAAAAATGAATGAACAAGGAGAAAAGTGAACTAAAATTCGGGTGAACCGAAAATGATAGTGAACCAAAAATGTCGGTGAAAAAAATAGTGAAGCAAAAATAACGGTGAACCAATAATAATTAATAGTGAACCTAAAATGTTGGTGAAAGAAAATTAATCTTGAAGAGAAAATGATAGTGAACCAAAAAAGAACTAAAATTAGGGTGAAACAAAATCATAGTGAACCAAAAAATTAGATCGATGGGCTCGAAAAAAATGTTCATTGATTCATAATTTTTTTTTAACTTGTTCATAAATAAAATATTCACTGGTCTTTTCAAAAAAATGTCGAGGGGTTCCAAAAAAAATATTCTTGTACTACCAAACAAATAAGAAACCAAAAAACGAAAATAAAAAAGAACATAAAAATGAGAAATTAAAAAATTTAAAGAATAACGAAACAAATAAATAACATCGCAAAAAAACGAACGCGGGCGAGTGAACGCTAGGGCTCGCAAAGAGCGGTGTATATTGTCTGCGGCACGAGCTACTCCAAAGATAGAATACAGAAATAAAAATAATATTTGAACTTTTTTTGAAATCAGAAAAACTGTTTGGAAATCTTTCGAAAATTAAACTTTTTTCAAATCTGGATATTTTTAAATCTGATCATTTTTTAACGTTGAAGAATTTTTAAATCTGAACATTTTTGAATATTGAATAATTTTCAGATCTGAACACTTCTTTAATCCGAACATTTAACAAAAAAAAAGCACTTTTCAGTTGTGAACGTTTTTTTATGTAAACATTTCTCAAAACTGAACATTTAAAAAATCACAAAAATTGAAAAATAAGAAGCGAAAAAATAAAGAAATATTATTGTATGGTAGGTATGATGTATGAACAAACGCAATATGCATTTAGTTGCATGGATTTAAACATTAAAGTAGGGGTTCCGATTGGAATGGTTAATATATAGGGGATATCTCTACACTGTCCGTGAACATATAGGAGCATGATACGTCTCAAATATATCTATAATTTCTGATGTTCCATGTTGATATTATACCAATTGTTACATGTTTTATATACACTTCATAGCATTTTTATGCATTTTCTAGGACTAACCTATTAACAAGATGCCACAGTGCCAGTTCCTGTTTTCTGCTGTTTTTGTATTCCAGAAAAGCTAGTCTGGAAATATTCTCGGAATTGGACGAAACTTGGACAGTACCTCCTATTTTTCCAACACGAAGACGGAGTCCAGAGGAGACACGGAGGGGAGCCACGTGGCGCCCACACCATGGGGCCGCGTGGGGCCTCCCTGCGCGCCGTGGGGTGGCGTGGGGCCCTCGTGGCTCCGCAGCCGCCGCCCTTTCGCCTATTTATTCCTTCCGACGCGAAAACCCTAAATACCCGAGCCATTATCCACGAAAAGTTCCAGAGACGCCGCCGCCGTCAACCCTAGCTCTGGAGGGTTCAGAAGCTCTTCCCGGCACCCTATCGGAGAGGGGAATCATCACCGGAGGGCTCTACATCACCATGCCTGCCTCCGGAGTGATGCGTGAGTAGTTCATCCTTGGACTACGGGTCCATGGCAGTAGCTAGATGGTTGTCTCTCCACTTTATGCTATCATGTTTAGATCTTGTGAGCTGCCTATCATGATCAAGATCATCTTATTGTAATGCTACATGTTGTGTTTGCTGGGATCCGATTTAATATTGAATACTATGTCAAGTTGATTATCAATCTATCTTATATGTTATTTATGATCTTGCATGCTTTCCGTTACTAGTAGATGCTTTGGCCAAGTAGATGCTTGTAACTCCAAGAGTGAGTATTTATGCTAGATAGTGGGTTCATGCCTCCGGTAATCTGGGAGAGTGACAATAACTTCTAAGATTGTGGATGTGTTGTTGCCACTAGGGATAAAATAACCGATGCTTAGCTTAAGGGTACGCCGTTAGGTCTAATGCATTTGTTTACTTTACGCACATTACTTAATGCAATTATCCATTGCTTGCAACTTAATACCAACGGGGAACTCGGTATGACAACCTGGCGGTGGATTATTAGTCATAGACGCTGTTGGATAACGGTCTATGTATTTTGTCGTAATGCCCACATGAATATCATAGTAATCATCATGTCATATATATGCATTGTCATGCGCTCAATATTTTGTCAATTGCCCAGCTGTAATTTGTTCACCCAGCATGTTAGTTATCTTTTATGGAGAGACACCACTAGTGAACTGTGGACCCCGGTCCATTCTTTTACACTGATAATACAACCAACTGCAAACACGGTTCCTTTTCATTCTCTGCAATTTACTACTGTTTTCCACACCATACGTTTAATCCTTTGTTTTCAGCAAGCCGGTGAGATTGACAACCTCACTGTTTCGTTGGGGCAAAGTAGTTTGATTGTGTTGTGTACAGATTCCACGTCAGCACGCCACTGACAACCTTCCGAAGTGATTTCTTGCTCCTACTGGTTCGATTAAACCTTGGTTTCATACTGAGGGAAAACTGCTGCTACACTGCATCATACCTTCCTCTTGGGTCTCCAAGCGAACGTGTGATCCACGCAATCAAGCATATTTTCTAGCGCCGTTGCTGGGGAGCAGAAGCACTTCGGTTCAGCAATCTCCTTGCCTCCCTTCCACACGCCATATTTCCTGGCGCCATTGCAGATTGAGCAAGAGGATTTCTGCAAGGGGAGTCTCTCGCTTCCTATCTCTTTACTTTGTTTTTGTCTTGCTTAGTTTACTTTTTATTTTGTCTTGTTTGCTTTATTTATCAAAAACACAAAAAATTAGTTTTCTGCATCTAGTTTATTTCGGTTTGTTATTATGTCTAGTTGTTTACTTGCTATCAATGACTGATCTCTCTGAAGCGAAATCTTATTGGCTAAGTGGGTTCACAGAGGAACAACAAAATTATTATAAGGAATACCGCTTATCTTAAAAAGGGAAATATTTATGGGAACAAATAAGTAGATTGAATTATTTTGCTAAAAACTTGTGCTCTACTTATGATGAATCCTACTGCTTTAATGAATCTTTATGTTGTAGAAGGCATAAACACCTCCCTTTCCAATGTGATTATAATGATAATGAAACCTTGTCTGCTTATGCTAAAGGAAACTATGACTTTGTTAATCTTGAACAAATTGAAGAATTTTTTGTTTTTAAGGGTGCCTATGAAATTGCTGGTTATATTCAAGATGATGATGCTCCTTATAGATCTGATACTTTTGCTATGCTTGGATATTGCCTTGAGTATTATAATGATAATCCTTATATTACTGAATTTCTTGAGAAAAGACATCCTAAAAAAGAAGAGACCATTTGTGAGGACCCCGGATTAGTTATCCGAGATACTCATTATGTTTCCTGCAACAATCCCATGATCAGCCGGTTGTTGCACATAACTCGAATTGGCATCACAGAACACCCATAAATACCGAATGAATTTACTTACTTGATTGATGTCGTCGTATCGGCATCTTGGATAGGAGACGGGGTCCTGCTAGCCGAGGGTGAACGTAGGGCAAGAAGGTGGACGTCGTCGAGGTCGGGATTGTACACGGCAGTTTACCCAGCTTCAGGCACCACGACGGTGGCGGTGCCCTACGTGCTGCTATAACTTACTATAAGGCAATATCGCCGTGAACAGGTTACAATGAGTTGGTTGTAGATTGATTCGATCGTCCCCTAAAGGCCTCCCAAGGTCCAGCTTATATAGGCGGCTGGACCTAGGGTTACAAGGTGATTACGTATCCAGCAAGTATACGGAGTCCTAAACCTAGCCGGCAAGTATGCCGCCTTCCGTCTTGGTCTTGGTGGCTTCATGGGCTTCAGTCTTGGGCCTCCTCCTTGCCGGCATCCGCCTTCCTTGGTCGTCAGCTACCTGGGCCGCCCGGCAGGCAAAGCCTTCACCACCGCTGCGGGCCACCCTGGACTAGCCGGATTGATCCATGCTGGTGATACCCCTAGTAGGTATATCCCCAACAATTGAAGCCATAACTTTAACAGGTACTTGCAGCGGAAATCACCAAACAACGTGGAGCCCAAGTCATTCGCCTTAACCTTACAGGCAGCTGACTGGGAAGCGCCCTAGTTTGCATCGACGTTATTGAAGTCTTCTTCTTCGAACTGTTCTTCTTCAAAGTCTGGCTAAGACAATAGCCAGGGACGAAACCAATATGAGTACATTTGAATGTACTCGCAAACTACCCCCGAAATGAGCATGCACTACTCTTTTTATTGTTTAAATAAAACTTCGTTTGCTTTGAAAACTCTATATCCTTGTTGAAAAGAGAAGGATATACTTTTGTTTATTAAAACTTTGTTTCGAAATCTCTATATCTTTATTGAAAAAGAAAAGAAGGCTTTTAGAACTTTTCCCATAAACCTGTCTTTGTAATAAGTCTCTTTTAAAACTTTTCCCGAAATATATCTTTGTTGAAAAATGATAAGAAGTCTCTTTAAAACATTTTCCTGGAAAATCACCATTTTGTTTATTTCCCCAAAACTCCTCCTTTTTCAACCATAACCCTTCATGGTCATTCAATCCCAACAACTTCATACCGGCCCTTTGGTATAGTTGCATAAAACATTTTCCACTTTTAAAACACAAAACTTTGCACTTCTTGACCATAGCCCGTCATGGTCCTCCTCTTTTCCAGCAACCTCATACCAGCCCGTCGGTATAGTTGCATACATAAGACATCTCCATTTTATTTTCAAGTCTCAAAACTTTCCCAAAACTTGCACATAGGTCAGAGTAAGGTCTTCCAACTGTCCATATCCGGGGACTCGGCTATTCGAATAGTTTTACACTCTGCAGAGGTAGCACGCTTTTCCCACATCCATCCGATAACTCATCGTGTCAGCCACGTCCCGCCATACAAGGTGTATGCGGAGTTGAGTCACCGACCATAGCCTGTCCTTTGCTCATGCTAATATAGGACCCTACCGCAACGAAACTTTCCAGCAACACTTAAATCCAGCACGTCGGAAACTAAGTGTGAGGACTCGTAGTTCTGCCCGGCGAATTTTAAAGGCCCTACACAATCCTCTATCTCCAATTTATTCATAACAGCCTAGCTGCATTCTTCTCTTTAGAGGACCCGGGTCAGGGGTAGGTCTTCCTACCATCCCCTCATGGAACGGGGTCATCCCCGTTGTTGAGGCATCCCATACTAATATGAGCAAACTATATGACTACGCCCTTTCCCATATGTGGGTAAATGTGGTCGCACAGGGTATCGGCTGGTCGACGTAAGTACAAGGACACAATGTGCATTTTTCATAAACATCACCATTCACCATTTCTCCACTTCAACGCTGACCTCTCGGCATTCCATATCCACACAAGTATTTTCAAAGGAGTTTTCAGTAAACAATATTTTTCCCACCCTATAGTTTGAAAAAGAATTTCCATCTAATACCTCCATATAGGGTGTCAAAATAATATACTTGTATTTTGGAAAAGGGTTTTCAAAATCATAGATTTAGTGGCAAAAACCACATAAACCACTTATGCTCTTTATAAGTAAAACATGTGAATCAAAAATAGATGTATATAGATGCAAGCTCAGAGAAGTAGCTTGCCTGATTCCAGCATAATGTCCCTGGACTTCTCCTCACTGATCAAGAAATAAACTCTGATTCCTCTTCAATAAATCCTCTCCAAATATCACTCCGGTAGCGTTTATATCTAGCATCACGAACATGAAAATAAAACAACACACAATAAGCAAACCAAACCACAAGTGGTATACAAACAAGTAATCAAACCACAACATAGCACTAGTTTAATCAAGCAACAAACTAAAATCTACTCTAAGAATACTTCAAGGAAAACTGCCTTAATAACAAGCCTAGCACAATTTATTTACTAAAGCTACAACAATCATAAATAAAGATACAAGTTAAACTAAAAACAAACACTAAACAACAATCACCACACTTAGCTAGATGCTATCAAGTAATTAACCCAATCAAGCAAAACAACACATAACCACATGTTTAACTCTATGCTTACAAAACAATTTACTTAACAAGCCCATTTACTCTGACAAAATTATAAAGGCATTATACTAGCAGGAGTATAACACCATACACATGCCAAAACAAAAGGGCACAAAGGCATCCCCTATTAAAGGTACCTAACAAACTCTTTTCCCTAAACAGGAAATACTTCGGACAAAAGTTAAGTCACCAACTATCCTCTGTATTGCAAAATATTTTACCTAGCTAAGGTAGAGACATTAACAAGACACTCAAGCTATTATTCAGCTTAGAGATAACCAAGTTTAACAAGCAAGGCAACCATATTAATCACACAAAATATTCCAACATCAAAAATAAACAAGCTTAACCACTTCCTAATTACTAGGGGAAAGTTATATAGGGACTAAAACCCTAACAAACACATGGCTCACAAATAGCTCTCCTAACATGCTAGCAAGATTAAGGAAACACATCACAACAGTGGATTACCACCCTACTCATGCTAGGAAACACGTCTATAACAATAAAGTTATAACACAACAATTAATAAAGGCCTAATAAAAATAGGTAGAAAAGGCCTAAAGCTTATAATTATCACCACCGTCAATCAGTGACTCCTAAATTCAAACCAAGCTAGGGATATGTTCTCCTACACATATAGAAGACAAGCCAATTGGATTTACTCCAAAAATCATCTCACAAAAATCACCAAAGTGCCACAGGTGGTTTTATTAAAAAGACTAGAACTTTTGTTTTAGACTTCATTTGCATATAAGACCAACAGATCTGGAAAGGTATCACCTCAGGCTGTTCATAGAATTTTAGTTTGAAAATTTTGGAGTTATAAAACTCTAGATATTAAATATTTAGTGAAAAAGATACTTTTTACAATATTTAATCTAGACAATAGTTGAAAATATATTTTTGCAAGACACCAGTTCTGGATGTTTAACAAAACACATGAGAACACTAAAAAAATTAAAGTACTCAAATTGCTAGCACACATCAACCACAAATGAATTAAAGCTTCACTGTAAATTAGACAGGAAATATAACAGCAAATGGATCTACTAAATAAAAACATGAATGGGCCAGATCTGGCCCAGATCTGGCCGAGCAGTGCAGAAACTGGCCCAACCAGCGGCCCACGTGCAAAGCGAAGATGTACGGGCTTTCTTCATCTTCGACATGCACGGCAGGGCGAGACGGCGAGCTGGAGCTTCAGGCGGGAACGGCGACGGCGACTCCGGGGTTCCTAAGAGAAATGGCGATGTCCATTAGCTAGAGCAGAAGAAGGGGATCACGGGGGTGCAAAAATGGCAAGGCAAGGTGGACGGAACTGCTCGCGAGCTTCCTGGAAAGGTGGCGGCCGGAGTTGGGGAAGACATGCTCGTGCGCGACAACGACGGCGAACTGGCATGATTCCTTCGTCGGGGAGGGAGAGGACGACGCGGCGAAGCTTCCGGTGCTCTTCGATTTGCTCGGGGAGCCCTGGAGCGGCGGCGACGTGATGTCCATGGCTGGCTAGGGTTCGGAGCTCGTGGGGAGAAAAAAAGAGAGAGAGCAGGTGGGGGACAATGGAGAGCAGAGGAGCGGCGGTGCTCTTCTTATCCACCTCGCAGGGGACAGGAGAGGAGGGGGTCCGGGCGGTGAGCAGCGTCGAGCGGGGAACACGGCGCCGTGCCGTGCGGCCACTGGAGCTACAGGAAGAGGATGAGGATTTTGCAGAAAACCCCCTGGACTTATTTTTCCAATCACAACCCAGTCCTTTTTTGTTCCTTTTATTTTCCTTTTAAAACCAGTAGTGTTTTAGGGAATTAATTGAGGCACTAAAACATTTTAGAAAATTATGAGAAAAATCAGGTAGCCTCCCCAATACTTGTAGAAGCTCCACAAAAATTGGGGTGTCAAAATAAAATGGTTTGAACACTTTTTGTTCATAGGGTTTAACTAAGGCATTTTTCTTAAATACAATTTTATAATCCTTTAGAAATTTTTAAAGCAAGTTCAAAATATTATTTTTGAACTCTTGGAACTTCCTTGACAAATATATTAACTTCAAATAGTTTTTATTTTCATAGAGAAAATATTTATTTGAAGGAAATAGATAGTTAAGTAGGGAAAGTAATTTATTAAGATAATTTCTTTAATTCATGATCTTGATTTCCATTTGTTGAATAATTTAAGGAGTTTGCTTTAAATCTAAGTCACATTCCAAATTTGTGACCAGTGGGTTTCCAACTTAACACTCAAGTATATTGGTGTAATTATTCACCCAAGCAATCAATAAAACAAGAATTAACAATCAATTCAACCTTCAGTCCAACAAGCAAACAATCACAACAAGATCAACATCACAAGGATGATGAATTCAAGACAAACAAGTCACATACACAAAAAGGAGCAGCCACACAAGGTCAAACATAGCAATGGGAAGGAATCCTCAACCATTAGTGAATTATTTCAAAAAAAAAATCTTGGTCCTGAATTTTGGGTCTTGTAAAACTAAGTTTTTCTTAGTTCCAAAATTTGGTATGTGACACCATTGTCTTGCAGGAACCTGTAGAAGAAGAAACTACTGCTGAAGTTGAAAGCTCATTGGATGAAAAATAGGAGGAGAGTGATGAACAAAAGAAGGAAGAATGGATTAGCTACCCGTGCCTACCTTCTAATGAGAGTAACTCTTTACCTCTTGCATTATTTGATCACCCTCCATCCTTATCAAAGGAGGATGAATGTTATGTTCATGTGGATTCTCTTGAAATATTCCCTATGAGTAAAACTTGTGGAAATGAGTATGTGATTTATGTAAAATGCATACATGAACTTTGCACTTTATTCACTCATATTCTAATCATATTTGCATCATATAAGGGTTATACCACTGTTATTTAATGATTTTAGGAAATAAAATAATTGTTTCCTATTTTTATGGAATTAACCCTGCGCAGGCAAAAAACCCTATTTATTTCCTTTTATGTTTCAGGGACCCAAACGTCGTCATAAAATTATGGAAAAATACAGAGGTCATTATTTTGGAAGGAAGAAGACGTAGGAGCGAAGGAATCAAGCAAACGGAGCCCGCAAGGCAAAAAGGGGGTGGCCCACACGGCCAGGTACTGTGCCCGCGTGGGACCCACCCGTTTGGGCCTCGTGGCTCCGCAGTCGTCGATCCTTTCTCCACCGCCTTCGTCTTGACCTAAAAACGCCTATAAAAAAGGTCCCATGACGTTTCGCGAAAGGAGCGTCGCACAAACACAGAAACACCGAAACGGAGATCAGGAGCTGCAGATTGGAGGGGGAAAACTCCGGCGGGGCACTGCCGGGGTGGTCTCCACCTTCTCCAACGACTTCTCCACCGTCTCCATGATGAAGGGGGAGTAGTCCACCCCCTGGATTTGGGTTTGTGGTGGTAACTTATGTATCTCTCCTCTCTTTGAGCTTCACTAATTAGTACCGTATGAGCTGCTGAACATGATTACGGTCATCTATGTAATTCCCATGGTGGATATTGTGGTGTGAGATAAAATTTGTTATGCATTTACTGTTGTGTTGGATCTTTTATGACTTGTCATACTTTGGAGATATTCTATGATGCATGTGATGGTTTGATTTATGCATAATGCCTTGTTTATCTTTATCATGAGGTGATTGACACCACCAAGTGTAGATAGATGAGAGAGGTGTGGTCACACACACGAAATATAATCATTGCACTAGTGTTTAGAATATTGTCCATTAAGAAGTATGATGTATGTGGGTACGGGATGGCCGATGTGACACGGCATAGGTATTGAGTGACACAGTACCGCCCAACATCCTTTATCTGGGGGTAAAAAGAAAGAGTATGATGTGGGAGTGAGAGCAACCACGCTAGCCTTACGAGGGTGACCTAGCAACACAAATGAGTACTTCTTTCAACTATGTGTTTTAGGACATATAGCCGTTATAAAAGCTACCATTAAAACATGACAATTATGTGTACTTTATCTATAACATGATAATCACCGTAGATGAGAGAGAGAGGATTAAGTGAACCCATGAACCCATGTCCATTGTTCCTAGAAGAGAAAACCTTTGTCTTGTCCTCTTGCATTGAAGAGGATTGGGACACTTTTACATTCTTGTTTTGCTACATCGAACTTCCATCCATCAACCACCTTGTTCTCTAAACTTGTTTAGTGCATAATCAACTAAAACTTGTGACACTTTAGTTGTAGGGAATAGATAACTTTTCCTTCTTGCTCCTGCGGATCGATACCTTACTTCCACATTGAGAGGTGCTACAGTGATCCCTTGCTCTTGGGGGTTATCAAGTACTTTTCTGGCGCCGTTGCCGGGGAGCGTAGCGCTTAAGTTTCTATTCTTGTGTGCACTAGACTAAGCTTGGGGAGGTTTCTTTAACTTGTTTTATATCTTGCAATCATCTAAGCTTGGGGAGGTTCCTTTAAACTTGTCTGGTGTAAGTTCTTCATTACTTTTGCTATGGGTTTTCTGTTTGATTATACACCTGAGGAACTTGCAACATTTACACTTGAGGAACTTGAAATATTACAAGAAGCTGATGATTTCTTTTCTCGAGCAGATGCTATTAAACGTAAAAAGTTAACTCTTGCTGCCATGGAAAGAACTAATATTTTGCAGGAAGAAGAGGACAAAAATAAGCTTGGGGATGCCCATGCAATCTCAAGAAGATGCTGAAAAAGAACAACTGGAGAATGAAGAGTTGGATCCCCAACTTCACCATCAACATATGATAGTAACACTCAAACTCAAAAACCTTTTGTTGGTAAACTTATTGATAATGATGAGGAGTGTTGCTTAAATATGTTATATGATAATGCTTTAGATGATGGTCCTATGCTTATGATAATCCTCCATGTTTAGAACTTGTTACTACTTTATGTGAGGATAAAAATGATATACTTGCTGTTTGTGAAATACTCTTACTAATAAGAGTCCTACTTTGTTCCTGAATTCTCCTAATAACACCATAGAGGAGAAATTTGCTTATGTTGAGAAATACTTATGTGGTTTGCAATTATCTTTAGTTCCAAATCTTTGTTGCAACCATGATATTAAACTTGATATTGATCTTAATAACTATTTTGAAAGAGGGAAGCATGCTAATGAATTCCAAAATAAATTTAATGATCCTCTTTATGTGCCTAAATTATCTAAATTGGAAGATCCTATTGGTTATATGGTTGAATACACTTCTATTACTTGCAACTATTATGAGAGAGGAGGTTATGAGAACCCTCTTTATGCTACTAATAATTATGGGCTGCAAGTAACTTTTGTTAATATGCATTGGAAAACTTCATTCATATACAAAATGCCAATGCATAGAAAGAAAGTTAGACTTCGTTGTTATTACTTTTGTGTTCTATTTTTCTCTCAACCAGGTTTCAACTTGACTATTATTTTGATCGGTTTGAGAGCAACATGGGACCCTGGTATTATGCATGGAACACTTCCCAAGAAAGAGGGGAACATCAAAGTTCAAGCTCCCTCATGAGCTTCATCTTCAATAAACAAAAAGTAAGAAGCCTAGCTATATGGCTATAAAGAAAGCGCTTTGCGGGAGGCAACCCGGTTATTTTTGTGTGTGATTTTTCTTTGTGTCCTCTTGCTGTAACAAGAGATTTGTGTCTAGTTAGTTTCTGGAGTTTTAATAAAGTGCCAAGTTTTACCCATTTTGGTCTTGAAAAGTTGCTTATAGCGTTCGGAGATTTTATTCCTGCACGAATCAGTGCACGGTATGATTTTTAATTCTTATTCGTAACTCCGAATGAGCTCATATTTGAACTGTAGTTGCAACTTTTCATCCTCTGTATGCATGAATTTTTCGGAATTTTTCGAGAAAGTTTGGTAGGGTAGAAAAATACGTTTTGCTGCTGCTGTTTTTCTGGACAGATTCTGTCCCATTTTGTTTGATGCATGCTTTGAGCTTTTAAGTTGAATCTTTTTGATCCAATTGAGTTTATGAGTAGGCATACAACATTATACACTTTCTGGACATCTCATATGAATTTTTGTTCAAGGATTATATGCAGCAAGAAACATATTTGTTTATCACTATTAATGCACCCCACAGAAAAGAAATGGGAGAAACGGTGTTTTGAAGTTTTTTCACAGGGATTGGAGGAGATGCACCAAGAGCTATCCAAGGATGGTGAAGACCATAAGCTTGGGGATGTGAAGACAACCCCACTGGACCTACACACTCTCGGTTTGCACACGTCCAACTTCTGTTTTTCGATCGAAACACTTTATCGCATAAACTTGGAGCGTCTTTTTGTTTGTTTTGGTTTGATTCTTTGAGAGACCACCACACTATCATTTATATATGGAGAGCTACTGGAAATATGGGTTGAAATATGTTGGATGCTTTTATAAGATTGGGAAAAGGGATGTTTGAGTTGATTTTTAATGATACATATAGTTGCATGATTCATGAGCTTGTTTATGAGTAATAGTTTGCAAATCCTTTTTGAAGAGCTATCACTTATTCATGTTTTGGTGCTGATTGTTATTTTACTTGGTTTAACATGGATTAGTTAGTTCTATGGACACTCATGCATGCATCTAGATGGTCAACTTTCTCCCTTTTGCTAGCCCAAACATTCCAACAAGTCAAAACTTGTTTCCAACACCTTCAACCAAAGTTATTCCAGTGAGTCCACCATATCTACCTACTAGCTATATGCTATTCCGAGTATGTTCATCATGATATTTGTGTTATCTATACCTCTGAATGAAAATGATTATGTTATTGATTGCCATGGGAAAAGTTGGTTATATAGCTCTCACGAACTTGATGCACATTTTACTATCATTGCAATAAATAAAACATGACCCATTGTGATTAAGATTATGATGCTAGTGGCTTGATAAATGTTCGAGGTTGGGAGTTAGCCCATATGTGCTGTCACATGCAAAGCTTTCAACATGCTCCTTCATCTCATTTAGTTGATATCATGTACTTTTGTTTATGGATGCCTATCATGGTGAAATGAGGTGGAAATGAAGTAGTTTAAATGAGTTTGTATAAATGGTTAGAGAGACGCCTGGGCCGCTAATCTAAGCCATGCATCATTCATGGTGGAAATTTACTTACATGCTATGGTGAACCGTCTGTGATACACCTTATAATAAATAGCTATTCCAATGGTAAATAAAAAGGGTGTTGAGGTTGTTCATCTTGTTTGTTTGTCTTGTCATTTTGATATGGGCTTGTTCCATATCCTGGGACAAGAGGTACCCCAGTTGACGCTCTTGATGATACTATTATTACTTACAATGATATATAACTTGAACTTGCTTTGTTTCCTAAGTTGAGTAATCATGGTGTAGGTACTTGTATTCAAGGGGCATGAGACACCTAACCTTTACTTTGTCAAGCACACTACTCATATTTGCTCTCACATTAAACTATAATCATTCAAGATGCTATGATAGGGGAATGAGAGCTTGACACCAAGTATTACCACATTGCAATCATTAACTTAAGTAGGAGAGTTTGGAGGTTAGATGAAACTTATGCATGCTTTACCTCTACTCACTTATTCATCTTTCCAAAGTGTCCACCAAACATATTCAGATTTTCATCATCACTCTATGGACCACATGTATGCAAAAGTAAGAATGTCCATATTACTTGCTACTATGTTACACTTTGTGAACTATCAATGAACATCCTTGTCTTGAATACTTGATATCACTTCATAAACTATTTTGCATATTGCTACTCCTTTGAAGAATGAATCATTTGACTTTATGTAGCAATTGTAATCATCTTTGATATCCATTGTTAGTATTAAATTGCAAAGTCCATGTTAGTTTTATCACCTTCATACTCGAGGTCGAGCATGGGTTAAGCTTGGGGATGTTGATGCATGTAAAATGCATACATGAACTTTGCACTTTATTCACTCATATTCTAATCATATTTGCATCATATAAGGGTTATACCACTGTTATTTAATGATTTTAGGAAATAAAATAATTGTTTCCTATTTTTATGGAATTAACCCTGCGTAGGCAGAAAACCCTATTTCTTTCCTTTTATGTTTCAGGGACCCAAACGTCGTCATAAAATTTGGAAAAATACAGAGGTCATTATTTTGGAAGGAAGAAGACGTAGGAGCGAAGGAATCAAGCAAACGGAGCCCGCAAGGCAAAAAGGGGGTGGCCCACGCGGCCAGGTACTGTGCCGCGTGGGACCCACCCGTTTGGGCCTCGTGGCTCCGCAGCCGTCGATCCTTTCTCCACCGCCTTCGTCTTGACCTAAAAACGCCTATAAAAAAGGTCCCATGACGTTTCGCGAAAGGAGCGCCGCACAAACACAGAAACACCGAAACGGAGATCAGGAGCTGCAGATTGGAGGGGGAAAACTCCGGCGGGGCGCTGCCGGGGTGGTCTCCACCTTCTCCAACGACTTCTCCACCGTCTCCATGATGAAGGGGGAGTAGTCCACCCCCTGGATTTGGGTTTGTGGTGGTAACTTATGTATCTCTCCTCTCTTTGAGCTTCACTAATTAGTACCGTATGAGCTGCTGAACATGATTACGGTCATCTATGTAATTCCCATGGTGGATATTGTGGTGTGAGATAAAATTTGTTATGCATTTACTGTTGTGTTGGATCTTTTATGACTTGTCATACTTTGGAGATATTCTATGATGCATGTGATGGTTTGATTTATGCATAATGCCTTGTTTATCTTTATCATGAGGTGATTGACACCACCAAGTGTAGATAGATGAGAGAGGTGTGGTCACACACACGAAATATAAATCATTGCACTAGTGTTTAGAATATTGTCCATTAAGAAGTATGATGTATGTGGGTACGGGATGGCCGATGTGACACGGCATAGGTATTGAGTGACACAGTACGCCCAACATCCTTTATCTGGGGGTAAAAAGAAAGAGTATGATGTGGGAGTGAGAGCAACCACGCTAGCCTTACGGGTGACCTAGCAACACAAATGAGTCTTCTTTCAACTATGTGTTTTAGGACATATAGCCGTTATAAAAGCTACCATTAAAACATGACAATTATGTGTACTTTATCTATAACATGATAATCACCGTAGATGAGAGAGAGAGGATTAAGTGAACCCATGAACCCATGTCCATTGTTCCTAGAAGAGAAAACCTTTGTCTTGTCCTCTTGCTTTGAAGAGGATTGGGACACTTTTACATTCTTGTTTTGCTACATCAAACTTCCATCCATCAACCACCTTATTCTCCAAACTTGTTTAGTGCATAATCAACTAAAACTTGTGACACTTTAGTTGTAGGGAATAGATAACTTTTCCTTCTTGCTCCTGCGGATCGATACCTTAATTCCACATTGAGAGGTGCTACAATGATCCCTTGCTCTTGGGGGTTATCAGTATGCTACTGTTATTTATGATAATCCATGCTATTTTGATAAATCTTATGATAATCCTTTATTTGTGCGTAATTTCGAAATGCATGGTAATGAGAAAGTTTGTTTAGAAAATGTTTATGATAAAGCTCTAGATGGTGGTCCTATATTGCTTGATAATTTTATGTATTCTACTAATGAAAATGGGATAGGAGAGGTCTTGAATTTATCTAGATGGAGTCCCATATCTCTTGAGAATGATCAATCATCTTGTTATAAAATGGTTAAAAGTGGGTTTGAAAGTTTTAATCCCACTATTTTGGAGCTTGATAAAAAGTATGTGTTTGTAGATCATTAAAAGCATGCTTTATGTGATAGTTATATTGTTGAGTTTGTTCATGATGCTACTGAAAATTATTATGAGAGAGGAAAATATGATTGTAGAAATTTTCATGGTACTAAAACACCTCTCTATATGTTGAAAGTTTTGAAGTTGCTCTTGTTTTACCTTCCTATGCTTGTTACTTTGTTCTTTATGAATTTATTTGCGTACAAGATTCCGATGCATAGGAAGTGTGTTAGATTTAAACATGTTTTATATATGCTTCTTGATGCTCTCTTTTATGTTTCAACTCTTATCCTTAAGCGAGCATCATTAAAATATTCTAGCCTAGCTGAAAGGCGTTAAAGAAAAGTGCTTATGGGAGACAACCCATTATTTTATTTCTGCAAATTTTCTTTTTTTGAGTCAAGGAGTTGTTTATTTCTGTAACAATTCCTTTGTATCTTTATTTTATCGCATTGTTGTGTCAAGTATTGTCTCTAATAGGAAGATGATGCTAGATTTGGATTTCTGCGCAGGAACAGATTTCTGCTGTTCACCGTTTTAATTCTGTAAAATCACAGAAAATTTATTTATATCTGAAATTTTTTGTGCGTGATCCTCAGATATGTACGCATCTTTCGTTAGTTTAAAGTTTTTTGATCTGAGCAACGTAAGTGACTCGAAAAAAATCGTCTTTGCGGACTGTTCTGTTTAGACAGATTCTGTCTTTTATTTTTCGCATTCTCTCTTTTACTAGTGTTGAGTGGAATTCTTTTTTAGGGTGAAGAGCTTCACATAACATCAGTGGCAGTAGATAATGTTAAAAGTAACGGTCATGTTTGTGTCCTTATAGAACATGTGAGTTTTTGATTGTGCACTAACCATCTAATGAGAATTACTTTGAGTTTGGTGTGGCGGAAGTTTTCAAGGGTCAAGAGAGAAGGATGATATAACGTGATCAAGAAGAGTGAAGAGGTTAAGCTTGGGGATGCTCTCATGGATCACCCAGCATATTTCAAGAAGACTCAAGCGTCTAAGCTTGGGGATGCCCAAGGCATCCCTGTCGTGGTTTTGTCACGGCAGGTGTTACCGGGTGGTAACTTGAGATTGGAGGCAAGGCGATCATAGCGTTCGGGAGATTGTTTAGCTCACTAGGGAAAAAGGATGTATCCTGGTTCAGCCTCTCCATAGGAGATAAAGACCTACTTCTAGCCTGGTGTTTCTCTATTCTCATATCGATCTCGATCACCCGACGGATAACAACACCGGCGGGTTCCGAGTCTAGGTTACATGGGTTCAAGCTATAAGCTTGTCTGTATGTTCTCTCTCTCTAAAGTCCGTCCTGTTCTATGTCCCAGGAGGCGGTTTATATAGACACCCGGGTCTCCTTGTCGATTACAAGGTAAGGCGGGTCACGCCCGAACTCGGAGTCCTAACCAAAGTCTAGCTCAACTATCTTGGCCTCCAAGTCTCGCATACCGCCTCCGGGTCTTCTAGAACCTTCCTTGTTTACACCGGGTTATCGACAAACTCCTCGGTCCATCAATGTAGCCCGGCCCAAGATGAACTGGTGGGCCTCGCCAGTCTTTACTCCTGGCAGGTCGTAGTTTCACCATCCTTGGGCCTACCGGGTTATCTTTCCCCAACAGTAGCCCTAGGATGATTTGAACTCCAAGTTGGCGCGCTTCTTCAACCTATGACCATAGCTTTTGGAGAAGAGCCACCATCCTTTGTAGTTCAGATTATCCTCCTGTAATGAAAACTAGTTAACAAAATAATATGCCGGGTTACATTGATTCTTTCCGCGCTGAGCAGCTTTTGCCCAAAGTTTCTTTATAACCCGGCTCCACAATTTCCGGAACATTGGTCAAACTTGTCAGAGAATATTCTCCCCTGAATCTCGGTCGGTCAACATTCCTTATCTTATCTTATCTCTCTTCTTTTTACCATTTTACCCCTAGGTCAACTCTGACCGCGGTTATAAATAGTGGGACCCAGGGTAAATGCAGTCACTTTTCCCCTCCAGCCGCCACTTCGTCTTCAACCTCGAGCCAGAGAGCTCAAGAACCCTAGCGCGAGTTCTTGACCAGCCGAAGTCCAATCCAGCCGCATCTGCTCAAACTAGGTACAATCGCTCTTCCTTTTGGTGTAAATATCATTTATTTGTACTCCGCACCACTTTTATGCTCATCTCCATGTCTTTCTGGACCTAGATCTATTCTCATTGAATCCTGGTCTTTTCAGCTTCCTCGAGCTCTCAACAATGGGGAAAAAGACTACGGCGAGGGGACTGAAGAAATCTGCCGGCGGCGCATCTAGCTCGGCCGCGCCCACAACTCCAGCACCGGTGAACTGGACAAAGTCCACGGTGACAGAAGCCACTCTGCCAAAATATGCAGACTACGGCGAGCTCCCGCCCAAGGACGAGATCCAATGGCGCGCGGCAGGCGAGGAGATCCGTCCCAAGCCGAAGGAAAATGAAATTGTGGTACTCCTTGATCATGTAACCCGGGGGCTTCGTCCGCCGGGTTCTCTATTTTTCCGCCGGGTCATGTCATATTATGGCCTCACTCCTTTAGACATAGCGCCCAATTCTGTTCTGAACATCAGCAACTTTGTAGTCTTTTGTGAAGACTACCTCCAAGTTCCTCCCAGTTTAGTGATAACCCACAATTATAGGGGGTCGCGTGTAGCCTTTTCGATAAGTAAGAGTGTCGAACCCAACGAGGAGCTAAAGGTAGGATAAGTATTCTCTCAAGTTCTATCAACCACTGATACAACTCTACGCACACTAAACGTTTGCATTATCTAGAAAATAAAACTACGGTAGCAATACGGGTATGAGAGGTAGTTTTGCAAGATAATAAATATAAGAAATTAAATGTTAGTGCTGCAGCAATAAAATACACTAAGTAACCTTATACTAACAGTACCATGAGTGTGGAAAAGTGGTGGTAATTGTGGTGGATTTGTCCAAGATTAATTAGTGAAGGTACTTGGTTCATTGTCTTCGATGCAGTTTTCTATGTGGGAGAGGCTAAATATGCATGCACTCCACTACTTGGGATTACAAGTACTATATGATTGGATTGTTTAGCAAGCATCCGCAAATACTAACAATGCATTAAGGTTTCCCCAACCATAGCCTTAAGTTCAAGGTCCTCTTACTCCCATACGTGCAACTAATCGGTTCGCGTTCTCAGGTTTCTGTCACTCCGGCAGAACTTCCCCCGCTTCGTTACAAATACTACCAACCCTAGGGTGTTTGATCCATGCGCACACAAATATAATGGACACCAAAGGACAGTACCATATAGACATACAACTCTAATGAACCTCATGCATTCAATTAAGCAATCAAAAGACAAATAAACTACGGAAACATGATGTAAATCATAGGATAAATATTATAGCATCAAACACCATGTTTACATAGAACGGTACAGAGGTTTGTGGGAGGATGAACCACTGAATACAAGGAGGAGATGGTGTTGGAGATGGCGGTGAAGACGGCGGAGAGAGACAGCGCGGCGGCGCAGGGCGGCGGCGGCGCCGGCGGTGCGGGGAACTCTTTCCCCGCCGCCGGCATCATGGGGGAGCGCCGCCCCTTAGCCTCCCTCCTTCATGGCTTCTTGGGAGCCCTCCCCCATGGAGATGGGATCCATGGGGGAGGCAAAAACGTGACTTTTGGTGGCTAAAATTCGTGGGTGGAGGAGTCCTCCACGAATTAGGTTTCCTCCCTTTATATATCTTCTCGGATTTCCGTCACCCCCTTTTAGGGTTCCACCAAAACGGGCCTACAGGCCGCGTCCGAACTCCGATTGGGCTGATCTCGGGCTTAAAATCTTCGTATGAAAAATTGTGACAACTTTCGTAACAGCCAGGTCTCCATATAACGTCATCTTCGAGGGTTAAACTGGCAATCTTCGTAAAAAGTTCTCAGACAGATTTCAGGAAAGTCCCAATTCGACTCCAACAAGGTTTCCTCTTGTATTCTTGATAATTTCTACACATCAAAGAGTAAAACAAGAACATTGTGCACTTTTGCAACTATTAATAGGTTAGTCCAAATAAATAATAAACTTAATATAAAACAAGTGCTAAAAGCATAAAAATGGCATGAAACAATCAAAAATTATAGATACGTTTTGGACGTATCATTTAGCTTTATTCCTTGTAATCTTTTACTGCAACCCCCAGAACCGCAAAAACCAAGCTCTAGGGCCATATGGGGGGTTTCTATCCAACGTAGGAAAGATGCCAGCACTTACTTCCCGGCTCTTCTCTTAGCCAGCCACCCAAAAGGATGGCAGAACACATATTTCTACTGCAAGGACACCTCTCCTGCGAAGGATGAGGCTCGTTACCCGGCCTTCCGGAACTCTCCATTAAAATACAATGCCAAGATTAATAGCCGGGCTACTGATGCTCCTGCCCGGCTCGAAGTTGAGGGCCTGATTCGCCGGGCTAAAGCTGTGCTTGCCCACGGCTTGGCCGCAACTGACCTCGTCAAGTGTTGGGTTGGTTGGTTTATCCAGCCACTCTCAATCAGGACCCGGCTTTTCCATGAATATACTGGCGAGCCAACCGATGACCTGCGATACTCTAAGATGACTCTCACTGATGAGCAACTGGTGAAGAACGCCAAGCAACTTCTTGGCGAGACCAAGGAAAAGATCGCAATGACCGGGCTTGCCCCTTTAGTGCTAAGAACCTGCCACCTTCAGTAATTTTTTAATCTTGCTCCTTTACTTCAAAGCAACTAACCATTTGCCTATAATTGTTTAACTCTCTATTCTTGATTAGGACCAAGCATGGTGGTCTGTAGATTTTACCTCTATTTCCTCTTCTGACGATGAGGAAACAGAGACCGACAAGGATAATGAAGATGATGGTGAGCTTGACTCTATTGGCCGGCTCTTTATTGAACTGATTGACAATGACCCGGTTCAAACGAACCCTTCTACTGATAACTCGCCAACTTCTCTCTCAGGACAAGATGACCCGGATGCTGTTGAAATGCCGGGTCAGCAAGCTGCTCAACCTCCTCCTGCTCAAGCTCCAAGTTCTAAAAGAACTCGTGCCGCAATTGCAAAGGTGCCACACTCTCGCTTCTATAATTATGTGATGAACAAATCTCAACCTGAAGAGCAACCACAGGAACAAGAGGAAGAGGCCAACAAGAAGAGGAAGACCCGGTCTACCTCAACCTGTGATTCCCTTAGTGGAGGTATCCCCTACAACACTTCACTTCGTAAAGCTGTCTCCATGATTGGTGCCTCCAAATCCTCGTCTAGTTTTGCTGGCAAAATCCGGGTCTCTAAGTCCCAATCTTTGTCACTTCTTCAGATGAGAGCGTGGCACACCTGCCTGATGACATCCAGATCAACATTGGGTATGTTTTTTTCCTTTTCTTGTGCGAATACTTCTTACTACTTTTTCTTGAATCACTTTTCTCATAAATTTGCATTATACAGTGCCAGGGCGACGCTATTGGAGCCGCCTCCCTCTTCTGACCCGGCCTTGAGCGAGCCTGTTGTTCAAGAGGCTACGGCTCAAGGTCCAACTGTATCTGAGCCGGCAGCAATGGAAGTGGAGCCTCCAGCACCAACTCCTCCAAGCCCTGCTATCGGAACCAATAACCCGGCATCGCCGGCCAAATCTGTTACCAGCTCCCCCAACACTGTCACCAAAGATACTGAGGAAGTGCAGTGTTGGGATCACGAAAGGTTATCCAAGATGGACCCTCCACTACCATCGCCAAGATTATGGAGCCAGAAGTGAAGACTGAAGCTGGAAGCCGTGGCAAAGACCCGGTTATTTTTTCTGGATACCGGCTTTGGATAGCCTGGAACTTCCTGCTCTGCTTCTGAGTACTTTTCCCGGGTTTCACAGCACCGGGGTGTTGAAGACAGCTTCATCTCCACCATCCAGAAACGCCATGAGGTAATTTCCCTTACTTCTTTTGAATATACTTATGCAGTAGCCCCCAAGCTCCAAGTTTATCACTTGTTGATGAGCTTGGTGCTTATTCTAAAATAACATAACCACAAAAAACTTACAACACCTTGTATATAACTTCAAACTGTAGCTATTTTAAACTTCAAACTGTAGCCCTCAAGTGCCGGGTTGCAAGCCTGCAGCAACCTGGGACTAAATTTTCACTTTGTATTTGTAGACTGTAAAATTTCCACTGAGTAGCCCCTAAGTGCCGGGTTGTATGCCTGCAGCAACCTGGGACTAAAATATCACCTTGTGCTTTAAATTTTCACTTAGCAAAAAATCTTCAACTGAGTAGCCCCTAAGTGCCGGGTTGTATGCCTGCAGCAACTCGGGACTAAAATTCTCTTCCAATATTACCCTTTACTATTTGCAGCCCCCAAGTTCTAAATTGCATCTGTATCAGTAACTTGAGGTGCTAATAACTTTATTATTCTTATCTGTAACAGCAAAACGCCTCCCATGCTGCTGAAGAGATTAGCCGGCTCACTGAGCAACTTGCCAGTGAGACCCGGCTAAAGTCTGAAATGGAGAAAGGCTCAAAGAACTGGAAGCCTCCCTATCCAACTCAACAGAAGAAAATTTATCTCTGAAGAAGGAAGTGGAGAAGCTTGAAGAAACTTGGAAGACCCGGCTGGAGTCAGCCGAGAAAAAATTAGCTGAGGCAGAGAAAGCCCTCAAATCTTTCACTGACCTACTGGGTGATCTTGTCAAAGCAATCTGGGGTATGAATCTTTTATCTTTTCTCTTGCCTGAATCTATATACTTTTTTTATCATACTCATGAATACCTTGTTAATATTTTTGCAGGAACCCGGAACCATCTGAACTTGGAAAACACTGAAACACAGATACGGAGTGTGATGGCCTTGGTACAGCAGCTGTATTATGGAGCCGGGCGAGCAATTGCTGCAGCCCGTGGAACAGATGAGCCGCCCAAATCACTGAGGAATTTTCTGAGCCATCTCTCCACCATTCCTGAATGGTTTTCTCGCTGGAAGATTTCCTGCTGTCGCAAGGGTGCCATGCGCACTCTTGCATTGGCCAAATCTCACTACCCTGATATTGACCCGGCCAAACTTGCCAAGGATTCCCAGAATTCAACTTAGATGGCTCGAAATTCGACGACAAGTCTTTTGCCCAAATTGATAAGATGATCCGGTATCCTGCCACAACAATTGCTGAAGGCCTCAGGCTGGACATCTTTCAACCCGGCTTTGACAAGAAGGCCCGGCAGGTCGCATCCCAGAGCCGGAACCAGCAATTGTGGTACCTCCAAAGGCATCTGAGCAAGTGGCTGCTTCTGCTGTTACCGGGTCAGGGACACCAGCTATGCCCCCTCCCAGCCGTCCAAGCGTAGATGATAATATTGTTGGGTATAAGCTGAACGCAATTTGCTGGAAGTCCAAGCCAAGTATTGCAAGCACTGGGAAGGTTCGAGCAAGGCCAAGTCAAAGGAAGCCCCCAAGACTCAGGAATCTACTCAAGTGGTGGCTGACCCGGCAGAGGCTTCCAAGGGAAACCCGAGCCAAGCAGAAGAAACCACGAGTTCTGTTCCTGAGCCAGAGCCGGCCGCTACTCCTTCCACAGAACCAACAACTGATGACCCGGCAAGGGTCCTGCTACTACACTGAACAATGAGCTTTGCTCCTGCAGATTGATTTCTGCGAAAAAACAATGTCCTATTTGGCCCTTTGTGGCGTTTGCTGTAATAACTTTATGCCTGATACAATATTCTTTTGATGGTGTGCCTGTACACCTTGTGAATTTGCATGAGATGTAACAAAAATTCTTATGTGTTAGCTCTGCAAAATTCAATGGTTTAGATGACCCTTTTGTTTATCTTTAACTGTAAGCCGGCTTTCGCATGGATTCTCACTGTTGCATCTCACTCTGTAAAAACAGTGTCAGTTAAGTCCCCATGGGCATCATAACTGATTGAAATTACAGGAGAACAAACAGGCCATATAATCGCGAGTCACATCAAGCTTAAGTAAGATAGACAAGAAAATAATGGCTTAAAAATTAGCCGGGTTATGGGATTGCAGCTGTACCTTAAAGATAATCAGCCCCCATGACCAAAGTGGCATCATGGCCGGGTCATTAGGTTTGAAGCTGTGCTTTCATGAAGCAAGCAGCCCCTAAGACCAAAATATGCAATGGCGGGTCTCTTTTCTTTAGAGTTTCCAGCTCATTGTTCTCAATAAGATAATACAATGGCGGGTCTCCTCTTTCAGGAGTTTCCGGCTCATCGTATAATAATACAATGGCGGGTCTCCTCTTTCAGGAGTTTCCGGCTCATTGTTATGAATATGATGAATCTTGAACAGAAATAAGAAAAACTGTAAAGTAAATGCATAAAAGAGGTGATTCTTTGGGCACATATATCTTTATTCATATATTAGATCAGCAAGCCGCCTCATTAAAAACCTTCCAGTCCCCTTAGGTACCCTGGTAAGGAAAAGAGTGCGTCTGAAACCTGCTGTCTTTTTACATCGTGTGTACATCTTTGGAACTCAATTCTAAACTAAGTGTAGTAAGGACGAAGCTGTGCTATGTTCCACGGCCTGGTCCTTTCCTCCAATGCTTTGGTGTATGATCAGTATCGTTCAGCCAGTCACTTTTCTCTCTAGCATCAACCAAGTAATATGACCCGTTGTGCAATTTCCGGCTTATGAAAAGGTCCTTCCCATGGAGGTGACAGCTTGTGCATCCCAGCTTGTGATTGTGTCAATCGCAAAACTAGGTCACCCTCTTGAAAAGTTCTCGTTCTGACCCGGCGTGCGTGATAGCGCCGCAAATCTTGCTGATAAATTGCTGACCTCTCCAGGACTCGTTCCCTTTCTTCTTCTAACAGATCAACTGCATCTTGCCGGGTTTGCTCGTTCTCAACTTCAACATAAGCCGCCACACGCGGCGAGTCATGTATGATATCACTTGGTAAAACAGCTTCTGCTCCATAGACCAGAAAAAACGGTGTTTGCTTGGTTGATCTATTTGGTGTGGTATTGATACCCCACACAACTGATGGCAGTTCTTCTACCCAAGCTCCTGCTGCTCTCTTACATGGAACCCGGAGTCTTGGCTTCAAACCACGGAGCAATTCTTGGTTTGCTCTCTCTACTTGACCATTGGCTTGTGGATGAGAAACTGAAGCAACATCCAAGCGTATGCCCTTCTCAGCACAAAATATCTCTGTCTCGCCAAGGGACATGTTTGTCCCATTATCTGTGATGATACTATGTGGGTAGCCAAAACGGTATATGATTCGCTCCAAAAATTTCACCACTGTGATTGCCTCGCAATTTGTAACTGGCATAACCTCAACCCACTTGGTGAATTTATCTATGGCGACTAAGAGGTGTGTTTTCTTACATGGAGACATCTGAAAGGGACCCACCATATCAAGACCCCATACTGCAAAAGGCCATGTGATTGGTATGGTTCTCAACTCCTGAGCCGGCACATGAGCTTGCCTGGCATATCTTTGACATCCATCACATCTCTGGACCAAATATTCCGCGTCTGCCAGGGCGGTTAACCAGAAAAATCCGTGTCTGAAAGCTTTTGCTACCAAAGACCGGGTCGAAGCATGATGACCACAGTCTCCCTCATGTATTTCTGAGAATCTTCTGTCCCTCCTCAGGGGAAACGCAACGTTGAAACACCCCTGAAGGGTTCTCTTAAACAGCTCTGTGCCAATGACCACATATGACTTGGCCCGGCGCACAATTTGCCGGGCTATGACTTCTTGCACTGGTAACTCGCCGCGCAGGAGATAAGCAATGTATGGCTCGGTCCACTCTGGTCTTTCATGCACATGAGCAACTAAATTGAAACTTGATCCGGCATCCCAGATCCTCTTCTGCTTCTATTTTGACTGATGGGTTCCATAGCTCATCCAAGAAAACATTTGGTGGAACCGGCTCTCTGCGTGAGCCGAGTCTCGACAAAGCATCTGCTGCCTCATTTTTCCTGCGATCGATGTGATCCACCTGATAGCCAGAAAAGAACCCGGCTACCTTGTCCACTTCTCTTCTGTAAGCCGCCATATTTGCATCTTTTCGGTCCCAAGTTCCAGACACCTGCTGGGAAACAAGGTCCGAGTCTCCAAAACAATGAATGCGCTTGATGTTCATCTCCTTTGCCATACGTAACCCGTGAAGTAGGGCCTCATACTCTGCCACATTGTTGGAGCAATCAAAGTGAATTTGCAAAACATACTTCAACTTTTCACCTCTTGGTGATGTGAGCACCACGCCGGCTCCTGATCCTTCAAGTTGCTTTGACCCGTCAAAATGCATGACCCAGTTTTTGGTGCTGGGTGCTTGCTGTGGCATGCTTAACTCTGTCCAATCATTAACAAAATATACCAAGGCCTGAGACTTGATTGTGTGCGTGGCTCATAACTAATGTGATAATCACCCATCTCTATCGCCCACTTGGCGACCCTTCCCGTTGCATCTGAATTTCTGATAATTTCTGCTAGTGGGATCGAACTAACAACTCTGAATGGATGCTCCAAAAAGTAATGCTTCAATTTTCGGGTCGCCATAAAGACACCAAAAACAAGTTTCTGCCAATGTGGATACCTTTGCTTGGTTTCTGAAAGCACTTCGCTAACATAGTAAACCGGCCTCTAGACCGGGTGTTCTTTTCCTTCCTCTTTTCTTTCTACTACCACCACAGCGCTCACTGCACGTGGTCCTGCTGTGATGTACAGCAACAAAGGTTCCTTTGGAGCAGGAGCCGCCAAGATTGGCGCCTCTGCCAATGTTTTCTTCAACAGCTCAAAGCATCATCCGCTTCTTTGTCCCACACGAACTTGTCTGATTTTTTCAAGAGCCGGTAAAGTGGTATGGCTTTCTCTCCTAACCTAGAAATAAACCGGCTTAGGGCTGCAATGCATACCGTAAGCTTCTGAACATCAGCCAGCTCCTCAGGCTTCTTCAAACTCTGTATGGCTTTGATTTTTGCCGGGTTAGCCTCGATTCCACGCTGTGACACAATGTAACCGAGCAACTGATGCATGTAAAATGCATACATGAACTTTACATTTTATTACATGTTATTCCATGTTATTTGCATCATATAAGGGTTATATTCATGATTTATATTAAGTTTTGGGGATAATTAACAATGTCCCCATTTTTCTGGAATTAACCCTGCACTGTCAGAAAACCCCTTTTTCTATATTTTTACGTTTCAGGCGACCAAACGACGTCCAAATGACCTGAAACTTTACGGGGATCACTTTTTTGGAAGGAACGAAATGTAGGCGCAAAGGAAGCGAAGAAACGGAGACCAGAAGGCCGAAAGGGGTGGGCCCACGCGGCCAAATTCCCTGACCGCGTGGGACCCACCAAGTTGGCCCTCGGGCCTCCGCTGCTGTCGATCCTTCTTCCCGAAGCTTCGTCTTGACCTAAAAATGACTATATATAGACCCCCCAGGGCTTTCGCGAAAGGAGGCGGCGGAGAAACACCAAACACACGAAACAGAAGACAGAAGGCTGCCGCCGGAGAAGATCGGAGGGGGGAAATGCTGCCGGAATCACCTCCGGAAGGCTCCTCCATCCCCCCTCCGGAGTCTCCATCAACACCAACGTCAAGACCAGCACCATCTCCATCACCATCTTCGTGATCCACTTCATCCCCCTCATAGTTTGAGATTGTTGAACCCTAGCTATTGTTTAAGTGCTATTCTACCTGTGTATGATTAGCTACTTGTCATTGTTTTGTGGTGAGACTATATTTTCAGATTGTGTTGTATCATTTATACCACTGAATCACATCATGTCTTCACGTTGTGAGTAGTTCTCTCATGTTCCTGGGGGCATAGGATGGATTGGCAATGATCTATATATAACATGTGTTGGTATTTTGTCTAGTGTTTATCTTTTTATGTAATTCTATGATGGTGTTGTGCGAACGTCGACTGCACATCACTTCACCTAGATGGGCTCATAGGAGAACACCGTAGTGTAATGGAGTGAGGGAGACTTGGGAGGACATGTAAACCTGAGACCGAATTATGAAGTTACTTTATGAGGGATTAATATCGGGGACCTTAGAGTGTAATGCTATGGTGGGATTTTATATCTTAATAACTCTTGTGCAGTCATTTACTTGGCCACAAGATCCATCATAAGAGGTTTAGTATATTTATTTAGCTATACCTAATAATGGCTCCGTCCTAAGAAGATTAAAACTTGACAAAATGCTACTTTGTTGTTCTAGAAATATTTATGCCATGAAGTCTAGGTAGCCCTTGGGAACGTTCTCCACTTATAAGAAATACACACTTGAGCTTGTCCTCTTGCTGCATAGAGGATTGGGCTTTTCTCTCTTTGAGAGCTGTCACCTGCTACTATTTGTCTGCTGCATTTTTACTGTCTTGCAATTATACAACCGAAAACACCAAAAACACTTGCATCTTTTATTGTCAATTTATCATTCTTACTAACCAATACCTTCAGCTCCTCGTGGGTTCGACAACCTTTTCTATTCGAAAGGTACTACAATTGATCTCCTGCACTTGGGAGTCATCAAGATACTTTTCTGGCGCCGTTGCCGGGGAGCGTAGCGCTATTGGTAAGAAGTTTGGTAAGGAAACTTGAAAGGTGAATTTTATTTACTGTTTTGTCTCATCGCTACTATGGCATTTATGAATCGTGCTTCGCTGCATCTTGCTTTATATGAAAGTGCTTATGCTAATGCTCCTAAAGTGGTTGAAACTACTGTGTCTGAGGTACCTAAAGTGGGAATTAAAATTCCCGTTGATCATGTTAAAAGAGTTATGAAAAATCTATTTACAGGAGATGGAACTAAGTCTGCACGTGAACACGTGGAGACAATTGAAGACATATGTGGTTTATTTAGGCTTCCTGGTATTTCTGATGATCAGATAAAAAGGAAGCTATTATATTTGTCTTTATCTGGTAATGCTCGTATTTGGTTCAAGTCTTTGGATGAAGAAGTTACTATTGTATGGAGTAGTTTGAGGAAGGTTTTTCTTAAATATTTTACTCCTAAAGAAAGAATTATTGCTGCCACGAAAAGTACTAATATTTTGCAGGAAGAGGAGGATAAAAACCTAAGCTTGGGGATGCCCGTGCAACCCCAAGGAGATGATGAAAATGATGAACAACTAGAGAATGAAGAGAAGAAACATCCACCTTCACCACCTATGGATGAGGGTAACACTCAAAATCTTGTTGATGATAAACTTTGCTTTTATGATTCTGATGATGAGGAGGACTATCAACCTATGCCTAATGAGAACATTATTGATAATAATTTTAAAAATGATGAGGAGTATGGTTTAGACATGCTATATGATAATGCTTTAGATGATGGTCCTATGCCTATTGATAATTCTCCATGTTTAGAACTTGTTACTACTTCATGTGAGGATAAAAATGATATACTTGCTGTTGGTAAAAATACTCTTACTTATGAGAGTCCTACTTTATTTTTGAACTCTCCTATTCACACCGTGGAGGAGAAGCTTTTATATGTTGAAAAGTACTTATGTGGGCTGAAATTATCTTACACCAATGACCATTTCACCCATAACCATCATGTTGATAGTGCTTCTTGCAATTATTTTGAGAGAGGAAAACACACTAATAGCTCACATAATAGTTTTAATAATCCTCTATATGTTCCTAAGTTTGCAAAGTTGCACCAATCTAATAGTTCTTTTATCAAATTTGCTTCCACTACTTGTAACTATTATGAGAGAGGAAGAAAGACTTGTCTTTATGTTTCTATGTTATTTAAAATGCAACCTACTGATCACCACATGCATTGGTTACCACAAAATTGCTGCTATTTATTCATATATAAAATGCCAATGCATAGGAAGTGGGTTAGACTTAAAAGTTAATGGTTTAATGTTTTGTGGTGTGCTCCTTATGCTTTCATTTCCTATTCAGTTTGGGCACACCTTTATATCATGAAAACATGTGAAACAACTTTACCTACTGTTATCTAATTGCTAGTTTAAGATTTTCACTTTATATAAAATTTGGGAAAGTAAATGAGAAGGATGAGTAATGGAGATGTTGGGGTCGACCTTGAACATGTGTTGTTCATGCCAATGGAACCATTGCAAAGTCTCTATCATTAAAACTTTTCCCAAAGCTAAAACCAAATAAAAAGAGTGTTTATGTTGTATATATTTGCTTCTTCTTTTGCCTTTGTGCTAAATCAAAAACAACAAAAATATTTTCTTTCTTCCTTGTTTGTTTCTCTTGAATTCTTTCTTGGTTCTTTTTGCTTCTTTTTGATTTTTATCTTCAGTTTCAGTTTTGGTTTTTGAGTCAAGGTGCTTGTTTACTACTGTAACATCACCTTTGTATCTTATTTTTCATCTTTATGGCAAGAATAACCTCTTTTGAGAGGTGGGATCAGACAATAGTGATTTGCTGTCCAGAAAACAGATTCCTTAGCTTCACTGCGGAAAATGTTAAAAATCACAGAAAAGGAATTTTGACCTGAAATTTTACGACAGCAATCTTCAGTTATTATTACGCATTTCATTAGTTAAAAGTTTTCTGATTTGAGCAACGTAAGTGACTCTGAAAATTCACTCTTTACGGGCTGTCCAGTTTTTGACAGATTCTGTCTTTATTTTGCATTAGCCTCATTACTTGTGTTTTGTGTGGTTCTTTTGATCAATGAACAATACACAACCATAGTAACAATAGTTAATGTTTAGAATCAAATCATGATATGTCTTTGCTGTACCTATGTGGATTTAATTTATGGAGACACTAACCCCTCTAATCAAGTTTTATGATGAGTTTTGTGTGAAGAGAATTGTCAAGTGGAAGAGTTGAGGGTGATGAACAAAGATCAAGAGGGACAAACACTCAAGCTTGGGGATGTTACCCCTAGGCTCACCCTACATGTATCAAATAAGTACAAGAACTCAAGCTTGGGGATGCCAAGCCACCTCACTCCAACCATCTTGATACCAAGTAAGTAAGCCTAGCTATATGGCTATAAAGAAAGCGCTTTACGGGAGGCAACCCGGTTGTTTTATTTTTGATTTTCTTTGTGTCCTCTTGCTGTAACAAGAGACTTAGTTTTTAGTTTTGTTTCTGGAATTTTTAATAAAGTGCCAAGTTTTACCCGTTTTGGTTTGAAAAAGTTGCTATTTGTATTCGGAGATTTTATTCCAGCACGAATCTGTGCACGGTATGATTTTTCATTTCTATTCTGTAACTCCGAATGAGCTGATATTTTAACTGTAGTTGCAACTTTTCATCCTCTGTAATCATGAATTTTTTCAGAATTTTTCGACATATTTAAGTAGGGTAGAAAAATGCGTTTTGCTGCTGTTTTTCTGGACAGATTCTGTCCCATTTTGTTTGATGCATTCTTTGAACTTTTAACTTGAATCTTTTTGATCCAATTGAGTTTATAAGTAGGCATACAACATTATACACTTTCTGGACATTCATATGAATTTTTGTTTAAGGATTTTATGCAGCAAGCAATTCATTTGTCTATCACTACTAATGTCACCCCACAGAAAAGAAATGGGAGAAACGGTGTTTTGAAGTTTTTTCACAGGGATTAGAGGAGATGCACCAAGAGCTATCCAAGGATGGTGAAGACCATAAGCTTGGGGATGTGAAGACAACCCCACTGGACCAACACACTCTCGGTTTGCACACGTCTAACTTCTGTTTTTCGATCAATGCACTTTATCGCATAAACTTGGAGCGTCTTTTATTTGTTTTTGGTTTGATTTTTATTTTCTTGAGACCACCACTATCATTTATATGAGAGAGCTACTGGAAAATTGGGTTGAATTAAGTTGGATGCTATTAAAAATATTGGGATAGGGATGTTTGAGTTGATTCAAAAAGATACATATAGTTGCATATTCATGTGCTTTTTAATGAGTATTAATTTGCAAGTGTTTTATCAAGAGCTATCTTTTATTCATGTTTCGATGCTGAATGTTACTTTACTTTGTTTAACATGGATTGATTAGTTCTATGGACACTTATGCATGCATTTAGACGGTCAACTTTCTCCCTCTTGCTAGCCCAAAAATTCCAACAAGTAAAAACTTGTTTTCCAACACCTTCAACCAAAGTTTTTCTAGTGAGTCCACCATATCTACCTATTAGCTTTATGCTATTCCGAGTATGTTTATCATGTTATATTGTATTATCTATACTTCTGAATTAAAATGCTTATGTTATTGATTGTTATGGGAAAAGTTGGTTAAAAAGCTCTCACGAACTTGATGCACACTTTACTTTTATTGCACTTAATAAGCATGAACCATTGTGATTAAAATTATGAAGTTGTGGGCTTGACAATAGTTTTGGTTGGGAGTTAGCCCATATGTGCTGTCACATGGCAAGCTTTCAACATTGCACTTATTTATATTTAGTTGATGTCATGTACTTTTGTTTATGGATGC
This sequence comes from Poa pratensis, assembly GCA_947311845.1. Classification (NCBI taxonomy): domain Eukaryota; kingdom Viridiplantae; phylum Streptophyta; class Magnoliopsida; order Poales; family Poaceae; genus Poa; species Poa pratensis. The sequence continues at coordinate 142,431,132 of CAMZMU010000074.1, read as the reverse complement.
CTATCATGGGTGAAATGAATGTGGATACTTAGTAAGTTCAAAGAGTTTGTATAAATGGTTAGAGAAATGCCTGGGCCGCTAATCTAAGCCATGCCATGCATCATTCATGGTGGAAATTTACAGCATAACCATAATGTTCATTCAGTGATGCACCTCATAATAAAAAGCTATACCCATAGTAAATAAAAGAGTGCTGAGATTGTTCATTGTCTGTTTGTCTTGTTGTTTTGACATGGGCTTGTTCATGTCAAGGGGCAAGAGGTACCCCAGTGCAGTTCTTGATGATACTATTATTACTTGCAATGACCTTTATTTGAATTTACTTTGTGGACCAAAGTGAGTAACACATGGTGTAGGTACTTGTATTCAAGGGACATGAGACATTCAACCAATACATTGTCAAGCACACCACTCATATTTGCTTTCACTTTAAACATTAATCATTCAAGATGCTATGATAGGGGTAATGAGAGCTCCACACCAATGACTACCACATTGCAAGCATTAACTTAAGTAGAAGTGTTTGGAAGTTAGATGAAACTTATTCATGCTTTACCTCTACTTATTTATCTATCCAAAGTGTCCACCTTTTATATTCAGTTTTCAAGAATACTCTATGACCACCATAGGATGTTTTTACTTTTCATTATGCATACATTTGGTCCATAGTACTTTCTTCTATGTTACACTTTGTGAATTTATCATTGAACATCTTTACATTGAGTATTTGATATCACTTCATAATTTATCTTGCATATTGTTATTCCTTTGAAGAATGAATCATTTGACTCTATGTAGCAATAGTAATCACCTTTGATATCCATTGATAGTATTAAAATGCAAAGTCCATGTTAGTTTTATCACCTTCATACTCGGGACGAGCATGGGTTAAGCTTGGGGATGTTGATGCATGTAAAATGCATACATGAACTTTACATGTTATTCCATGTTATTTGCATCATATAAGGGTTATATTCATGATTTATATTAAGTTTTGGGGATAATTAACAATTCCCCATTTTTCTGGAATTAACCCTGCACTGTCAGAAAACCCCTTTTTCTATATTTTTGTTTCAGGGACCCAAACGACGTCCAAATGACCTGAAATTTTACGGGGATCACTTTTTTGGAAGGAACGAAACGTAGGCGCAAAGGAATCGAAGAAACGGAGACCAAAAGGCCAAAGGGGTGGGCCCACGCGGCCAAATTCCCTGACCGCATGGGACCCACCAAGTTGGCCCTCGGGCCTCCGCTGCTGTCGATCCTTCTTCCCGAAGCTTCGTCTTGACCTAAAAACGACTATATATAGACCCCCCCAGGGCTTTCGCGAAAGGAGGCGGCGGAGAAACACAAAACACACGAAACAGAAGACAGAAGGCTGCCGCCGGAGAAGATCGGAGGGGGGAAACGCTGCCGGAATCACCTCCGGAAGGCTCCTCCATCCCCCCTCCGGAGTCTCCATCAACACCAACGTCAAGACCAGCACCATCTCCATCACCATCTTCGTGATCCACTTCATCCCCCTCATAGTTTGAGATTGTTGAACCCTAGCTATTGTTTAAGAGCTATTCTACCTATGTATGATTAGCTACTTGTCATTGTTTTGTGGTGAGACTATATTTTCAGATTGTGTTGTATCATTTATACCACTGAATCACATCATGTCTTCACGTTGTGAGTAGTTCTCTCATGTTCCTGGGGGCATAGGATGGATTGGCAATGATCTATATATAACATGTGTTGGTATTTTGTCTAGTGTTTATCTTTTATGTAATTCTATGATGGTGTTGTGCGAACGTCGACTGCACATCACTTCACCTAGATGGGCTCATAGGAGAACACCGTAGTGTAATGGAGTGAGGGAGACTTGGGAGGACATGTAAACCTGAGACCGAATTATGAAGTTACTTTATGAGGGGATTAATATCGGGGACCTTATAGTGTAATGCTATGGTGGGATTTTATATCTTAATAACTCTTGTGCAGTCGTTTACTTGGCCACAAGATCCATCATAAGAGGTTTAGTATATTTATTTAGCTATACCTAATAATGGCTCCGTCCTAAGAAGATTAAAACTTGACAAAATGCTACTTTGTTGTTCTAGAAATATTTATGCCATGAAGTCTAGGTAGCCCTTGGGAACGTTCTCCACTTATAAGAAATACACACTTGAGCTTGTCCTCTTGCTGCATAGAGGATTGGGCTTTTCTCTCTTTGAGAGCTGTCACCTGCTACTATTTGTCTGCTGCATTTTTACTGTCTTGCAATTATACAACCGAAAACACCAAAAACACTTGCATCTTTTATTGTCAATATATCATTCTTACTAACCAATACCTTCAGCTCCTCGTGGGTTCGACAACCTTTTCTATTCGAAAGGTACTACAATTGATCTCCTGCACTTGGGAGTCATCAGCAACATCCCCGCTGGAACTCCAAACACACACTTGGTGGGATTGAGCTTCATCTTATACTTCCTCAGATTAGCAAAAGTTTCCCTCAGGTCATCAATGAGTGACCCGGCTTTCTCTGACTTGATTACTACATCATCAACATAAGCATGCACGTTGCGGCCAATCTGCTTCGCGAAACAATTCTGGATGCACCTCTGGTACGTGGTGATGGCCCTTGAAGAGGTTGATCTACGACGCCAGAAAACACTTTGTTGATCTCCGGTGCGTAGTTACCTGCGTCAAAAGTAAATGGGTTAGGTTGAGACTCCAAGTGCAGAGTGTGTAGTAGTGGAAGACTTGTTTTCCCCACGAGGGGTGACTCGAGGGTTTAATATCGAACTCTCGGGAATCAGTAGTGAAGATATATCTTCTTATCCTTCTTTTGGTTACCTACAAAACAAAGTTAAATGTTTTGGTCCTCAACCTCACCTGTGGTTGTCAAGCACAAGGTGTAAGAATGATATCAAGATAGTTATGCAATGCAAACAGGAAATAAATATGCAATGATGGTGGATGCAATGGTAAATGATATTTTTGGGTTTTTTAATGATGTATGCAAGATGAAAAGTATTTTTGTATTTTCGGATTTAATGATGGCTGAAAATGAAAAGTGGTATATGGTGTTGGAAAGGTGTTTCTTATGATTAAAAATGGACCGGGTTCATGGTTTCACAAATGCACTCTCTCTTTATAAAGTGGCAGACAATGGAACACACACAGAGTTAACATATGAGATTGCAACACAAAGTTTGATAACAAGTTACTTAGATATATGGGCATCACGTCCTAACATAGAGATCTTTTGGTTATTAGTCTCTCTTATACTCCACCAAGATGCGAACCAAATCATAACACCTCAGTAATTAAGATGACTCAGAGTATAGCAATAAGTTTCATGACATGAAGTGAAAATAAGAACATGCTGGATCTAGTCAGGAAGAAGCTTGGTCACCCTCAACCCTTGCAGCATGGTATTTTTGTTTATCCCTAGTGAGGTAACAAAGTAAGGTAAACACCCAAGTGGATCGCGATATTAAGTTGTCAGCTTACCGCACTCACCACTCCCCGTTACTCCAACTAATGCACACGTTCCCCCACACACGCTCTCATAAACATGCTTGATCATAACAAGTAGACAAGAACGGGGTACATAATATGCATCTATACTCATAACTGAAACAAACATTGCAATCTCAAACATATATTAACTCATAGAAAGATCCACCACATAGGTATTACAAATATGACCGTAATCATGTTCAGCAGCTCATACGGTACTAATTAGTGAAGCTCAAGAGAGGAGAGATACATAAGTTACTTCCACAAACCCATAGTCCAGAGGTGGACTACTCCCTCTTCATCATGGAGACGGTGGAGAAGTCGATGGAGAGGATGGAGACCACACCGGCAGCGCCCCGCCGGAGTTTTCCCCCTCCAATCTGCAGCTCCTGATCTCCGTTTCGGTGTTTCTGTGTTTGTGCGGCGCTCCTTCGCGAAACGCCAGGGGACCTTTTTTATAGGCGTTTTTAGGTCAAGACGGAGTCGGTGGACGAAAGATCGACGGCAGCGGAGCCACGAGGCCAAATGAGTGGGCCCCACGCGGCCACAGTACCTGGCCGCGTGGGCCACCCCCTTTTGCCTTCTGGCCTCCGTTTGCTTGCTTCCTTCGCTCCGAGGTCTTCCTCCTTCCAAAATACTGACGCCTGTATTTTTCCATAATTTTTGGACGACGTTTGGGTCCCTGAAACATAAAAGGAAAGAAATAGGGTTTTCTGCCTGCGCAGGGTTAATTCCATAAAAATAGGAAACAATTGATTTATTTCCTAAAATCATTAAATAACAGTAATATAACCCTTATATGATGCAAATATGATTGGAATATGTGTGATATAGTGCAAAGTTCATGTATGCATTTTACATGCATCAACATCCCCAAGCTTAACCAATACTCGTCCTCGAGTATGAAGGTGATAAAACTAACATGGGCTTTGCAATATAGCACTAACAATGGATATCAAAGATGATTGCTACTGCTACATAGAGTCAAATGATTCATTCTTCAAAGGAGTAGCAATATGCAAAACAGTTTATGAAGTGATATCAAGTATTCAATGCAAGGATGTTCAATGATAGTTCACAAAGTGTAACATAGTAGCAAGTAATATGGACATTCTTACTTTTGCATACATGTGGTCCATAGAGTGATGATGAAAATCTGAATATGTTTGGTGGACACTTTGGAAAGATGAATAAGTGAGTAGAGGTAAAGCATGCATAAGTTTCATCTAACCTCCAAACTCTCCTACTTAAGTTAATGATTGCAATGTGGTAATACTTGGTGTCAAGCTCTCATTCCCCTATCATAGCATCTTGAATGATTATAGTTTAATGTGAGAGCAAATATGAGTAGTGTGCTTGACAAAGTAAAGGTTGGATGTCTCATGCCCCTTGAATACAAGTACCTACACCATGAGTTACTCAACTTGGGAAAAGCAAGTTCAAGTTATCTATCATTGTAAGTAATAATAGTATCATCAAGAGCGTCAACTGGGGTACCTCTTGTCCCAGGATATGGAACAAGCCCATATCAAAATGACAAGACAAACAAACAAGATGAAAACCTCAACACCCTTTTTATTTACCATTGGAATAGCTTTTTATTGTAAGGTGTGTCATAGATAATTCACCATAGCATGTAAGTAAATTTCCACCATGAATAATGCATGGCTTAGATTAGCGGCCCAGGCGTCTCTCTAACCATTTATACAAACTCATTCAAACTAAATCTTTTCCCCCTTATTTCACCATGATAGGCATCCATAGACAAAAGCACATGATATCAACTAAATGGAGCATGTTGAAAGCTTTGCATGTGACAGCACATATGGGCTAACTCCCAACCTTGGACATTTATCAAGCCACTAGCATCATAATCTTAATCACAATGGGTCATGTTTTATTTATAGCAATGATAGTAAAAATGTGCATCAAGTTCATGAGAGCTATATAACCAACTTTTCCCATGGCAATCAATAACATAATCATTTTCATTCAGAGGTATAGATAACACAAATATCATGATGAACATACTCGGAATAGCATATAGCTAGTAGGTAGATATGGTGGACTCACTGGAATAACTTTGGTTGAAGGTGTTGGAAACAAGTTTTGACTTGTTGGAATGTTTGGGCTAGCAAAAGGGAGAAAGTTGACCATCTAGATGCATGCATGAGTGTCCATAGAACTAACTAATCCATGTTAAACCAAGTAAAATAACAATCAGCACCAAAACATGAATAAGTGATAGCTCTTCAAAAAGGATTTGCAAACTATTACTCATAAACAAGCTCATGAATCATGCAACTATATGTATCATTAAAAATCAACTCAAACATCCCTTTTCCCAATCTTATAAAAGCATCCAACATATTTCAACCCATATTTCCAGTAGCTCTCCCATATATAAATGATAGTGTGGTGGTCTCTCAAAACAAATCAAACCAAAACAAAACAAAAGACGCTCCAAGTTTATGCGATAAAGTGTTTCGATCGAAAAACAGAAGTTGGACGTGCGCAAACCGAGAGTGTGTAGGTCCAGCGGGGTTGTCTTCACATCCCCAAGCTTATGGTCTTCACCATCCTTGGATAACTCTTGGTGCATCTCCTCCAATCCCTGTGAAAAAACTTCAAAACACCGTTTCTCCCATTTCTTTTCTGTGGGGTGCATTAATAGTGATAAACAAATATGTTTCTTGCTGCATATAATCCTTGAACAAAAATTCATATGAGATGTCCAGAAAGTGTATAATGTTGTATGCCTACTCATAAACTCAATTGGATCAAAAAGATTCAACTTAAAAGCTCAAAGCATGCATCAAACAAAATGGGACAGAATCTGTCCAGAAAAACAGCAGCAGCAAAACGTATTTTTCTACCCTACCAAACTTTCTCGAAAAATTCCGAAAAATTCATGCATACAGAGGATGAAAAGTTGCAACTACAGTTCAAATATGAGCTCATTCGGAGTTACAGAATAAGAATTAAAAATCATACCGTGCACTGATTCGTGCAGGAATAAAATCTCCGAACGCTATAAGCAACTTTTTCAAACCAAAAAGGGTAAAACTTGGCACTTTATTGAAAATTCCAGAACCTAAACTAGACACAAAGTCTCTTGTTACAGCAAGAGGACACAAAGAAAATCACACAAAAAATAACCGGGTTGCCTCCCGCAAAGCGCTTTCTTTATAGCCATATAGCTAGGCTTCTTACTTGTTGTTTATTGTGGACGAAGCTCATGAGGGAGCTTGAACTTTGGTGGTTCCCTCTTCCTTGGGAAGTGTTCCATGCACTTCTTGTGTGGGAACTGAAACTTCACATTCCCTTCCTTTGAATCAATGATGGCACCTGTGGTACGAAGAAAAGGTCTTCCAAGAATAATAGGACTAGAGGTTTTATTCCCCATATCCATGATTAGAAAATCCACAGGCACAAAAGTCATATGTAACTCCACCATAACATCACTTACTTTTCCTAAAGCATGTTTAATAGAGTCATCAGCAAGTGCAAGTTCAATGGAGCATTTTTCAAGATTTTTCAATTCAAGCACTTCATATAGTTCTTTAGATAAAACAGAGACACTAGATCCTAGATCAAGTATAGCATGGTGTGTCTCTTTTCCAATAGTTACTAGTACCTTAGGAATCCACATATCCCCAAGCTTAGGTGGTATCATAGCCTCTTGGTTGTACCTAGCAATCTTTTCTTTCAAGACATGATTAGCAATATAAGAACCAAAGCCAGCTTGATTAGTGTTGATGGAAGGATCACTTGCAAGTTTTTGTAAGATAGATATTAATTCATGCAAGCTACAATTTTCTAAGTCAAGCAAAGGATCCTTGACTTCACTAAGCATTTTAACTTCCTCAACTTTCTTTTCTCTATTGTATAGGTTGAATATTTCATAACGGTCATCAAAGACATCTTCAGGTACTTGGGCTTTTTCTAAACTTTCTTTAATTCTTACTTCCAAAAGCAAGCCATCAAGTAAATAGTGAGTATCATTAGCAGCAGTATTCATGAAGGAATCCTCACATTCATTATCCAAAAAGACCCTAGAGGCTTCAGTCAAACCTCTATAAAACACATGCATGAGCATCCAATCTCTAAGACCATGTTCCATTCCAAAAGCTATGCCTCTAAACCTTTCCCATGTTTTCACTAGAGGTTCATCCTCTTCTTGTTTAAAGGTGATAAGTACTTGTCTTAGGTTACAAATCTTTTCAATGGAACAAAATCTTTCAATGAAAGCAGCTTTTAAATTAAACCAAGTGCTAAAATTTCCAGGTGGCCATCTTAATATCCAATCTAAGGCTTTTCCACCTAGGGAGTAAGGAAAAAGCTTAATTTTAACATTAGCATGGCTCAAGTTTAACATTTTGCACCTTTCATCAAACTTCTTAAGATGTGGTATAGGATCTTCTTTAGGTTTCCCATAAAAACGGTGTTCATAAATCACTTTCACGATATTAGGATCTACAACACATTTCTCAACAGGGATATTCATATCTTGGGGAAAGTTCTTAACACTAAATGGCCAAAAGGTTCGTTTCTCCATTTTAGCAAGTTTTTTTGTATTTTTTTATTTTTTATGCAAAACTGAAAATAAATATGCAAGCGGAATATGATATGCAATGACACTAACAAAACAAATAAATTGCTTTGTAAGTAAAGATGGTGCTCACGTAGGTGCAACCTCCCCAAGCTTAGGTGTTAGCACAAGTTGGTGAAGTTGACTTCGTTGTGAGATGAATGCGATGATGCACACCCTTGGATAAATCTCTCAGCTATGATTCCCCGGCAACGGCGCCAGAAAACAGTCTTGATGGCCCTTGAAGAGGTTGATCTACGACGCCAGAAAACACTTTGTTGATCTCCGGTGCGTAGTTACCTGCGTCAAAAGTAAATGGGTTAGGTTGAGACTCCAAGTGCAGAGTGTGTAGTAGTGGAAGACTTGTTTTCCCCACGAGGGTGACTCGAGGGTTTAATATCGAACTCTCGGGGAATCAGTAGTGAAGATATATCTTCTTATCCTTCTTTTGGTTACCTACAAAACAAAGTTAAATGTTTTGGTCCTCAACCTCACCTGTGGTTGTCAAGCACAAGGTGTAAGAATGATATCAAGATAGTTATGCAATGCAAACAGGAAATAAATATGCAATGGTGGTGGATGCAATGGTAAATGATATTTTTGGGTTTTTTAATGATGTATGCAAGATGAAAAGTATTTTTGTATTTTCGGATTTAATGATGGCTGAAAATGGAAAAGTGGTATATGGTGTTGGAAAGGTGTTTCTTATGATTAAAAATGGACCGGGGTTCATGGTTTCACAAATGCACTCTCTCTTTATAAAGTGGCAGACAATGGAACACACACAGAGTTAACATATGAGATTGCAACACAAAGTTTGATAACAAGTTACTTAGATATATGGGCATCACGTCCTAACATAGAGACCTTTTGATTATTAGTCTCTCTTATACTCCACCAAGATGCGAACCAAATCATAACACCTCAGTAATTAAGATGACTCAGAGTATAGCAATAAGTTTCATGACATGAAGTGAAAATAAGAACATGCTGGATCTAGTCACAGGAAGAAGCTTGGTCACCCTCAACCCTTGCAGCATGGTATTTTTGTTTATCCCTAGTGAGGTAACAAAGTAAGGTAAACACCCAAGTGGATCGCGATATTAAGTTGTCAGCTTACCGCACTCACCACTCCCCGTTACTCCAACTAATGCACACGTTCCCCCACACACGCTCTCATAAACATGCTTGATCATAACAAGTAGACAAGAACGGGGTACATAATATGCATCTATACTCATAACTGAAACAAACATTGCAATCTCAAAATATATTAACTCATAGAAAGATCCACCACATAGGTATTACAAATATGACCGTAATCATGTTCAGCAGCTCATACGGTACTAATTAGTGAAGCTCAAGAGAGGAGAGATACATAAGTTACTTCCACAAACCCATAGTCCAGAGGTGGACTACTCCCTCTTCATCATGGAGACGGTGGAGAAGTCGATGGAGAGGATGGAGACCACACCGGCAGCGCCCCGCCGGAGTTTTCCCCCTCCAATCTGCAGCTCCTGATCTCCGTTTCGGTGTTTCTGTGTTTGTGCGGCGCCCTTCGCGAAACGCCAGGGACCTTTTTTATAGGCGTTTTTAGGTCAAGACGGAGTCGGTGGACGAAAGATCGATGGCAGCGGAGCCACGAGGCCCAAATGAGTGGGCCCCACGCGGCCACAGTACCTGGCCGCGTGGGCCACCCCCTTTCTGCCTTCTGGCCTCCGTTTGCTTGCTTCCTTCGCTCCGAGGTCTTCCTCCTTCCAAAATACTGACGCCTGTATTTTTCCATAATTTTTGGACGACGTTTGGGTCCCTGAAACATAAAAGGAAAGAAATAGGGTTTTCTGCCTGCGCAGGGTTAATTCCATAAAAATAGGAAACAATTGATTTATTTCCTAAAATCATTAAATAACAGTAATATAACCCTTATATGATACAAATATGATTGGAATATGTGTGATATAGTGCAAAGTTCATGTATGCATTTTACATGCATCACGTGGCCCCTGCGTTCTTCAACCCTAAGGTCATATTTTTGTAACAGTACGCCCCGAAAGGGGTTATGAAAGCTGTCTTTTCCCAATCATCCTCATTGAGCTTGATTTGATTGTAACCCGAATATGCATCCAAAATGCACAAGAGCTCGCTGCCTGCAACTGCATCTATAATCTGATCAAACTTTGTTCAGAACATAACCCGCCACCTGAGGTGCGACCACCAAGGCAAGGAGACCCGGTGATTCAATATTGGGCGGGTGATCCTCTCTACTCCATGTTACTGGAACTTCTGAGTACTTCAAATATTTTTGTACCGCTGATGAAACCATATTAACTGAATGCTGAATCAACTTTTTCTCTCTCTTTGATGTATGGAGCGTGTGAACATGATACCCGCCAAGACGTTTCGGGTTTTCCTGATAACCCCCTTGATTTTCTCTGTTCTGGTTGTTGTCAGGGTTGCCGGCTTCTGGATTAGCGTTGGGCGCAGGACCATTGGCCGGTTACCTCCACGGCCGGGTCCTCCACCGTTTCCTGTACCACGCATTACCCTCTGAATTTCCATGTTCTTCCATCTCTGCAGATCCACACACTGCTCCAAGGAGTGATTGGCGGGTCTGCCATCTCGCTGTGACGCGGGCACGACATCTTCATCGGATCAAAGTGACTCGGGGACGCGGTGGCCCACGGTTGTTGTTACCTCCATTGTAGTTGTTCCCTCTAAAATTTCCATCTGTTCTGGGTCTCACTGACCTGGTATTTGTGTTTGCGACTAAATCTGAACTGTCCTCTGCGTGCGGCCTCTTATGATAGTTGTTGTTGCTGTTGTTGTTGTTGTTGTTTCTTCCCCCGTTGTTCACATTACCCTTTCCTTTATCTTCCTCAGTCTCATCCTTGGTTTTATCCGTGTAAGCGTGCTTGTTGGCAGCGTCCAACACTTCTCCCATGGTTATATCATTTGCTCCTGGGCTGTTCCTCATGCGACTCATTTTCTGAACAACCGGGTCATATCTGCAATTTTTCTCCAATGTTGACATTGCGCTGGTTGGCAAAATATTTGTGGAAGAGTGGAGGATCTCTGTGATCCGGCGCATCCAGTTGCGTGCTGACTCGCCCTTCCTGTGTACACACCGATCCAGGTCCTCAATTGTGTATAACCTCTTGCACGTCCCATGGAAGTTCTTGATAAAAGCCGCCCTGAGCTGACTCCAGGAACTGATAGATTTCTCTGGTATAGTGTTGAACCATAGCTTCGCCGCACCTTCACTCATCATAAGATACATGAACTTAGCACAAATATTTTCAGATGCATTACGAATACTCATAGCCATCTCATAACTATTTATCCATGTCTCAGGATCTATGCTAGATCATAATTTGAAATTTTACTAGGTTCTTTGAACTTATCTGGGTATGGCTCTGATCTGATGGAATCGATGAGGCACTTGGGACCCGCCATCGTTGATGCTACTTCAACATGTCCCGCCCTTGCTACTTGCTGATTAGATACTGAACCCGCCCGTGGGATTTCTCCGGCTCCTCCGGCAGGTACCACGGCGGGTTGTACATTTGCTGCGCGCCTCGCCCTGGAGCTGTCAACTATGGCTTGAGCTCTTGATGCTGCAGGAGCCACCTGTCTCGGTTGTTGCTGTGGTACTGGAGCTGTCAACTATGGCTTGAGCTCTTGGTGCTGCAGGAGCCACCTGTCTCGGTTGTTGCTGTGGTACATGATTCTGCTGACCCGCCAGATCCTCCTGCCCTGCGGCTGCTAACCCGGCTGGCCTTGGTGCCTCGCCATGACGACTCCTGGTACGACGGCTGTGAAAAGTTGTTGAATGCAACGCACTTTTCCGATGCGTGTAATTTGCTTGCTGGGCTACGGCCGTTCGTAGCATATCAATGGCGCGTCTTGCTTCTATTTCTGCAGGTGAATCGCCCATTGGAATACGATCTAGTGCAATTGTAGCTGCATATACATTGTCAGCCGGGTTACTGTAATGACCCGCTGGCGTGTGAAATCTGGGTTGTGGTGGTGGCATGGCTTCAATATCTCTGCCAGCTTCTCCGGTGGTACAACTGGTGACCCGGCTTGCGCTGGAGCCGGCGGGTTAGCCACCATCGGTCCTGTAGCTTGAACTACAGGTGTTCCTCCAATCAACTGATCCTGCGGCGTCTGGAATAGATTAGCCGGGTTAATGTGACCACCACGGCCAATCAAACTTTGTTGTCTCTGTTGCTGTTCTCTGGATCTATTTTCTAATGCGGTCGCCGCTTGCTGTAAGAACTCTTCCTGCTGATCCAACTGCCGCTGCAGTACCGCTTGCTGATCAAAACGCCGTTGTAACGATGCCATCTGCTGTTCGTAATTGACGCGAGCCGGGTCTGTCGCCCTGACTTGCGCTGCTGCCGCTACTGGGGTTACAAGATTTGCTGTTGCTGCTGGAGCACTTGGCAGGTCAGTAAGGAATCTCGGTGGGGCGGGTTAGGCAAAGCTGATGTTCCTTGACCCGTCACCCTGTTCACCAAGAATCCAAACATGTTTCTATGTGCCGCCGTATTTTCTGACTCGGCACTAACTGACGCACGCTCTCCATCTACCCAGACCTGCTGTTGCTCCTGGATAACTGGTTCTCTGATCGCCAGACCCAGCGCTGCCTGACCCGGCTGGGTTACTACTGCCAAAGCCGTTGTTGGGACTAATTCTGTGTTGATTGCTGGAGCGGTGTAGACCGCAGCCCGGCGCACCGGACCCGGTTCTGACTCGTATTCTTCCTCTTCTACCTCGTATCCATAGCGATCCTCAAACAATTCCAAGATTGATTATGTATCATCATTGATCTGGCCACGTGGAGCCCAAGCCTGCTTTTCTGACCCGGCTCCCTGCGTGGCGTTCCCTGACTCGATCTCCGTCGTCCCAACTGATTCTTCTCCATCCAAGTGAACGGTGGTTCCTGCCTCAGATACAGAGTCAGAAAATTGCAGGGCGGGTTGCGATGTACCTGTCATCCCCACGAAGACGTTGATCCGCCCGATCGGAACGACTGAGCCGGTCTCCAATGAATCTGACTCCAGGCTCCACCCGGAATCGTCCACGACGTGCTCTCCTTGTAGATTGATGATGACCCGGCCGATGGCCAGGTTCTGCATGCCTCGCAGAGCTTCTCCCGTGATGATAACGCTTTCTGACGCTTGCCCCATGGTGGGCGCCAACTGTCGTGGTTTTGTCATGGCAGGTGTTACCGGGTGGTAACTTGAGATTGGAGGCAAGGCGATCATAGCGTTCGGGAGATTGTTTAGCTCACTAGGAAAAAAGGATGTATCCTGGTTCAGTCTCTCCATAGGAGATAAAGACCTACTTCCAGCCTGGTGTTTCTCTATTCTCATATCGATCTCGATCACCCGGCGGATAACAACACCGGCGGGTTCCGAGTCTAGGTTACAAGGGTTCTCGCTATAAGCTTGTCTGTATGTTCTCTCTCTCTCTCTAAAGTCCGTCCTGTTCTATGTCCCAGGAGCCGGTTTATATAGACACTCGGGTCTCCTGGTCGATTACAAGGTAAGGCCGGGTCACGCCCGAACTTGGAGTCCTAACCAAAGTCTAGCTCAACTATCTTGGCCTCCAAGTCTCGCATACCGCCTCCGGGTCTTCTAGAACCTTCCTTGTTTACACCGGGTTACCGACAAACTCCTCGGTCCATCAATGTAGCCCGGCCCAAGATGAACTTGTGGGCCTCGCCAGTCTTTACTCCTGGCGGGTCGTAGCTTCACCATCCTTGGGCTTACCGGGTTATCTTTCCCCCAACAATCCCCTTCTTCATCAGCAACTTATCAGGTCATCTCTAGTGAAACTATATTTTAATTCTTTCACATCATATGTGCTTTACTTGGAGCGTCTGTGTGCTTTTATTTTCAGTATTTTATGTTTCGTATGGTCAACTTGATTGGACCCCAGCATTCTTGATTGGGAGAGAGACACGCTCCGCTTTTTCATATGAATACTCCTATTCTTCACTTATATTTGTTGAGTATTCTTGTCTAGCTATTGCTACGCCTTTAGCTCCTGTTTTTCATGCATCTCTTATTCAGAGCTGTTAGTTCTTTTAAAGAAAGTATTCTCTTGCTTCACTTATAATTGTTTGAGAGTTTATGTTGAAATAAATTGATTGGTGTTTGGTTGGAACAGAAAATGTTGCATGTGGTAGATGGTATAATGGAAAAAGCTTACATATTCTTGTAGATCATTGTATTGGATATTTGATACTTGTCAATTGTTTTGAGTTATCAAGTAGTTCATGTTTAAGCTTTTGTATCATGTAGTTAAAACCTATAAATGAAGAACTACCGTAAAGCTCGTTGAAATTTGGTTTGCATGTTTGGTATCTCTAAGGTCTAGATATTTTCTAGTAAAAGGGTTTGGTTAACAAGGAAGACAGTGTAGAGTCTTATAATGCTTGCAATATGTTTTTATATAAGTCTTGCTGTGTCGGTTGATATCATGTGTTTGCTTCAAATAACCTTGCTAGCCTAAACTCTGTACTGAGAGGGAATGCTTCTCGTGCATCCAAAACCTTGAGCCAAATCCATTCCATCTGTGTCCACCATAACTACCTATATGTGGTATTTTCTTGCCATTCCAAGTAAATTTTTCATGCGCAACCTTTAAACTATTCAAACTTTATTACTCCTATTTTGTGTCAATGTTTACCAAGCTCATGAGGACGGGGTGGATGTCTTTATGTCAACTGTCAAACAGACTTTACCACCGGACTAGCGGCATATACCTCCGCTTATCCATTAATTTTGCAAAAAGAGCTGGCAAATGGGGTGCCCAGTCCCAATTAATTACAACTTTAACCGCTTAATTCTCTTCACATTTTTGCCCTGATTTATCAGTCAAGCAATGACAAACAGTGAAATATCTGCATGTGTAAACAAAAGAGAAAGAGGGATGATCTGCCTTGCTGGTAGAAATAACGTCCTTCATGGGAGCCGCCCTTAAAGGTCTGTTTGGCAGGGGTCATATTGTACTTTCCATTTTCAGATTCGTTGACAATTAACAAACACCTCTCAAAACTTATTTTTACTCTCTATATGATTTCAAAAACTTAAAAAGCTCTAGCACATGATTTAATCTCTGCTTCCCTCTGCGAATGAGCCTTTCTTTTACTTTTATGTTGAGTCAGTTTACCTACTTCTTTCTATCTTAGAAGCAAACACTAGTGTCAACTTTGGTGCAACAATTTTTATATGCTCGTATATTGCACTTATTATATGCTTTGTGTTGACAAATATCCATGAGATATATATGTTGAAAGTTGAAAGCAATTGCTGAAACTTAAATCTTCCTTTGTGTTGGTTAAATACCTTTTGCTTAGAATCTATTGCTTTATGAGTTAACTCTTATGCAAAACTCCTTGATGCTTGTCTCGAAAGTACTATTCATGAAAAGTTTTTGCTTATATGATTCAGTTGTTTGCTCATTATCTACTTGCTAGCAAACTATAGACCAGTGACCTGGATCACTTCATTCATAACATGTGCTTTACAGTATTATTTGATCAAGATTATGATTGTAGCATGTCACCTCAGAAATTATTTTGTTTTTATCGTTTTACCTACTCGAGGACGAGTAGAACTAAGCTTGGGGATGCTTGATACGTCTCAAACGTATCTATAATTTCTGATGTTCCATGTTGATATTATACCAATTGTTACATGTTTTATATACACTTCATAGCATTTTTATGCATTTTCTGGGACTAACCTATTAACAAGATGCCACAGTGCCAGTTCCTGTTTTCTGCTGTTTTTGTATTCCCGAAAAGCTAGTCTGGAAATATTCTCGGAATTGGACGAAACTTGGACAGAACCTCCTATTTTTCCAGCAGGAAGACGGAGTCCAGAGGAGACACAGAGGGGAGACACGTGGCGCCCACACTATGGGGCCGCGCGGGCCCCCCTGCTGCGCTGTGGGGTGGTGTGGGGCCCTCGTGGCTCCGCAGCCGCCGCCCTTTCGCCTATTTATTCCTCCCGACGCGAAAACCCTAAATACCCGAGCCATTATCCACGAAAAGTTCCAGAGACGCCGCCGCCATCAACCCTAGCTCGGGAGGGTTCAGAAGCTCTTCCCGGCACCCTACCGGAGAGGGGAATCATCACCGGAGGGCTCTACATCACCATGCCTGCCTCCGGAGTGATGCGTGAGTAGTTCATCCTTGGACTACGGGTCCATGGCAGTAGCTAGATGGTTGTCTCTCCACTTTATGCTATCATGTTTAGATCTTGTGAGCTTCCTATCATGATCAAGATCATCTTATTGTAATGCTACATGTTGTGTTTGCTGGGATCCGATGAATATTGAATACTATGTCAAGTTGATTATCAATCTATCTTATATGTTATTTATGATCTTGCATGCTTTCCGTTACTAGTAGATGCTTTGGCCAAGTAGATGCTTGTAACTCCAAGAGTGAGTATTTATGCTAGATAGTGGGTTCATGCCTCCGGTAATCTGGGAGAGTGACAATAACTTCTAAGATTGTGAATGTGCTGTTGCCATTAGGGATAAAATAACCGATGCTTAGCTTAAGGGTGCGCCGTTAGGTCTAATGCATTTGTTTACATTGCGCACATTACTTAATGCAATTATCCGTTGCTTGCAACTTAATACCAACGGGGAACTCGGTATGATAACCTGGCGGTGGATTATTAGTCATAGACGCTGTTGGATAACGGTCTATGTATTTTGTCGTAATGCCCACATGAATATCATAGTAATCATCATGTCATATATATGCATTGTCATGCACTCAATATTTTGTCAATTGCCCAGCTGTAATTTGTTCACCCAGCATGTTAGTTATCTTTTATGGAGAGACACCACTAGTGAAATGTGCACCCCGGTCCATTCTTTTACACTGATAATACAACCAACTGCAAACACTGTTCCTTTTCATTCTCTGCAATTTACTACTGTTTTCCACACCATACGTTTAATCCTTTGTTTTCAGCAAACCGGTGAGATTGACAACCTCACTGTTTCGTTGGGGCAAATTAGTTTGATTGTGTTGTGTGCAGATTCCACGTCAGCGCGCCACTGACAACCTTCCGAAGTGATTTCTTGCTCCTACTGGTTCGATTAAATCTTGGTTTCATACTGAGGGAAAACTGCTGCTACACTGCATCATACCTTCCTCTTGGGGTCTCCCAGCGAACGTGTGATCCACGCAATCAGAGCATCTCCACCGGGGGCCTCCAAATTCGTGTCCGGCACCCCCCCAATCGAGGCCCAATTGGGGGGTGCCAGACATGTGTCCTCCCATGTTTTCGACCGCGCCCACAGCGGCGCACCCCAAACGTCCGCCCCCCAAAACGCGACATATGATCGAACACCTTGCGGGCGGATTTCAATACGAATTGATGTAATAAATATTACAACACAAGTTCAAATTCGAAATAGAAAGTTTAAATATGAATTCAAGTTTAAACCCATGACCTATCAAACAGCCGCCGGCTGAGTCGCTTTGATGGTCCACAGGTGGTGCACGAGATCATCGTGCAGCTGCTTATGCATTGTTCCACCACGAATTTCCCGATGTATGGTAAGGAATTCTGCATAGTGCGTCGGCACGCCCAGATGTGGATGGGCCATAGGCCCCTGGAAATCAAACACTTCGCCGACCAGTTGCATCCTCGTATCATGCTCGTCTTCAATGATCATGTTGTGCATGATAACACAAGTATTCATGATCTCACACATTTCATCTAGCGACCATGAAAGACAAGGGTAGCGAACAACGGCAAACCTGCCCTGGAGCACACCAAAAGCCCGCTCCACATCTTTGCGAACTGACTCTTGCCTCTTTGCAAAATGACAATTTGCCTTGCCGTGAGGGTTGCGGATGGCTTCACAAATACAGACCAAGTGGGATAGATGCCGTCAGCAAGATAGTACCCCTTATCGTACTCATGGCCATTGATCACATAGTTGCATGGTGGAGTTAGGCCATCACAAAGTTTTTTGAACACATTGGATTTGTGGAGCACGTTGATGTCATTGGAGGCACCGGCGGTGCCGAAATATGCATGCCATATCCAAAGATCATAATCTGCCACGGCCTCACGTATAACACTGCATTTTTCGTGGTGCCCTGACTTGTACATCCCTTGCCAAGAAAACAGACAGTTCTTCCAGTTCCAATGCATGCAATCGATGCTTCCAATCATCCCTGGAAATCCTCTTGCTTCGCCTTGTGCCAAGAGACGAGCCGTGTCTGGCTCATTTGGTGTCCTCAGATATTGCTTTCCGAACACCTTCACAACTGCCTTACAGAATCTGTAGGTGTCTTCGACGGCGGTGGACTCAGTCATGCGGAGATAGTCATTCAATGCATCGGCGGGAAGCCCGTAAGCAAGGCACCGTATGGCCGCCGTGCATTTCTGAAGTGATGAAAACCCAAGGAGGCCGGTGCAGTCTCTCTTCAGCGCGAAGTATTCGTCGTATACCCGAACGCCATGCACAATCGTCCTGAACAATGACCTGCTCATCCTAAAGCGCCGGCGAAATTCATGAGGCAAGTTCGTCGGATTGTCGGCAAAGTAATCTTGGTACAAGAGCATGTGCCCAGTTGCTCTGTTGCGTTCCTTGTTGGGCCTCCGCCCCTTCTCTGATCCTCCAAACTTCGACGCCGCGTCTTCCTCGATCGTGGCCTGTAGAAGTGCGGCCATGACCATCTCATTCTCCTCGATGTCGGCCGCAAGGGCGGCATCCTCCTTCATCATTTCAAAAAACATGACCTCGTCGTCGCTGTCCATGGCCTATTGGACGAAAGAAAGCAATGGAACAAAGCCACAAATGAACAATCAACCAAATGAGCCTAGGGACAAATGTCGAACAGGTTGCGGGCGGGGTGACAAATGGTCCAAGACACCCCGAGCAAGGGTGGGAACAATCAAGGATGCGGGCGGGGTGGCGGCCTCGTGGCGTTTTTGGCCGTCCGGACCCCCAATGGGCATTTGGGGGTCACTTGGAGGCCCCCGGTGGAGATGCTCTAATGGTTCCTAGCCTAGTCTGCTTGGATATACTCATACCACTTCAGACTGGACATATATTTGATACCTTATAACTGTCGTCATGATTACTCCATGCAGCCTGCCAATTTTGCCAATTAGCTCAGAGACGACGACGTTAGCTAGGATGTGACAAAGTAGGACAAGATGGGTCACCTGACCGGAAAGGCGGGTTTCATCGTAAAAGCTAGATAGATGGCACATGCATCAACATTCAGTTCCGTGTGATCTTTTTTTCATACATGGCATGTGACCTTGGAGGGGCAACAACCCCCCCACCCCACCCCTCCACGCACACACACACTTATCAAGATTTTTTGGAGAGGGCTTATATGTGAAAGTATAGTATTTAGCCACGCTGATGATATGTCTTTTGTCCCTGAGCAATTCTGACTAGCTCCGCGCCTCCGCCACTACTCACACTCTCATTACGCGTAGTCTAACTCAATTTTGCGTCTGTGGCGGGATGAATACTTTGGTCTCGGTAGCCTATGGGCACGTGTTTGTCTGTGGTTTTGTTTTCCAGAACTGTCATTTTCTCCAAATCATAACTGAAAGTCACCGTCATGTATTAGCGATTTTCTCCATCCGGGATGGCGTTGAATGAATATCAAGTTTGACGCGTTGTGCTCGTAGTCCTGCATTTGCAAGCTGATGGACCGGTAGTAGACGTCCGGTCTTCCCTAGATGGAGTAATAATTTGTAACCCCACAGTGATAACATAGAGATTTTGATTTCTTACTTTGTAAAATCATTTTTATTGGGAACTATTTGATGTTGACGTAGCATGTTACTCCATTTGGCTTTACCATCTTTAATCGATTGTCACGTCAATCTCTTTTGCATACGTGGGATGCATATTACCACACGTATGTATGTTACTTTCACTATGTTAGTTTTACTGTTTTTTCGGGATGTTTACTTTGGTGTCCGTAGCCTATGGATCGTCCGTGGCTCTGTTCTCCAAAACCAACATTTTTTCCAAATCATAATTGAAAGTCAGTGTCGTGTTGAGGCTTTTCTCCATCCGGGATGGCGTTGAATGACTTTCAAGTTTGACGTGTTGTGCTCGTACGTCTTGCATTTGCAAGCTGCTGGAGCGCTTAACCCGTAGTACATGTCCTGTCTTCCCCTTGACGGAGTAGTAATAATTTTCTACAGCGCAGTGACATATCTCTGATCCAAATCACATGCAGTTCAGAAGCCCGGAGCATGCGTAACTCCCTCTGAATGTTCCTCAGACGATCATCACGCAAGCTCCAGCCGCGGATCGATCTAGGCACCGTTTGCTTACCACTTCAGACTGGATTTATCTCTGATACCTTTACTGCCGCCATGATTATTCCACTCGGCCACGCAGGCGCAGCAGGGGTAGACTTGCATAAAGCAGAGAAGCGAGACGTTGCGCCGATAGAAGCAGGACAAGACGGATCACATGGCCGGAAAGGCGGGCTGCGTCGTCGCAAAAGCTGGCCGGAGAGATCGCGTCGCATCGGTCGTTTGCTCTGCATGCCGTTATGCGAGAGCAGGGAGAGGAAGACCTTCTTCTGCTTGGCGCCTGGCGGCCGGAGAGGGAGCTGAGCACGGTCGAGCCCATGCGGTGAGACAAGGCGAGTCGGCCGGATCGATGCAAATGCGGTGCGCGCGGTGGTGGCCGGCCGGCGGGCATGGTCCCGATCGTCGATCGACCCGTCCGATCGTGCAGGCGATTGGTCCTTTTCTCACCATGATAAAAAAAAACTTCCTGGGTTCTTGAGGCTCGATAGGGCCGGCCATACTGATCCCCAGTAGGAGTAGGTTACATCCCTGTCGTACGACCTCTCACCTCGGATTATGTGTGCATCTGAGATCGATCGATGATGATCGGTCCCCCATGTGGTGTAATCTAGAGTCTAGACCCATCACGTACCTTGCCTTGTTCTCTGTAAATTCCATGCAAATCGGGAACACGTACGTACGTGTCCTCTATACCCCATGGATACAGTTCGTTAGCAGCATCCCGTACGTACGGATCTTCCCCACAATACATGTCAGTATGTCGCCTTACCCATGTTACCGTCTGAAAAATCGCTCATATTCATATGGTTTTCCGTTGTCCTTTGCTCTACTCTATTCCCCGCTGAGGCGCTGAAGCATGCGCTTGGCGCTCCATCCTCCATGGAAAACGCCAAGAGGCGACAACGTCAGGCGCACGTACATGTGCCCCTCGCTACACAGCACGTAGGATACATATTACTACTAGGATGCATGCATGTATCATACTAGCTACATGGATGATCAAAAGCTAAATGACAATTGGCACATTTCTTGATGCGGTTACCGATGGAGTAGTATTAATTTTCTACAGCGCAGTGAACCCAATCCATATCTCTGATCCCGCCACATGCAGTTCAGAAGAGGCGTGTATGGCTGCTTCGAGGAATCGAACGCGAGTAAGTCCAAGCGCCACCTGCAGGTTTTTGCCCGGCCGAGGCACCCCCGTGTGGCCCTGTCCCTTCCATTCCATAACGCCTACTCTCCGACGAAATCCAATCCCATGCATTATGCATCTGCTAGCTCGATCCTGCTCACGTTCAATCCCATGCATACATGAAAGTACCCATACCTTTCTACGGTACATCCACAAGATCACAAGGTTAAGAATCGTTACATGCATGGGACATGGTGGGAGGCAAAAGAAGGTACTACTACCATATCCAGGTCTCACGCGCGCGGTAGTAAGAATCGTTCACTGTTCCGTTTGGTAGTATCCTTTTGGTGTGCACATATATGCATGCATGAGGCTGGATCGATCTACACGTACTGTTGGTGTGACAAGGAAGACGGAGCGAACTGTTGCCTCGATCGGCGAGCCAAGATTTGAGCAAGCCTCGGGCCAAATCTTGGCTTAATTTTTTTTGGAAAAAATGCTCTAGAAATTTGGTATGATTGCCAAAATTAACACATGTTTTCAACTCTAATTGTTAATGGTCTAAAAAAGCACATGAAAGATGACAAAAAACTAAAAAGAGTGGTACAGACGTACAAAATATACTACCAGATCAATGGTTTAGTTCATCCGAGCCTCCCTTGACTTCATCAGTGGTAGAAGAAATCAAATCTCTGTTGAATCTCTAGGCTTTGACGCTTGAGCAGCCAGCGGGAGCAGAGAAGGCAGGGGAATAGTCGAATAGGTGATTGAGAGGAGCTGGACCGTTGGGCGATGGTCGGGCGGCCGGTCTGCCAACCGCAGGAGTAGAGAGGCGGGCGACCATCTGGGCAATGCGGCTTGGGAGCAACAGGAGGCGGCAACCAACAGACCAACCAGGCGAGCGCTCGACAGGGGCGGCGCTGGGTGGAGGAGATGCCGGCGAGTCGAGCAGGTCGCCACTCACCCGTCGGATGCGAGATGCGAGGAGGCCAAAACGAGGTAGCGAGCTCTGCGACCGACGCAGTCAAGCGATGATGTAGTTGGGCCAGGCCTGCCAGCACCCCGGGCCAAATTTATTTTTACATATAGCAGGCTGGAATTTTTGCTGCGCCGGGCCATGGCCCTGGTTGCCCGGGGCCCAGCTCTGCCCCTGTGCATGTTTGTACTACTACAAAAGCATGATGTCTCACTAGATCGATCTCACGTCAACTCACCTCACAAGCTTCACTATTTCCATCGAGCCAAGATATCTAGCTAGCCACGAGCGTGGAATATGCAACTTTCATGCACTGCCACAAGAAAGCAAGATTCTACGTGGAATGTGCAAGCTGTTTCATGTTGCGACGAGCTTCTACTACGTGGAAATGTGCAAGCTCCACGCATGATACTAGTGAGATAGCATCATCGCCTTTGTTTTTTATATTCGTTGACAGTTTAGAATACTGACGAAGTAGCTACGAACAAATATATATACGTGTATAGTCCCTGAAAAGGCGATGCATGTGAAATTGTGAATGCATGGCCAGCTACTGGTATACAGTTGTAGGCTGTTGAGGATAAAGGGGTTGAAGGGACTAGAGAGGCAAAAGGGTCCAACAGGGTTGCAGGTGATTTGATGTCGATGAGAAACGCGAGCACACATAACCATTAAGGGCACATCATACAGTACGTCCTTCTGAATTCAAAGTTCAACGGGCGTTCAGAAATTCTACAGAGGCAGCTAGCGTGCGTGCATCCAATTAGGCCAGGACCAGCTGAACCTTGGCCGCACGCCCGCACATGTATACGTTGTACTGTTTGAGGAACCTGTTGGAAGTGGAGTGCTCAGTGACTAGATTAATTGTTGAGACTGTTGAAAGGCAAGTGCAATCCTGTTTTGTGGGACAAAAAGGAATACGGTAGTCAAATATGAATGCACAATGAAGCCTGCTTAACAAGGATGAAGTAGAAGTACCACACAAAGTTCTTAAATTTTGCTACCATGACAAGAAACGCCATGATGTGCTATTTCCGTATCAACTTGCTCCCAAGCCTCTTTAGCTAGCCACTACGGCATGTACTAGTAGACTAGCCACTAGGGAAATGGTGAGGTGGTGCTCAGCCTTGAGACCAGAAATGATAGGAGTATGTGGAGCTATCCAGCTATGGACCATGGAGACAGAAGGCCCATACATACATATATATGGGCATTCTATCAGTAAACTGACATTCTCATGGATGAGAAAATTAAAGAGGCATGCCAGTAAATGAAGGATAACGACATGTAACTGCTCATAGTAATTTTAGCACAAGAGCCCCTCTACTAGCTATCCAGATAAGCTCATGTAGCATCTATCGATCATTGGCCATTACATGCATGTTCCAACACTAGCCGTCTACACTAGGGCAAGAATAGGGTTCAGTCCTGCAGTGCCATGTGACAAGATAGCCATATAGGTGTGTACATTGTTTGGATCGACATGTTTCTGTACCGTATGTTTGTAGAAAATTATCTTTGTGGGCACATATCTCGTTTTTGAGCCGCACTCCTCGTGTAGCCTGAGTGGCTGCAGCAGAAGTGCAGAGATAGTAAAGGGAGGAGGTGGACGAGGCAGTGTGGGAGGAGGAGAAGAAGAAGGCCTTGGAAACATACCCTCTGCCCTGGCAGGAGAAATTATGAGGCCATCATCAATTTCAAACGTCCCAAGCAGAAAAGATCCTTCCTTTACTCCTACAGCTACTCCACTGGTTTCGGGCAATATAGTATGCAGGTTTGATTCCTTTGGATCGAGAGCCGGTGTAGGTGAGCTCCGAAGGAAGCATTCATGGCGATCGGCGTGGATGTTATCTGAGCATGCATGCATGGCCGCTGTTGTCAGAACAGAACATCGTTTGCTGCTCCTCGCTCGATCGATCGATCGATCGGTGCTCTCCAACAAAAAAAAATGTCCTACGATGCTAGTGAGAACTAGTCTACCAAGTCTGAAGCATTTTGTTTGAGAATGTAGCCTGGAGCATTTCTTTTGAAAATGGTGTGTGAAGCATTTCATTTTGTAAATGTAGTCTGAAGCGCATTTCTTTTGAGAATGTTTTCTGAAGAATTTCATTTTGTAAATGCAGCCTGAAGCATTTTGAAGAACTAGTACAAAATGTAAGTTTGTGAACAAATGCAGCTGACTGTAAACGAAATGCAGCTAATTAGCTTCGTCAGGGAGTGCAATTTTGGGGGTAGTACAGAATTGCAGCAGAAGTGACAGAAGTTTGCTGTGGAAAGTAAAGTGGATGGATGAGGAACAGGAAGCTAGTAGTATGCCTCTCTGATACAATTCCCTTCCTTCCAGAGGAGGAGATCAGTAGTATGTCTGATCTGATACATTGAATGTCACTCATATTGGATGGAATTGCCTAGGCAGTTACTCTAAACGTCACTGTTTGCCTGCTGTAGCCTGTAACCTACATTTGCGGCAACCTAGTTGGAGCCTACGAACACTACCGGATACACATCAGGAAATGGGGGCCTGCAGGAGTGGCCCACCCTAGCATAGTGCATACTGCATCGCAGGTCTTGAGGCAACTGTTCCCGTTTCCACTTGTGCAACAGCAGAGGGTGTGGAGAAACCACAACAAATACAAAGTACTCTCAGCTTCCCCCTCCTTATCTCTACAGTAGAGAGCGGCGAAAAGGGGGCGACTCCGAGGTTCCCGTCTTCTCGCCGGAGCGAGGCTGGATCTCTGCCTTCTCCCGTCGCTCCGGCGGTGGGAGAAGGTGGGGATCTGGTTCCTCGTCTCCTGGCTTGTAGATAGGGTTAGTTTAGGTCCCGGCGGCGCTGAGAGGAAGGCTCGGTGGCCGTGTAGGGTAAATAAGGTGCGGCTCTTCCCTTCTCTCGGTGCGGTCTCCGGCGGTGCTGAGGTGAGAGCGGCTTGGTTCTGCTTCCGTGCTGCGGCCGGAGGCCTTGTGTGCTCGTTGGGTGCTCGTCGCTGCGGAGGAGGCGGGCCTCGCGTGGAGCTTCTGTACCCTGTTCCTCTCTTCGTCACAGCCCTGTTGTGGAGGATCTGAGGTTTGTGTTCTCCGTGAGCTTCCTTTCCTTTGCTCCTCTGGCCGACCGTGGTGGTGAGGGAGGAGCTGGTGGGGGGTGGTGATCCGCTCTTGGTGCTTCGGGTGGAGTTGGTCTTCTTCCTCGGTGTGTCTGCTCTGGCCGGCCTTGGTGGCGAGGGGAGCAGCGGCCGGTGGCGGATGGGTGCAGGTGGTGGTGGCTGGCCTGGATGACGCCTCGTCGGCTGGAAGATGGGTGGTGCTGGGGAGTGCGCGTTGTGGCCGTGCGCGTTCAATGCGTCGAGGTTCCGTTACGAGGCGGCGGACGGCTTCTGCGGCCATCTACGACATGTGGCGGCGCTCCTTCTCCGGTGGTTTGAGGTACGGCGACGTCGGCGAAGTCTAGGTTCTTGGGAGCCGGCTTCTGGATCCGATTGTAATTCCTTCAAGTTGCTCAGGGTGCTTCGTGCAAGTTTCAGGGTCCTTTTGTATTTATTTTTCTTTGTTGGGCTTCCTTGTAATTTGTACTGAGTATCTTGTATATTTGGATCGGATCCTTCCTCTAAAAAAAAAAACAGTGTTTTAGTCCAACCTGCCACTGGAGCGGCCTACCGTCGTAGCTAGCTCCTGTTTGTTTCGGTCATGCCTGCAGCGGCATTGTGTTGTGTCTCACCTTCAATGCGCTCGATTGGTTGGCCGTTACAGCAACAGTGCGAGGTGTTTTACTGGTCCAGGGCTCTGTAATCCGTTCTGCTTACCTGAATCGAGAGCGGATTTGAATCTCGACGAGGAGGCGTATCTGAATTCTGAAGAGAACCAGTGTGCCGTGAACAAGGAGGAGCACGGCCTCCTTCTGGGCGCAATGCAGAATGAAGCAGTGGAGGGAACAGGCGATTGATAGATAGGTGATGGGCGAGGTGAGTGGTGGTGCGGCTGCCGGCCTCACGGAGAGCAGCCCGATCGACCTGGGCACAAGGACAGCGCCTCCACTCTCCAGTGTCTCCACTGAACTGAGACGCTGGTGATGAGGAGACAACACGTGCTGCTACTGCGGCACAAGGACACGTACGCGCGCCACGGCACGCAGGTTTCGTACGAACCAGGCGTGCCGCACGTCAACTACCCGGCCATGGCGAAGGAACGGCTTTTGTACGGGCGACCTGATTGGAACATGCCGCTTTTTTGCTGCAGCTAAGAAGGAAAATGTTCAAAACAAACTTTGAAATTTGAAGATGAAAGATAAATCGAACCATAAACTTGTAATTTCGGAAGTTGGCCCTCTGAATTTATCAACCCGATGTATTTGTTTGTACCCTACGCCTGTTTTCCAAAGCTAGGAAAAAAACACCAAATCACTACTCTCACCGACTAAGTTGGCCCACATGTCATATATATCTTCTACCTCGAGCCCACCCATTTTCTCGACGTGGGTGTATTGGTTGAACCTCTCACACCATTTGCCTCGACGTGGCAAATGCTACATAGTTGGAGAGAAAGAAGAGATGGATTATATCGTTATGTAGGTAACATCCTAACAAACTCTCTTGCTAACACCCTTCCTCAATTAGAACCTTCTTGACGATTTCGATTGTGTTTGAACTTCTCAAAGTACCGAGTTGTAAGCACTTTTCGTGAAGCCATTTGCCATCTATGAACAGGAATGCATGATAGACATATGAGTTTACCCAATTTAGACCCCTCGTTGAGAAGGTAAATACCCTACTCATGCTCCTGTATATTGTGTCTCAGAATCTCGTCTATGTGATTACAGTATCGCCTGTTGGAGCATGTTCTGTCCTAAATGGACCACATGCCATGTCTTATATGGTGGGCATGGCCGGATTACAATGATGACGATAATGGGTAATTATGTGCAACTATCTCATAAATAATGGGAAATCAATTCATAGTGGCATCAACTAGTAACATCCATCTTCATTACTAGTAATGTTAGTCTTTATTCCTTCGTCGGAATGACTTGTCGCTCGTCTCGACGCTAGACGAGCCTCTCGTTCGAATCCTTGGTGGAGTTGGCACCCCTAGCTAGGCCAGGAACTTCAGTCGGGTAAAGGAAGGGCTCCTCCTAGGCTTATTTAAGCTTCACCTTTGACTTGGCGTCCAATCCGGCCTAATGCGCCTATCTAATAATAGTCTGAAATTTCCATTAAAACATGAGGATACCTTGACGACGTCTCCAAGAAGGAAGACGAAACTCGCTAGCATCGCCACCGTTGTGACCCGCAAAGTTAACCATGGATTTCTCCGAGACACGATCCCAACCACCAACACCCATGCTTTCGCTAGATCTGCGTCCAATGGCTACCACATGCAGAATTCGTCGGGCGGAAAGCGATGGGGGAGGGGGGGAGGGATGAGGGTGCCAAGCTTCTGATCTAGCTCGCTGTGGCGTCCCGACCCGACTGTTATACAGTGATGCTGTGTGTCACCGGTTAAGCGATACAACCGGAGGTTACGGGTTTACCAATCCCCGGCCAAAACCTTTGGCAGGCGTTGCTCGGTATGGATCATTGGCAACGCAACACCCCGATTGATGCCTTAACACAGGCACAGCCCTCAATGTATAATAGAGAGATCAAGACTTGTGGAACAACTGGCACATCACAGACTCTACGACTCAAAGCATTATAGTTCAACTCTTATAATAGAGAGAGATAGCAAATTACAACCAGAGGTCACAGACCCAACATTACAACATGCGGAAGCGAATTAGCTTGTTCTAAACAACAAGATCCAAAAATATGGCCTAAGAGGCCTACAGATAAACATCCAGCGCCAGTGGTTCCGGGATGTCCCAAGCTGCCACCTGGGAACCCCAGACTACTCGTCGACGTCCACAAAGAACCCACCTTCGAGGTCGGTGAAGTCCTCCTCTGAAACAAAACAAACGACGTTGAGTTCGACGAACTCGCAAGATTATATATAGAGCTTTAGCTCGATGAGGCTTTCAAAGTTTTAGGCTGTTTTGCATAAAGCTGATTTTATTTAATAAAAACATAACTCCATGGCATCGACTAATCAGAGTATTTTGAAAAGGGGTGAGAAGTAACTCTTTTCTTTTGATCACCTTTCCATCACAACCACCATCACTATACCTGTTCTCCAAAGGCACCTCCCCGAACCACCCTCAAGGAAGTCAACCTTGTATTTGTGAGCGGTACCTCTAGTACCCAGTTTTTAATCATTCCGTTAAAGTTATTCTATGATCTTACCTTCACTTCCCAAGTCGTCCATAACCGCGGCTAAATTTTTTTTAATAATACATTTATTTAATTAAAATTGAAAAATATAACGGAAAACTACGAAATTACAGGAATAATACGGCCTCGGCTAGATTTGGGCCGACAGGACCTCGTCGCCAGAGTTGGGCCGACAGGACCTCGTCGGCTTAACTCCAGCCGACTGCTTTGCATGGCGGGCCACGCCTGCGGCCGACAGGCCTTTCGGCGTGACGTGGCCTCCCGTCGGCCCAAGCCTGGCCGACCGGCCCCTTATCGGCTAAAGCCTGGCCGACAGGGTGCAGATTAAGAATCGGCCGAGCCTTCTTCTTCCTGCTCGCGTTCTTCTTCTTCCTTTCTTCCTTTCTTTCTCACAGCAACTCCCTGCTGCCCGATCTGTCAATCCAACCAACAATTTTTCCTGCATGTAGTGTTAGAGAGTTTAGACAGCTCAGATATACATTGGGTTAGGATTTTGTGCAATTTCGTGTTGTTTGGTTAGAGCAATGGTGTAGTTTAGGTGGAGGTGGTGGTGGTGGAGGGTGGTGGTGGTGGTGTAGCGTGGTGGTGGAGTGTGGTGGTGGTGGTGCAGCGTGGTGGTGGTGCAGCGGCGGTGGTGACGGTGGTTGTCCATTGAATCGGCACGCTTTAAGGGTATGCATTTTTTTGACTAATTAGTATTTACTGTTAATTATGTACGCATTAGTGTTAAGGTGGTAGTGTGATATTGATATTGCTAGGTATTTATTGCGCTACTAATATTAAGTACATAGATGTTGCCGGTTATAACAGTAAATTGGTGTCACATTAGTGCGCATCCTTCAATTAGTGTGGATCAATGTTTTTAAATTAGAGTATGTTTTTATCTGTCATAAGTGTGGATCAGTGTTTTAAATTTAGAGTTTGATTTCATCTGTAAGTAGTCTGTAATTTAGACTTTTAATTTAGCTGCGCGAAGATATGGAACAAGTATATTTGATCAGTCCGGATGTGGATGAGAACCATCGCGCAAAGATATTACAGGAGCGTAGCCTCGAGCCTCTAATAACTCGAGGACCGAGGGAATATTGGCAGATACACCCTGCTTGGGAGGAGAGGTACATGCCTAATTGATTTTTACGTGTCATATATTATCTGCATTAATTTTCTTGTTCGCTACATATATATGATTACGAATTTATATTTGTTTGCAGGTTGAAGTGGGCTGGGCTTTTACCTTTCGCGCGTCTAGTAGAGGCCACTGCGGAGTCTTCATGCATGGTGATAGACAACTGTCTTCTCAAAAAATACCGGGAGCGACAAACGGGAGGGAGAGAAGAAGGCGGGAAAAATAAGGCGCGAACGGGCGTCGCCGGGAAGGGCTGGCGCGAAAAATTGTTGGTTGCATTGCCCTGTCGGCCAGGCTTTGGCCGATAAGGGCCGGTCGGCCAGGCTTGGGCCGACGGGAGGCCACGTGACGCCGACAGGCCTGTCGGCCGCAGGCATGGCCCGCCATGCAAAGCAGTCGGCCAGAGTTCAGCCGACGGGCACTTTTCGGCCCAACTCTGGCCGACGAGGTCTTGTCGGCCCAAATCTGGCCGAGGCCGTATTATTCCTGTAATTTCCTAGTTTTCCGTTATATTTTTCGAATTTAATTAAATAAATGTATTATTAAAAAAAATTAGCCATAACCGCGGACACGGCTTTTCGAAAAGATTTAACCCTGCAGGGGTGTACAATGTTTGCCACGCGTACCGTCCGGCCCATTACCTAGCTTTTAGCTCTCTTCCTTGGAGAGCCGGCTGGTGGGAGCGGTGTCGACTTCTCCCTCGTTAAGGACTTTCCAGGATCATCAGTAGCGGCAGGACAGCCAGTGCCTTCAACACCCGCCCCACGCCACTCATTTTCCTAACACCACCATCCTCATCTCAGTTCATCCCACCATCATCACGCACGCGCAAATGGAAGCCCGAACTAGAGGACCCTGGCTAGCCCCGCCCGAGTTATTTAGTCTATGAGGGTTCCTGCAATTGCATAGGCCTCACGCATGGCTGCACGCTCAGTCTTGGTTCAAGAGGTAAAGAACTCGCACCTAGGCGGCGAGAACGAGACAAAGCACCACAACCACAGTGGCCTCTCATCCCCACCTTTAAGCATTTTATTACCTGTCTCCACAATTCTCCACCATCATTCTCATCTCATCACCTGTTTCCAACATGAACCATCCATCGTATAGCTATGCAATTAACTAAGCATGGCTAAGCATCAACATAGCATAGTAAGTATCTCGGCCAACAATACAATTCCTATGGATAATAGGAGGGAAACAGGTATTGGCATCAGAATCTTAATGCAACTATAGGATACTCTAATCCAATAAAATTGACATTTGAAACCGCATGCAATATTATAGTGGAGAAAATATTTGCGAAAATATAGGATAAGACATGCTCAGAGGGGGGATTACGCTTGCCTGGCTCAACGTGCTTGTGGTACGGATCGTCGGGGTATCGCGGTGTAACCCCGGCTGCTTGATCTATCGAAGCATAGCAACGGAAGCACAATCAATCACCACACATGGTTTAACGAATGCGATGCGCAAACACATGATGAAATGACAATTTAAATCCTCGGGAGGGGGATGATTCAACTATTCAAATTAAACGGAGTTCGGATGCCTAGAGGGGCGCATCCCGAATATCCCGTGGATTTAAGCAACATAGCATAACTACTTGTTGATTAAGATTGTTGAACCCTAGGGTGAACTCGCATATTAGATGTCATGAACAGGTGATGAAATGCCGGGTTTGGTGATTAAATATGCATGATATTCATTTTAATGAGTAGTTCACAAATTTCTGGAAATTTTGGTATACCACACACATTTTTTGGAGGCACCGCTAAAAAGTTATTCCATTTACAAATTCCTCTTCTAAATAAACCCTGGTTATAGGTTAATCCAACCCTGGGCAATTATTTAAACAGAATAGAAAGAAAAGAAATTAAACAATAGGGAAACTGGTACTGCACAGCTCGGAATTATTCCGGAATTCCGAAGCAACTCGGAATAATCCGGATTGATTCCGAGTTCAATCCGAGCTAAGCAAATAGGTACTGGATATCGATCGGAATGAACTAAGTAGAAAGTCGAAATTTCCGGATCATCCGGAATTCCGAACCTATTCCGACGTGGTGCGTCAGACGAGTGCGACGGCGAGCTTTGTCGGCTTGGGGCTACGGTTCACGCGAGGGAGGAAGGAGGGCATGGGGAGGAGCAGCAGCTCACCAGGAGCGCGTACGAGCAAACGGCGGGGCGCGGGGTGGACGGAGACGGCGGAAATCGCCCGGCGGAGCTCGGCCGTGGTCGGAGAAGGGAACGGACGGCGGCGGCGATTGACTGCTTCCCGGCTCGATTCCTCTGGCGTAGATGTAGCAGGCGACGCGGCGGAGCGAATGGTAGTTTTCGATTTGGACGGGGAGCCCTCAGGCGGCGGCGAGGCGGCGGCGGAGCTCGAACAGGGTGCGGCCATGGTGGGGAGAGCAAATGGAAGCAGGGAGCAGGTGAGAGCGAAATGGATAGGGGGAGGAGCGTGGACTCGTGGTCGTGGTGCTCCCTCCTTTGCAGGTGGAGGCAGGGAAGAGGGGCCCGGCGCGGCCAGAATATACCTAGGATCAGCAGCGAGCAGAAAAATTGCCTGCATGACAAATAATTCGTGACAGCGTCAGTCAGTCCATAACGAAAACCTTTCATGTCAGTGACTCGTTAACGAAAAGCTTTGACATGGATTGATAAACAATTCGTCCGCTTTATATTTGTACACCTGAAATGGATTGATAAACAATTCGTCACGTGACCTACTTTGTAACCCCGGCTCGTAGTGCACGTAGCGTACTGGCCTCGGCGCAGCTCACATTCAAACATCCTTCGCCCGGCTCGATCTCCCACGGCTATATATAACACTGGTGCCTCGCCACCAGTGCTCCCTGCTTCAAGAACCAACGAGTCAAGTGATTAGTGACTGAGCTAGCAATGGATCATGGGGGCGGTGTCGGCAGGAGTAGCAGCCGGCTCCGGGAGCGGCTAACCCGTATGTTCCGGCCTGGCTCCCTGCTCCGCTCGACCTGCAACAACAACACCGCGTCCACTTCCTCCTCGTCGTGCTCTGCCGCCGCGACCGGGGCGGCAGATGGGGTGACGGCGTCGAAGCCGGCACCGACCTCCGCCTGCTCCTCTAGCCGCGCGCTCCTGGCCGCCGACTCCGCCGTGGCCCGGGACAGGGACTCGTTCCTCACCTCTTCTCGCCGCGACTACGCCGTGCTCGTCGGCCGCACCGAGTCCTTCTCCAACGCCCTCGACCGCGTGCACCGCCGGACCGGTTCCGGCGGCGCGGCGCATCCTCTGGTTCCCTCCCGCTTCTCCATGCACGCATCGCCTCTGACGGAGAGCAAGAAAAAGGAGAAAGAAAAGAGCCCTCTCTACGGTCATCCCCAGCAACGCCACTGCCTCGATGGCCGGGCCAAGGGCGACAAGAGCAAGAAGCTGCTCTCGAACAACCCGTACGGCTTCAGCAGCTCGGACGACACCGACGTCTTCAGCAGCGACGCCGACGAGCGCGGCCGCGGCGGCGCCAAGAAAGGGGAGGCGGAGGCCTTCTTCTCCTCCTCGAGAAGCTTCTCCTTGTCCTCCGACTCCTCCGAGTTCTACACCAAAAAGAAGAAACCCAAGAAGAAGTCCCCTTCCGCAGTGGCGCCCAAGGCGGCGGCGGCGAGGACGAGGAGGCAGAAGCGCAAGCATCGCACGGCGAGCAGCTGCGACACGTGCAGCGTGAAGGAAGGGTTCCGGCCGGTGGTGTCGGCGGCGGAGGAGCAGGTGCGCAGGGGTTCGCGGTGGTGCAGCGGTCGCGGGACCCCTACGGCGACTTCCGGGCGTCGATGGTGGAGATGGTCGTCAGCAGGCAGCTGTTCGGCGCGGCGGAGCTGGAGCGGCTCCTGCGGTCGTACCTCACCCTCAACGCGCCGCGCCACCACCCGGTCATCCTCCAGGCCTTCTCCGACATCTGGGTCGTCCTGCACGGCGGCTAGCTAGGCTAGCTTACCTCACTAGCTAGAGCCTCTCACTCAATTAGTTAACTCTGAATCAGAAGCTCCACGACGCTTAATTCACTAGGAATGTGTTTCCATGTGTTAACTAATCACTCGTAGTGATCATGCATGATTAGCCCGAACTATCTTCATCAATTCGATCTCAGTAGTATTAATGTTGGCTGTAACTGGCTGTGCAGTTCTGCTGTATGTAATGTACTGGCTGTTCTTGGCTCAGAGCCTCTGACCCGGTGTGCTAAAGCTAGCTTCTGATTTGGAACTGGGTTCAGAATTGACCAGAGAGCTCCGTGGGTTTGTTTGCTAGGTATACGAACTGTACGGCGTTCGCTTTCGGGCGTCAACGATTTGAAAATCATGATGGCATTACAGAGCTCTTGGGTTTGCAATTCCCCTGTATTTTTCGAAAAGGGGAACATGTCGGCACGTATTGTGTTTTGGTCGAATGCTCTCCTTTCTGAATTTGAAACAAGCATCTTCTTTTTTGTGAAAACTAATGTAGAGTATAACAAGCTTAAACAAAGAATAACAAATGTCCGGTCTCAAGGACTTGAGGACTATTCGGGGCCTCCAAATTCGTGTTCGGCGCCCCCAATTGTCGTGAGGTAATCACGGCAGATGCCATACGGGGTGGCTTAACTCGGGTGTGAGCCAGGCAACGTAAGATTCACAGAGAGGTTGCACACGCAGAGTTTACCTAGGTTCGGCCCCTCTGTATGAGGTAAAGACCTACTCCTGCTTGTATGTATTTGGATCTGAATGGGGTGTACAATGGTGTGCGCACCAGAGCTTGCGGGTGCTCCGGAGGCTATGGAATGAGATGAGTCTGCCTCTAGGGTTGCTCCTTGCCGGCTTTATATAGGGAGCCAGCTAGGGTTTACAGGGAATGACGGGTTCCGCTGGCGGCGCTAGCTACCCTGCCTACAAGTGCGGCTTCGTGGAGCGCACTCTTCGGGATACATAATCGCAGACTGATTCGAAGATATCTGCTGCCGCCTCCCCGAGCCGTCATACCGGGATCCTCGGGGACCCGGTATCCTGGAGGCCGACTCGGGGTTCTGGGCCTACCCGGTTGGGCATCCCCCCATCATTAGCCCCCGAGTTCGTCAGGGACTCGTCTCCGGCTTGGTCTTCGTCTTGCGAATGCCGGGTCGTGTCGTTGAACGAACTCCTGAAACAGAGAAAAGAAAACAACGGCTCGGAGTGGTGGATTTTGGCTTTTAACGTCCGGTCTAACTCAAGTTTTTGTTTGATGCCGGCTTGTGCCCGTGGGACGTTTGCCATCCCGACTCGCCTCGGTGCGGGTTGTCTCCTTGCCTTCTCCGTCTGACGTCACGGCATCTTTGACCGTTTGTCCTGTAGTGTTTGTCTGTCTGGCGCCGAGTCGATTGATGGGACTTGACGGCGCATCGACTGCCTCCACCTCGGGATGGAGCAGTGGCAATGATGACGCTCCTTGACCCGCACGCGCCCGATCCATCGGTCCACAACGTCGTGACAGAGCGACGTGGCCGAATCTGAGCCGCATTTTTCGGCACGCTCCCGTGGAAACCGAGGCGTCGCGCGGGAATCGAGGAGTCGTGCGACGTGGCGATAGTGGGCGACGTGGACGACGTGGGCGGCGCCATTTACTGCGGTAACGGCTCCACTCACCGTGCCTATTAAAACGGCAGGGGAGTGCGGCTGGTGAGTTCATTCTCCATTTCTTCCTCGCGCTCGCCGCCACTCTCTCGAGCAGCTCGCGCCTGAGTTCTTCGCCGCATCGCCGCCGCAGCCATTGGACACTCTTGCTCCTCCGCCTCTTTCCGGCCAAGATGGTGGCGCCCAAGAACAAGTGGGAGAGGTCGTCGGTGACGGCGCAGGCGCTGGAGCAAGCCGCCAACGAGGGCTTGTTGCCGCCGGCGTCGGAGCGTCGGTGGCGCATCGCCTCCGCGGATCCTCGCCCGCGGCCATCGCCGGGCGAGTTCGTCGCCTTCCTCGCGTTCCTCGAGCGCGGGCTGGGCTTCCCCACGTCGGAGTTCTTCCGGCGATTCTTGGACTTCTACGGGCTTCAGGTGCATGACCTGACGCCCAACTCGATCCTCCATCTCGCCTGCTTCGTCACCCTGTGCGAGGGCTACTTCGGGTGCGCCCCGTTCTTCCCGCTGTGGCTGTGGATCTTCCACGGCAAGCTGGGGAAGGGCG
The DNA here is from genome assembly GCA_947311845.1 of Poa pratensis. NCBI lineage: Eukaryota > Viridiplantae > Streptophyta > Magnoliopsida > Poales > Poaceae > Poa > Poa pratensis. The sequence continues at coordinate 142,395,044 of CAMZMU010000074.1, read as the reverse complement.
GCGACATGGCGCCCTGCGGCGGCCTCAACTTCCAGGTCCGCGGCGACGTCGACTACCTGGATCTCGGCCTCCCCTCCAAAGTGTATTGGAGGAAGTCGGGCTTCTACATGCGGGAGCCGGCGCCTGACGGCGAGATCGGGATCCCCTGCTTCTCGCCATCGCCGAGCCGGCCTCGCAATCTTCAGGAGCTGCCGCGCGACGCCGACTTGCCCATGGTGCGCCGGCTGATGGCGCGGCTTCAGGAGCTGAAGAACGGAGGGCTGACGGGTCTGAACCTCATCGCCACTTGGGTGAAGAGGAAGATCGCACCTCTGCAGCACCGGCCCTCGCTGATCTGCGAGTACAAGGGGACGAAGGACCCGCAGCGCCATGACCCGACATTGTTCGAGTCGGTAGAGCAATTCACGCTGCGGATGAAGCGTGTCACGGTCCACCCGGCTCCCGAGTGGATCGTGGGCGGCCTGGAGGCCTACTCCGCCAAGCATCCGGCTCCTGAGGTGAGTCCCTTTGCTTGACGATTCGAAACACTTTCCTTTTCTTGGTCTTTTTATACCGATCCTTCCTGCTTTGTCGAATTCAGGAGTTTCGATCGCTTGTTGGGTTGCCTCCGACCCGCGGAGACGCTCCCACGGTGCTTGCCGGCCCCAACGACGTCGTCGAGCGCGACTCTGACGACGAAGCCGACAGCGCCACCATGGGCAACGAGCCGCCTTCTCCTCCCGCCAACCGATCCCCATCCTGTCTGAGGATGAGGAGGAAGGAGAAGAAGGAAGAGAAGAACGCGCCGGGTCCAAGAACCCGGCGCCTGCTGAAGAAGATGATGAAGATGATCAGCCGCTCCGCATCCGGCGGAGGCGTAGGCCTGCGGCTGAGGACGCCGGGCCCAACTCCAAGCGCTCCAAGTCGGCGAACCCGACGCCGCCGCCACCGGAGCGATCGGCTGGGGCTGCCGTGCAGCGCACCGTCGTTGCCGAGCGGAGGCAGAAGGCCTTGCGGGACATCCCTGCGAGGGCTCGCGCCGACTCGCCGCCTGCGCCTCGCTTCCGAGGAGTTCGGACCTCAACTCTTCCACCTGCGGGTGACAGGTCTGCTGCTGATCCTCATCCAAAGTTCCACTGGAAACGCTATCTTGAGTTTGACCCGTGCGAGTGTCGCAGGGCTGAGGACGCGTCCCTCAGTGACATGGAGGACGCGCTGGAGAGCGACTCCCAGCGGGCGGAGCCTGCCGCGCACGTCACGGAGCCGACCACGAGAGCGCCGAGTCCTCCGCCTTCCACCGGCGGAGGCGACGAAGTTATTGTGCCCCCTCGACCCGAGGGGGCCACTATTGATGACACCGTGCCGGCTGGCACAGTGGATGCCACGCCTCAGCCGGAGACGGCGCTGGTGGTGACGACGACCCGCGCCACCGCGACGGCTTCCTCGTCGGGTGGGCTGACTGCCCAGCCCCCGAGCTCCGTCCCGGGTGCATCTGCGCCCCGGCCTGACTTCCGAGCCGCCATCCAGACAGCGATGGATGCGCACCAGGTACGTAGAATCCTTCTTGCACCTGTTGCGTCCGTAGCGTATATGTAGCCCCCAAGGCCCGAGTCGCGTTCGTAGAAAGCGGCTTGGGTCTTCATAGTTTTCTGGATGCAAAGTTTGGCGAATAGTGTAGTCCTTGGTTTGCCAATGTCGATGTAGAGGCAGGCCGGTGGCGGGTGTGTATGCCACTCGGAACGTAGCCCCCGGTTCCTGACCCGGCGTATTATTTTTTTTTGTTGGGGCTAGCCCCCGGGTTAGCAAATGTTGGTGTAGAGGTAACCCGTGGCGTAGCCCCCATGCCTCTTCTTGATTGTTTATTGTCTTGTGAACTGCAGGAGCTGTCCTGGCTCCTCGAAGCCGAACAGCAGGAGACCCGCCGCCTGCAGGAGGAGCTGAAGAAGGCGCGCGACGGCTTCATCTCCGTCGCTGAGCACCAGCAACTGCTGGCCGCGCAGGAGAGCCGGCACACGCAGGCGTTTGCCGCGGTGCAGGAATCCTGCGAGCGGCTCAGCAAGCAGAAGGAGGAGGCGGACGCCGCCCTCACCCAGGCGACCAAGGGGTACGGCGAGGACCTCGAGAAGCTCGAGCGCAAATCCGGCGAGGCTGAGCGCGAGATGAAGGAGCTGACCGAGCGGCTTGCCACCCTCGCCGTTGGCATCTGGGGTAAAGATTTCATGCGACCCTTTGCAGTTTGTGCCTACTTGACTTGTGGCCTTGTTGTTGATTTTTGTTTTGTTGAGCAGGCGAGGAGACGGCTGGCCTGACGGCTTCGGAGCATGTCCACCGGCTCGGAGTCTTCGCCCGTGACGTTCACGGCCGGGCCAGCAAGGTCGTCCAGATGCTGTCGCCCAAGGAAGGCGTCCCCGCACCCGTCTGCAAGGTGTTGCGGGTTCTGGAGCTGATGCCCCAGGTGATCACCTGGGTGCGGGAGTCGTCGGCCCGAGCCGGCGCGTGCATTGCCCTCGGGCTTGTGCGAGGCCGGTATAGGCAGACGAACGTGGACAAGATCACGGCCAGCATCCCCACCGATAGCAGCGGCCGGGAGATCGATCTGCAGCCGGTGCTCCAGTACTGCGCCCCTTACGCCTGCCGGGCTGCCAAGATGGTCGACCACGACGACTTCGTCTTCGACGTGGTGCCTGAGGGCAACGACCTTGGCGAGGTGGCGGACAGGGAGCCGGCGTCGGAGTACCTTTTCGAAAGGGCTTCAGCTCTGCCACCGCCGGCTGCGACGAACGAGGCGTCGACGTCTTCTGCTCGGGCGGCTCCTCCGTCTTGAAGTTTGCTCCCCTGCTTTCAAAAGAGGGGTTATTTTGAAGTAGTTAGGGTTTGTCGCCTGCGGGCGAAAAATATTATGTAATGAAACAAGTATGATATGTGCCGGGTCGCGTTTCAGCGTGCGCCTCTGCGGCTTATTAATGTTTGTTTTGGCACTCCCATGCTTGTTTTTTGTGCGCTTTCCGTCACTTTGTTTGTTTTTCGCTTGTTTTGTAAGCTAGTCGATCGTGCGACCTCGCCAAGTGTGCTTCGCGTGATTTTTTCGTGACGCGCGCGGTACCCATGGTGACAAAGTCCGAGTGCGGCTTCATTGTCAAGTTAGGTTTGAACCGGCTGCACTACTTCTTCACTTTGTGCGGGTAGCTGACGACTTGGGAGAAAACAACAATTTTTGTGATTTTGCTTCGTGAGCAGGGGGTCCAGTGGTGAGCCGCGCATCGTGGCATCCGGCTCTCTTTGACAACCCATCAATCATATAACGTGTGAGTAGGAAGAATAAAGACTCGAAAGCATAATTGAATCGAAACGATAGCCCCCGAGCGTGCCGGGTGTGTATCGACTTTATTTCCTTGATTGATTACACAGTATTACAATGGATACTATGTATAATAGGGGCGAAGCAGGCTGATGTTCCATGGACGCTTGGTCTCCTCTTCCGACTTGGAGCTTTTGTTCGGCTCACGCAAGTCGACGAGGTGGTAGGAGCCGTTGCCCATCGCTTTGCTAACGACGAACGGTCCTTCCCATGGTGCCGAGAGCTTGTGCATCCCTTTCGACTTTTGGATGAGCCGAAGAACCAAGTCGCCTTCCTGGAAAGAGCGACTTCTAACCCGGCGGCTGTGGTAGCGGCGCAGGCTTTGCTGATATATCGCCGTCCTGGAGAGTGCGAGTTCGCGAGCTTCTTCCAGGAGGTCGACGCCGACCAGGCGGGCTTCTTCATTTTCTTCCTCGTTGTAGAGGGCGACCCGAGGCGAGTCGTGCTCGAGGTCGGTCGGCATGACGGCTTCCGCCCCGTACACCATGAAGAATGGCGTGTAGCCGGTGGAACGGTTTGGAGTCGTTCTGATGCCCCAGAGTACGGCTGGTAGCTCGTCCAGCCAGCAACCCGGTGTTCGCTCCAGTGGAACTTGAAGTCGCGGCTTGATCCCGGCTAGCACTGTCTGGTTCATTCTTTCCGCCTGCCCGTTTGATTGCGGGTGGGCGACGGACGCCAAGTCGAGACGGATGCCTTTTTGTTTGCAGAAGGCCTTCATCTCTCCTTCGGCAAAATTTGTACCGTTGTCAGTGATGATGCTGTGCGGGTAGCCGAATCGGAAGATGAGCTTCTGGAGGAACTTGGTTGCGGTCTTGCCGTCGAGTTTCTTGATAGGTTCAACTTCGACCCATTTGGTGAACTTGTCGACTGCGACGAGCAAATGTGTCATGCCACCGCGAGCTGTCTTGAACTTGCCCACCATGTCTATTCCCCAGACTGCGAATGGCCATGTCAGAGGGATGGTCTTCAGAGCCGCGGCGGGTAGGTGATCCTGCCGGGCGTACTTCTGGCACCCGATGCACCGACGGACGATGTCGACTGCATCCTGATGAGCAGAGAGCCAGAAAAAACCGTGCCTGAACGCCTTGGCGACCAGGTTGCGAGCGCCGACGTGGTGGCCGCAATCTCCCGAGTGGATCTCATGAAGGATGCGCCTTCCCTCTTCCGGCTCGACGCAGCGGAGGAAAACTCCCGATGTGCTGCGTTTGTAGAGCTCGCTGTTGATGATGGCGTAAGCTGAGGCCCGGCGCACGACTCGCCGTGCTAGGACCTCGTCGGCTGGCAGCTTTTTGGTGGTGAGGAACTCGATGTAGGGTTCCCTCCAGTCGTTTGTTTCTTGGGTTACCGCCACCAGAATTGCATCTGATGATGGCGGGTTGGCGATGTCGACTTCGGCCGGCGGGCGTACCGACGGGTTGTGCAGGTGGTCGAGGAAGACGCCGGGTGGGACTCGGTCCCGCTTAGACCCGAAGCGAGAGAGTGCGTCAGCCGCCTCGTTCTTCCTTCGGTCGACGTGCTCCAGCTCCATGCCGGCGAAGTGGCCGCCGACTTGATCGACGAGCCGGCGGTAAGCCGCCATGTTGGGATCATTTGCATCCCAGGTCCCCATCGTTTGCTGAACGACGAGGTCGGAATCGCCGTAACATTTGATACGGCTAACTCCCATCTCCTTGGCCACGCGTAGGCCATGTAGGAGGGCTTCGTACTCGGCGACGTTGTTAGTGCACGTGAAGTGTATCTGCAGCACATATCGCATCTTGTCGCCTTGGGGAGAAGTGAGGACGACTCCAGCCCCCGAGCCCTCATACATCTTTGACCCGTCAAAGAACAAGGTCCATCTGCCGGCTTCATAGGTTGGAGCCGGCAACTGTGTCTCCATCCAGTCGACGAGGAAGTCGGATAGTGACTGCGACTTGATCGCAGTGCGGGCTGCGTAGCTGAGGCCGAAAGGCTGCAGCTCGAGGCCCATTTGGCGACGCGCCCAGTTGCCTCTCTATTGCGGATTATTTCAGCTAAGGGAGATGAGCTGACCACCGTCATCGGGTGGCCCATGAAGTAATGTCGCAATTTTCTTGAAGCAAAGAAAACACCATATACAAGTTTTTGGTAGTGCGGGTAACGTTGCTTCGAATCCGTCAGGACTTCGCTGACGTAGTAAACTGGCCGCTGGACCAGTTGCTCGTGGCCTTCCTCCTTGCGCTCGACGACGACCACCGCGCTGACGACTCGGTTGGTCGCAGCGATGTAGAGGAGCATCGGCTCCTTTTCTAGTGGAGATGCGAGGATCGGCGCCTCGGCCAACGTCTTCTTGAGTGCCGTCAAGGCGGCGTCTGCCTCGTCGTTCCAGGTGAACGTGTCCGACTTCTTGAGGAGCCGGTACAAGGGCATGGCCTTCTCGCCGAGTCGTGAGATGAAACGGCTGAGGGCAGCGACACAGCCTGTGAGCCGCTGCACGTCCCGGAGGTTTTCCGGCTTCTTCAGAGCTTCGATCGCCTTGATCTTCTCTGGGTTGGCCTCAATGCCTCGCTCGGAGACGATGAAGCCCAGGAGCTTGCCCGCGGGTACGCCGAAGACGCATTTTTCCGGGTTGAGCTTTATCCTGTACTTGCGGAGGTTGGTGAATGTCTCCGTGAGGTCGGCAATCAGGTCTGTCTTCAGCTTGGACTTGACGACGATGTCGTCCACATATGCGTGGACGTTGCGGCCGATCTGCTCGTGCAAACAGTTCTGTATGCACCGCTGGTAAGTCGCTCCGGCATTTTTCAAGCCGAAGGGCATGGAGACGTAACAAAACGCGCCATAGGGCGTGATGAAAGACGTCTTCTCCTGATCTTCGGGCGCCATCTTGATCTGGTGGTACCCGGAGTAGGCGTCGAGGAAGCATAGCGCCTCGCACCCTGCCGTCGAGTCGATCAGCTGATCGATGCGTGGCAATGCGAATGGATCCTTGGGACAGGCTTTGTTCAAGCCTGTGTAGTCGATGCACATCCGCCATGTTCCGTTCTTCTTCAGAACGAGCACCGGGTTGGCAAGCCATTCCGGGTGTATGACTTCGGCGATGAACCCGGCAGCTAGGAGCCGGGCTATTTCTTCGCCAATAGCCTTCTGTCTCTCACCAGTGAAGCGACGCAGGAACTGCTTCACTGGCTTCAGCTTGGGGTCAACGTTGAGCTTGTGCTCTGCGAGCTCCCTCGGGACGCCTGGCATGTCAGATGGTTTCCATGCGAAGATGTCCCGATTCTCACGGAGGAAGTCGCAGAGCGCGCTTTCCTATGCGACGTCCATGTGCGAGCCGATCACCGCCGTCTTGGAGGAGTCGCCCTCGACCAGCGGGATGCGCTTGGTCTCCTGTGCCGACTGGAACTTGTCGCGTGAGTCCAGAGTCGGCTTCTTGACGATGGTCATGTCGTTGGGGTCGACTTGCAGCTTGAGTTGCTCCAGCTGCTCCGTGGCGATGACGGACTCGGCAAAGACGGCGTTGCCCTTTTCGCACTCGATGGCGCGGTCGACGTCGCCGTGTACAGTGATGATGCCGTTCGGACCCGGCAGTTTCATCTTCAGGTAGGCGTAGCAGGGCCTTGCCATGAATTTGGCAAAGGCGGGTCGCCCGAGGATCGCATGGTAGGAACTACGGAAGTTCACCACCTCGAACCAGATCTTCTCGAGCCGGAAGTTCTTGGCGGTGCCGAAGACGACGTCGAGTGCGATTTTGCCTAGCGGGTAGGCCTTCTTTCCCGGGACGATGCCGTGGAAGGTGGTGATGGTGGGTACTAGCTGTTCGTCACGCAATTTCATGCGTTGGAACGTCTCGTAGTAGAGGATGTTGATGCTCGACCCTCCGTCCATCAATGTCTTGGTCAAGATGTAGCCCTTGACCTGGGGCGCGACCACCAGAGCGAATTTGCCCGGGTAATCGACGCGGGGCGGGTGGTCTTGACGGCTCCATGTGATCGGCTGCTCTGACCAGTCGAGCCACTGGGGCACGTCTGGCAGAGTCGCGTGGACGGCGCGCCGTATGACCTTCTCCTCCCGCCTGGAATCGAGGCCGACGAAGGTGTGGCCCATGAAGCCGGCAGTGGGAGGCATGCCCTGCTGCTGCTCACCGTCGTCGTCTCCGTCGGGTGCCCGCTTCTTGGCACCGGTCTTGGCCTTGACGATTTCTGCAGTCCAGCTGCACTCGTCAGTGGTGTGGCCGGCTGGCTTGCCGGGTAGGCTATGATACCTACACGGCATGGCCAGATCTCCGTGGCGGTGAGCTTCTTTCGCGGGAAGTTGCCGCGTTGGCTCTTGAAGCCGCGGCCCCCCGCAGCCGTGGCGGCTACAAGCTCGGAGCCGCCGTCACCCTTGCGTTTATGAGCGCTGGAGTGCTTGGCCTTGCTCTTGTTTTTGCCGCCTTTCTTCTCGTCGTCGTCCTCCTCGGAGTCGTCCTTGGTGACGTCGGACTCGGCGTACTTGTGCACGATGGCGAGTAGCTGGCCCATCGTCATGTCACCCTTGTGCGAGCGCCGCAGCTTCTGCTTGAGCGACTCGAAGGTGGTGTTGTCCTCGAGGTGGGAGTGCACCGTGTCGACGCTGAGGTGTTCTGCCGAGTTGATGAGGTCGGCGACTCGGCGATACCACTTTCTAGTGGACTCGCCCTCCTTCTGGACGCAGCGCTTGAGGTCCTCGACCGTGGCCGGGCGCTTGCAGGTCCCCTCGAAGTTGGTGATGAAGAGCCTCTTCAACTCGCCCCAGGAGTTGACGCTGTTCCTGGGGAGGTTGTTGAGCCAAGTGCGAGCCGTTCCCTCAAGCATGAGAGGAAAATAGCGCGCACAACAGAGCGAAGACGCGTTCTGGATGCTCATGGCGGCCAAGTAGTCCTGGACCCAAGTTTCCGGGTTCATGGCAGCGTTGTACTTGGGCGCCTCTCTCGGTCCTTTGAAGCTGCTAGGGAAACGCTCGCCTCTGATGGCGGGTCCAAAGCATCTAGGGCCGACGTCGTCGTCGTCGTTGTTGTTGCGCGTCGCCTCGGCGCGCTTGTCGTTGAGGTGGTGGCGCAGATCCGGAGCGGAGTGATTGGAGCGTGCCTGCGCCTGGTTGTTGTTGATGGTGTGCCGGGCGTCGTTGCGGGCGAGCCGAGGCGGGTTGCCTCCAGCCCTCGCGTTGCTCGACACTGCCGGCTCCTCGTGCCGACTGCGTGGCGGCTGTGGGGCAGCGTCACGCCTGGGGGAACCCTTGTTTCCCTGGCTTCGGTGTGGTGCCGAGGCCGTTTTCTCGCTGGGTGGCGATCTGGAGTAGAGCTTGCCGTCAGATTGCGACATGTTCTCCTGCAGCTCCAGCGCCTTGTCCACCAGCTTGCACCCCTTGCTCCAATAGGGGTTGTCCTTGACCCGGATCCTCTTGAAGAGAGAGGCGGCTGCAGTCATGCAATCGACTGGGGTGCCGAAAATCGCGAGGTCGGCGTCGTCGTCGTTCCGCGGCTGGGGTTGAGGACGAGCCGGGTTCGGAGGAGGCCGCGGCGCCGGAGGCGGCATCGTCGGGCGAGGTTGAGGCGGAACTTGACTCGAGCCGCCGGGCTGGGCCCTGCGGCACTCGTCGCGCTGCCTTTCCAGCTCTGTCTCGCGCGCGAAGGCGTTGTCGAGCGCGCGAGTTGGTGCATCAGGATTAAGCCGCGACTTGCGGTTTTTGTGATGCCGAGTGACCGCGGAGAGAGCGGTCGACTGAGCATCGACCTCCAGCTCCTTCTGGCGGATCTCCTCCTGCTGGAGGGCCATCTTCCGGCGCAGCTGCTCGAGCTGTGTCGCCTGGTCGACGACGTTCGCCGGCGTGATCGGGGTGCTGAGCGGGTCAGCCGCCCGACCTGCTTGTCCTCGCAGGGCGGCGAGAGATTCGTCGCGTTGCTGCTTTTCGCGAGCCTCCTGCTCGCGCCGTGCCTGGTCGCGCTGCTTCTGCGCGTTGGCCTCTGCTGTGGCGGCGTTTGTTGCCGCAGGTTTGGCGGCAGCAGAGTTTGCCGCCTCGCCCGTCATGTAGATGTGGGCGGGTGTTGCCGTGCCGTCCGAGGCCAGATCGGTCGAGCCCTCCGACTCGTAGTCGAGAACGGGCAAGATCGACCCGGTGTCGTCGTCGTTCGAGATCTGGACGGTCTCGGCGGATGGGGCGGGTGCAAAGTGGTTTGCAGCCGCGGTGTCGACAGCGGCTTCGTCAAGCGGGTCGACGGGGGAGGAAGTACCATCGTAGTTGTTGGCGACTCCTTCCTCATCCGAGCCGCAGAAGCCGACGTAGGCGGTGACGGCGGTCCCGAACGGGATAGCCATCGCGCGAGTGATCGGGGCGTAGTTGGGCCTGCCCCAAGTGTGTGGATCGGCGACGTAGCCGATCCCTCCGTGCTCGAAGTAGCTGCCGGTGACGATGTCACCGCGACCCGACATGGCTTGAGGGCTGAAGTAGACGCCAGTGCCGGGTTCAGGACTCTCCATGAAGTAAATTCCAGCGATCGCTGGCCCCACGGTGGGCGCCAACTGTCGTGGGGTAATCACGGCAGATGCCATACGGGGTGGCTTAACTCGGGTGTGAGCCAGGCGACGTAGGATTCACAGAGAGGTTGCACACGCAGAGTTTACCCAGGTTCGGCCCCTCTGTATGAGGTAAAGACCTACTCCTGCTTGTATGTATTTGGATCTGAATGGGGTGTACAATGGTGTGCGCACCAGAGCTTGCGGGTGCTCCGGAGGCTATGGAATGAGATGAGTCTGCCTCTAGGGTTGCTCCTTGCCGGCTTTATATAGGGAGCCGGCTAGGGTTTACAGGGAATGACGGGTTCCGCTGGCGGCGCTAGCTATCCTGCCTACAAGTGCGGCTTCGTGGAGCGCACTCTTCGGGATACACAATCGCAGACTGATTCGAAGATATCTGCTGCCGCCTCCCCGAGCCGTCATACCGGGATCCTCGGGGACCCGGTATCCTGGAAGATGTACACCGGGTGGGCTTTGGGCCACCCGGCCTTGAAGGCCGACTCGGGGTTCTGGGCCTACCCGGTTGGGCATCCCCCATCACCAATGGAGCCCCAATTGGGGGGTGCCGGACATGCGTCCGTCCATGTTTTTGACCCCGCCCACAGCGGCGCACCCCAAAGGCCCACCCCCAAATGGTCCTAGTTTTGAGCAATAGATCGAATACCTTGCGGGCGCACGAACCGCCGCCGGTTCACCTTCGCGTCGCTTTGGAACACGGCGGTTTCGTGTGGACGTGCAACCGCCGGCGCGTCGCTTTGGGGTTGCGTTCACGCGGTTTCGCAGCGATATATCCACGCCGTCACAATCTCTCCACGCACCACCGCCCAAAACTCGCTCGCCATGTCGTCGCCTGAGAAGGAGCCCGTGGTGGCCGATCAGGAGCGGGACAAGGAGGCCGTGGTGGCCGATCAGGAGCAGGACGCCGTGGCCGATCAGGAGGAGGAGGCCGAGCCCGCAACTCCATCACCGGCACGCCCTGCGTACTCACCGTGGGAGCCTTGGTCCCCGTGGTCGTCCCGTGCGGCTGGTGCACATGCGGAACCGGCCTCCCCCAGGCAGCGGTGGCACCGGAGTGGGAGCAGGGACCTCCAGACGCGGCGCCGGTGGACGGCGAGCCAGGAACACCGCCGCCCAATGCCGACTCCGATGACGAGGAGTAGTTTTCGGAATTTCTAGTTGTAATGATATGCAATTAAGTAGTTTCATGCATTAATAAAAATGTCGAACTCGTCAGACAATCAAACTGTTCAGCCGCGCCGGATTTGAAGTACCAAATCACGGCCATGACATAGTTTCGACCGCGCTGGAGAACAAGTCTCCAACGCCGGCCATCAAAAAAGGGTCGACCGCTCCAAAGAACTAGTCTTCAATGCCGGCCATCAAAACGGCGCCCCCCGGTGCAATGGTGCATGCCGATCGCGCGATCACGCGTCGGCTTCCTCCTCCTCGCCTTCCTCGCCTTCCTCTTCGGACTGATCGAGCGCCGCCGCTTCGGCCGCCGTCTTCTCAGCCTGAATGCGCCTCCGTTCGGCCACAAAGTAGGCCTTCTGGTTGGGGCTCATGTCGCTCGTGTTGGTGGCCATGAACAGACGCTCCTCCTTCTTCTCCTGGGCCTTGAGCTTGTTCTTTTGCATCTTGAAGTAGAGCGCCCACTACTTGTCGGACGCTTCTTGCATCTTCTTCTTCTCGGCAGTCGACTCGGCAACGAAGATCTTCAACGTCTCTTGGATGCGTGCCCAATATGCATCCCTCTTTTGGTTGGCGCCCTTCGTGGTGCACATGCTCACATTCATCCACGCCTCGCACAACAACACGTCCTCCGTGTCGGTCCAAGTTCGGCCTCTGTAACCTGCCTTCTTGCCACCATCTTCGTCATCGTCGCCGTTCTCTTCATCACCCTCCCCTTCCTGGTCCTGGCCGTGGTCGCCATCCTGTTCGTCGCCCTGGCCGAACTGATCTGTGTCGGCGTGGACATAAGTTGCATCACCGGCAATGATTCCATTCATCACCTCGGCGTCACCATCCTACGACACAAATACAACAATTTGCATCCGGCCGCCGCTCGCAATAAGTACACACACCAACAATTTGCATCCGGCCGCTCGGCGAAGAAGCCCGGGGCAGACGGCGACCCGCAAAAGACGCCGGCGCCCCCGGGCTTGAGCTGCTTTGGCTCATGGCGATCAACATCTCGGCGGTCTCACCAGCCGCCTTGTCCTTCGCCTTCAGTCGCCTCATCTGCCGAAGGTGGGAGGCGGCAGAGCGCAGGTCGCCCTGGCTCAGCGGCACCTTTTTAAGCGGCACCGAATACTCCTGCGGCTCCCGCTTCATCGGCTTCTTCTTCGGCTGCGACGACGCCGGCGGCTTGCGACCCCCCTTGGGTTTCGCGAGGCCGACGGGCTTTGGCGGCATGGTGGCGGAAGGCGAGGAGCTCGCGGCGGCGGCGGCGCAAGGGTTTTGGAAATGGAGCGAAGATTGGAATTTTTGGCGCCGGGGGCGGCAATGTAGACGAAGAAGAATTTGGGCGCGCCGCGCTGTCTCTATGACGAGCGGGCCTCACCTGTCAGACGCATGTCCGCCCCCATGTCCGGCACCCCCGAGAGGGCCTCCATATTTGGAGGCCTCTTCAAGGGTGCCGGACATGTTTTTGCTCGGGGTGACCCTTTAGGAGTGTCGCTGGTGGCGTTTTTGGCCATCCGGTCCCCCAATAGGCCTTTGGGGTCACTTGGAGGCCCCGGAGGAGATGCTCTTCCAGAAGAGGTATATTTCCTCAAAATCTCTGAACTCGGGCTCATCTGTCAGTAATTATGATACCTATTTTTCCTTCAGAATCGGCAAAAAAGGCCTGCTGTTACCCACATTACACAACCTTAAATGCGATATGTAAGGCCAAAGGCAGCGCATATTGACAGGGGCTACCTGTCAAAAAGGTGCTCACTCGGTTTGCACTTCACTGCTCTTGCTCTTGCTCTGCTGAAAATAATAGTAATAAACTGTAGAAAACACCAAGCGCATCAGCAATCATCCATGTAGAGCCAGCCACGTCGGTCCAGATAAATTTCAAACGGAGTCATTAGCCCACCACTGTACTCCGAGTGTTACATTACATGCATGGAGGGTGAAAGAATATACTATTACCACATGACATGGCACATGATGCATCATCGACCACCTCCTCAAAAGAGGCCTTTGCTGCGCAAGACGTCAAGCGGAAAAGGGAATCGAAGATGGCAATAGAGTATCACCTTTCCATGCCCGCATCATCACTACACTGCCTAGGGATTCGAGCCTTGACGTCGCCTCACCCTTCTTCCTCGCCCATCAGCTGTCAGATCCCAAATCAAATCAAATCAAATCAGCTCAAGAGGGAGATGAGTTCAGTGTGCACCACAAGCAAAGGCACCAGGAATTCAGGATAGTTCGTATCTACACGTTACTGGTACGTGATGATCGAGTTCGTAGAAAGACGTTGGCATTTCTACATCGAAGCAGGAGCTGCTGGCTGCAGCACTGTTCTCCAAGGACAACATTAGTGGAAAAGGAGGCGAGGCTAGCTAGGTAGCTAGATTCATCTGGGATAGATAGATAGGTGTATCGCTTTGCGTTTGAATTCTGGGATGCGAATCGGATGGCCCTTGACGCATTCTCCAGATTACTCCGTGATTAATTAGTCCGAAGGTATGGGTTTTTTATTAGGTTTCTTGGGACGGAGTATGAAAGTTTTTCACTGCATTTGAGCCTTGTTCTCTTGTGCTTACAAGGGACACCAGGCAGCGGCCAAGACGACCTGAATGCCATGCCATGGCATACCTTTGCTGGTGGTTACGAAAGCATCACGTTGTACCTGTATGGACACATGCTTAAGACAAACATTCCCAGATTTCAACTAGCCCATCATTCAAGTTAAACAAAAGCTGTGTGTCAGGCATCCATCACGGCGTACGTACTGCATTTGGTCAAGCTAAGGCCACATGCGTGCCTGACTATGGCATTGACATTTCAGCTCAAACCTGTCCTTGTTTAAGCTAGAGCATTGCAAACGAAATCATATCAGCTAGCTCGAGTGCTTTTAGTTCAAACTTCAAAGTGGTAAAAAGACACTTTGTACTTTCTCGGGCCTGTATGATTACTTCCTGGATCGAATGCCAGTCCGATTAAAGGTTAACTTACAAATATGTATATATATCCCATAAAGCTAAAGTGGAGCAGATAACTAGATAAGGCAACGGGAGCAACAGCTAGCTAGCTATGCCCTGTTTGACTTGGTAGCCACTAATCTCATCTCTCCATGCATGCATGGGCGTGTCATCTCGCGTCAAAACTTTCCCGTTGAGAAAAGCTAGCGTTTGGAAAATGAAAGGCGTTGGCTTTATGGGTGATTGGCCGGCAACCTGAGAACTGAGAGGTCACCTCGGTAGTGGCCTCGACTGTTTGGGTGGAGACCAGGTTCTTGCTACGGAAAAGGTGGTAATGATCACGAGAAAATGGACTGTCCGTTGTTCCACGGCGCACATCGGCCAAAAGTCCCATGGGTCGAGCATAGGTGCATTGTTTGTAGGTGGGCATGGACTCGTGCCGCCGGCCTGTTGAGAGTACACCGCCCACTGCATGCAAAAGTCCTCCTTGTCACGAGAGCATGCGCTTGCTCACGTACGTGTAGCGTACCCTGTAGTCCTGCAGAAGCATATACATACAACGTCCTCGAGATCGAGTCGTGTCGATGGGTACAAAATACTCTCGTGACAGATTGGAGTTATTGCCGGCAGAAGCGATAGCAAGCTGCTAGTGAAGTCTCTTTCCTCTCCCTTTCCTCTCCCGTGTCGCCCCCGCCTGGGCGGCACTGGAGGCAAACCCTAGCCGCCGCCAGACCGTGCCCCCTCTTCCTCCCTCCCCTTTGCCTCCGCTTGAGGACGCGGCCGGGCAACTTTTGGGGGGCGTGTTACCTCCTTGGGGGCATTGTTTAGGCCCTACAACGTGCCTTCCTCTCCTCCGGTGCCGAGGGAAACCCTTTGTTCGGTCCACCGGACCAGACGGCGACGGCGCCACAACGTCGTGATCTTCTTGAAGACGTCGTCAAGGCTACCCGGAGTGAGGCTGATGTGACTGGAGATGTGGTGGGGAGTGTGGTGCTGCCGGTGTTGGTCGCTGCTCGGGACATGAGCCTCGGGGGTGCAATGTACCATCATGATGGGCGCCTCTTTGTCGACATCTTCCTCAAGTCCGATTGGATCCTGCCAACTTCTCGCCGACCCCCCCCCCCCCCCCTAGGCATACGAGGAGTGCCGGAGTGGTGCTTTGATCCGGGCAGCCTTGGAATCGGGGTCGTGCGGTGGTGGTGTCTCGCTTTGATCGTGACGCGGTCTGGTTGCTTAGTGCCCCATCTCCTCACCTTTGTTAGGAGCTTGGGCAAGGCGAGCTCTCTTCGTCGAGTCGTTGTAGAGTGTGTGTTGTATATCGTCTGGCGTGGTGTGCGTTTGTATCGTAGTACCGGCTTTTATGAAATTGATGCACCTGCTAGGGTGTATCCTTGAAAAAAAAGGAAGCTACTGACCGGACGCTGGCCATTGTTTGCAGCATAGAGGAAGCTGCGCGCGCCATGCAGGATGGCGGTGTGGTGCGCGAGAAGGGCAAGCCGCAAGCGGGGTGCACGGTGTGTAGCTACTAGCTACAACCGCTCCTGCGCTCCATGCTGCCGTTTTCGAGTTTTGGGATCCCGCCATCTGCTAAGCTACTTGCCGGCTGCCAGGCAGTGACTGCATGCGGCTGGCCGAGAGCTATGGCGTGAGCTCGGGCCGCAGCGGTGCATGCGCGCAGCCCGGGCTTCTGAATGCATGGCAGCGTGGCGCGGGCGCTTCGCAGCGGCACGAACGTATATAACGTGGTGTGGTGCATGACTGCCGGTGGCGGGCCAGCGGCCAGCCAGCGCCCCCTCTAATGGCTAAGTGCCGCGCGCAGCATGTGCCCGTGTCTGCAGAAGAGATGGAACAGCAAACTGAAGACGGACATGTGTGGCCACCGAGCGCGACGGCCGGCGTGCAGGCACACAGCACGCGGCCTACAAAACCAAGTCGTGCTGCCGATCGAGAACGTGCATGCATCCGGCGACGTGCGACGTCAGGCGCGACGCCAGCGAAGTAAATGCCGATCACATTCCTGTCTCGCGTGCGCTAGCTAGAGGTCGACGATGACATTGGCAGCTTCCTGCGAGCAAACCGGACGGAGCGCCGACCGAGGCGAGCCATCTTAACTGCGGCAGCAACGGCCGGGCCGGGCACGTTCGTCCCTCTCGACGTCGGGCGCCGTGCCGTGCCGTGGTCCACGGAGACGAAGCTGCATATGGTTGGCTTCTGCTCCGCCCCGCTGCCTAGTACGCGGGCGTTTCCCGTATCCGGCATCCGCGCGGCCGGCTTAAATGCGTTTTGGCCCGTCGTCGGCGGCCACTGTCACCCGGCATGCAGCTCCCAGTGAGCAGGCCCGCCGGCCGGCGCTGGCCGCGAGCAGAGCAGGCGACGCCACGGTATCGTGCTCGGCGCCCATGCCTCTCCACCGGTTTCTGTCGTCTTGTTTCCGGGGAAGTCGGACCGGATATGGCTCGTGATCTGTGGCGGAGGTGGTCTGGTGGACGACTGCTGCTGCTGCTGCTTTGCGTCGCTGTGGAAGCTCTTTTTTGTTTAGCCGTGTATATTCGCGGCAGTGGGCACAATTAATTCTTTTTTTTTAGAATCACCCACCCTTTATTCAGTGGGCACAGACGCACAGTTCATTAGGATAACGATCGGTCGCACATCTTCAATGGGCCTTTTGCGCCTGCGTGCCCGCGCATGCATGAGTCCAACAGCAGAGCAAGTAGCAGCTGCTAACCAGAAACATGCGCACTTTTTCTTAAGAAAAAACACGCATGCACAAGCAAAAAGATTTTCTCGACATTTGCTAGTACCACGTTTTTCGAGCATTTTCTACAAGTTATGTTTCGTTGTTGCAAGATTTTTATGAGCGTTCGTTACAACTTCGTGTGTGTTTTTTTTTTTTTGAATTTTAATGATGTTTACACGTCTTTCAAAATGCTGCAAACACACATTTTTGTTTTAATTGTTTCTGATTTTTATTGTACTAATTGGTTATTTATGTTGCAAACGAATGTGCAACAAAATTTTATTACTTAACCACTTTTTTATTGCTGCAAACACATGATTTTTTTGCTTTAATCGTTTGTGTTTTTTACTAAACCACGTTTGAGCGAGCAAACTTGTTTGGAAGACTTGCGTTCAGTTCTTGCCAACGGAGGCTAAGCCAAATTGGCTCTCCTCACATGACGATGATTTTCTAACCCAAGCAGGCTAGTTTGGGGGGCAAGGCTATTATTTTTCTTCTAAACCAAACAGTCGTCCTTGCTGAGCAAGGCTAGGATTAGCCTTGCTCGAGATCCAAACGTACCACATAAGAGCATCTCCAGTCATGGCCCCGAAACCTATCCCAAATGACCGGGCGGTTCACCCGGACAGCGTTTGGACTGAAATCCTCCACCCAAGCGAGGCCCCCAAACCTAGCCCAAACGACCGGGCGGTCCGGCAAACCCCAAAGTCAGACCATATGTGGGGAGGGTTTGGGATGGTCCGGACGTGTCCGCCACGTCGACCCTGGAATAGCGGACCCACACATTTTTCTCCTCAAATCGACCGGAACCATCTCTTCCTCCTCCGCGCTGCTCACATTCCGCCCACCTCTCTGCTCCGCCACCGTTCCCGTCGTATATCTGCCGCCTCCCCAAACCTCCGCCACCTCCCCGCAGTTCAAGACGCTCGCCGGTGCCCCGCCGCCGCAGAAAGCAGGGCTGCAGTCTCCGTTTCCGGTACGTTCTACATCGCTCTCCATCCACCTCGCTCTCAAAGTGTTTGTCGAATTGCCGGAGCTGGTTTGTCATTGAGTTTATATATTTGTAGGCATGGATTCTTCCTCCGACGATGAGTACGATTACTCCGCCTAGATGAGTTCATGTACAACGAGTTCATCGATGGGTCTAGCGACGATGACATGTTTAAGGGGGGAGACGAGGAGGCCGCCATGTCGATGATTAGCGTTCAAGAAGAATTGGAGAAGCAGGAGGAGCATGTTCTGAACTTCCGGGGATCGATTAAGGGGCGGATCACCGTGGCCCGTGATAGGCTCAATGGATGTCGAGACCTGTACGACGACTATTTCAAACCTAATCCGTCTTTCACGAGGGGGTTTTTCGGCGTCGGTTTCGCATGAGCTCAACCCTTTACCGACGCATAGAGGAAGAAGTGACTAAGTATGATGATTACTTCAAGTTAAGGTACGATTGCCGCGGGAAACTTTTTTTCTCACCCATGCAGAAATGCACCGCTGCATTGAGAATGCTAGCTTATGGAAAAGCCGCGGATGCTATTGACGAGTATGTCCGGATGGGAGAGAGTACATGCATTGAGGCTATGGATCATTTTGCATACGCTGTGATCAAGGTGTTTGGAGAGGAATAACTTAGAGAACCAAATACCGAGGACACCGAAAGACTAATGACCCTTGGAGAAGCAAGAGGATTTCCAGGTATGCTAGGCTCAGTTGATTGCATGCATTGGCAATGGAAGAACTGCCCAACAGGATTGCGTGGGCAGTACAAGGTCACAGCAGAGAGGCCACAATCGTACTTGAAGCAGTGTCGTCTCAAGACTTGTGGATTTGGCATGCCCGGTTCTCACAACGACATCAATGTGTTTCAGCGCTCCCCCTGTTCAGAGGCTCTGTGATGGGGATGCTCCACCATGCAACTACACCGTCAACGGACACGACTACACCATGGGATACTATCTTGCAGATGGTATTTATCCTCAGTGGGCGGCATTTGTGAAAACTATCAGCAATCCAACTGGTCCCAAAAAATGTGGATTTACAGCTGCACAGGAGGCTGTTAGGAAAGATGTCGAGAATGATATGGCATGTAAAACACTTCTACCTTCTATAAAAGTATGGTACGTGTTCGCGTACTCTCTAAAAAAAGGAAAGATGTCGAGAGGGCATTTGGTGTGCTGCAAGCTCGTTGGGGTATAGTCCGTGGAGCCGCAATGATGTGGGATCCGGAGATACTATGGCAGGTGATGACTTGTTGTGTAATTTTACACATATGATTGTGGAGGACAAGGGAGAAGGGGTAGCTCGCACTAATGATTTTGAGAAACCTGGAGAACATGTCCACCTACCTGAACAAGAAGCAGAGCATGCATGCACTTTCTTGAGATGCACCGACAACTTCAAGATGAACAAGTGCACACCCAACTACTCAATGATCTGGTGGAGCATATGTATGTCTTCATGGGAAATCAGTGAATTTCAGTTTGCATTGATTTGTGGTCCGAATAATGTGAACTTTTCTTATGCCCGGCTACTTTTATTTGTTTAGATACAATTAATTGTTGTAATAAGTTGATTTGAACTATTTATCCAGACTTGAAACTAGTTATATGATCGACGTGCATGGCTTGCATTTATTTGGGTGTCAATAAGTTGATTTGAACTATTTACCCAGAGGAGTCAGATAGGGTGACCCACTGTCCCCTCTAATTTTTGTCTTAGCGGCTGACTTGCTACAATCTGCTATTAACAATGCCTACCGAAGTAACATCCTTCAGGCACCCCTCTCTCCGAACTTTGGTATGGACTATCCTGTGGTTCAATACGTAGATGACACGATTTTGATTATGCCTGCATGTCCTGATCAGATTGCAATCATGAAGGATATTTTGAATAGATATGCTACTTCTACTGGTTTACACATCAACTTTCATAAGTCCTCTATGGTTCCTCTGAATTTGAGTGAAGATCTTGCTAGGAATTTGGCAGGAATTTTGGGCTGCTCTCTTGCGTAGTTACCTTTTACTTATCTTGGCTTGCCAATGGGCACAACGAAACCTACTGTGATAGAATTGATGCCCTTGGTAGACAGAATTGAAAGGAGTCTGTCGGCTAACTATATGATGATGGCATACAGTGGACGTGTTACACTCATAAACTCCTTGCTGACATCAATTGCCATGTTCACCATGTGCTCCATTAAGGTTCCACCGAAAAATTTAGAGCACATTGATAAAATTCGGAGACATTGTCTGTGGAATAAGAAAAGTGATGACGGTGAGAGGTGTAATTCCTTGATTGCATGGGAGGAGGTTTGCAAACCCAAGAAGAAAGGGGGTCTCGGAGTCTTAAATCTAAAAATACAGAATGAGGCTCTTTATGTTGAAGTATCTACACAAATTCTATAAGAAAGATGACACTCCCTGGGTCACGCTACTATGGAACACCTATTACACAGGAAAGGTCCCCCATGCTCTGGCACCATGCGGTTCGTTTTGGTGGAGGGGTGTGTTTAAGCTGAGTAATCTTTTCAGAGGTGTCGCAAGTGTGAGATTGTTTCTGGTTCCAGTGTGCTGTTTTGGAAGGATTTATGGCCGCACTCTGAAATTCTAAACTCCCACCCTAGAGAATACTACTTTGCTACGCAAGAAGACATTTTGTGCAAGCATTCCTCTTGGCGGATGATCTGAGCTCTCTTTTCCATCTGCCCCTTTCTATACAGGCTATGGACGAAGTGAGAGACCTACAACATGTAACTGCTAATATAGTGATGCATGGTTCCACTGATGGCGATGATTGGATTTTCTCCTAGGGATCCAAAAGTCTATTCAGCTAGACAGTATTATGCATTCTGTCATCGTAATCTACAGCCTCATGTAGCCTTTCTCTGGATATGGAAGGCTAAGTCTACTCCTAAGCTAAAATTCTTCTTTTGGCTCCTTCTATCAGACCGACTGAATACTAGAAACATGCTGAAGCGACGACACTATAACATTGGTAACAATTTTTCTTGCTTGGTGTGCACCGCTGCCCCAGAAGAGACTCTGGAACACTTATTCTTCCGATGCCCATTTAGTGCAAGTTGCTGGAGTGCTCTGAATATTTCTTGGGAGCCAACAGGAGATAGACTGTCTTTGATTAATAATGCCAGAGCAGCTTACACCAGACCAATGTTCATGGAGACAATTATAACTGCTACCTGGTGCTTGTGGAAGGAAAGGAATGGCATGCTTTTTGATGGTGTGCCACCGTCGGTGGCCTCTTGGAAAGAGAGATTCAGAGTAGATTTTTTGTTGTTACAGCATAGGACTAAGTCCTCTCTGCATCCTTTCATCCTTTCTTTAGTAGAACAACTTTAATTCTTTTTGTCCCGGTTGTACATATGTAAATTTTGCTAAGTCTTTTCAATATAGAGGCAGTAGGAGCCTTTCCTACTGTCATAAAAGTTCAAAAAATAATAATTGAACATTGTGGTTGTAGAGCACAACATTTGGGGCCTGTCCGGTCCGGACGTGTCCGCGGACAGTTTGGGGGCAGGATATGGGGGCTCCGACTGGAGATGCTCTAACTTGGCTAGTTAGTTTCTCTCCATGTGCACAAGCCCACGTACAGCCCGGGCACGCGCTCATGTATGGATGGCCATTTTCAAGAAGCTTTGCTCATCACTTGGACTATGCACGGTAGTTAACATATCGCTTGATTATTTGAAGTAGCAGATCGCATGGCGTGAAAGAGATGCGGAAGATGGCTACCTTTACATATATTAATTCCATGAGTGTATACAGGGGCGGAGCTTACTGTGAGTCAAGGGGGGGCACTTGCCCCCCCCCCCCCCCCCCCCCCCCAGCTTTGTACAAATCTTGAAGTTTTTTTAGGAGAGCTTAAATGAGAGAAAACGTACTAGTATTTCGCCCCCAAACATTGATAGTTTCCTTTTGACCCCCTGTAATTCATGTCATGCTCTTAGGCCTGGGCATTCGGTTTGAACCGAAAATTCGGTTCGATCTTTTTGGTTTTTCAGTAATTTGGTTAATAAGAAATATGCATCGAAATTATATCGGTTTTTAGTTAAACAGTAATTCGGTTAACAGCAAATTCGGTTATGGACATGATATAATGACAAAAAAAAAAGCAGTGTAACGCGCCGGCAGCTAGATCGCCATATCGACCAGGACAAGTACGTCCATACAGCCACACACACATATGTCCATGCACTACTCATAACTCATGCATGATGTAAGTGCCTAGCTGATGGGAGTTTAAAGCATACTTGTATATGTAGCAAAAAAACATGAACGCATGTATGATGTACGTATAGTGTGTTCGCCGCGTCCGCCGGCCGGAGTCGATAGAGGCGACGGCCGACGGTGCAAATCGATCAGCTAGCTAGGGTTTCTACAGATGAGCAGGGGCGGAGCTACAGTGTTGGCCTGGGGTCAGTTGACCCCGACGAGCTCAGCCGAAGTACTTGTGAAAATAGGCCAGTGCAAACAATTGACCCCAGTGAAACCACAATTTTGACAAATTGAGCACCCATTCAAGGTTACAGGCTGACAAAGGCCCCATAAAACGAAGCTAGCAGCCCACCACTCAGCTGTATGCCCTGAATTCCCCTAAAAAAAGTTGTATGCCCTTAATCGCTCGACCACACCGTCGTCTAGGAGCTTGGGGTGAGCTGTGGATCCGATTGTGGTTCTTTCCGGTGGCTTAGGGTGCTTTCTGCACTTTTCTAGGTTTCTTTGTAATTTCCTGTTTCTTTGGGACCTGTTTGTAAAAGTGTTGAGCCTCCTAATATATGAATCGGATCCTTCCTCAAAAAAAAAAAAACTGCTCATTAGTCTTCTCACGAGAACAACGGCGCCGTGCGCGTCTATTCGAGTGAAGTCGCCGTAGGCCGTCCCTTGTCGCCACTCCCTCGTCCCTTCACCACGAAAATTTTGAATCATTTCTACAGCTCCGATCTATAAGTGCAGCTATAGCCAATTCACTTCATCGCAAGAGATTTCATACCCTAATTGCTATTTCCCTGTTCTCATATAATTTTAGGGTTTGTTAGATGCGTTGAATTCTTTACAATTGCTTGTACGCTTGGGCTGGTGATTGAATATGGATGACCACACAGTCAATATTAAAGGGTTAAAGCCCATCAAAATGTTTATTGTCAAGTAAGTTAATAAGTTTGATATGTATTGTAATTTATCCTCCATATTCATCTGGATTTATTCTGATATCTACTGTTAATTTGGCAGGTAGTATCAGCTTTGCCCGTCTCCATTGTATTTGTGGAGAGGTGTTTTGTTTTGGCATGAAAATAGTCAAGACAATGCTGCATCTTTAATAATGCAATAAAGGCGTATGCATCATCCTGATGCAGAGGCTGGGACCCCCCCCCCCCCCCACCCCTTTTTCTAAAAAAAAACTACTCATTATGATTCGTTATTATATGAGTTTACTAAGAAAATGCATTATAGACACGTTAGTTCATAGCAACCGAGCCACGCGCGCTATAATTTAGTGGTATTTTTTAACGCTTGTCCAAAGTGTTACTTGTTTGAGTTGACACCGGCGACCTTTTTTTCTGGCTCCGCCCCTGCAGATGAGAGTTGCCAATACGAAACGGGAGTATTCCTATGGACTAGCACGAGAGATCCATCCATCCATCCGTCTGGATGAGTACGTGCATGCTGCTGGCCTGGCCTCTTGGGCGTTTCGCATGCTTTTGGCCCATCTAGCACGGACGTACAGTAGTGGCCTCCATCGAAGTGTGTTCTTCTCTCGTCTATATTCGTTTTTTCGGTCAATTGAGGGTAAATACCGAATTAACATTATTGAATTCGGTTTATCACATTTACCAACCGAAATTAGTTCCAGTTACGGTTTAAGTTTCGGATAATTTGGTTCGGTTTTCGGTTTTTTATGCCCACCCCTACATGCTCTACCACTCATATCATAGTGTAATCCAAAATTTTGATCTTCAAATTGTAGTGTTCGACATAAAGTATAGAAAGTTTGTGTTTGGTATATAAACAGTGGAGTTTTGTTGGATGGCAAATGAGCCATTGTAGAAGTCGTCAATGGTATAGAAAGTCATTTTCTCATTGACTTTGCCTGCTATGCATCTGAGCCAGCTAGGTACCTGCGGTGCTGCGTACAGAACAACCAGGGTAAATTGTGTTTCCAGTCCACCATTCTCCCCACTCCATGTGACCTATAAATCGTGTGAAGTACGCAAGTTATGAGTACTATATCGTGGTAATGTTTTTGTTTGGCACGTACGGTTCAACATTTATTCCTGCCATTGAAAATTTGAAGGTACTATGTACATTGAAAAAAATCTCCAGATTATTGGTTGAGATGTTGTCAAGATTTTTACTAAATAGTGTCCATGTTCTTTTTGCTATATATCATACTATTCGGTCGTGACTGAACTCGAATCTAAATTACCAGTACCCGAGTTTATCGGGTAGTAAAATAGACTAGTATGTTTGTGTTTTTATTTTCATTTTTGGAAGACCAAATATAAAATATACTGGGATACGAAGACCGAACGCCCACCCCTAATCTAGATGCTCGGTTAACACGGTACCGGTGACACTTTTTCCTCCGACGACTACTACTTACGTGCAAATCCATGCATCTACTCTAAGCTACAATACGAGAAGGTGGACGACCATGCATCGATTGTTTGCGTATAGCCATCAAACGCCCATCCGCTACTGCTAGCTAGCTGTTGAGTGTACGCTTACCGCAACTAACGCGCTAGCTCCAAATAACCCAACCAGTGGAGTGCGTTGATTGTCAAATTACGCGGTTGCGCCGAACGCTCGTCACCGACCAGCCCACACAAGAGTCCAGAAATTAGGCTAACCGGCCACGAATTCACGATTGATTTTGCCTGTCATCCGAGTCAGCTAGCTTGCGGTGTCGCGTGCCGAACAGCCCGGGTTGCCGAGAATGACTTCCCCGTTGCCGTACGTCGATGCCTTGGACGTCCCGTGCACGTAGCCACGTTCGTGCTCGATCGTCCGCCGGCTGTTGGTCGCCTCGTGGGCCAGTAGACATGTGCCGGCCAGTAGACATGTGCACGGCTGAAACTCGATCGATCGTCTTGAACCTTGTTTGCACACAAGGTTCTCTCCTTCACGCGATTAACTTGAATACTAGCAGCTGAGTTATTTACTTACTTAGGGCACCTCCAACGGGTGGAGCAAACGGACACCCCAAAGTGTCCGATTTTGTCCGTTTGGGGGCGGACAGAGGACACATTTTGAGCCTTTGTCCGTTTGGGGCGGGGGTGCCCCCAACGGCCTGGCGCAAAATGGGCTAAAAAAATATATTGGAACATTCAAATGACTCAAATTGGCCTCAATCCAAATAGTTCGAAATCGAAATAGTTTAAAATACAAATTCTTCAAAATTTAAATAGTTCAACACATAAAATAAATAGGACATCACATGTCCTCGCGCTCACGGATCATCTTTTGCCTCGAGAATCCATGCCCTTTGCTCCGGGTCCAGGATGGTCAAGTCGGCCATCATGATCCGGTTATCTTCGGCGAGCAACGCAAGCCTCACGCGATTCTCCTCCGCCTTGGCCTCGAGCATGAGCCGGGTCTCCTCGGCCTTGATCTTCTCTTGCTCGATCTCGAGCTTTTTCCTTGTCATCTCCACATATCTTGCCATGGCTTCCTCCTTGTCCTTGCGTTTCTCCACGTACCTAGCGGCGATGGACTCCTCCTTGCCGGCGATCAACGTTTTTAGGGTCTCCTCCAATTGTGCTTGTGCCGCCTCACGCTTCACGTCTTGCGCCGAGGACTTGTGTCCTCTCGGCCGCACAGCCCGGCCACCCGAGCTTTGGCCGGGATTCACATCATCATTGGGGTCATCGTTGGCTCTCTTCTTCGAGCCTTCAATGCCCCCTTTCTTCATGGCGTTGTAGATCTCTTGCCATTTTGGACAACCCTTGATCATGTCCCAACAATGGCCCAAGGTGAACTTGGTCTTGAAGGCCACCTTGAAGTACTCCAAAGCTTGATTCATCTTGTCCTCAACCCCGTAGCCGCTCACCGGCCGGTTCTTCACATGCTCGTAGGCCGCTTGGAATTTGCAACACTCGGCCGAGATGTGTTGCCACCTCTTTGTGAGTGAGCCCTCATTGCGATCACTCTCGATACGGTAGGGCGGCAATTTCCTTTGCTCATGGAAATGCTTGTGCACCCTAAACCAAAATGCGATGCCCCTTTGTTGGGCACCCCATTTTGCATTTTGCCCACAAGTCATCCATGACTCGCATAGCACCCTGTCTTCCTTGTCCGTGTACGAGGCCGTGCGGATGTTCTTCCGCTTGAGGCTCGCCGCGATTAGGGCGTGCTCCTCGTCGACATCGAGTGGATCTTCCTCAATGTCGACCACATCGGCCTCCGTCTCGGGCATGGTCGCGTCGGGGTCTTGTGTGTCGAGGTCGGCCGGGTCGAAGTAGGTGTTGGCCTCTTGTGTCTCGGCCTCGGCAGGATCGAAGTAGGGGCGGCCGTTGATCATGTCCTCCATGACATCCTCGGTGAAGTAGGCCGGGTTGGCAGGCGTCGTCGGCGGGAACTCGCTCCCGTCGAACATGAGGGCACGGGCCTCGGGCATGGTCATCCTGCCACCCGCCGTGGTTTTCGATTTGCCACCGGGCCACGCGTCGCCGGCACTCGGGGTCACGTTGAGGTCGAGCGACTTCGGCTCGACCGGGACCGATGAAATCTCCGGCGAGTCCTCGCGGGAACCCAGCCGCGACACTGGGTGATGGGCGGCCGCCGGCGACGGCGTCGAGAGGCCGGGGGACGAGGTTTTGGGCGCCTTCGCTTTGGCGGAGGAGACCGAGCTTCCGGCCGACGGAACCGTGTTGGGGGAGAGGCCGGTGGCAGCGACGAAGGCCCCTGCAAAAACCTCCCCTTTGAGGAGAAGGACAGCTCGGGCGGCAGCCTTGGCGGCGATGAGGTCGGAGTTGGCCTGATGCGCGATGGCGGCGAGCCTCTCCTTCTCCTTGGCCGCTGTGAGGGCGGCCTTCTCCTCTGCCTTCTTCTCCCGAGTCCTCTCCCTCCGGACTTGTCGCTTGACCGAAGCCGGCTTCGGCTCCTTCTTCACCGCGAGTAGGGCGGCGCCGGTAGCGGCCGTGGATTTGGACAGCCCGTCCTCCATGAACGGCGGCGGCGGCGGCTGGGGAGGGAATGGGCGGCTGAACGAGGGTTTGGGAGGGGATTCTGTGGCTGGACCTTGGGCCCGACGCGGACAGGGAGGACAAAGAGGAGGACCGAGAGGCTGTCCGTCCCGCCCCAAAGCCGCCCCAAAGTTGGGCCGCGTTTGGGTCCAAAACTGGTGTCCGGGCGGACACCAGTCCGGATACGCCAGCCCGTTGGAGAAGGGCATTTGTCTGTTCGGACAAATGCGGACTGCGCTGGTCCGTATGCGCCAGCCCGTTGGAGGTGCCCTTAGTATTTATTTCTTTACCGACTCTTATGGAAATTCCCTTGGAATACTTAACCCGCACACACTGATCTCGCGGATTTGGTGTTGCGTCCTACGGCGTGTCTGTCCTGAAGACGACGCCATGTTTTGTTGCATACTCTCAAATTGGTCCCAACACTGGATATATATTTATAGCATTTGATATCTAGTCTAGAAACCCAACTTTCAAACCCCGTGTCGCCCACCTCGGGCGGCTCGGGGGAAAACTAGAAACCGTCGCCGCCGGGGGCTCCCCGCCCCTCCCCCCGCATCGCCGTCGCCGGAGGGGGCGCCGGCAAAGCCGGGCGCGCCCGAGGAAGGTGGCGGCGGGCGATGTCCTCCTGATTTGAAGCTCTCTCGCGATGGCGGCGCTCGAAGGTGACGGCGGCGAGGCTGAGCGAGGCGGCGCGGCTGAGGCCTGTGGGCGCGGGCTGGAGGCGCTGTGGTGCGGCGCGGTCGCGCCGGCGCCGTCAGGGGAAAGGTCGCTGGCCGGCGACGCGGAAGATGCCCGGGCCCCATCTGGGCCTTGGGCGGGCCAGGCGGGCCGAGGCTCTGGCGATTGGGTCCGATGCAGCAGGTGGTTCGCGAGCTGCAGGGCGGAGGCGGCGGAGGTTCCGGCGCGGAGGCGTCGGGCAGGAAGCAGAGGCGATGACGTCGAGCAGGAGGCTGAGGCGGAGGAGCTGGCGCCGGGCCTGGTCTGGGGCGCGGTGCTGGGCGATGCGGCGGACGTGCTCGGCGTCGACTAGGGGCGGGGACGGTGGCGTTCGCGCGGAGGCAGGAGGCCGATGAGGCGCGGGGCGGCCACGGAGGCAAGCCGGGGCGGCGGCCCCGGAACTGCGGCTGCTTCGGCGGTGAGGGCATGCCAGCTGCCGTGGAGGGAGGTGTCGCGGCGGCAGCAGCATGCGGTGGAGCTCGGCGGTTGACGACACAACCAGGACGCCATCCTGCGGCTCCCGAAGCTTTGCGGTCGGGTCGAACTCCGGGCGAAAGCTCGCACGAACTTCGGTCGGTGCCGACGACGGTGGCGCCCTCAGGTGTCGTTCTCCTTCTTGATCGCGTCGTTGTGGAGCTTTTCTACCTCGACTAACGCGTGTGGTTCCAAGAGCTCCGGGTGAAAATCTAGCTCTTCGGGAGCGGGCGGCGGTGACGATCTCGTCACTACCTTGTTGGAGGCGCCGCTTTAGAGCTCTTGGCCAGCGCGGTGCGACGGTTTCGCGGCGGATGTGCAAAATGGGCGTGTGGTCGAGGGTGGTGGACGTCGGGGCGGCGGCTCCGAATGGTGGTGGACGTCGAGGCGGCGGCCTCGGTCTCCCACGCTATGACGGTTCTATGAGGCAGAGCCGCTGTCTAGCGAGGGTCTGGGTGGCGACCTGGATGGAGACTGCGCGGGCAGAGGGTTCGTCGACCTGACTGGATCATTTTCGGGCAATGCGAAGGTCGATCTGGTTGCTACTCCGGGGCGGCGGCACCGGAACAGGTGGTTTTGGTGGCAACCTGGATGAAGACTGCGTGGGCAGAGGGTTCGTCGACCATGACTGGATCACTTTCGGGCAATGCGAAAGTCGATCTAGTTGTTTCGCCGGGGCGGCGGCCCCGGAGCAGGTGGTGTGTGTTTGTGGCGTTTGTCGACTTTAATCGTGTGGGCGGCGGGTCGCTTCGTTTGTGTCATTCTTTTGTACAGATTGTATGGTTTTTGGACCCGGTTTCCCTTATAAACTGGGTCAACTCTTTCTATCTATTCGGGCGGTGGATACGACCACTTTGTCCTAAAAAATATCTAGTCTAGAAAGAGGCACATGAGTAGTCGAATATACAGATACTTCTAAACCGGACATGCGGAAATGAAAAATATCCCAGATCCATGCCCTGAGAAGAGATGGATCCCCAGCTAGCTCGTGGTTGCAGCGCCCGCCCCGGTGGCCCTACCAGCGGCCCTAGCTTAAGCATCTTGAGCTGATTCGGCTGACAAGGAGAGTGTGATGCTCAAAAGCAAGCGACCACGAGAGTCGCGGCTACGTGGCGCCTATACCCGGGGAGATGAGGCTGCTTCAACGTGTGGCCCTCTCGCTGCTTGCTTGCTTGCTTGAGTCAAGTAGACAGCTATTTTTCTCTTTCTATTGTGCCTTTTTGTTCCATTATAAGACCGTGTGAGTGATCGATCGGATCGTATGTATGGGCGTTCTTTTGTCTCGTTGCGGAATGGTTGTGCCGTAGGGGCCACGATCTTTTACGTGAAAGACCAAACATGGTACGAATCGTCCATCATTGGTGCCGTGAAACCGGTATCTCTATCTTGCGACTTTTGCTGTGTAAACACACGACAAGGAGGCCTATTACAACATGGTACTTCTCCAAGCGATGTTGTTATGCTTGTTGGTTTTTTCCCAAAAATTGTGGTACCAAAGATTTAGCTTATTTTTTTTTCCGAAAAGGGAAGTATAAACCGGATCTTTGAATCAAGTAAGGCACACAAGCATATTTTTCTAAGGAAAGATTTAGCTAGCTAAATGTTTGGTTCAACTTTTTCTTGCCCATAAGTTGGCTACAGAAATGAACTATAGTTGATTAAGTAGCATTGCCGTACCAAAAGATTAGCTACTATCCAAACAAAGATCATTTTTTTTTTGTCATGACCAAAATATTGATAGGTCAAAACTCTGGTCATAATCTAAATATACCCGTTTATATATATATTTTTTGGAAAAAATACGGTCCTTTCTCAACATATCTAATGATGTGCCCGTTTTGTTAAAACGTCGCACCTACTTAGTGTCGTGCTTGTCTTTTCTCAGTTTGATTCTTGGTTGAATTGGCGCGCATGTAATTTATGTGGTATCAAATGTTTGAGTTTAATACCAAGGTCTCAATTTCAAAAATAAAAAAATGCAGCTCACTTTTTGTCCGTAAATACATTGCTCGAAACTTTTCTATTTTGTTTATTATCATTAGTTTAATTCGTGGGATACCTTAATGCTTCAGACACAACCCCCCTCTAATACATTGCCATTGTACATCATGAATAGAGTGCCACATGTATGATTTGCTTGTAGAAGTATCATAAGAACAATAATATGCTGACATTAATCAAAGGATTCTCATGAATCGAAGCTGCATGTCATGAGTAAATTCACAAACGATTCAATACACTTGTTACTAGCTAATGTATTCCTTTTCAACATTGAACTTGAACTAAATGTGCACACCTCTCTAATATATTACTTCTTAACCAAACAATTCGATCAACAATTATTATTAGTAGTAGTCTCAGTCGTCCAATCAGACACACCTATCTAACTATCTATTGTGTTGCAACTTTCTAAAATACAAACCGACACATGATGATTATAAAAACGTTGCGATGTTTACAAACAAACTTTAGAACATTAGAATTGGTCTTGTACAATGTAAATCTCGTTAGTTTTTGTCCGCAAGAAAAACTGGTAGGTTGGAAAAATACACAATCAGCCAAACAACAATCATAAGAAATGAGCATACCTCACTTGGTTAAGTGAGTGTATCATAGTTTTACCATCTGAGTTTAAGTCTCTGTGGAGAAATTTAGACTTATGCTTTTGGAGCTTCTCTCATACTAGTCTTTTTTGAGAAACAAGAAATCATAATATTTATAGAAAAAATATCGGGCCTAAGAAATCTTGAAACTTCAAAGATAGCAAAGAATCTAACTTAATTTTCTCTATGCATGTAATATACTCCTTTGTTAGGAGAAATAATGCGAAAAATAACACTTTAGTTCTTATAAATTAAAAATATTTACATGGGTTCCAAAGATCTACAAAAGACAAAGATATTACTAGATGCTAATTTAGCCACGCATTGAATCAGTGAGCATGATTTCTTCTAGTTTTATGGCAATAGAGATGCAAATGGGTCAATACTAGGGTACTCTCCGACCCTATTTAGTTCAACCAAATGAACTGGTACCCTAATGATGATGCATTTGCATTTCTACTTATATGGCAAATCATAGCTAGCTCATGCAAATATATGGCTTTCTATTTAAAATTGGCTCCTCCTCTCCAAGAACCTTATTATTCCTGACTAACCAGATACCCCATGTTGTTAAGACGATGAGTCGATGACCTCCATTGCAAAAGGCACATTGCAGAAAAATCTTTCATTTATAGAGAGAGCCCCTATTGGACCTAAGCATAATTTCGAACAAACCAGAACCTGTATCCACAAGTCGAGCACATTTTCCTCTTCGAAAAATCTAGAACATTATTTATTGACCGGTAAAGTGCCGGGCACACGCCTCTCCATAAATTAAGGAGCGAAACAATTCCCACAGAAAAAGGAGCGCACACACAGTAGCAGAAGTGAGAGCGGAGAACGGAAGAGCGCAAAATCCTTATCTCCTGCGGGAAAAGCTCGCCCGCCATGGCCGCCGCGGTCGTCCACCTGTCCGTCCACGGGCGCCTCCGCCGCTCTCCGGAAATCGTCTCCCAGACGTGCTACCGCCCTTCCCTCCTCCGCTGCCGCGCGTTCAAGCAGGAAACCGGCGGCGACGATGAGCAGCCGCCGCCGTCCGAGCCGCGGAAGCGCAGGAAGGGGCCGCTGTACAAGCTGAAGGCGGCGATGCAGGGTCTCGCGGGCTCCCGATCGGCGGCGGCGGAGGTGTACGGCGGGCAGTACGAGCGCGCGGTCGAGAAGGCCGAGGAGATCTTCTTCTCGGTGAGCTCCGTTCGCCAACCATTTTATACCCCGCCATATGCAGTTGCTGCTCTGCATGATATGGTTAATTTGTCATTTGATCGGTTCTCTGGTCCATATTATTAACTTGCGGTACTACCGCATGCTTAGGCTTATAATGGGAAGATATCAATTACTAAGCCGCATGCGTACGAGAATTGCTCCCATCATATGCTTGATGAAAGCGATACCTCATCTGTTCCAGGGCCTAAATTCTACTCCCTCAGTTCCGTATTAGTACAAATTTGTACTAAATCAGCGAAAACTAATATGGAACGGAGGGAATAGTTGATCTTCTCTTCTAAGTTGGGGGGTTAAGACTTTTCCGACCCACTAGTAGTGGCACAATGATGTGTTCGACACTGATCAGCTTGTTCTGCATACACGACTTGCTATTATAGTGTTTGGTTTTGCTAAATTCTCGGTTGCCTGACTCGATTTCACGAAAAGTTGCACATTATGAGCCTAGAATTGCTATATGAAAGACGTGAGGTTAAGCTAAACGTCAGTGTAATTTATAGTTTTTATAGAGTTTATATAGGGTGAGGTCGGGATGAGGATGGTTTGATGTTGGTAGTACCATTTTTCTTCTTTAGTAGCTACTTGTGACGGTGAACAAAGTGTCCAGTACCTAATTACTTGTGCATTATCGACTTATCGCAAGGTTTGTTCATGTTGCTATTTAGCTACGTAGCACCGATACGGCGAGACGGATACGGCGACACGGGTACGGCGATACGGGATACGGAAATTTCAAAAAACAGCAATACGGCGATACGGCGAGTACATATGTAAAAATAATAATATGCCATGTAATAAAGACAGAAAAATTCAAATGCTGTGGGATACTGAGATGGTGAGATGAGATGAAAATACCGCCCCATTTATTGCCTTTTCATGTCCTCAATGACTGAATAGTTATCATTCATCAATTCCACAATGCACTAGCCCCAGCCCCAGCTTCTTTACCATCAGTAGCTAACTAGCACTAACTATTTTTGCTTGAACTACCACCAAAAGAAGACTGGCTGCTTGCCATGCCGATGCCTGCAGACGACATGTCGTCGGTATCTCACTCCAGATATTGGTAGCACCAAAAGAAGTCTGGCTGCCTGCCATGCTTCTTCACCATCAGTAGCACATAGATTTCAGGTATCGGTATCTCGCTTCGTAGACTCCAGGTATCGCCGAAGTATCGTCGAAGTATCCTCGGAGTATCGGCATTCTTTTCTTTCTTTTTTAATTCAGGAAAATAGGATACGCCAGGGATACGTGTATCGGAGTATCGGCAGAGTATCGGAGTATCGGCAAAGTACGGTACGCGGATACACCAGGTTTTGAAGTATCGGTGCTACGTAGCTATTTAGAGCAGTTGCATCGTTTTTTACTCGTATATTTTCCAGTGTTCACTGATTTCCTTCTGCTTCCAGGTTGCTACTCAAGTAGGCAGATACATTATTACTATGATGAGCAGTGGTGTTGTACTTGCAGTTGGATTTCAGTTATCAGGTCAGTCATATACACATGTGCAATCTACGGCATTGCCTTTGTATTATTCCTTCCTGTTTGTTTCATATAAATCCCTCATTGTGTTTCAGTTAATAATGTAGCTACCTTTGTATTTAGGTGGAGACAGCCAAACAGATGCGCTAATTTGGTATAGCTGGCTTGGTGGAGTAATCATCGGCACGATGTTAGGTGCAAACAGTGTCCTAGAGGAACACTGCAAAGCTGGACCTCGCAATGTTGTCATAACTGGAAGGTAGCTCATTTTACATTCTTCTAACATGCCATGTGAATCTTTTGCCAGGAAGTAGTGTGCATTCTCTGAATATAGAGCAAGGCAAATAATCAAAGATAATGAGTATTTCCCTTAGATAAGTTGATAGCCAATTTCATCTCAGTATTCTCTTTCGACATTGACCCCTGTAGTTTGATTTTGGCAGCACAAGAGGGTTAGGGAAAGCACTTGCTCGGGAGTTTCTTCTTTCTGGAGATCGCGTTGTAGTTGCTTCCCGAAGGTGGTAGTCATTAACATAATGCTCAAAGTTTAGTTCAATGTTTTGTCCTAGTTTTCTTAACAATCTTTGGTTTTTTTGGCAGCCCTGAATCAGTTGTACTGACCATCAATGAGCTTGAAGAGAACATACAGGAGGGCTTGTTAGTTGCCAAAAAGAAACAAAGAGAAAATTTATTACAAGCTAAGGTTGTTGGTACATCTTGTGATGTTTGCAAACCAGAAGATGTAAAAAAGCTGGTAAATTTTGCTGTTGAGGAGTTGGGTTCAATTGACATTTGGGTAGGTAATTCTTTACATATGTATGTCGTTAAGCATAGCTCACAACTTTGCCTACTGTACCCTTCCATTTTATTTTGTACTTTTGCATTGTATACCGCTCTAATATTTATCATTTCTTAATTTATCTACAGATAAATAATGCTGGCACAAACAAAGGTTTTAGGCCACTCGTGAGTTTTTCTGATGAAGATATTACCCAGGTTTGTTAGTTGATATCTTCTACCTGTTCGTATTGCTTCCTTTTAACAACAGAAATGATATAACTAGACTGATATTCTCAACCATCCGATCTCATTTCACTATTCCTTAAAACTGTTTTTCTGGCTTTATTTGCAGATTGTCTCAACAAACCTAGTTGGTTCTCTACTCTGCACCAGAGAAGCTATGGATGTCATGCAATACCAAGAAAAGGGTGGTCATGTATTCAACATGGATGGAGCCGGATCTGGAGGATCAAGCACGCCATTGACAGCTGTGTAAGTACCTCAGCCCACGTACATTGTAGAGACACTCTGTCTGCTTTTCTCATTCGCTAGAACATTATGATATGTTGCATTTCATTCTCTTGCTTTTGCAAGGAAACTAAATCTGGTGTTGATTTGTAATTTGTAGTTATGGTTCAACTAAGTGTGGACTAAGGCAGTTCCAAGCATCACTTATGAAGGAAAGCAAAAGATCAAAAGTTGGAGTTCACACTGCCTCCCCTGGAATGGTCCTTACAGATCTTCTTCTTAGGTAACCTCTAAGTTGCTTGACATCTTCAGATGCCAGGATTCGATTGTAAAGTTCGTCTGAACTCTATGTATATTAGATTACTTACAACGAAACTTTTTCGGTGTTGGGACAAGTGTTCATGATTTCCAAACAGCATTTCCTGCCTGTTATGCTTTAGTACTGTATGGTAATAATTTACACATTTCAAAGCAGATAAATGGTGACAGTTAACAGGTGTTATTTGTTAAAGTTCATTCTGAACATTAGTAATGCCACTAATGTGCCACATATATAATAAGCCTCTTACTAATTTCTTTATCAATATAATCAAATGCGTAATATATTAGAGCTGTTAGTCTCACAAATTAGTAAAGCAATAGATAGTTCAAACATGGCCATTTCCACTAATCACTAGCCATGCTGTATAGATAAAATTAAATATGCTTCTACTTCTCTGTAAACGACGATCACCACCTAGTCTTCTGTATGGTCTGATTGTCCTTCCGTTGTCACATGCCTGAATGTTTGTAAAAATGTTCTTAACCTACAGTCTATTCTTTGCAGTGGTTCATCTCTCCAAAATAAACAGATGTTCAATATAATATGCGAGCTTCCAGAAACAGTAGCGAGGACATTGGTTCCTAGAATGCGAGTCGTGAAAGGAAGTGGAAAGGCAGTAAACTACTTGACACCACCAAGAATCTTGCTTGCCTTGGTTAGTGCATGGGTTCGCCGTGGCCGATGGTTTGACGAAGAGGTAGCATGCTTCTCTCTATAATACCCCTCCATTTTGCATTATGTGTCCAATCACACAATGAGGGAGGCACCGAAAACAATAACAATAGTGTACCATATATAGCCCTATTAAATGATGGGAACATATCAGGCGCACATGGTCAGTATTCCCCCAATACAAACATCTTGAAAAAATGGCAGTTCCTGGTTAAATGGGCAAATTTTTGCAATGGAGGAACCATTTATTTAACTTCATTCCAGCAAAAGCCCCATTTTGCAAACATAGTTATTGCGAAGTATCTGGGATCACTCTTTAATGCATATAAAGAAGCTGACTGGGCATCACTTGATTATCCAAATTATGTGTTTACAATATTCTAATAAGATTTGTTCCTTCCAACTAAACCAACTACGTAGGCCAGAGTTGTAAAAAATGATAAAACTAGGTAGGCCAGATCATAAAGAGGCTTTAGACCGATGTCACATTACGTCAGGTCTCTACAATAGACGTTGAACTGGTCATTGATGGTGTGATTTCTAGGTTCATAATAACCAGCTCAGTCCATCACATTTTTGCTATTTTAGTACTCAGTTTGGTCAGATATCTCTATGAAGGCCTCATTGTCACTAGTTCAGTGCCCTTTAGTCTCATTGCTATACTGTGTACTGTATGCTAAGTGCATAATTCTCTTGAAACTGGATTGCATTTGCATGTAAGCTTGTTATCATATACTCCTAAGGTAGTACTGGGAAATGTTCTAATCATTATACGCAAAAGAGGGTTGAAAACTGTGCTTACGAAACTTGTACATTTTCTTAGAGGAAATCTATACATTTGCATTGGGCGATTGTAAGAATGATTAAAGTACGTGTGTGTGCATTCGGAGTGAATGTGAAACAAACTTTGTTTATCTACTTCGTTTTGCATGATTTCTGTACTTTTGCTGATCTATTACGTGCAGCTTGTGAACGATCATTTATGTATTGCAGGGGAGAGCAGTATATGCTGCCGAGGCTGATAGAATTCGCAATTGGGCTGAAAGTCGAGCACGCTTCTCCTTCACAGATGCCATGGAGATGTACACTGAGAATACGTGGGTTTCCGTATTCTCGCTCTCTGTCGTCTGTGCGTTCATAATGCTTTCCAGTTCAGGTGGACCTTTCCCTGGCACATGATCCCTGGAATTGCCAAACCATACAATTCTTTTTTCACCTCTGGAATTCTATCATCTAATGACATATGAGATGACAGTTGTGAATGGGGCAAAGGTGATCCTAGACGCATAATTACGCGCAAAGAGGATCGGCATCAGCTGCCTCGCCATTAAAGGATAAGCTAACCATGCCCTCAGATTCAGGAAAGGGGTAAATAACATTTGTTATGTACTTATGTGGGCATTCCACTTACTGTAAACTAGTCTGTAAGCTGTCTTGTAAGAACATGTGTATGAAGTAAACAGAGCACGGACAGAGTCGGAGGAGTGCTTTTCTCTTGTACATGGATGTAGATATGGTCCTTGTAAATTCCTTGTACCATTCGAAAGAAGTATAGCAATTTAGCAACAGAGTGTAGAACCCCCAAGAACTGATGCAGGTTGCCGTACATGTTGCATCGTCTATTTTAGACGGGTAAAGTGTAAAGTTATCATCTATTTTAGACAGGTAAAGTGTAAAGTTCAGGATATGGGTATCCCTTTTTCTTTATAGGTTTATTATACCAGGGAAAGACAAAAAGGTTGTATTAAAGCAATGAAGTGCATATTTGTACAACATAATAATGATTTTCACTCTGGCTTCTGGATGGGAGAAAACACTTTACATCGTACGATCGTGGCACTACATGTTTGGATCTTACACTCTATGGACTATACAGTAAGAGAGAGAAAACTAGCACAACAGAAACGTTGCATATAGGCGTATGCGCGAATTTGCAGGAAATATCTGCTAGGCTGAAGTGCAGTCGTGGAGTACGGGCGCGTACTGCATGAGTTGGCTATTTTTCTGAACGAAAGTGAGGACATATGCCTTCCTTTCCCAAGTGATGATGACAGCCGGCACTTCGAAATTGGAGGTCAAATTCCTCACCTTTTTATGCGCACTCTCGATGCCCTTTTGTTGCAGGCGCCGGAAGATTCCTACTTGTACACTCCAAGCTCACCGATTACCCCCGTAATAATAGAATTATTATTATTATTATTATTATTATTATTAAAGTGAATTTGTCCTTTTTCACGCTAATTATTTATTTGTGACACTAATTATCCCAGTGAGCATTCGGCTAGATTACTCAATTTTGAAACTTTGAACCATCTTTGGTGCATGTCCATTGGAAAAGCTATGAGGTGATGATTGAGTCCAAAAAAAAAATATCAGGACGAAGATGAGAAATATAATAGATGGTGAAGAGAAGGATGTGCATGATCGTTGATGATTTCTTCCAATCTTCACATATTTTGTCGCACCACATTGACTAAACATGTCGGTGTTATCTAACAAAACATATATAATGCAAAAATGGGGGTAATATGTGTCACAAATGCACAACTATGAGGTAAAAAGTGGACACGATGTTTTGACTCGTAAGTCTAGATGCACCTGTTAGAAAAATGCATCTCAAAATATCAAATAATCCTGAAAAAATTCAGCTGTACATCCGGACAATCTTTATTCGTACACAAAGTTTCGTGAGAAAAAAACATTTTTGTGGCTTGTCTAAAAAGACAAAAAAATGTTTCATGAAAAGTCTTTGGAGCACCGAAAAATGTCTTTTCTACACAAGCCACAAAAAATTCTTTTTCTCGTGAAACTTCGTGTGCCAACATAGAATGTCCGAATATACCTATGATTTTTTTTCATAATTGTTTGACATTTTTAAATGTGCTCTTTGTGTAGTGGGTGCATCTACACCTATGAATCAAAGTGGATTTCCATTAAAAAGAAAAAAATTACTATTACTATTATAATAATTATTATTATAACTCTTATTATAATTATTATTACTCCCTCCGTTCCTTGATGTAAGGTGTATAGTTTTTCAGAAAAATTGCAAAATGTATGGTATAATGAGATGTATAGACAATTTTACCCATCCAAAAATGAATCCTAATTTATAGGGTGTATTGTTTTCAATTTGTGTCTATTAGGAACTCATATCTCACAATTTTTTCCAAAAGAAAATGAGCACACCGTATGCCAAATATCCATATCTTAATATTCGTGTAGAAAACTATACACCCTACATTCAGGAATTGAGGGAGTATTATTTACTACCGTATGCCCAATGAGGCAATGACCCATCCGCAATGCAAAAATAAAAACCAAAATTGCATACCTATAATTATGTCTTACAGTTTTGCCTTGTTTTTCCTGATTTGGTGAAGTTCATTCTGGACTCAGCATTCACATCCCATGGACTTGCCAAGTTGCCATTACTTGAGACAAGGGCAAGACAGCCAGCCCTAATGCCATACTCCTACTCCTTATCCTCTGAATAGTGAATGTTGAGCCTTAGGGTCAATGGTTCTTTTTTTGGCTTTGAAGGTGGGGTGACCAAACAATAGGGCGCACTACACCAGCATGTGAGTGCAGGGTGCTTCCAACTTCCAAGAATGAACTCAACCGCTTGGTCCACGTCTGTTGGAACTTTGGATGGTTCATTCACGGAGAGCTCATCATCAGTGAAGCCTGAAGGGCTAGTTGTGACTTGTGAGTGCACGTAGTGTGGAGCCCCCAGGAGGACATTATTGGAGAATGATGTGCCTTTTTTTGATGACCCGTATAGCAAAAGAATATCACTGTGATCACTCTTTTTCTTATGTATATGGTTAATGATATCACTGTCTATTGGTTAATGGCTACCGCGAGGTTAAGCTTTTTAACTGCTTCTCCCTGGCCGCTCTATGGCTAAAATTAACCTGAAAGCAGCGTAAGCATTGGAGATATATGCAGGCCAGGATATGGACAGAACAATAGGGCGCACCACACCAGCATGTGGGGTTCTCCAAAGACTGAACTCAACCGCTCGGTCTAGGTCTGTTGAACCTTTGGATGTTTAATTTGTAATAACATCAGTGAAGGGCTGGATGCAAGTGCACCCGCTGTGGAGCCCCGGGGAGAACATTATTGGAGAATGATGCGCCTGTTTCGATTGATGACTAGGGTACGATCCTGTTGTAGATATATCACTGTGATAATGCTTCTTCTATATAAGCATAACGATGACAGCCTATTGGTTAATGGCTACCACGAGGTTAAGCTTTTCGACGGCTGGCTTATCCCCGAGGATATGGACAGAAGGCATAGAACCGGCCAAGATTACACACACCAGCCAAGAGAATTTGGTGTGGTCGTGCGACGGGGATAGGCCACTAGCAGCCACTCGCGTGCATGTGCATCGGTGGATCGATCTCTGGATGTGGGCATCACGAAAGCAACGGCCACCATACATCAAACGACAGGAAGGTGAAGGGAATTGTACGCCCTCTCGATCGCCTTTTCACCTTTGCATGATTTGTTGTAGTAGATCGAGTTGCTCTTTTGCGTGTTTGATCTCACCCATCTTTTTTCCTGCAAGACAAAAGAGCTGGGAGGGATTCGGCAGTCAGAAAGATCAGAAATTAGTTTCGTAAAAGGAAAGATCAAGGGTGATCACGAGCCATCAGAATTCACCTGCTGGGAGATCTTCATGCATTGCATGGATGCTGCCTGCCTGCAGTGTTTTCCTACATGCTGAATTGCTCAGATATGACGGTCTGTCTACAAGAGGATCTAATTCGGTCAGTTGATGATTCCCAAGAATCGTGTGCTCGGAAAATCATTCCAAGAATTACGAATCGCTGCAGGGAATCAAACAACTTGCAGAAAGGGGGTGATGATGCTAGCAACGTGCATGGTTAAATTGATGCGAACTGGGGATTCGATCGGTCTCATATTCGGTGGGGAGACTAGTAGTGCGTTGGTTTGAAATTCAGCATAATTCAGCATACTTCTTCGTTTCGTGATGAGAGCTAAAAAGCAAAGAAAAAGGAACCGACCGGGTGTGGAGTACTCAATACCCTGTAATTTCGTTTTCCTTACTTAATATACTCCAGATTTTAAATCGAAACAAAAAAAAAACAGCCTAACCCCTAACTGCCTAACGAACTATAGTGCCTGCACTAATTTGGTCAGCGCACATGACAAGATTCACGTATGAGGGCGGATGTAACATATCTCTGCAAGTCTGCAGATTTTATTACGAAATTTTGAAAACAAAGGATCAGACCTGCACTTGTTCTTGATTGACCGTTCCTTCTATATATGCATTTTTCTGTAGTTTAGTAAATCTTGCACGTCATGCAACATATCCCCGATCGATGATGAAAAGCCAGTGCGTGGATGGCCATGCTTGCGTACCCATCGGCTTCAGCTTGATCGACATTGCGAGAGTAAAGATCAAGATATCAATGAAGGAAACATCAAGTAATCATGCTATAAATTCGAAACGTTAAAAGTCTAGCTCCATCAACATCATTGATTGATCTTATGTCCCTGTCATGTCTTCATAAATTTTCTATACATCAAGCAAACCTTTTGCCTCCGTTCTAAAAAAAATAGATCGACTTGGCCTCAGTTTAGGCCAATAGATATCTAGAAAAATGGGAGATGACAAAACATGCTACATGCCATCTTATTTTAGAACTCAAGCATACAACTAAAGTTTACAATCATTTTTAAAAAGTATCAACACAATATATTTAGAGTATCAATCAATGGATATTTAGGAACCCTGTCATGGGATACTAAGTACAATAATATTTTTTCTCAAATTTGTATGTTTTATTTGATATTTAATGATATCTTGAGAGTACAAAGTTGGATTTCCCTCTTAAAGGGGGCATATTATAAATCAACTGGATGATATTATTTCTTGATTGGTTGCTTCCCCAGCTCGAAAACTATCGCTAGTTCGCTAATTGTAAATATGAAAAATCTAACCGTTGCTACCTCAAGTTCTCACAAGCAAAAAAAAGTGCTTATGCAACATTTTTGCGACCGTTTTCCTGTGGTCATTCAAAACTCGTTCAAAAATGTCGTAACATTTCAAAAATTGACACCCAATTTTTTTCCATAAGTGCAACAAATCCCCATACATTGCAATAAAATATTTCACAACACATGTTACATAAAAAGCCAATGCAAGTATCATCAAGAAATAATAAGCAAACTAAAAAATAGATTTGCAACATGAATACATCCCTTGCAGCATATACACATAATCATTGCAATAGGGCAATAATGTGTATGCCACAAATCGCATAAAAAATATACTAGAAAATTCCATATTCATTAACCTGTCACCTCTGACAATGGAGATACCAACCTCGTTGAATTAGGCTCGCAAACAACAATCTGACTCACTGGAACCATGTTGGAGAAGTACAAATCAAATCCACTGAACGAGATTACACATGGCAAAACTTCTCGGCTGGCTCAAGCCTTCAAATACTTCCTATGTAGTTCACAGGATTCGCTCATATGCATCGAGGAACATTCTCATGGATACATATCAAAAGGGAATTTGGCGATCAATATTGAGCAACAACCTCTAGTGCAACAATAGAGACATGCGGCACGAATTGCGGGAAGCCTCCATCTCGTGGACAAAGCGCAATGTTGATGATCCTATCTTGAGAGGATGGCAGTACAAGAACCGGAATGGTTCAACACGACCACTACAAAAATGATCTTGGTTTAGATGGTCCTATCTTGGTATTTCTATATGTTATGCTTCCCAGAAGGTTCGTATTCAATAGATTCAACGACCGATTGCCGCGGAGATGGAAAAACACTAAACTCTCTTGTTTCATCCAAGACCAGGGGTGAAATGGATCAAAGTACATATTGTTCATCAATGAACTCAAACTCTTCAAGTGATGTCGCAAGGAGATATTTTGTTATTGCTTCTATCTATAA
Organism: Poa pratensis; assembly: GCA_947311845.1. NCBI lineage: Eukaryota > Viridiplantae > Streptophyta > Magnoliopsida > Poales > Poaceae > Poa > Poa pratensis. The sequence continues at coordinate 142,352,449 of CAMZMU010000074.1, read as the reverse complement.
CATCTATAAAATAATAGTGAACTTACAGAAATATCATGGAATCAATTATTTGGAAGGAGCGCGAGCCGATTCTCCACAAAAATTTCCACATAGGAGATACTTGATTGAAACATCAGCCCGTAAAAAATCCCATAACCATCTGCCCTATGAGTGTAGCATTATTCCTCTTGTAAAAAAGACTCTCACAAAGATTCATTTATGATAGTATATCTCCACATGTGGCATATTCGTATCATCAAATAATAACAACATTCTGATTTTGATTGTCATTGTATCAATCTGTCGATTCATTTTGTCCGGTTCCTCACATTAGAGAGACCGACCCATAAAGGTAACTTGACTCATGTACAAATGATTTAATGATGACACGAGAGATGCCCTACATGGTACCCCTTTTCTTATTGATTTCTTCTTTCGAAAAAAGAGAGGAAAATAAATTTGTCAACGTAGCACACCCTAAATTTCCGTAGGTTTACCAGCAAAATCTCGCATCCAAACCAACAATCGAAGTATAACCCGTGCCCAACAGGGAAGACACACCATTTAATAAAATATGCATCAACACACAACTGCATCTTCTCACATTAATACTGTTGTGGTGTGAGTAGAACACTTCTTCCTCCCAACCAATTCAATCAAAGGAAATGCATCTAGCTGGAGAGGAGATGAGAGGAGAGCAGAAGTTGGAACTTGCTTGAAATATGCAGAAACGAGAAAGAGGAGCTGCTGGTGCGCATCAAAACAGTAAATATATGCATTTATACTTACTGTGTCCCTAATCCTAGTTCTTGGTGGGGTATGTTGCTATCTCGATGCAATTTTATTTTGAGAGAACTTGCCATGAACCTTGATTTTTCTGTACATATATGCACTTGTACTTACTCTGTCCCTCATCCTAGTTCTTGGTGGGATCCAATGAGAGCCTGATTCTAGGAACATTATTGCTGGGTAAAGTTTTTCTTCACGTATTCATTGCTAGTTCTATTTTCAGCAAGTTTTGACTACCACATAGAGTAAGTAGATGGTAAACACGCCAAAACGGCATCTCTCATTTACACAGCTGCATCTTCTCACATTACTACAGTTTTGGCATGAGTAGATAACTTCTTCCTTCCAAGCATTTCAACCAAAGGAAATGCATCTAGCTGAAAAGAAGAGGAGAGGAGAAGTTGGAGCTTGCTTGACAATATGCAGAAACGAGGAAGAGGAGCTGCTGCTGCAGGAGGAGGAGGAGGAGCTTCCTACGCGCATCAAAACAGTAAGTATATGCACTTATTGTGTCCCTGATCCTAGTTTTTGTTAGGCTATGTTGCTATGTCAATACTTTTTTTCTTTTGAGAGAACATATCTGGCGGTGACTTATCTGGTGGAGACTTATCTGGCGGTGACTTATCTGGCGGCGACTTATCCAGAGATAAGCTGGCCGCGACTTATCCAAAGATAAGCCGGTGACAAACTTATCAGGAGATAAGCTGGTGACGAACTTATGACCCAGGACGAACTCAAGGCCTGTAATGATTTGGAGGCTCAACCGAGACTCCAATACGTATTCGACTAGAACTCATGTAAACCCTAGCCTGACCATCTATATAAACCAGGTAGGGGCTCCCCTTGAGGGACAAGAAAATTAGAGGCTAGATCTAGATCTCATGAAAGACAATGTAGACAGAAACAAGAGGAGCCGCCACATCTCGGCGACTCTAGAGCATACAGAATAAGATCTAGCCACAAACAGCAAGTAGGGCTATTACCGGATGATGTTTCCCGGGGCCTGAAGCTGTATAAATCTTTCTCTTGTGTGCAATCTCGCTCCCGAAAGATTCTACGTCGCTTAAGTTCTACGATCTCACAAGTCGTCAATGCGATGACATCTGCCGTGATAATCCCACGACAGTAGGAGGAGCAAGGCGGCGCAGGAAGGGCCGCGGAGGAGCGGCATCATAGGAGGAGCAGGGCGGCGCATGAAGGGCTGCGGAGGAGCGGAGGCCAGGTCACCAGGAGCGACGGCGGCTAGGGAAAGAAATGAGGGCAAGAAAAGAATCGAGGGCAAGCCACGCTATGCTGGGAAAGTTAGGGTTTTTGTGTAGTATAAATGACAGGTGGGGTCGCGTGGGACTAGGTAGTTAGGGCTCCTCTGTATTCAATGATAGGTGGGGTCTCAGGGTCTGCGGGTTAAATGGTATGGTTTTGGTACCCCATACTCGCCCCCGCTAGACCCAACAGGTTTGGATTTTCCTCGATAAGCAAACCACGTTTTTTTCCCCACCAAACCCTTTCCATTTGACGCGGGTACCCGTCAAGTTACGGGTATCGGGTACCCATTGCCATTCGGATCTGAGGGAATTATGAACCCGTACGGCCCACAAGTCATTCTCCTCACATGTATCTCTCGACTCCCGTGACATACATGTCGCCCGACACCTGCCACTTCCAAGAGAAAATTGCCCTACTGATGGCGTCGGTCTATGACAAGGTAGGTCCATGTCGAAGCAAAGCAAACAGCCTTCACCAGTCGAAGCATCGCCGTCGCCGCCCATGAACCCGCCGCACAATAGCGGTTAGTGTCGTTAGGGGAAAGCAAAATGGTGGAGTCCACCGTCTGAGCTCGCCTCCACATCAACCATTACCCCTTTCACTGACACGGGGGACATATGGCCCGCCGGTCGGGGGCTCACGCATGGTGCGGTGCGTCCATGGTGGAGGGAGGAGGAACCGGAAAGCGCGGGTAGGCCGGGCCGCGTGAAGGTAGCGCGGCACGTTTAGAGCATCTCCAACAGCGGCTGCAAAAACGCCGCGCGCGCGATATACCGGTCGTTTGCCGCGCGCGGGGCCGTTTCGCATGCTTCAGCAGACGCGCGAAAAGAACCGCGCGCGCGATAACCGTCCAGCGCACGGGACGAAGCGGTACCGTCAGCGGTTTATTTGCGGCCTGCCGTCCAGCGCGCGGGGAAAAGGAAAACGCGCGCGAATCCCCCAACTGCCGCTGAAATCTCCCGCCGCTCGCGCTCTCTCTCCCGCCCTCGCCCCTCCCGCGCCGCCGCCCGCACCTCTTCCCCCCATTTTTCTCCGGCGACCCAGCGCTGCCGCCGGCGCTCCTCAGTGCGCCGCCGCTCCTATGGACGCGCGGACTTCGCCGCGGCGTTGATTTGGGCGCCGCCGTCACCGACGCCGCCGAGGCTTCCGCCGTCCCTCGGCAGCGCGTCTTCGTCGCCTCGCCGTCACCCCTCCGCCGCCAACTCGCCGCCACCCCTTCGCCGACCGACTGCGCAGAAGCTCCACCGAACAGCGCATGACGGCCGGCTGCACCTCTGCGCTCGCAAGGTGTTTGAGAAAACACTTTGCAAGGTATGAATTCGGTGTAAATTTGCTAAACGAATTTTGTGCATTGCTAGTTTGTAGTTTTATAGTAGATTGAATTAAATTTTGTAGATGAGTACATCATACGATTCTTCCGACGAAGAATTCGATATTCAAGAAGAGGAGGACATTGCAATGCTCCTAGCTATCCATGCTAACAAAAAACCGAAACATGGTGGTTCAGTTTTCGGTCGTCAGAAATTAAGGAGGGAGAGGATCGAGGCTGACAATAGATTGATGAGACACTATTTTGTGGATCATCCCATATACCCCGAGTCATATTTCCGGCGCCGCTTTAGAATGAGCATCGAGTTGTTCAGGCACATTGCGGAGAAATTGGCGAGGCATGACCGGTTTTTTCAGCAGAGGAGGAATGCCGCCGGAGAGCTCGGGCATAGCACCTTTCAAAAGGTGACCGCCGCTTTACGTATGTTGGCATACGGTATTCCGGCGGATTTAGTTGATGACCACTTGGTCATGGGTGAGAGTCAAGCCATCATGTGTGTCAAGCGGTTTGCAGTTGGAGTTGTGCAAGTTTTTGGTACAGAATATTTGAGAGCTCCCAATGCTGCAGACACGGCTAGGCTTCTGGAGCACAACGCCGCTCGGGGGTTCCCAGGTATGCTTGGCTCTATTGATTGTATGCACTGGAGTTGGAAAAACTGTCCCGCGGCTTGGCATGGACAATTCCAAGGCCACAAAAAAGATTCAACTATAATTCTTGAAGCGGTGGCCGATCATGAGACTTGGATTTGGCATGCTTTTTTTTGGTATGCCCGGATCTCTCAATGACATCAACGTTGTTCAACGGTCACCACTCGTGAATAAGATTGCAAATGGTAAGACTCATCCGGTGGAGTTTGTAGCAAATGGCCATACATACAACTATGGCTATTATCTTGCGGATGGCATCTACCCAAAGTGGCAAACATTTGTCAAGCCGGTTAAGAATCCGGAAGGTAGAAAAGAGCTTGATTTCCACAATGCTCAAGCGGCGGCTAGGAAAGATGTGGAGAGAGCATTTGGGATTTTGCAAGCCCAATTTGCTATTGTCAGAGGGCCGGCTAGATTTTGGGATCAAGACATGCTTTGGTACATCATGACCGCTTGTGTGATCATGCATAACATGATCATCGAGAATGAGCGGGGGCAAGATTTAGACTACACCCACTATGAGTTGATGGGTCATCCCGTGCGAGTGCAGAGGAGGGCGGAGAGGGTGGCCCAGTTTGTTGCATCTTATCATGCCATTCGACGCAATGAAACGCATAATGAACTTCAAAAAGATCTAATCGAGGAGTGGTGGGCATGGAATGGGCAACAATGAGTTGGTGAACTATGCATTCTATTGTTGTATGAACTATTTATTGTTGTATGAACTATTTATTGTGTGATGAACTATTTATTTTTGTTGTAATAATTAAACTATTTATTGTTGATTTATTGTGCGTATGTTTGATCTTCTTGGTTGTATGTTGAAGTATAAATCTTGTTTGTGTTTGCCGCGCGCGCTGCGGTTTTTGGGCGTCTGCTGGAGCGCTGCGTTTCGGCGCGCTAAACTATAGCGCTGCTGGAAAAGCAAAACCGACGCCCCGCGCCTTTTTAGCGCTGCAAAGAAAATATAGCGCGCCGCGCCGAAGCGCGTCGGTTGGAGATGCTCTTACCGGACGCGGCCGCGCTGTCGCTCGCCATGTCTCCAATCCTCTCCTCCCGCTTTTATTCCGCCGTCGCGTCAGCCTCCCCGCACCATTAGACTCCACTTCCCCAACCGGCGGCCTAGCTAGCTAGTGCTGCTACGTGCTACTGCTAGTTCGAGTCGCAATCTCCGGAATTCCCCATCACCGCGAGTGAAAAGCGCTGCCTTTCCTTTTTCCGCTCATCTTTCCGTGGTTTCTCTTCTCGCCCAAGTTGGTGCAGTAGGAGCAGTGCAGTAGCAAGGAAGCAAAGCGAGTGCGCGGAGCGAAGAAAGCGGCGATGTCCTCGTCGTCGCCGCCCGCCGCGCCGGGGCCGGCCTCGCCGCCGAGCAATCGCACGGCGCCTCCGCCAGCGGCATCGGCGGCGCCACCCCCGTCCAACTCCTCCTCCCCTTCCCCGCCGGCGCCACCGGCCTCCTCGCCGCCCCCTTCTTCCCTGCCGCCGCCGGCGACGCCCACGCCCTCCGCGCCGGCGCCGTCGTCGGGCACTACTCCCGTGACCCCCTCCGTCCCGCCTCCCGCGACGCCCGCCGCGCCCTCTCCCCCGTCGACCACGCCGTCTCCCCGTCGCAGGCCCTCGCCGTCGCCGCCCTCGTCGAGCTCGGGCTCACGACACCCATGGTGGCGGGGATCGCGGTGGGCGGCCTGATCGCGCTGCTGCTCGCCAGCCTACTCTGCTTCTGCTTGCTGAAGAAGAAGAGGAGGCACCACCCGCACCACCCGCCGCCGCCACCGCCCCACCACATGCACTACTACGGCCACCCGCCGCCGCCGCCACCCCCGCCGCCCTTCAAAGGTGAGATGGCACATGCAAACCTGCCTTGACTTCTCTTGGAGCTGATACAGATCTTTTTCCGCTCTTTGTCTCACTACCAAGTCACATCGCTGTCGCTTGCAATTATTTGCTGTTCTTGACAAATGTGCCGCGACTTCTGACGTAAAAGTATGACTTACGTTCGAGTTTTTTGGTGCCTAGAAGATAAATTCTCTTATTTGATCAGGTTTTCTTTTCGAGAATGATTTCTTCATTTTTTATGACTTTACGGAAATACAAATATTAAAAAGTTCGCCAGAGATATGTAAAATATGTCGTTTTTATTCGCCAATTTTAGTATAGGGTATTGATCCTCTGGATCTTCCTCCGTGTTTGAGATAATGCAAATGGGGAATTTTGAAAATAAAGAACAAAATAAACACTTGATCTGCATGTTGTTCCATTGTTTTCTGGGTTCATGGAATATGCTTTATTTAAGCCAAATCTATGAGGGAAAATATGTCCAATAGTATCAGCAGTGTAAATGTGTTTACTTCAATTTTAAACTTTGTGCAATCATGTCTTCTTTATTAGATTTTGGAACAGGGGAATTCCTTTGTACTAACAGCTATTGTCAAACACGAGTCACTCACATCTTTAAGTACAATCCTTGTTCTGCTGCAGGGGATCAATATGGTGGGACGTACCAAAATTGGCAGCATAATGCCCCTCAACCACCACCTGATCATGTTGTGAAGATGCATTCACATCCTTCCCCTAAACAGCCTCCTCCTCCGGTTAATGTAAACAACAGTAGCGGTTCGGGTTCAAATTACTCTGCTGGTGGTGAGAACCGACCCCCGCAATCGCCGTTTGGAAACGCCCTCAGCTTCTCAAGATCCACTTTTACTTATGAAGACTTGGCGGTGGCGACCAACGAATTCTCTGATGCTAATCTTCTCGGACAAGGTGGTTTTGGATTTGTTCACAAAGGAGTACTTCCGGATGGAACAGAAGTTGCCGTGAAGGCATTAAGAGATGGAAGTGGCCAAGGAGAGCGTGAATTCCAGGCAGAGGTTGAGATTATCAGCCGAGTACATCATAAACATCTCGTGACATTGGTTGGTTATTGCATTTCTGAAGACAAGAGGTTGCTTGTCTATGAGTTTGTTCCGAACAACACACTAGAATTCCATTTACATGGTAATGATTTCTGTCTTTCAATCACTATCTTGTATTCTGTTTCAAAATTCTCTTTAATATTATTGGTAAATGTAAATTATGACATGTATGTATTTTTGGCTCTATATTTTGTTCCCATAAATATCCTAGTTATTGCCTTTTTATCATATCAGCTGCTGTATGAGTTGTGGGGTAGTAAATATCCAGGTGATTTAAAAACTCACACCCATGATACTAAATGTTTTTAACTATGTTTTTGGCTATGAAAAAGAAACCTTTTTTAGTAAATTTACAATATCAACAATTGTAGTGTTCAGATTTCAGAGGATAAAATATCATACTTGCTACAGTGCAATTGAATAGAAGGCATCCCGCCACTCTCTTAACTGTTAGAGAGTTTCATTAATGGTACAATAAGCAGAACCAAAGAAGATATCAGCTTTAGCGCCACATTTTCTTCAGTCTTTCAAAAATTTCAGATTTTGTCAAACTGGGAAATACAACTTTTCAAAAAGGACATTGTTTCTAGGTTTATTGATTATCTTTTCATGTAGATCGAAAAGCAATGCTCTGAAGCTCAAACAACCTGCAATACACCAAATGAGTCTAGCAGATATTTTGCATGATAGGTGCTCTGTGCACAGCATTTTGTATTGTAAGTTGATTCATGTATTCTGTTGAGCATTTGTTGAGGCCTTAAGGATTATTTTCACCTTCTTTTCAGGTAGGCGTGGACCAACCATGGATTGGCCTGCAAGACTACGTATTGCTTTGGGTTCTGCGAAGGGATTGGCGTATCTTCATGAAGACTGTGAGCTCACAGCCATACCTACTTGTTATGCTTTTAGTTTTCTTTTCACCAAAAAGCTATGTAGCTGTTTGTCTTATGATTTTTTTTATTTGACAGGCCATCCTAAGATCATTCATCGTGACATAAAGGCATCAAATATTCTTCTGGATTACAGATTTGAAGCTAAGGTACTAGATTCATTTTATTTTGTTCCATTTCTATGTAAAATTCCGAGGCTTCTTTTCCCCCGGTACCAACTAAGTTGTTCCCTGAATGTCAAACTGGTTGATATGAGTAAACTCAGAAAGTAATTGCAGTTGCGATAGACTGATGCCTATCCAATCATCATACACAGAGTTAATATCAGCCCACTAATGCAAACTGTTGGATGTGTAATTCACCACGTAAACCTTCATTTTACAGGTGGCAGATTTTGGACTTGCAAAGTTGACTCCTGATAATGACACCCATGTTTCCACCAGAGTAATGGGCACATTTGGGTAAGTTCGATCTTGCAGTGAAACATTATCTGTTTCTTTTGTGGTCTTGAAATTAGGCTCAATATGTATGATATATGTTGTAAGCAATTGATATGTTGTATCAACTAACATGCAATATCTGCTATATGAAAATTACTGCCCTGATAATCATGGCCTTACCCTTAGGTACCTTGCACCAGAATATGCTTCTTCTGGCAAGCTCACTGAGAAATCAGATGTTTTTTCTTTTGGAGTAATGCTTCTTGAGCTAATAACTGGTCGCCGTCCTGTAAGTTCAAAACAAGCGCATATGGATGACAGCTTGGTTGACTGGGTAAGTTAAATATGTTGTCCACCGTGCTGTTACTGGCAGGGTCAAGTTATTTCTTGTCGTATTTTTACTCATTTTACATTTAAGGGTCTGTTTAGAGGAGTATGTCTTGGTAAAGTTCTGTTATTTGGTTCAAATTTGACTGAAATCACCTAAACTTTGCTAAGAAGTGACATTCTTCTGAACACGCCCTCAGGGTTTTTACCTGGCAGTATTGATTGTAATTAATCTTGTGATTAAAATCCAATCATCCTTGAGGATCATCCTTGAATTTTTAAGTAACAGCCATGTCCTCTACCCTGTAACTACAAATCACTTGCTATTTGTCGATAAAATGGACTCAATTTTCTCTCTATAAGATTAGGTGCCTTTGCCGTTATACTTGATATACTTTTTGTATCTATTCTTGTCAGAATGTTTACCGTCTTGAACTTTTCAATACAGAGTACTCCACGCCTCTTCCATATGGGTATCTGTTGCATTCTTGTTTATCCTTAATACATCTATTTGAGTTGAGTTATGTTCCTTTCTCCGGGCAGGCAAGGCCTTTAATGACACGAGCGCTCGAGGACGGTAATCACGACGCTTTAGTGGATCCCCAGCTGGGAACTGAGTTCAATGATAATGAGATGGCAAGGATGATAGCCTGTGCAGCTGCATGCGTTCGCCATTCTGGAAGGCGACGTCCTCGCATGAGCCAGGTACTGCTTGTTTCTCTTCTCTTGTATCCTAATTTCGTCAACACAGATCCGTAGCTCTCTACTTCGACCTCGTCGCCATTGTATCCTAGAGGAGGGAAGCTAACCTCGACGTAACGAACAGGTTGTTCGGGCCTTGGAAGGCGATGTATCACTGGATGATCTGAACGAAGGCGTCCGTCCTGGCCACAGCCGATTCATGGGATCACACGCCAGCTCCGAGTACGACACCAACCAGTACAACGAGGACCTGAAGAAGTTCAGGAAGATGGCACTTGGGACCAGCAGCATCCAGATCAGCGAACAAACGCCGTCCAGCAGCGAGCACGGCCATCAGAACCCGTCCACCGCAGGCAGTGATAGCCATCATCAGACGCAGGAGATGGAGATGGGGACTACCAAGAGAGACGGTAGCGACACTGAAGCTTCCATAACATGACCATTTTTTCCTTTTGTTGGACAGTTTCATTGACAGGAAATTTGTAAATTCCCATCCTAGCTGAGTTGACATAACCTGCTAGCTTACTTGCTTGTAACGAACAAACAAAACATGTTTTGTTGAGATATATAGTTTTTTAGGAGCAACTTTTTGATAAAGGTTAATATATTAATATCAAGTACATGTCTCTATAATAACTCAATATGAGCAATTCGAGACAGCGGGGGCGAGGATACACATAACCAAATTATTAAGAAAATCTAGATCACACAATAACCAACAATATCATGAGCCAAGGTTTTTCAAAAGCAACACCTTCAGATCCAGTCGAAGATTAGATCATGAATTTAGCAAATTCCATACAATGTCTTTGGCAAGTTAACACTGTCAAAATTCTGTCATTGCTGGGTACAACCGACGAGGTTACCTCTCGAAAGTAGCACCATCAAAACTCTACCACAATGTGCTGGTGCTTCCGCTTGATCACCTATTTCATTTTTTCTTGTCTTGACATAGCCGAACGCAGACAAACATTCATACTCCTGTGTTCGTTGTGTCCCATATGACTTAGCACCGAATATGCTTAAACCTCGTGCACGAGAATCATGGCATCTCAGAACATCTTCAACCTTATGTTGGGGATTTCAAACAAATGCTCACACATATTTGTGACGCGATCAACATATGTTGGGCCTTTAACGTGCACGCGGCAAAAAAAAAGTGCAAGAATGAGCTTGTTGATGAGTAACAGACGCACCCAAAACTCACGTTAAATGCCCCGCGGCAGATCATGCGTTTCTCGCCATCGTTAGATGGCAAGCTTGGGTAAAGTGAAATTCTCTTCAAAACAATCTCTTTCATTGTCAAGCTGACCGCCCATCAACCCCAATTTGTAGGCCAGGACGACATGAAGCGGCAGTACCCTGTTTTAGATCGGGGCACAATCGTGACGCGGGTCACCTCCACCACCATAGTTGGCATCTCCACATTCGATCCTCTTGTCGTCACCGTACTTGTTGCCACAACCGCCACTGCCCAGATCGATGCGTGGTACCCTCAAAGCCGCCGTAATTATGCTAGCATAAAAAAAAGTTCCGGGGCCTCGTCCCCAGTTTCTGAGATTTGCCGAGCAGTGCCGTCGTCTGGGGCCGCACGCCGTGGATGTCCCTGCTGAGGGAGGGACAAGAGCCCACCACCACCATCCGTCGAGCGGGCTTTACCCATCGGTTTTCCTCTGGTGTGTCAGGGTGGTCAGAGGCCAGGGGAGATAGGGCAGTGGTTAGGCTTTCACCCGTGCCGTCCCCTAGGAGCGACGCATGCGTGAGTCAAAGATCCTACTCCCTCCGTTACATAATATAAGACCTTTTAGATCTATCTGAAGATGGACTAGATGCATAACGAAATAAGTGAACCTATACACTAAAATGTGTCTAAATATGTTTAGATAAGCACCAATCACGAAAAGTCTAAAAGGCTTATATTTCGGATCGGAGGTAGTAGTTTCCACCCCTCGGTGCCCCATCTATCCGCTTCTTTCTCTTCACCCATTCTATGCAATTCCGCTTTTCATTTTCATTGTATTTTTCTCTAGGTTTATGATCGTACATTGGCTCTCGTCTGAAATAGTGTTACGCTCCGAAGAAAGCTAATCCCTAAGGGCGTCTCCAATGTAGATTTAAGACTAGGCCATAAAGAATAAAGTGAGCTTAAGACCCGGCTATAAACATGTGGCCATCGACCTTAGCATAAAAATCTTAAGACCCGGGCATACCGGTATAGCCCGGCCACAAGATAATTTTATTCAATATTTCACTGTTTCGTGACACGCTTTGCACTATTTGCATGCGACCTTTGCTTCTGTTCGGTGGTAAAAAAGAATAAGAAACTAGCAGGTGGGGTTCCACCTTATGACCCAACGAATACTTTAAGCATTGTGAGAATTTCGATCAGCTATAACACAAGCGGTGGAGCCCACCTTATGCCCTGGTTGGAAAATAACCATTGGAGACGCCCTAAGAGCATCTCTAGTGGCTCGTGGAAACGGACGTGCAAACGAAATATAGACAACCACGAGCGAAAAACAGCTCCCAGCGACTCGTGTATACGGTCGTGCATCATTCCTACGTCCACCCACGATGGTATGAGGCGTGGAGCCACGCTCGTGAGCTCGCGAAAAGAAGGCCGTTGCTTCCTCCCACCTACGTCCAGAGCCAGACCGTTGCCCAACCGAAGTTTTTACTTTTTTACTTTTTTGCTTGCTCTTTGATCTACACAAATACAATTCGATTTGAAAAGTTGTGTACACGAAATACGTGCGTACTGATGAGTTGGTTCCATTCCCATACTCGGTTTCAAGTTTCATCGATCATAACTTGCCAATTTCGAACCGATGTTCAGAACTGTTTTAGTCGAATTTTGTCAAATTCGTCACACTCGGTTGAAGTTTTGAAAAATCCTTTGACGAGCATGTTCAACTTGATGTTTCTCACAACTTTCGTGTTGAAACTTTTCCATTTCGGTAGACGTATACGGATACATCTTATACTGAACTTTGTTGTAAGAACTATGTGAAGCAAAAATATTTTATTGATAGCACTGCATTACAAAGACATGGATTACATCACTCACGCATTACAAAGACCGTTTGAAAATATAGCCGTTGGAATATACACGTCCTGATTTACACGTCCTGATACACGTTTCACTGAAAAACTGGGAGGTGTAAAATTTAGCAAGGTGGACATGTATATGGAGATATACACGTCCAAATATACACGTTCCACTAGAGATGCTCTAAGAGCATCTCTAGTGAAACGTGGAAACGGACGTGCAAACAAAATATAGACGACCACGAGCGAAAAACAGCCTCCAGCGGATTGTGTATAGCATCGTGCATACTTCCCACGTCCACCCACGATGGTACTGGGCGTGGAAATAAACACCAGTGAGCCAGGCTCGTGAGCTCGCGAAAGAAGGCCGCTGCTTCGTTTCGCATACGTATTGAGAGTACGTCCTTTTTTACTTTTTTACTTGCTCTTTGATCTACACAAATACAATTCGATTTGAAAAGTTGTGTACACGAAATACGTGCGTACTGATGAGTTGGTTCCATTCCCATACTCGGTTTCAAGTTTCATAGATCATAACTTGCCAATTTCGAACCGATGTTCAGAACTTTTTTGGTCGAATTTTGTCAAATTCGTCACACTCGGTTGAAATTTTGAAAAATCCTTTGGCGAGCATGTTCAACTTGATGTTTCTCACAACTTTCATGTTGAAACTTTTCCATTTCGATAGACGTATACGGATACATCTTGTACTGAACTTTGTTGTAAGAACTATGCGAAGCAAAAATATTTTTATTGATAGCACTGCATTACAAAGACATGGATTACATCACTCATTGCATAAATTAAAACTGGATGAAAAGAAATGGATTACAAAGTTATAACTAGGACATCACTCGTCTCCAAACTTTTGTCACACATGGTCAATTAGATCAAGTTTAAGCTGAGAATGTTCATCGACATTTCTAATCCGGTGAGTCATCTGAATAAAAGAGCTCAGTTGTTCCGCATGAGTACGAGAGACTGTGACTCTTTCTCCCATTGCCTCAAAAGTGCAGCTTTGCCGACCAGTTTCTCGCTCCTCTTCAACTATCATATTGTGCATTATGACACAAGCTTTCATGACATCACCGATTTCTTTACGTTTCCATCCTTTAGCAGGTCCACGAACAATGGCAAAACGGGATTGCAGAACTCCAAAGGCTCGTTCCACATCTTTCCTAGCCCCCTCTTGTTTCTTGGCAAAAGTTTTATGCTTTCTGGTATCTGGAGCTGGAAGAGAGGTGGTCGGGGTGATTTATATAGACCAGAAATATGGCCGTTGGAAATATAGCCGTTGGAATATAGCCGTTTGAAAATATAGCCGTTGGAATATACATGTCCGGATTTACACGTCCTGATACACGTTCCACTGAAAAACTGGGAGGTGTAAAATTTAGCAACATATATATGGACGTGTATATCCACGTCCAGATATACACGTTCCACTAGAGATGCTCTAACAGGATGCTGTTGGATTCAGAGAAAGAGTCAGAGACATACATGCATGATGCATTGATTCGTTGGACCAGCCTGTATGCTTCCCTGTCCTCACATTTTGTTTTCTGCCGCGGCTGAAGTATCACAGTGCTTCTGCTCTGTATCGCCGCAATCATGCCGCTGCAGTTGCGTTCCAGGTAGTTAGATACGATAACTGAAAGACAGAAAAACTCACAAATACTTTCTCTGTTCATAAAAGGATGTCTCAATTTTTTCTAAATTTGCATGTGAGTATTTATCATTATTTGACAAAAGGTGCTGGACGGTTTATAACTTATAAGACCGTTGAGTGTCGATGATGCTAAAATAATATGCCAATTCTTTATTGAACTAACATTAGGTGTGCGAACTTAACCTCGAAACAAAATACCTACCTCTACATACTAGCTTAACTTTCTTCATGATATTTGTAGGAACATTACTTAGAGAGATGACAATTAGTCGGCGGTTCGTCACTGACTCCTTCTAGAAGAAAGAGGAGAGTCGACACTACAGTGCTCAATTATACAATATGTTTTACTTAGACGTGGATGACCCGCGTTTTAGGTAGAACAGATCCATCATTTGGTCTAATTATACTTGTCCCTATCAATATAGTCTACTCATTCGCAAAAAAAAAAGTCTACTCATGACAAATAACAAAACAGTATCTCCTTTTTTTAATGACACAAAATAGTATGTCATTTTTTTTGCGAATACAAAATAGTATCTTCTGTTGCTAAGAGGATGGCCGTTAGAGTTCGAATACAAAATTTGCTGAATAATTCGTCGGGCAGCGCATCCATCCAAACATACAGGTGGAACACCAGTACAACACGGAGAACCTTCCAACAAAACGCTTTCTATCTTTCCCGTGACGACGGCACACACCACAATCCCAAAGCAAATCAGCCTCCTCAACCGAAGCGCAAACTCTTCCGATCTCGGTGCCCCCGTCCTCCGCCCCAGATCCGCGTCCATGGCGTCGCGTAGGCGAATGCTCCTCAAGGTCATCATCCTCGGCGACAGCGGGTGCGCCCCAATCACTTTTCTCCCCACTTTTTTCATGTGTGATCTCGCCACTGTTTTCTGATCCCTCCTGCGCTTTTGTTCCTTGTTAGGGTCGGGAAGACGTCGCTGATGAACCAGTAAGGCCAAAACGAAACCCCGCCTCGTCTAATTCGTCCAATCTGTGTTGTTTCTATTGGGGGGTTTCGCGGTTCTGAACGATTGTGCGGTTCGTGTGCAGGTACGTGAACAACAAGTTCAGTAACCAGTACAAGGCGACGATCGGCGCGGATTTCCTGACCAAGGAGGTGCAGATCGACGACCGGCTCTTCACCTTGCAGGTTTGGCATACACTTCGTAGCTCAATCGTTGCTGCTAGTTTTTCTTGTTTCCTGTCGTGTAGTTGCTGGGTGTCTTAGATCTTGAAGGCGATAATGGATTGTATGCTGTTTGAGATGTCACGCACTTGAACTCCTGTCGATGGAATTGCATATCCGAACCGGGAGGTACTGATGATCTAGTCTAGTGCTCTGGTTTTTAGATAGGTTCTGCGATGATGATCGATGTAGTGATACTACTAAACTAGGATCCCTGTAGTTTGTGTAGGATAGCTTAAGAAGGCTGCCACATGAGTTAATTTGATCATATTGGTGACATTTTTTGTTTGTTTTTATTCTGAAGATTACTGCTTCTGCAAACACCCTGTTGGCTTGCTTATTGTTGAGGTCAATCATTAATGCAATCACCAATGATTAGAAGAAGAAAAAATATCAAAAGAGGGATTTTCTGTTTAAATGCTTATTATTTTCTGTTGGCTCTGGAGCACGTTGCCAGGTTTTTTGCTTCTTCAGGTTGGGTATGTTACGCATCAACTGGGTGCCAATCGTAACTCTCCCTGATCCAATATAAATCTCACTTATCATCACAATTTAATAATTGGGTGTCTTCGTTTAAGATAGAAGCTTATAGAGGATTCCATAGAACTTTGCCTAGCCAATTTGAAAGGCACATGACGTGACAAGTCTTGTTGATACGCTACATGGAGCAATTGGCACAATGTATAAGAAATCACATCAATTCACCTCTAACCCGCACTACCTAGTATGGTACAATTTCTTAAGGATGAGGACTGAGACCTGATAGCCCAGAGGAAATAAATTAGAGACCTTGCAGGGGAATTGCAAGTCAATGCATTTAAACAGAAAGAAAGGCCGAAAATGGGTCAAAACAAGTACGCCTAGTGAAAGGAAATTAAAACCTTTGCAAGCCCACATGAAACATGACTAAGGTGATTCTTTGCATGACCAACGAAAACACATATGTACTATTAACCTAAGTTCATGGACCATGCACTTACTCTTCAGTTGAGACTAAGGAATTTGAGATTTTTATGACTGGGTATGAATGATTATGTAGAATTATCTGCTGGCAATCTACCTTCCTTTAAATCTGGACTAGAGTGATATTGAAATTCAGAACATGGCATCTTTTTTATTGAAAAAAACAGGGAATGAAGGAGCCTGTCCATGTGCATTGTCAATGGCGTTCATCACTTATTCATCATATTTAATTGAATGATATGGCCATATGAGATAGTTAAACTTCTGTTGTACTTCTATCTTTTGTCCTAAGTCAAACTTATTAAAATTTGACCAACTTTATAGGGAAAAGTACCAACATTTATGGCAATAAATTAGTATCACTAAATTCGTCTTGAAATGAAGTTTCAAAATATACCAATTTGATGTCATATATGTTGCTACTGTTTTCTATAAAATTGGTCAATTTATTAAAAGTTTGACTTAAAATAAAAGTTAGAAGTACACTTTTTCGTGGACGGAGGGAGTTTACCTTAGGCATACATCTATTTTTTGAGCTCTGCCTGGCAGTTCATTTAAATAAAAAACAAGTGCAAATTGCTTTTTTGATCCACTGTATGCTGCCTGATTTCATTGCAGCTGGTTGAATTGATGTACCACTTAGTTTATGATTGTGGATACTGGTTCAGTCATGATAATGCTATGCTTTTCTGACATGAGCTAAGTGAAGTACACAAGATAATCTTTAGTATGAGTACGAGTGAAAACATTTGTACTCTTTCTCCTCTTCAGGGAAAGATGGGGAAAATAATCCATATCATGTTGTTAGGTTCTCGTTAATATTTGTGCAATGAGGTTATAACCCAAATTCCGTTTTTCACATGATTCAGTGAAGCAACTCCAAATATTTACTGCTCTAGCTAATTAATCATTACTTACTTATGTATGTAGCATGTTTAATTTCCGTAACTTGCAAGAAGAAATGTGGAATATACAGCTATCAACTTGGTTCCTTGTGAAAAAGTAGTTCCACTCACACACACTTGCATTTCCATGAAACTCAGATATGGGACACAGCAGGACAGGAACGTTTCCAGAGTCTTGGTGTGGCATTTTATCGTGGAGCTGACTGTTGTGTTCTTGTATACGATGTCAATGTAACCAAGTCATTTGAAAAACTCAACAACTGGCGTGAAGAATTCCTAATCCAAGTAAGTAAGTTGGTTAGTTATTGGTGATTCAAATGTACTGCATCATGTTATATTGAAAATTTGACCGTTCTTATTACAGGCCAGCCCATCAGATCCAGAGAATTTCCCTTTTATTTTACTTGGAAATAAGATTGACATTGATGGTGGTAATAGCAGGACTGTAAGTATTTGCCACGACATTTTGCAATTCACTAGTATTTACTCTTGGTTTACTTAATATTGTATACTGATTTTGAGACAATTTGTTTTCTCAGGTCTCTGAGAAGAAGGCTAAGGCCTGGTGTGCTTCCAAGGGAAACATCCCTTATTTCGAGACGTCTGCTAAAGAAGGCTTCAATGTTGAAGCTGCTTTCGAGTGTATAGCAAGGAATGCTATCAAGAATGAACCTGAAGAAGATATGTAAGTTTACTTCTTGCACTTGATGCATTGTTTAGAAAAGAAATCTTGCTCAATCATTTCGTTGAGGGTAGGGCATTTGGAGAAGAAATGCACTAATAATACTTTAAGCAGCTAGACTGATGCTCTGCTAAATTTTGTAGATATCTTCCCGATACAATTGACATGGGTAATGCTGGAAGGCAACAACGCTCGTCAGGCTGTGAATGCTAGAAGATATAGGTCAAAATGATTTCCTCCGTTGGATCTATTGGCCCAGGGATGCTTGCTCTTCCTTTCTGAGTTTGATTTATCTAGTTTAAAAGCTGCTATTTGTATCGATCGCTGCATATGGTTGTTTAGTCTCTCCAACGAATTTGGAGAATTCGTTGATAACTTACGATTCTTTGTATGAGCGCTAGATGGTATATAGTTGGCATTCTTTTCAGTCTTTGTGAGATTTTGATTGTTGTGGTGCATATATATCTCGGAAGATCAGTATTTTTATGAAGATTGTAAATGAACAGAAAAAGAACTCAATCCTATTCTACCCATTTTGATGGTAGTCACTAAAGAACTGCATCTATATGGTTTGCCTATTGCAGTATTGCCTATTCGTTGCATTTTCATTCATGTCTTGTACTGATGGACAAAGTTAAGCCAATACGTTTTATGTCCGTGTACATGCAATTGAACCCAGAAGGAATTATGAGCGGGGGCAAATCAATTGACTAGGGGCATTCCTGGTACAATTTGCAGAATTTGAATTTTCTTTCAAATATTAACAAATTATATTGCAATTGACATTTTGATTGCGCTATACTTTGGTCAGCCCAGTTCCTTGCTACAATGCGATATGTACTGTTGACCCCACACTTCACTGTGTAGGCCCCGAACCACTTGTGTTAAATTGACAATTTCCTGTGTTGATCGTGCTCACTTTTAACATTGTCCGTTGTGTCTGCGTTATTTTTTTGTCGACATCTCCCTTTTTCAAAGTATAAGGACCGATCAAATACAGAGTAAAAAATATCAACATCTATATGGAATATATGGATTTTTGGCACTTTTTTCATCAGTTCGGACTTTTGGTTATATTGGTTCGTGCATGAAACTTAATATGGTATCATTCGCAATTTAATAAAATATGTTCTTGCCCTCTTTCTGCGAATGTATGGTTCTTATCGAGTCATACGTGAGAGGGGGTGTTATAGTATATTTGGATTGCTCTTTGTTTTCATCGGACTTTTGGTTCTACTGGTTTGTGAATTAAGCTTAACTAAACACACCGTGAAAATGTATTTCATGATGAATATATTGTTATGAATTTGGTATTGTAGACGCCCAAATGTTAATAATTTCTACTCTTGCTTTTCAAGCGGCCGCATCATCCATCTTCGATGCCACCTGCGATATCAAAATCAGTGCAAGAGACGACGCGTGATACTTTGAAATTCATGTGCTGTTGATGCGTTGGAAAAGGCTGGCCCTGTAATCCCCTTTGATTGATTGACATAAAAATCATTCGATCGTATGTCCCCCTCCAAACGAGGAGCAAATCCAGGCAAGCATCACAACTAAGTTGTTTGTAATACTTCGTAGGTTTTTTTTTGAATTGAAATAATACTTCATAGGGCTGGGGAACCGTGTCTCTTGTCGCATCCTTTCAGTCTTTTCCATTTGCTAATAGCTGTTAACTGAAAGTTCATACATTGTACATGTAGTAGCATATTTCAAGTTGGCCATCCACTTGCAAGTTCTAAATGGGAAGTATTTGCTGGTAGATGCATTCATTCTACAGAGGCGCAGGTCACAATCATTCTGGCATCACTAGCTACCGGCCAGCCCCTTTCTTTAGAAAATTTGGGGGTGGTGTTGCTAGTAATTTGATATGACGATGGACCAAAGAGCTTTGAATACATGGCCGTCATTTAAGAATGTGCAGCAATCCAAACCCCACACGAATTTGCAACTTTATAGTATCACAGAATCCATAGACGGGTAATCATGTGTTTAAGATCGAAAATCAATAGTGAGCTCTAGAGATGACAAAGATCGAATTTGTTTCGTGTGCGGTGGCAAAGAAGACGAGGATGAAATTAGGTTCCAGGTGTCTGGAAGGGGGACTAGAAAGTCAGGTTAATAGTTGGAAAACAAAAAAGCAAGTCAGGTTAAAAATTAGTTTCAAGGCGTGAAACTAAAACTGCATGCGCGCGCTCTTTTTCAGTTTAGTTAGGAGGTAATTGCACCAGAGGTACAAAAACTTATCCACCATGTGCAGATTAATAATACAAAAACTGTCAAAGTGCGATTAATTGGTACAAGACTTGTACACTACGTGCAAATTCATAGAAAATGAATGTGGAGCCGACACATGTCTACGCCACGCTGGAAGATGGCACGGGCCTGATGCTGGCAGTTTTGCAACGAAGCCCTCTACAAAATAGAGCTTAACGAATAGGTCCTTCTAAGCCCCAGGCGATGTAAATTTGCACGTAGTGGGCAAGTTCTTGTACCAATTAATCACACTTCGACAGTTTTTGTATTAATCTGTACATGGTGGACAAGTTCTTGTACCTCTGGCGCAATTACTTCTTTAGTTATTCCAAGATGAATTGAAAGGGCGGGCCGGAAAATAATCCTATGAGACCGAGTCTATTTAGCTCTCAAATTAGACTCTGCTTAAAACAAGCCACGTGGCAATACACATCTCAAAGCACTGTGCCTTCTTCTTCCCCGAGTCATTCGTTCCCCAAACTTTATCAGTTAAAACAAAATCCATGGAGTCACGACGGCCCTCACGGCTGGTCGGCGGAGCACCGGCCTAGTATGGCTGCACCTCGAGCCCCGACCAGTTCTGTTGCAACGCCTCCCTCCGTGACCCGCATCCGCGATAGAAAACAGTGTGTCGCATGACCCTTACAATGATGACGCTAGCAGCTGAGATCTTTGACGCATCCACCGAACGCCATTTTCCGCTCCCCGAGTAGACGGCAAAGAACTAATGAGCAGTGCTTCGCCATGATTTGTTCTATGTTTATGCGGCAACGCAAGATCAAGCGCCAATTCTGACCGGTGGCTAGACTTGCGATACAGCTAGAGGTGGCAGGGATGCTTGCACAATTTTTCCTCTCGCTGGTCTGTGCGGCACGTCCCGTGAGCTTGCAGCCTTGCACCTCCCGTTGACATTCAGATCGATAGTCCATGGGCATGCACATGCGGCCATTGGCACAGATCGAAGTGCTTTTCCTCTTTTGGTGATTCAAGCGGCCATTATCACACAGATCCAGGCGTTCTGATGATTCACAGGACAAAGGAACCGTGATGGATTACAATTTTGTTCGCGTTGACGTTCAACTGCCTCCCAGCGTTTTGTTTTAACAAGAAAATTGGGGAACGAATGACTCGGGGAAGAAGAAGGCACAAGTGCTTTGAGATGTGTATTGCCACGTGGCTTGTTTTAAGCGAGTCTAATTCGAGAGCTAAATAGACTCGGTCTCATAGGATTATTTTCCGGGCGGGCCTGGCTTAATTACCTAATTAATTATGGATCTGTTTTAAGTACACGTACCAGCCGTGGCATGTATGTCACTGATGACCGATATAGTCCTACGTCAGTCTAGTGACGATGGTGCAGCAAGCCACCAAACCCCTGCTGGACAGCTACCAAATGAACGGTTCATAATATATATAGACTTGAGTGCACGTAGGACGGACGTGTAATCTAAATCAGGACTTCCACATAAGCCATTCGTCATATTTTACATTTGTTAGATGCATTAGCTTGAATGGTGGTCTAGACGTGTAGTTTATGACAAAGCTTCCTTTGTGGTCTATAAATAAACAAACCTTCGATGGTAGTGCAGCTTGTCGATGTGGTCTTCGTCATCTTGGCGCTTCTGCAAGTTGCACTACTAGCAACCGTTAGCTTTAATTAGCCTTATGCTAATCATGAGCAATGCCCGCATCATCACAAAGTTAGGCCTTGGCGTTTTGACAGAAATAATATACTAACAAGCCTACGGTTATTCCCTCACAATCGACATCAACATGACACGCAAAGCTACGCTCATCAGCGCATCATCAAGTACATAAACACGAGCGGAGTGCACTTGCATTATTGCTAATTTGCTATGCCGACAATGGATGTATCGTCGCCTTTTGCATTCGTGCAGTCACCCCTCCTCGTGCTCACTCTGTCTGTGTCCATCTTCTCCTTCCTCCTCTTCTTCACCAAGAAGTCGCGTCCATTTAGCAGCAATGCCGGGAAACGGTTGCCTCCGTCGCCGTGGGGTTTTCCGATCCTCGGCCACCTCCCACTTCTTGGACCCCTGCCGCATAGGAAGCTCCGGTCTCTGGCGCAGGCGCACGGTCCGGTCATGCTTTTGCGCCTCGGCGGCGTGCCCACCGTGGTGGCCTCCTCGGCGGCCGCAGCGCACGAGGCCATGAAGACCCGCGACTTGGCCTTCGCCAGCCGTGCCCCGGTGCGCATGGCGGAGCTCCTTTTCTACGGCCGCGACATGGCCTTCGCCCCCGCCGGGGAGTACTGGCGTCAGGCACGCCGCGTGTGCGTGCTGCACCTCCTCAGCGCTCGCCGCGTCGCCTCGTTCCGCCGCGTCCGTGAACAGGAGGCCGCCGCGCTGCTCGACCGCGTCCGACGTGTCGCATGCGCCTCGGCTGGCTCACGGCTTGATGATAGCGTCGTGGTGAACCTGACCCACGAGCTCATCTCCTACACCAACGCCATTATCTCGCGGGCCACGTTCGGCGACAATGGCGGGTACGGCATCGGCGACGGCCTGACGGAGGTGTTCCACGACTTCGAGGAGCTACTGGGGACGGTCACGGTGGGGGAGTTCGTGCCGTGGCTGGCGTGGGTGGACACGCTGATGGGGCGAGACGCCATGGCGGCGCGGACGTGCAAGGTAATGGACGAGTTGCTCGAGCGGGTCATCGCGGACCACCGCCAGCGGCGTCTCGGCGGAGGACAACTTGTTGGCGACGGCGAGGAAGATCACCGGGACTTCGTGGAAGTGCTGTTGGACGTGAGCGAGGCGGGAGAGGACGCCGGAGGTATCAAGTTCGACACGATCGCCATCAAGGCCATTCTCCTGGTACGTAACGTTGGCACACATGACCTTTTCCTGTTTTGCTTGGTGCTAGTCGAACGGTCAATGTAACCAGATGCCATGGCATACACTGAGATTTTCCAATGGATACTCCACTTCACTACAGACCAATCTACTCCAGTGAACTGTTACTTTATGACTTCTTTTCCAACCCTGTAACTTCATGTTTTTATACAGGACATGTTTGCCGCTGCGACCAACGCGACATACACGACTCTGGTATGGGCCATGGCGGAGCTCATCAACCACCCAGACGAAATGTGCAAGGTACAGGACGAGATCCGAGCTACCGTCGTCGACAGTGGCGCCAGCCACATCAACGAGGACCACATCGACAAGCTGCACTACCTCAAGGCCGTGATCAAGGAGACATTCCGACTGCACGCGCCGCTGCCGCTCCTCTTGCCGCGGGAGACGCTCGAGGACACAGAGCTGCTCGGCTACCGCGTCCCGGCGCGGACGCGCGTCGTGATCAACGCCTGGGCCATTGGCCGCGACACGGAGACGTGGGAGCGCGCCGAGGAGTTCGTGCCGGGGCGGTTCATGGATGGCCCCGCAGAGTTCGGGGTGCGGCATGACGACTTCAGGTCGGTGCCGTTCGGCGCCGGAAGGAGGGGGTGCCCTGGAGTTGGGTTCGCCTCGCCGTCGATCGAGCTGGCGCTTGCGAGCCTGCTGTACCATTTCGACTGGGAGCTGCCGGCGGAGGCTAAGCTGGACATGAGCGAGGTGTATGGGCTGTCTGTGCGTCTCAAGGCCGCCCTGTGTCTGGTTGCTAAGCCATGGTCTCCTTGATCGAGCCATCGTGGCGCTCGTGGTCGGGGATTTGGCAAGTTAGGATTGCTTGCAGACGACTGCTACCTTCCATGGCTCTACCGTTGTGATATATAATTTGAAACTTGAGAGTTGTTGTACTTGTACCCTGTCAGTACATGCATGTACAGTATGTGCAGAGGCAATGTGTTGCAACTTGCAACTTGCAACTGAAGTTAGATTGTAAGAGCATCTCTAGCAGATCCACTAAAAATACAGAAAAGGTCAAAAATGAAGAAGAAGAAGAGGAAAAGATCAGTGCGCTCCTGGGGGGTTCTCTTAGTTGTGTTCGTGTCTTGTCTGTCTCTTGTGTGGGTCTGCTGTACTTCGCTGTTAGCGGTGGCAAATAATTCGAACTTGCGGTGTAATAGGGTAGTTAACGTGTCTGTAGTTGCGTTTGCTCTATTCTGCTGCTTTTGTTCCCTGGGCCTCCATTCTATAGTGCCCCGTTGATGCTGTAAACTGAACGCTGGTGGTTTCATTTTTAATGGAACCGGGGCGTGGCCCTCTTTTTCTTAAAAAAAGAAACGGTAAAAAAACCGGTCATTTTATGGTTTTTGGCCAAAAAGTTGTCCTGATATAAAACGGCCCAAATGGTAATTCTCTACATGAAAAGCTAAAACCCCGAGAAACGAACAAAACACAGTCATATATCCCATTTTCCTCTCTATCCCATCCACCACCCCATTGGCCGACCGCGCGCTGATGCCTTCCCCTCCCACTTCGGCCACCGCCTTGTCCTTCCGTCACCGAATCCGGGTACGCCGCGGTCGGATCTACCATCCCCAATGCCGCATTCTTAGGGTCTCGGTTCCTTGGATGGTTCAGTTATCGGATGATCCAGATAGCTTTTGTAGGCAAGCTTACTACCTCTGATATCTTTATGGTGCAGTCCATGTATACAGACCTCAAGAATGGTCATATGAGTTTTGTCCGTATATATTTGTGGAATCTTAGAACCTCTCTTAATTTTTTATGTGCTTCATTCATAGATAAGTGCTTCGTATTAAAAATAATTTGGCCAAGCGGCAATGAAATGGATGTAAAAAATGTTATTTTTGTAATTTGGAGGAAACAATCGAGCATCTTTTTTATCTCATGTCCGTATGCTCAACTAATTTGGCGTATTCACCAGTTTAATTTTAATCTTCCACTACCAACTAATATTACGAATATGTTCAGAAACTGATTAAATGGGTTAGAAGAAAACTAAAGTTAGAATCCATATAGGGGTGTCTGATTTATGTTGGTCATTGTGGAATTGTAAAAATAAATATGTTCTTAACAAGACTAGAGTCTCAATTTTTTTGACATAGAGGCCTATCCCTTTTCGATAGAAAAAACAACAAATGCATCGAGGGAGTATTTGGGACGGATATTATGAAAGGGATGGAGGGAATGGAACTTGGAAGCGATAAGGCTAGGGTGGACAAGGACAAATAAGGCTCGAGTGGACAAGGACAAATGAAATGCGCGGCCAGCGGTTGTCGATTAACTCATGCATCCCATTAGAATACAGGCACATCATGTAAGTTCAAACGAAGCTGAAAAACACACATACCACGTGGTAGAGAAAGCAAGATACGCTCATACGCACACCGCACATCTTCAAGCATACCTAAACAGGAGCAGAGTGCACGGTGAACGCGGATTTCACCTTACCGCTATGGCGCGTTGCCCTTATCGGCACCGTTTACCTGCCATTGGGATTTGGGCCCTTTGGTTGACCAGAGGCCCACCTCGTCCTGTATATCAGGGTAGGGCAGGTATTGTTTTTTTTTTTACCCCGATATATGAAGATGATTACTCTCTAGTCTACCGGTACAATAGCCCTGCCACCCACCCCATCTAGCTCTCCGTATTAATGGCAGTACAGACTAGTACCCTACAGGGTACAGGCTACATGTACATGCCTATTGCTTCCACCGTAAGTAAAGTTGCCGTTAGCTAGGTGGGTCCACATGTCGGTCACATCTCTTGGCTGATGCTTCATACTGCTCGCACGAAGCCCCGGTACAGGATGTACAGGACTCTATGGCAGATGGTGTATCTCCTTCAGCTCATTAAATATCCCAAAAATATTTTTTAAATTAGATTTAAGATGTCAAAAAACTAAAAAAAGGACGAACATCCATAATTTAAGACCGTACAAAAAAAATGCGAAAAAGACATTTTTTGTGGCACGGGTAAAAAGACAAAAAAGAAGTCAAATGCAAAAATGTCTCGTAGAAAATGTTTCCTCACATGAGTAGTAATTCCACTCTTCGTGTCAGCTATTGTCGGACGTTCCACATGGTTTCATATTTCACTAGAGTTCAAACAAAGGTTTCCTCACAAAAGTTAGTTTTCGGATTCCATATGATTCAAATAGGAGCCGTATCCGGTCCACATGATTTTCATATTTCACTAGAGTTCAAACGAAGTTTCCTCACAAAAGTTAATTTGAGAGTGGATTTACTAGTCATGGTGGTAGCTACACACCATGCCATTATACAGCCATGTGAGTTGTATATTTCTGTTTTAGCTATATATGCTAGTAGAGTATGGATCTTTTATGTACAAAACTGATTTCAGAATTTTGGAATTTTTTTAAAGTTGACTTTTAAGTTGACATTTTCCGTTGATGTTGAAAAAAAAACATAACAATCGGGATATGACTCTTGAAATTATTCAAACTACTATTTAATAATCCTATCAACTCTAATGTTAAACCTCGAGAAACATACCAGAAACATAATTTAAAAATCAGGTTATATTCTTGTAATTAATTGTTACATTCGGGTCACTAATAAATCTATCTCAAAATCTAACAATATAACACTTAAATTCACGTCACAAGAAAAATAACTTTAGCTTTTAGGATATTGTAAAAAAAACCTACTATTAGGATATTGTGAAAACCTAGTATTAGGATATTGTTAAAAAACCTACTATTAGGATATTGTAAAAACAAAAAATCGTTCGGTATGGCAAAATATCATAGAAAACCTCAATGTTTTTTTGGTCTTCATATAGCGAGCGAGAAACTAGTCGAGTCGCGTGTCGTCATAACAGCCGACATGAAAACCATGTGGAAGCGTCCGACAACAGCCGACATGAAAATTTGCAATATCAACATGGTGTGGTTGGACTCATTATATTTTTGCATCAACCTCTATGATTGTTGACCAAGTTTCAAGTGCAACACAAAAATATGGTTCAATCTAATGTTTCTGTCTGATTTTATATGTCTCATATGTCAATCTTTTGCGGAAACATGAAACTCATGTGAAAACTTGATGAAAACATACCAGAAAAAGTTCTTGAAAACTGGTTATATTATTATCATGAATTGTTACATTCAGGTCACTAACAAAATTATCTCATATCTAACACTTGTATTCAAACTGTCATTTAATAAGAGAATAATGAAACCGATCAGCTGGTTGAAGTTAACCATCACGTATTGCTGCAGTTCTATAGGGATGTTTCTGCCATTAGGTTTTGTTAACAGTGGAACCGTGATATGTCCAGCTTTGTTCTGTTCGTAATGTTCCTGGCATTTTGTGATGCCTCATGGTTCAGCACAACAAAATTCAGGCAGAATAGCACAAAATACTGAAATGATGAATTTCTTGGTTTTCTCTACCCATTAAGCACGAGATGTACTCATTCGAGACAACAATCTAGCACTCAGAAAATTCAGGCAGTATGAAAATATTCTGGGTTATCGCTGCGCATTGAGCACGAGATGTTCTTATTCGAAACAAAAACAAAAAACTACGGGCAATCGACAACACGAAGCAATAGCTGTGATGCATATCTTCTAAATCAAAGACTAGGAGCAATTGTTGCTCCTGTGACCAACAATCCCACATTTGGAGCATGTTGGCGGACGCCGTGCCTTCTTCGTCATGTTTCCCAAAGTAGGGCATCTATTGGAGAAGTGTCCTCTTGATTTACATACCGAGCAGAACTTCGTCCTCGGCCTGCTGACCTCGTACCCAGGCTTCGATCTCGCCGTTGTTGGGCGGCCAATGTCCTTAGCCTTGGTAGGAGCAACCATATCTGGCCTCAACCTCATGCTGCTCTGGCCAGACCCCATATTTGGGTTGGGAATCCTACTTTGCTTCTCGACTTCAGCTGCATGCACCCTTTCTTCAAGACCGAGGCCATCCTTTGATTTGCTCGTCTCTGTTAGCGCTGGCATGGCGTTCAACATGCTGCTCATCGCTACTTCGTAAGCTCGAGGATTGGAATCTCCCAACTGAACCATCTCAATGGCAGTCCTATAGAGGGAGGTGTGGCGGAAGCTTGTGGATGTCATCGCCGGACTATCTTTCTGATACATTTGAAGATGTGCAGGCAAAATCCTCCCTGCGTCTTTGGTCCATCTTTTCATGATATGACTTCCTGGAATTTGGCGTATGTCCATATGAATCATAACCTGCATAATAATGACAAGCGAATGGATCAAGTTGTGTTGGGACCTTGGCCTGATTTCGCTAGTTGTCGTTACCCAACCAGAAATAAACCCGTAGCAGCATATATACACCATCGTATAAAAGACTGTAATGTGACGTTACCCATATAGCATGGCAGCATAGCATTCCCATATGGTCATACATCTTGCACTCGCAGTGGAAAGCCTCTCCTTGACCCTCAACTCGTACCTCATACGATATGCGAGACCACCTGTCTCTGTTCTCCGCATCCATATGGGTTGCTATGTACAACGACCCCCGCATGACCTCTTGCGCCGTGTATGAGGCAGATTGGAATAGGGCTACACCAAATAGGTCATACATGGCTGGGGTGTAAATTTTGCTCGCATGCCTTTCGATTGGAGAACCGTTGCTCAGCAGCACTCCACTCTGCAAAAAATAAGTGACGAAGCGTTGCTCAGCAGCGGTACTTTTTTTTTGCAAAAACACTCGTGAAATGAATAACAATAAACACACACTGTGGAGTGTAGGTTTTGAATAACAAATTCATACCAGTCTGCACCGTTTCTCCTGAAAGTTCTCCTCGGAGTACCTGTCAAACTGCAGCTTCATATAGTGTCGGACAAACATGTTCATGGAAGATTCGGGTGGAACAAAATTCTTTAACATGTGGTTCGCAAAGGCAAAAGATTTGCCTTATTAATTAATTAAGAAGGAGTTTTACAGCACTTTTACAACCCGGCCGAACGAGCAAGAGACGCTCGAACCACCCCCAGCGTAGCGAGGAGAAACAGCTCTCGCACGCACACAAACAAAAAGAAAAACTACTCTCCGGGCATTATGGATCCCAAGTGTTTAGCTCCTGCGGCGCTCCACAACGCCGCCTCCGTTTTAATCCGCTTAAAAATCACCGTTGGCATGGTAGAAACATGGCGGAAAACGCGCGCATTCCTCTCATTCCAAACCTCCCAAGAAACGAGCATAATGAGGGAAGCCAAGGATTTACGCCGGGTTCCGTTGGTGTAGATGACGGATTCCCACCAAGCATGCATGGAGTCGAAGGTGTGCCACTGGCTAGTGTTGCACGTGGATAGCCCGAGCCAAGAGATCACCATGTTCCAAATGCGGATGGTATAGCGGCATTTGAAAAGGAGGTGCGTGGCGGTTTCACCCTCCCTTTTGCAAAGCTGACAGAGACCGCAGTTTGGCCAACCACGACGGTGTAACCGGTCGGCCGTCCACACCCTGTTTTGGAGAACAAGCCAAGCGAAAAGCTTGCACTTGGGAGGCGCCCAGTTCTTCCAAACCATCTCTGGCATGGTGGATCTTGTCAGGCCTTCGAATTGGGCCTTGTAGGCGGAGCTCGCCGTGTATAAGCCGGAGTTGGTGAACTTCCAAGTAATGTCGTCGGTCGTGCCCTCCACTAGCTGAAACTCACTCACCTTCGTCCAAAGATCGACGAATTCGGTGATATGTTCGGCCGTGATGCCCTCAGCCATGTTGATGTTAGTGATCCAAAACTCGTCCGTGATCCCCTTGTTGACGGTGAAGTTTTTCCTGATGGATAGGGCAAAAATGGAAGGGGCCACCTCACTCGGTTTCAGCCCGTTGAGCCACGGGGAGTGCCAAAAATTGGCGATGCGGCCGTCTCCGATGATGATAGTGGTGGCAGCATAGAAAAAATCCATGTCCTCTTTATTGCAAGGGTTTTCCTTGCCAATCCACTCCTTGTTGGGGTCCTTCCACTGAAGCCACGGCCAACGAAGCCGAAGCGCCCTAGCGAACTTGTCAAGGTCCATAAACCCCAGTCCGCCCTTGTCTTTAGGCCTGCAAATGATTTTCCAGCTGACCTTGCATTGCCCCCCAGACACATTTTCTGCCGCTGCCCAGAAGAACGCACGCACAATCTTGTTCAACGATAGTAGGATGCCCGGCGGGATCACAAGAGGCGCCGCGTGGTAGACGACATGTGCCGTAATTACCGATTTAATAAGAGTGCCTCTTCCGGCCGTTGCGATGTTCTTGCCATGCCAAGGAACAAGCTTAGAGGCCACTTTATCAACCAGGGGCTGTACATCGATGGTTTTGAGGCGTCTATACGTCAAAGGGAGGCCCAAGTATTTTATGGGGAAGGTGCAGCGCTGAACCGGGAAAGGTTGCATGATGTCATCAAGGTTCAACAGAGAGCAGCGAATTGGCACTGCCTGACTCTTGAGCACATTGGTGACCAACCCCGTGACCTCCCCAAAGCCTTCCAAAATGGTCGCCAAAGTATTGAAATCCTCCTTGAAAGGGGCCATGAAAATGGCCGCATCATCGGCATAGAGAGAGGTGCGGATGATGGGGCCGCAGCCTCGCAGCCGATGAAGGTCTCCGTTTTCCGTGGCCAGGTCAAGAAGTTGTTGTAAGGGGTCGATGGCGAAGTCAAAAAGGAGCGGCGAGAGGGGGTCCCCCTGCCTCAGCCCTCGCCCATGCAAGATAGGCGATCCCGGAATTCCATTCAGCATGACGCGGGAGGACGCAGTAACAAAGAGGGCCGCCACCCAATTCCGAAACTTTGCAGGGAACCCTCGCCTTTGGAGAAGGTCAAGCAAGAAAGACCACCGCACGGAGTCAAACGCTTTCTTGATGTCCAGCTTGAGGAGGATGGTGGGCGTGTTGGTACGATGCATTCTTCGCACATAGTTTCTGACACACATGAAGTTGTCATGGATACTTCTCCCCTTGATGAACGCGCTTTGAGACTTGGAAATGAGAGTGTCCATGAGGGGTGCAAGGCGGGAGGCCATCATCTTGGCAATAAGCTTGGCGATGGCGTGTATGAGGCTGATGGGGCGATAGTCAGAGATCGCCTCGACACCCTCCTTTTTTGGTAGGAGCACAATGTTTGCCGAGTTGAGCCAATGGAAACTCCCGGTGTGAAGGTCGGAGAACTGCTGAATAGCCCGCATCACATCAGTTTTAATGGTAGGCCAACAAGCCTTAAAAAACGCCCCGGTGTAGCCATCCGGTCCCGGCGCTTTGTCACTTGGCATGGACTTGATGGCCGACAACACCTCCTCCTCTGTAAAATCATCACCAAGACTAGAGAGGTCACAAACCGGAAACCTCAGCGCCTCCCAATTGAAGTCTTTGGAGCTGGGAGAGCCACGGCCCAACACCTGGGAGAAGTGGTTTTCGACCAAAACTTGCTTGCCGTCGTGGTCGGTGACCCAACCTTGACCATTTGAGAGTTTATGGATGTAGTTCTTGCGCCTCCGCCCATTCACCTTGTTGTGGAAGAACTTGGTGTTAGCATCCCCTTCTTTCAAGTTTTTAAAACGAGCACGTTGTTGCATCCTGGATCTCTCCAGCACCGCCAAGCTAACGATCCTTCGCTTGAGACTCTTGTGTAGATCAACTTCGTCGGGGGAGAGGGCTCTATTGTCTTGCGCAACATCAAGGCGGAGAATAACCTCGAGGGCCATATGGAGGTGGAGCTTGGCTTGGGAGGTGAAAGAGGAGCTCCACTTGCGCAAACGGCAACCAAGCTTCTTGAGCTTGTGGAAAAGCACATGACACGGCTCGGAGTGTGGACTTGGTTCGGACCAGGCTTTATTCACGACCTCGTGAAAACCCGGCATCTTGACCCAAAAGTTCTCGAACTTGAAAGATCTCGGTCTACGGGGCCGACCGCCCCAGCGAGAAGAAGGGGGCAATGATCTGAAAGCGAGGAAGAGAGGGCGTGGAGGATGTGGTTGCCGCAGTCAACATCCCACTCATAGTTGCAAAAAACATAGTCAAGTTTGCTCAGAGTTGGGTTTGCCCTCCCGTTGCTCCAGGTGAACCGGCGGTTTTGAAGGTTCAGATCTTTGTGTGCTTGTCATCCTAGCACAGAATATGCCAGAGAAATACGGCTTCGCCCACTTCTGACGGATGTCATATATCTGGGTCAGGAACGGGTGGTCGTGCAGGTTGTACTCGTCGATCATTTGCGACCAGGCCGTCTCAAACTCCTCTATCGTGAGCATGTACTCACAAATCTTGTGGAACTGGTCCCGAAACCCATCGTTTTGAGTCAACAGTGTACCCATGCATTCGTTTGCTCGGCGCAGCACATGCCACTTGCACCACCGATGTGCCGTCTCAGGAAATACCTCGTGAATCGCAAGCTCCATCGCTCTGCATTGGTGTTTCTGGTGAAATACCACCCGAAAGCCTTTAAAGATGATGTTTTGCAATATCAGGATGATTAACTTACCCCACATCCACAGACGATGTCCTGGCTGATTTTGCTTTTAGCCGGGTTTAGTCTATGCGGCCCGTACCTTATGCCAAAACCGATTTCCCATGAGTAAAGGTTATAGAAGTCGTACGCCTCTGGCAATGAGTCAAACTCCATCCCAATCTCGGGGGCTATGACGTGGGCAGTATCTCTGTCACCAAATCTCCTCATAACTGCCTCCAGCGCCGATTTTCTGACATTGGATGGCTCCCTGAATAACGGGATTTCTCCGTGGCGACGCCTGCAGATTTAAGAAAGCTCATATTCATCCTATAGATAAATCGCTCTAATGTGGGTCAGATCTAATAAATAACTGTAGAAAACCACGTAGCCATCCTTTTCATTAACAGTGATCCACATTACTGGCCGGGATTACAAGTTATGGATGAAACTACAACCCTCATGCGGATGTGTTTGAATTATATGAACCACCAGGGACAGACTATGTATGACATACTAAAAATATATGCTTCACTCTGCTAGAAGCGAAACAGGAAAAAGATTACAGCATATGTGATGGAGCGTTCTCTGCGGAAACTGAATCTGGAGGATGGGGTTTTGTGGTTCGGGACAACAGTGATACTGTCAGGGGCTCAGGTCCGGGTCATATCGCATCTGCAGCAAGTGCAGCACGGGTTGAAGCACAAGCATGCGCTGCAGCTCTTCAAGCAGCTGCGACGTGGGGAATGAACCAAGTGCAAGTGGAATCTGATGCTCAAAAGGTGATCATTGCCCTCGGAGGGACAAGCATGGACATGACGTCTGAAGGAATTATATATTGGGATACCCGGATATTTATTCGTTTAAACTTCGTCTCTGTAGTATTTTCATTATATCCCCGTGATTGTAAATAAGCTGATGTGCTAATTTGAATTACAAAATGAATTTTGATGCGATCCCAACAACGATTATCACCTACACTGCATGCAACATGAGTTCAGTACATAAAAGAGCATGCGACCCAACATCTAACCCGCGAATATGTTGCCCATGCCTGCACCAACCCGCTTACTGCCTTTTTTTTTTTTTGTTGATAAAGAGTGTTTATTAATATCGAGACGATACAACATGCACCCAGCCTCTGCAACAACGCAATAACCGAAGCCATTACGGATGCACACAGCCAAAAGACAATAAGAAGAAGAAATAAAAAGAAAAGTCCCGCTAAAGAGTTACCGTCCTTGCAGCAGCCGCACAACCACCACCAAAACAACACCTGATGTCCAATTCTTCAAAAGCAACGCCTTCAAGAAGAACAGTGCCAGGCACAACCAATTAAGGCCAGACCTTGGGTTTTCACCCTGAAGATAGTCCTCGCTCTCAGAACAGTGTCTTCAACAAGACCACTGTCAGGCACAACCAATTAAGGCCAGACCCTGGATTTTCACCCTGAAAGGTAGGACGTTGGGCTTCACGTATGTTGTCGCCCCCACTTACATGCCGCTGCTCCAAATCATGAAACACCAAGCCAATTCCTCAACAGCACAAAGAATCAAACCACCATTGCCAGTCCTCAGATCTCGCCTTCCATGTCATTCTCCGCCAGCACCATGGAACGAGAAAGCGTGCTCCATGATATTAACAGCCAGCAGAGCTTTGAAGCGCTCCCTCTAAAACCAAACGGTCAGAGAAAAAACACGGGTGCGCACGATCGAATACCATCCGATCCAGCAATCTCCAGGCATGAATCGCCCAGTGGAGTTCGCCGGCGGAGCCTTCCGAAACACGACCGTCCAGCAAGTTCGATGGTGACCAACATCCGGCAGATCTTCATCTTGGCGCGAATAAGAATCAAGGACCACCGCCATTATTCGCGAGACCGACAGGCCCCCACACCGCCGGTCGCCTCCATGACGGATTGGCTGGAGAAGAAGGAAGTCCAAGCACAGGGCAGCAAGTACCGGTATTCCAAAGAACCACCAAACCCGCCGCCCCGGCCGTGGCCGAATCTTCTGGCCCGATTGGATCTAGCCCAGATCTTGCCCGATTCAGCTCGCCGCCATGCGCCTAGACGCGATGAGGGCGCCCGCCATCTCCTTCCCGCCGCACCGCCGGAGGGCCTCAGGCCCCGGCCGGAACAGCCGCGCCGCCCCTGCGCTTCCACCGGCGTTCCCCCACTCCCAAGGACCACCAGCATCCGCACCTCGCCATCCCAGCCGCCGTCGTCGACGCGGAGGGAGCCGCTACCACCGCCGGGGGAGGGCAGCGGCAGCGGCCAGGCGGCGGAAGATGGGATCGGCCGCGCTGGTTTTGGAGAGGGGCGCCGCCAGAGTCGCCCGGGAGGGAGCGACCCGCTTACTGCCTACCTATCGATTTACAGATATGAGGCCTAAAAACGAGATCGTAGCTCTCGATCAGAAATGAGAACAGAGATTCATGGAATCTGCTGTAAAAAAACCAACTAACCTCTTTTTCCATGGGCGGGGAGAACATGGCAGAGTGCTCTGAGCTCTGAGCACAATATTCAGACGAACGATCGCTGCTTAGTTCCTCCTCGCAGCGTTGTGGCTTGAGTTCTGAGCTTGACCCAGACTTGTCTTCTTCCCGGGCGAGATCCCCGCAGTCTTCTCCGCCACTATCGGACTCCCTGCCTCGACTTGTCCCATTGGACGAACACGATGTTGATGGAGAATGGAACAGACTGGTATACTCCGCCGTCGTCGGAATAGCCGGGGGACTCCCAGAAAGCTAGGATCCAAGATTGGAACCTCCATACTGCAAGATGAAACTCATAAGGTTAAGATCCGGAGGCGATATGAGATCTAGCACCACCGACGACGGGGAGGGAAACTCACCGCATAAGAAGATCCGTGAAACCACCTTGCAGGCCATGGTGAGACATCTAGCTGCGCCGCTCGGATCTCCTTGTACCACCTTGGGGTCACGATGTGACTTGTGAGTGCAGCCGGGTATGAGAGGAGAGCCAAGCCTGTGCAAACACGGTTTAAATGGTTTTGTACGGTTTAGCGGGACCAGTATAAAATTAGCGGTTTGATAGGGTGTGGTTTAGACGGGTTAAGTGGTTTTGACGGTTTCAAACCGGTAGCCAGCCGGTGCACTGCGCCGCGTCGCCATTGGCGTCCGTGAAGCTCGGTCCGATGGCTCGCGCTCTCCCTGCGCCCCGCGCCTTCGCCGCCGGGAGTAGAACCCGACATTGATAGCGGTGCCGCCGCCGAGCACCCTGGCGCGCACGTAGGCGACGCCGTCCACGGAGCTGAACCCATGCGCGGGCGCGTTGGATTCGGGGGAAGGGTCGGTGAGCGCGAGCGTCCTGACGAACCTGCCCGCAGTGGCGAGCGCCGGGAACCGGGCGGTCGCGCCGCCGCGCTCGAGCAGAAGCACGCGGCTTCCCCCGGGCCCCGCCATGGAGGAGCACGACTACAGACGCCGATGTCGGGCGAGCTGCGTAGCAGGAACGGTACTAGACCATCTTGCCGGACTGCCGGTGAGTGGCGCCGCCGCGACTCGTGACTCGCAACTCGACCCTCTGAAGTCGACGAATGAGAACTTAATGCCGGCCGCCGGTGAAGAGGCTGCAGTGTGCGACGTCGTTGGGCCGGACAGCCGCCGCTGGAGTAGCTGCTCGTCCGCGGGCGTCCCCGGCCACCGGCAGCTTCCAAGGTCGCCGCCATGGACAGGAGATGCACAGGATCCGCCACCGCGAGGCCGGTCCCTCCTCCGGTTGGGCGTCTGCTCCTGACCGTGTCCCGGTCGACGGACCTGCTGCACGCCGGATGCGCAAGGACCTGACGCCCGTCGTCGGATCGATTTAGCCCCAAGAGTCCTCCTCCAAGAAGCCAGCCTCCAAGGTCTGTCCCTCCTCCCTCCTACGCGCCCCAATCTCACGCCACTGACATGGCCAGGAAGCTGGATCCCAAAACCTGCCATGCTCACCATGGCCCGTGGACTCTGCGGAGGAGAAGGTGGAGCAGATCTAAATTGGACACGGTTTCGACGGTTTGAACCCGCGTGGAGCCTGTAACCCGTCGAAACCGGTCAACTTGTGTTCATCGGGTTGGTTTGACGGTTTCACCGATTTCAGACCAAAACTGTGAATAGGCTTAAGGAGAGCGAACGAAGAAGACGAGATGCAGTTCAAATTCGAAATTGAGGGGAGGGGCCAGGATAGTCCAGGACATGGTTAACTCCTAAATTAGGCCCAGCGCTCTCTCTCCTCATTAAACTGGGCCGGCCCGGTTGTGTATCCATACGGTACCTCATCCGTAGTCTCGTATTCGCTTGAGGTAGCTATCGTAGATGTTAGCGGTAGGGGTCAAACCATGCATTGAAGTGGGCCTGGACTCGGATCTCCTTGCACCACCGAACGACAACGATAAGAGCATCTCCAGTCGCGACGCCCAAATGGGCGCCCAAAGGTCGTCCGGACGTGCCATTTGGGCGCTGTCCGGACAAGGTGCGTCATTTGGGGCCCGCGTTCCCCACTCGCGGCGCCCAAAGGGGCGCCCCAAAAGGGTTTTTTACATGAATTTTAATATTTTGTGAAAGGAAAAATCAAACATACATAAATATGTAATAGTTTAAATACAATATTTAATAGTTCAAATATATAAAATAAAGTTCAAACGTCTTCCTCTTCCTCCTCTGCCGCTGCCACGACCCGGCGTGCCCACAAATGCTTCGCTAGATCAGTTTGGAGTGCATTATGAGTATTTTCATCACGAATTTTCAAATGCATTGAGATATAATCAGCGAAATCTGCCGGCACGTTGTGATCAACCTGTGCATGAGGACCCTCAAAGTCATATGGCATATGATCATGCACTGGATTATAGCGCTCACTCTCGATGATCATGTTGTGCAGGATGACACAACAATTCATCACCTCCCACATTTGCTCATTCGACCATGTCAGAGCAGGATACTGATACGTCTCAAACGTATCTATAATTTTTGATGTTCCATGCTTGTTTTATACCAATTGCTACATGTTTTGCATCTACTTTATATCACTTTTATACATTTTTTGGGACTAACCTATTAACAAGATGCCGAAGTGCCAGTTCCTGTTTTCTGCTGTTTTTGTATTCCAGAAAAGCTAGTCTGGAAATATTCTCGGAATTGGACGAAACTACACGGGAGTCCCTATTTTACCAGAACTCATCTGACGGACCAAAGAGGCGACGGAGAGGAGCCACGTGGGCCCACACATGGCCAGGGCGCGGGCCCCCCTCTGCCGCGCCCAGGGTGGTGTGGGCCCCACAGGCCTCTCCAGCCGCCGCCCTTTCGCCTACTTATTCCCCCCGACGCGAAAACCCTAAGTACCTGAGCAAATATCCACGAAAAGTTCCAGAGACGCCGCCGTCGTCAACCCTAGCTCGGGAGGGTTCAGAACCTCTTCCCGGCACCCTGCCGGAGAGGGGAATCGTCACCGGAGGCTTCTACATCGCCATGCCTGCCTCCGGAGTGATGCGTGAGTAGTTCATCCTTGGACTACGGGTCCATAGCAGTAGCTAGATGGTTGTCTCTCCACTTTGTGCCATCATGTTTAGATCTTGTGAGCTGCCCTACATGATCAAGATCATATTATTGTAATGCTACATGTTGTGTTTGCTGGGATCCGATGAATATTGAATATTATGTCAAGTTGATTATCAATCTATCTTATATGTTATTTAAGATCTTGCATGCTTTCCGTTACTCGTAGATGCTTTGGCCAAGTAGATGCTTGTAACTCCAAGAGAGAGTATTTATGCTAGATAGTGGGTTCATGTCTCCGTTTAACCTGGGACAGTGACAGAAAGTTCTAAGGTTGTGGATGTGCTGTTGCCACTAGGGATAACCTAACGATGCTATGTCCACGGACATATGTGTTTGTTTACATTACGCACTTTACTTAATGCAATTATCCGTTGCTTGCAACTTAATACCAACGGGGGACTCGGATGACAACCCGGCGGTGGATTATTAGTCATAGATGCTGTTGGATAACGATCTATGTATTATGTCGTAATGCCCAATTAAATATCATAGTAGTCAACATGTCATGTATATGCATTGTCATGCGCTCACTATTCGTCAATTGCCCAGCTGTAATTTGTTCACCCAACATGTTAGTTATCTTTTATGGAGAGACACCACTAGTGAACTGTGGACCCCGGTCCATTCTTTTACACTGATTAAACAACCACAAACTGCAAACTGTTCCTTTTTCATTCTCTGCAATTTAATACTCATTTTCCACACCATACGTTTAATCCTTTGTTTTCAGCAAGCCAGTGAGATTGACAACCTCACTGTTTCGTTGGGGCAAAGTAGTTTGATTGTGTTGTGTGCAGATTCCACGTCAACAGTCCAGACTCCCTGCGACAGCTATTTTTCTGGCGCCGTTGACAACCTTCTGAAGAGTTGCTGCTCCTACTGGTTCGATAACCTTGGTTTCTTTCTGAGGGAAAACTTGCTGCTGACTACATCATACCTTCCTCTTGGGGTCTCCCAACGAACGTGTGTTTCACGTCATCAAGCTATTTTTCTGGCGCCGTTGCCGGGGAGACAGCAGTCTTCTGCAAGGGGAGTTTCACGCTTCCAATCTCTTTACTTTGTTTTTGTCTTGCTTAGTTTATTTTATTTTATCTTGTTTGCTTTCAATTATCAAAAACACAAAAAAATTAGTTACTTGCATTTAGTTTATTTTCAGTTTTGTTTTCTGTTAGTCATCATGTCTAGCCCTGTTCCAGTAGTAATGTCACCTGAAGAAGAGATCTTCACTTTCAAGCAAGGGAGTGAGGAGAGTTTTAAAGATGCTTGGTCTAGAATATCTGAGTCCTATGCTAAAACTGAACCTAAAATGACTTTAAGCCTGCTTCTTAGTAGCTTTTATTTTGGTCTTGTTCTTTGCTATAGATATGCTTTAGATGCTGTGGTAGGAGGAGATTTCCTTCGTTATGATGGGGATCAAGCTTTTAATGCTATAAAAAAATTGATTACAATTTCTGGCTCCCAATCACTAAAATTGATTTGGCTTTGACAAGCATAAGCGATAGACTTAACGCTCTTGAAACGAACATATCTGGTCTAAAAGAAGGGTATAATCAGATTCGTGAACATTATGATAATGTGCCAGTAAATTTTGAACCATCGGGATGGATTCCTCAGTAAAAGTTGTTATAAATGGTGAAACTTTTCATTCTCGCTGTGATATTATGTCTGAATTCTGTTTAATGCCCAAGAATATTTATGATTCCTTAAATCTTTGGGAGCTTTCCAAATGCGAAGATTGTATAACTTTGGGTGATAATACTATTAAATTACCAAGGGGAGTAGCTGAAGGAGTATTTACAAAACTCTTAGGGATAACAATATCTATTGATTATCTTGTCATTGAATGTGCAGGAGTAGGACAAATTACGCTTGGAAGGTCCTGTTGAAACGCTTTGGAGCAATAATAGATGTGGGCCAAGGCACTATGAATTTCGCCTCTTCACCTATGTGTAACCAAGTATTTCCTAAAGATAAAGGTAAAGGTAAGAGAGCTAAGCGTAAGAATGTTGATGCTTCTTCACTTGGTAATACTTGATGCATGCTTTGTGCCTAGCTAAAAGGCGTTAAAGAAAAGCGCTTATGGGAGGCAACCCATTTTATTTTTCTGCAATTTTTCTTTTATTGAGTCAAGGAGTTTGTTTACTTCTGTAGCAACTCCTTTGTATCTTTATTTTCTCGCATTGTTGTGCCAAGAGTAGCCTCTAATGATAAGATGATGCTTAATTTTGATTGCTGCGCAGAAACAGATTTTTGCTGTTCACTGTACGAAATTCCTAAAATCACCAGATTGTTAAAAATCTGAAATTTTTGTGCGTAATCTTTATGAATGTCTGAAACTTTCATTAGTTCAGAGTTTCTCGATCTGAGCGTCGTAAGTGCCTCGAAAAAATTCGTCTTTGCGGACTGTTCTGTTTTAGACAGATTATGCCTTTTTATTTTTCGCATTCTCTCTTTTACTAGTGTTGAGTGAAATTCTTTTTTGGGTGGAAGAGCTTCACATAACATCAGTGGCTGTAGCTAATGTTTAAAGTAACAAATCATATTGCGTCTTTACAGAACATGTGAATTTTTGATTATGCACTAACCCTCTAATGAGATCTACTTTGAGTTTGGTGTGACGGAAGTTTTCAAGGGTCAAGAGAGAAGGATGATATAATAGGATCAAGAAGAGTGAAGAGCTTAAGCTTGGGGAGGCTCCCATGGATCTC
The DNA here is from genome assembly GCA_947311845.1 of Poa pratensis. Taxonomy (NCBI): domain Eukaryota; kingdom Viridiplantae; phylum Streptophyta; class Magnoliopsida; order Poales; family Poaceae; genus Poa; species Poa pratensis. Next base: position 142,311,892 of record CAMZMU010000074.1, on the reverse strand, counting down.
CCCAGCATATTTCAAGAAGACTCAAGCGTCTAAGCTTGGGGATGCCCAAGGCATCCCCTTCTTCATCGTCAAAATTATCAGGTCATCTCTAGTGAAACTATATTTTAATTCTTTCACATCATATGTGCTTTTCTTGGAGCGTCTGTGTGCTTTTTATTTTCAGTATTGCATTTTTATTTTCAATAAAGCTTGACTGGACCCTAGCATTCTTGATTGGGAGAGAGACACGCTCCGCTTTTTCATGAGAATACTCCTATTCTTCACTTATATTTGTTGAGTATTCATATCTAGCGCTGTTCAGCTTTTAGCTCTTGTTTTCATGTATCTCTTGTCAGAGCTATTAGCTTTCTTTTGTAGAAAGTACTCTCTTGCTTCACTTATATTTGTTTGGAGAGTTGATGAAATAAATTGATTGGTGTTTGGTTGGTTCAGAAAATGTTGCATGTGGTAATTGGTATAAGGAAAAACTTGCTTAATCTTGTAGATCACTAAAATGGATAACTTGATGCTTGTCAATTGTTTTGAGTTAACAAGTAGATCATGATTAAATTGTGCATCACATGAGTTAAGCCTATTAGTGAAGAACTACCGTAAAGCTTGTTGAAAATTTGGTTTGCATCGGTGGTACCTCTAAGGTCTAGATATTTTCTAATAACAGGGTTTGGTTAACAAGGAAGACGGTATGAAGTCTTATAACGTTTGCAATATGTTTGTCATATAAAACTTGGTGTACGGGTTGATATTCTTGTTTGCTTACATAACCTTGCTAGCCTAAACTCTGTACTGAGAGGGAATGCTTCTCGTGCATCCAAATCCTTGAGCCAAAATCCATGCCATTTGTGTCCACCATAACTACCTATATGTGGTATTTCCTTGCCACTCCAAGTAAATTTTTCATGTGCTACCTTTAAATTATTCAAAATGTTATTATTCCCTTTTTGTGTCAATGTTTACTAGCTCATGAGGAATTAGTGTGGTTATTCTTTATTCTATTTGTCGAGTGGACTTTTACACCTGGACTAGTGGCATATACATCCGCTTATCCAATAACTTGCAAAAAGAGCTGGCAACGGGGTGCCCAGTCCCAATTAATTACAACTTTAACCAATTAATTCTCTTCACACTTTTGCCCTGATTCATCAGTAAGCAATGACAAACAGTGAAATACCTGAATGTGTGTAAACCAAAGAGAAAGAGGGATGATCTGCCTTGCTGGTAGAAATAACGTCCTTCATGGGAGCCGCTCTTAAAAGTCCGTTCGACAGGTAGAATACTGTTCTCACCCGCTACCATTCGTTGACAATTAACAAACACCTCTCAAAAATAGATACTCCTCCATGGTATGTGATTGATGGAAGGCACCCGAGGATTCGGTTAGCCATGGCTTGTGTTAGCAAGGTTGGGAGGAGTATCAAATATTTTATGCAATCTCTATATGCTTTCAAAAACCTAAAAGCTCTAGCACATGATTTAATCCCTGCTTCCCTCTGCGAAGGGCCTTTCTTTTACTTTTATGTTGAGTCAGTTTTCCTATTCTTTCTGTCTTCCACAAGCAAACACTAGTGTCAACTTTGTTACAACATGCGTTATATGCAATGTATTGGACTTGTTATACTACTTTGTGTTGACAATATCCATGAGATAAATATGTTGAAAGTTGAAGCAAATGCTGAAACTAAATTCTTCCTTTGTGTTGATTAAATACCTTTTATTAGAAACTATTGCTTTATGAGTTAACACTTATGCAAAACTGTTTGATGCTTGTCTCGAAAGTACTATTCATGAAAACGTTTAGCTTGTGTGATTCATTGTTTACTCATTATCTATTTGATAGCAAATTATAGACCATTGACTTGGATCACTTCATTCATTTACATGTGCCTTGCAATATTATATGATCAAGATTATGATAGTAGCATGTCACCTCAAAAATTATTTGTTTTTATCGTTTACCTACTCGAGGACGAGTAGGAACTAAGCTTGGGGATGCTGATACGTCTCAAACGTATCTATAATTTTTGATGTTCCATGCTTGTTTTATACCAATTGCTACATGTTTTGCATCTACTTTATATCACTTTTATACATTTTTTGGGACTAACCTATTAACAAGATGCCGAAGTGCCAGTTCCTGTTTTCTGCTGTTTTTGTATTCCAGAAAAGCTAGTCTGGAAATATTCTCGGAATTGGACGAAACTACACGGGGTCCCTATTTTACCAGAACTCATCTGACGGACCAAAGAGGCGACGGAGAGGAGCCACGGGGCCCCACACGTGGCCAGGGCGCGGGCCCCCCTCTGCGCCCCAGGGTGGTGTGGGCCCCACGGCCTCTCCAGCCGCCGCCCTTTCGCCTACTTATTCCCCCCGACGCGAAAACCCTAAGTACCTGAGCAAATATCCACGAAAAGTTCCAGAGACGCCGCCGTCGTCAACCCTAGCTCGGGAGGGTTCAGAACCTCTTCCCGGCACCCTGCCGGAGAGGGGAATCGTCACCGGAGGCTTCTACATCGCCATGCCTGCCTCCGGAGTGATGCGTGAGTAGTTCATCCTTGGACTACGGGTCCATAGCAGTAGCTAGATGGTTGTCTCTCCACTTTGTGCCATCATGTTTAGATCTTGTGAGCTGCCCTACATGATCAAGATCATATTATTGTAATGCTACATGTTGTGTTTGCTGGGATCCGATGAATATTGAATATTATGTCAAGTTGATTATCAATCTATCTTATATGTTATTTAAGATCTTGCATGCTTTCCGTTACTCGTAGATGCTTTGGCCAAGTAGATGCTTGTAACTCCAAGAGAGAGTATTTATGCTAGATAGTGGGTTCATGTCTCCGTTTAACTGGGACAGTGACAGAAAGTTCTAAGGTTGTGGATGTGCTGTTGCCACTAGGGATAACCTAACGATGCTATGTCCACGGACATATGTGTTTTCCTCTTCCTCCGCGGCGATGGCGTCTTCTTCTTCCAACAGCATCGCGGCCATCATCTCGTCGTCGCTATCCATCTGCAATACAACGCGGCCATTGATCAACGACCGGTCGCCGGCTAGCATCAATAATTTCAGTCAAAAACCAGGCGAACCTTCCGCCGAACACCTTGCAGGCAGGGCGGGTCGCGGAGAGACCGCCGGGGACGGCTATATCGAATACAGCGGCGGAGAGATCGCCGGTGCCCGGAACCGAAGGCCGTTGAGGAGAGGAAGCAAACGGCGGCGCCGGCGTCCAGGCTTGGGTGGAGCCGGCGGGCGGGGGGGGGGGGGGGCGGCGGCGTCGAGCAAAGTGGGGCGACTGGGGCGACGATGAAAGATGGGGGATAAAATCAGGCGACAAAACGACGAGACATAGTCCGTGTCTCACTGCCAGGCGTGGCCCGCGCGTCGGGAGCCGACGTGGCGTCGCGTTTCCTTCCGTCCGGGGCCGCCCCAAGCCTCCCCAAGTTGAGGGCGTGGGCTGGGCGTGCCGGACACAAAACTGGGCCGCGCCGGACCCAATTCGCGTTTGGGCGCCGCGAGTGGAGATGCTCTAAGGGCAACGCGCCATAGCGCTATGTCATCGGACTTTTCCTGAGTGCACGGTGCACCTGCGCTTATTACATTGCTACGCAGACAATGGACGTGATGTCGCCTTTTGCGTCCTTGCATTCACCCGTCGTCCTCCTTACCTTGTTTGTGCTTATCTTCTCCTTACTCGCCTTCTTCACAAAGAAGCCTCATCCCTCTAGCACCAATGGCGGCAGACCGTTGCCACCGTCACCGTGGGGCCTTCCCATCCTCGGCCACCTCCTACTTCTTGGATCCCTACCGCATAGGAAGCTCCGGTCACTGGCGCAGGTGCACGGTTCGGTCATGCTCCAGCGCCTCGGCGGCGTGCCTACCGTGGTGGCCTCCTCAGCGGCCGCAGCGCAGGAGGTCATGAAGACCCGCAACATGGCCTTCGCGAGCCGTCCCCCGGTGCGCATGGCGGAGCGGCTTTTGTACGGCCGCGATATGGCCTTCGCCCCCTACGGGGAGTACTGGCACCAGGCGCGCCGCGTGTGTGTGCTCCACCTCCTCAGCGCTCGCCGAGTCGGCTCATTCCGCCGCGTCCGTGAGCAGGAGGCGGCCGCGCTGGTCGACCGCGTCCGACGTGTCGCATGTGCCTCGGCTGGCTCGCGTCTTGATGGAAGCGTCGAGGTGAATCTGGCCGACGAGCTCATCTCCTACACCAACGCCGTGATCTCTCGAGCCGCGTTCGGCGACGACGGAGGGTATGGAATCGACAACGGCCTGACGGAGGTGTTCGCGGACTTCGAAGAGCTGCTGGGGACGGCCACGGTGGAGAGTTCGTGCCGTGGCTGGCGTGGGTGACACGCTGATGGGGCTGGATGCCAAATCGGCGCGCATGTGCAAGGTGATGGACGGGCTGATCGAGCGGGTCATCGCCGACCACCGCAAGCGGCGTCTCTGTGGAGGACGGCTTGTTGGCGATGGCGAAGACGATCACCGGGACTTCGTGGACGTGCTATTGGACGTGAGCGAGACGGGAGAGGACGCCGGAGGAGTCGAGTTTGACACGATCGGCATCAAGGCCATTGTCTAGGTACGTAACATGCACACATGACATTTTGCAGTTTTGCATGGTTTGTTTTTTGTTGTTGGTAGTTTTGCTTCGATGTTGATCCTTCAGATGGTCTCAAAGGAACTAGAGGAAAAACTAGATTTGATGTTCCGGATGGAATAAGGCGAAGATATATTATGACTAATCATTACGCTGCCTCCACTGAGACTGAGGCCCAACATCAACATCGCGCTTACGTGCCTGTCTCAGCGACCGTACAGTAGCAATCCGCTATGGTACCAGATTCCTGTATCTTACATTCTTACTCATGCCAAAGTTAGAAATGTGTTACTCTAACTTGCCTTCTTCAAGTCCTTTCAGAAATGGAAAAAACTTGCCTTCTTCAAATCCACATGATAAATTTGTCGAAGAATATATATTTGTTTTTCTTAGTACTTCGACAATCGTAATTCCAAAAGATCGAGTACGTTTGTTTGTTAAAATCTAGGGTTCGAACAACAGGTAATGGATATTCACGAATTTTACCAAGGTTTGGCTCTCTCAAGACGAGATCAAGCTAACTCCTTGATACGTCCAAAACGTATCTATAATTTTTGATTGTTTCATGTTAATATTATGCCTTTGACACTTGTTTTTATATTAAGTTTATGATTTATTTGGACTAACCTATTAATAGTTGCAAAAGTGCACAATGTTCTTGTTTTACTCTTTGATGTGTAGGAATTATCAAAAATACAAGAGGAAACCTTGTTGGAGTCGAATTGGGACTTTCCTGAAATCTGTCTGAAAACTCTTTTTAAATATTGTCACGTTACGGGTCGAAGACGGCGTCAAACGGAAATCTCGCCGAAGACAAAGTTGCAGGAAATTTTCCGCCGAACGTTCTAGACATAAAATTCGCCTGATTCCGAGTCCGGACAACCGAGATAAGTCCGATTTACTGCAAACCTAGATGGGATGACGGGAATCCGAGAAGCTATATAAAGGGAGGAAATCTAACTCGTGGAGAACACTCCACCCACGAATTGCAGCCACCAAAAGCCACGTTTTTGCCTCCCCATGGATCCCATCTCCATGGGGGAGGGCTCCCAAGAAGCCATGAAGGAAGGGGGCTAAGGGGCGGTGCTTCCCCTTGATGCCGGCGGCGCGGGAGGAACCGCCGGCGCCGGCGCCGCCCTGCGCTCCTCGATGTCCCCTTCATCGTCTCCACCACCATCTCCATCACCAACTCCTCCTTGTATTCAGTGGTTCATCCTCCCACAAACCTCTGTACCGTCTTATGTAAACTTGTTGTTTGATGCTATAATATTTATGCTATGATTTATGACATGTTTGTGTAGTTTATTTGTCTTTTGATTGCTTGGTTGAATGTCTTTGGTTCGTTAGAGTTGTATGTTGATATGGTACTGTCCTTTGGTGTCCATTATACTTGTGCGCGCATGGATCAAACATCACGGGGTTAGTAGTATTTGTAAACGAAGGGGGAAGTTCTGCCGGAGTGACAGAAACCTGAGAGCGCGAACCGGTTAGTTACACGTATGGGAGTAAGAGGACCATAAATTAAGGCTATGGTTGGGAAAACTTAATGCATTGTTAGTTTATACGGATGTTTGCTAACAATCCAATCATATAGTACTTGTAATCCCAAGTAGTGGAGTGCATGTATATTTAGCCTCTCCCACATAGAAAACTGCATCGAAGACAATGAACCCGATATATTCGGTAATTAATCTTGGACAAAGCCATCACAATTACCACCACTTTTCCACACTCATGGTACTGTTAGTTTATGGTTACTTAGTGTATTTTATTGCTGCAGCACTAACATTTACTTTCTTGTATTTATTATCTCGCAAAGCTATCTCTCATACCCGTATTGTAGTCTAGTTTATTTCCTAGATAAAGTAAACGTTTAGTGTGCGTAGAGTTGTATCAGTGGTTGATAGAACTTGAGAGAATACTTATCCTACCTTTAGCTCCTCGTTGGGTTCGACACTCTTACTTATCGAAAAGGCTACACGCGATCCCCTATACTTGTGGGTTATCAAGACCTTTTCTGGCGCCGTTGCCGGGGAGCCATAGCGTAGGTGAATATTCTTGTGTGCACTTGTTTGCTTTATCTCTAAGTAATTTTTATTTTCAGTTTTAAGTTGTTCTTTATCTTAGTATGGATAGGGAATGCGAATTAAAAAAATTAGTTGTACTTGTTATCTAAAAACGTTTTCAAAAAGAGAGTGATTGGAAAGATGAGCAATGGTTAAGTGGGGTCGACCTTGAACACTTGTGTTCATGCCTATGAAACCAAAGCAAATCTTTCCATGGAAGCTTCTCATCCAAAAACATGTAAATATTGTGTATATACCTCTGTACATAAAAATAAATGATAATATAATCTCTAGTTAATTGAAAGTTGATAGTTTTACTTTGCTGTCCAGAAACAGATTTTCTGTGCTCCACCGTATAAATGTTTAAAATCACCAGAACGTGATCTTGATCTGAAATTTTTGAGTGCAAAGTAATGCTTATTATCTTTCTTTCATTAGACTAACTTTTTGTATTTGAGTTACGTAGCTGTCTCGAAAAATTCGATCTTCACGACTGTTCAATTTAGACAGATTCCTGTGCTTCACTGTAAAAAATCGTGATAAATCTCAGAATAGTATTTTGACTGAAAATTTTGTGCATAAACCTGAGATTATTATCTGTCTTTCATTAGTTTTAAGTTTTTTGATTTGAGCTACGTAACTATCTCTTTAAGTGTCATCTTTACAGACTGTTCAGTTTTGGCAGATTGTTATGCTTATTTAGTATTGTGCTTATACTCAATGTTTATAATCTTTATTTGATCAATAAATGTTATAAATTGGTTTATACAGTAGTTATCTTAAATTAAACTTGTCAATGCTTGAACATGAGTGGATTTTATTTAATGAGTACTAACCCTACTAATGAGTTTTGTGAAGTTTTATGTGGATGTAGCCTATAAGATCTAATCAATATGGTGATATGAGATGAACAAGAAACACAAGAGCTCAAGCTTGGGGATGTGTAGGTGCATCCAAGAACATATTCAAGAAGATACAATCATCTAAGCTTGGGGATGCCCGAGTCATCCCCCTATTCATCAACTAACATGAGGTTGTCTCGTTCATACTCTATATTACCCGTCCACATGATATGTATTGTCTTAACTTGTATTATAATTGTTTTTATATGTCTTGTTTTACCTTCTTTAGTTTTATTATCTTTATTTGGTTTTTATTGCTTCTTTACTTTCACTTATAAATTCAAAACAACAAAAATATTTTCTTTTCTTTTGCTTCTTTATTTGGTTCTTTCTTTGTATTCTATATAGGTTTTACTTTCGATTTTTATTTAGAGTTTTCCTTGTGTAGCTAGCATGTTTAGGTCTTGCTTAGCCTCTGGTCTTTTAGTTTATCAAAAATAATGTACCAAGTTTTACCCATTTAGCTTAGTTGATACATATGTAAAAAGTGATTTTCTGTTTTCGGTATCTACTGCTCATTGCGCGATTTTTCATATTTTACTGGAAACTCTAAAAATCACGAAAAATTACTGATGTTGTATCACCGAATCCTCTGCATGCACAAAAATTGGCTAAAATTTCGGACATGTTTTAGAGCACCTAAAAATTACGTTTGCCAGCTGCTGTTTTTCTGGACAGATTCTGACTTTTGTTGCAAGAGTGGCCTCTTTGCGTTTTCATTTGATTATTAATGGTTCTTACCTTTCATTTAGAAGTTGGCCATTTAAGCAACCTTTCTGTAACTTAAAAACAAAATTTGATTTGGTTTAATAGCAGCACTTTGGAAATATTATGTATTGCAATAAGTGCCTAGCTAAAAGGCGTTAAAGAAAAGCGCTTATGGGAGGCAACCCATTATTTTTATTTCTGCAATTTTTCTTTTCTTGAGTCAAGGAGTTTGTTTACTTCTGTAGCAACTCCTTTGTATCTTTACTTTCATGCATTGTTGTGCCAAGAGTAGTCTCTAATGATAAGATGTTGCTAAAATTTTGATTGCTGCGCAGGAACAGATTTCTGCTGTTCACTGTACGAAATTCATAAAATCACCAGATTGTGAATTAAATCTGAAATTTTTGTGCGTAATCCTGATATATGTATGCATCTTTCGTTAGTTCAAAGTTTTTCGATCTGAGTAACGTAAGTGCCAAAAAATTCGTCTTTGCGGACTGTTCTGTTTTAGACAGATTATGTCATTTATTTTGCATTCTCTCTTTTACTAGTGTTGAGTGGAATTCTTTTTTGGGTGGAAGAGCTTCACATAACATCAGTGGCAGTAGCTAATGTTTAAAGTAACGGTCATATTGCGTCCTTACAGAACATGTGAGTTTTTGATTGTGCACTAACCCTCTAATGAGATTTACTTTGAGTTTGGTGTGGCGGAAGTTTTCAAGGGTCAAGAGAGAAGAGTGATATAATAGGATTAAGAAGAGTGAAGAGCTTAAGCTTGGGGAGGCTCCCATGGATCTCCCCAGCATATTTCAAGAAGACTCAAGCGTCTAAGCTTGGGGATGCCCAAGGCATCCCCTTCTTCATCGTCAAAATTATCAGGTCATCTCTAGTGAAACTATATTTTAATTCTTTCACATCATATGTGCTGTTCTTGGAGCGTCTGTATCTTATTATTTATTTATCTTAGCATCAAACACCGTTACATTAATAAGTTGATCGTCACATATTTTATTTATCCTCTGTTTTCAATGTTTACTTGGTTAATGGATTATGGATTACTTGTTGAAACTTAAAAATGATGTGTGAATAATACTGTTTAGTAGTTTATGTTTTCTTATGGTTAGTCTCAACTAGCTAATAGTGCATATTATGTTATTTTGATATTAACATGCATTGTCCTGTTCATAAGATGGTATGGAATTGTGGTATCCTCCTCTGAATGATTTACTTGAATCGACTTGGCACATGCTCACACATGTTCATGACTGAAAAATAAAAGTCAATTAAGCCTTGATGATCTATTTTGCCTCAGAGTTTTAGTATCATTTTTATGCCTCCGTTAATTTTATTCTGTCGCAAGTATGATTATGACGGTTATTGCTCTCTTGATTGTCGCTTCCCAGTCTATTGCTAGCCTTCACTGTACTGAGCGGGAATGCTGCTCGTGCATCCAAATCCTAAAACCAAGTTATCCCAAAGAGTCCACTATAAATTCCTATGCATGGTATTTCAAACCATTCCAAGTAAATTTTCATGTGCTACCTTTAAAACCTTCAAAATACTTCTCATTTTGTGACACTGTTTTTAGCTCATGAGGACGTAGTAGTTGGGTTTGTTATCTTCCATACTAAATTAAGTCCCGACTTGCATGCTTCATCTGCTCGTCACTAATTTTGCAAAGAGCTGGTTAGACCATTATAACATCTAAAAAGTAAAATAAAATAGGCACTCCTCCATGGTATGAGATTGTTGGCAGGCACCCGAGGATTCGGTTAGCCATGGTTTGTGAAAGCAAAGGTTGGGAGGAGTGTCATACTATATAAAAGTGCATGCTATAAATGCCTAATATCAATAACTCGGAACCGCTCTCAACTTGTTTAGTATGGAAGATAACAAGAACTCTATTACTGATTCGTTGACAGGAACAACCACCTCTCAAAACATTTTTATTTCTGTTTTAAAAATAAAAAGCTCTAGCACATGTTAATCCCTGCTTCCCTCTGCGAAGGGCCAATCTTTTATTTTTGTTGAGTCATCATCCTTTTTTGAGCACTTCCTCGAGAGCATAACTGTCATTCTTAGTGTAATGTGCTTGTCCCAGAATACGGTTATCTGCGGTATAACTATGATGCTTTTACCTTTGATATCTTTACATCTAGTCTTCACTTGAACTTCAGAGGTGCCTTGGCATTTATGTTTTGCTCCACAATTAAGGGCAAGCGAGATACCACTCTATCATGCTTTATTATGATCATTACAATCTTGTTGATGTTTATAAATTTCATGTTATAAGCTCTTAGTTCGTTGATACTTTTCATTAGGTAACATGATTGCTAAGTTTTATTATCCTTACATCATGCAATTGTTAAAGACCTGATCATAGCATTTACAATCAAAAATTATTTTGTTATCATTTACCTACTCGAGGACGAGCAGGAATTAAGCTTGGGGATGTTGATACGTCCAAAACGTATCTATAATTTTTGATTGTTTCATGTTAATATTATGCCTTTGACACTTGTTTTTATATTAAGTTTATGATTTATTTGGACTAACCTATTAATAGTTGCAAAAGTGCACAATGTTCTTGTTTTACTCTTTGATGTGTAGGAATTATCAAAAATACAAGAGGAAACCTTGTTGGAGTCGAATTGGGACTTTCTGAAATCTGTCTGAAAACTCTTTTTAAAGATTGTCACGTTACGGGTCGAAGACGGCGTCAAACGGAAATCTCGCCGAGACAAAGTTGCAGGAAATTTTCCGCCGAACGTTCTAGACATAAAATTCGCCTGATTCCGAGTCCGGACGGCCGAGATAAGTCCGATTTACTGCAACCCTAGATGGGATGACGGGAATCCGAGAAGCTATATAAAGGGAGGAAACCTAACTCGTGGAGAACACTCCACCCACGAATTGCAGCCACCAAAAGCCACGTTTTTGCCTCCCCATGGATCCCATCTCCATGGGGGAGGGCTCCCAAGAAGCCATGAAGGAAGGGGGCTAAGGGGCGGTGCTTCCCCTTGATGCCGGCGGCGCGGGAGGAACCGCCGGCGCCGCCCTGCGCTCCTCGCTGTCCCCTTCATCGTCTCCACCGCCATCTCCATCACCAACTCCTCCTTGTATTCAGTGGTTCATCCTCCCACAAACTCTGTACCGTCCTATGTAAACATGTTGTTTGATGCTATAATATTTATGCTATGATTTATGACATGTTTGTGTAGTTTATTTGTCTTTTGATTGATTGGTTGAATGTCTTTGGTTCATTAGAGTTGTATGTTGATATGGTACTGTCCTTTGGTGTCCATTATACTTGTGCGCGCATAGATCAAACATCACGGGGTTAGTAGTATTTGTAAACGAAGGGGGAAGTTCTGCCGGAGTGACAGAAACCTGAGAGCGCGAACCGGTTAGTTACACGTATGGGAGTAAGAGGACCATAAACTTAAGGCTATGGTTGGGGAAGCCTTAATGCATTGTTAGTTTATACGGATGTTTGCTAACAATCCAATCATATAGTACTTGTAATCAAATAGTGGAGTGCATGCATATTTAGCCTCTCCCACATAGAAAACTGCATCGAAGACAATGAACCCGATATATTCGGTAATTAATCTTGGACAAAGCCATCACAATTACCACCACTTTTCCACACTCATGGTACTGTTAGTTTATGATTACTTAGTGTATTTTATTGCTGCATCACTAACATTTACTTTCTTGTATTTATTATCTCGCAAAGCTATCTCTCATACCCGTATTGTAGTCTAGTTTTTTTCTAGATAAAGTAAACGTTTAGTGTGCGTAGAGTTGTATCAGTGGTTGATAGAACTTGACAGAATACTTATCCTACCTTTAGCTCCTCGTTGGGTTCGACACTCTTACTTATCGAAAAGGCTACACGCGATCCCCTATACTTGTGGGTTATCACTCCTTCCTTTAAATTTTATTGATATGGAGATCACGAATACACGGTTACAATGGGAGGATCTCGACGAGTTATACATGCAACTAGGCGAGATGAACAATCTAGCGTTTATGGCTATATAGTGGGTGGTGATGATGGGTAGGTGTGTCGGGATAGTTCGGGTGTTGGTTGTTTGGCCCCTTCTTCCGTTGTGATTTTCTCAGGTGTTGGGCGTCTTTTCAGCGTATGGGGAGAGCTCCGTGTTTTGTAGCCAGTTGTTCGTGAGATATTTCATATATTGTCTTGTTGGCATAACGATGGAAACAACACGCCATTTACCTTCACATTGAAGGTGATGGAGGCAAACACATTTCATCACAACCGACCCCACTCTTCCGCATACCCTAGCTCCTAAATAATACTAAGTAGGTACCACTCATGTAGTCATAAGCCTTCCTTATATCTAGTTTTATCGCACACCAGCCTCGCTTGCCTTTATTTTGACGCATCGAATGAACCCACACATATGATGTAATCACATTATCATGATAAGCCTCCCCGGTAAAACCATGCTTTGCACTTTAAAAAATATCATAAAAAATCTCTCTTAACCGGTTAAATAGAACATTAGAACAAAGCTTGTAAATGACATTACAAAGTGAAATTGGTCTATATTGAATAATATTTCTAGAATTCTTCACCATATCCCTTCAGCGCCATGGTCCGGCAGGCACTGCTAGATTGGATTGGGGACCATATGTCACATGCCCTGGGCTGCTGGGCACTGTCTCGGTTAATTCCTGGTTGGTAGGCGTCCTGACTCTTGAAACTACTCTCTTTTTTTGCGGGGGACTCATGAGACTACCTGACAAGGTGGGAGCTACTGCTAAATCTTCAAGGCCAAAGGAATGACCTACGTGGAGTTCGCACAACTCGGTGTCGAGGACATTACCCAGTCCGCACTCGTCCATTTGAAATTTATGGGCAATGTTCCTCTCACAAACACTCCTTCCTTTGATTGTCCGTGAATAAATTCTGTCCATCTTAGGCAGCACCTGGTCAAGAAAAAAAATGTAGTACTGTATATAGTATTGATCAATACGTAAAATGTGGGTCAATAGCGCCGTTTTGGCTCCCGGGAGCATATGCTCCTGGTATTTTCAAAAAAAAATCAAAATTTGAAAACTTATCAAAAAAATCTGAAAAAAATCAATTTCTGACAGGAAATTTGTCATTTTTGTACAGGGCGCGTACGATGTCATTTCGGCGCGAAACAAAACACGGTGGTGCGTACCATGATCAGGTACGTGCATGATTTTTTTCAGATTTTTTTGATAAGTTTTCAAATTTTGATTTTTTTTTGAAAATACCGGGAGCATATGCTCCCGGGTGCCAATGCAAATTTCCGGTCAATATGCATTTATAATTGCAGCACTGCAGCATATCTTATGATCTGATCATCATTTTGCGTGTGGTACTCATAAACTTCTCAAACCCGTTATCAGTTCTAGGGTATAATATCATGTACAGTCACCCAGTATCAGTCTCTATGCATGCAATTCCTTGGCACAACATGTGCGTTGTGTGGGCCCAATTTACTGGTGTTAATTTGACAATTTACCAATTCTCTGGAGGTGACCGTGTTCATTTTCAAGTGTGAACAATGTCTAGCTTGAATCCTGCTGATCTGTTGACATTTTGGACGAGAAATTAAGATATGTATGCAAGAGAGTAGATATTTCTAACTCCAAGATCCAGTGATCCATTTATTTTAAAATATTAAAATCATATATACAAGTTTCAATTTTTTGAAATGAACTGCATGATATCAATGATTTATCCCACAAACGTACAAATTTCATTTTGAAATAGTTTATATTCAAAGCTACACAAAATAACTAAATGCACGGATCTGAGTATACACTTTCAAATCTCTAAAATATGCAAGAATGTTGCCATTTTCGTGTTGCCCGTAATATAAACAATTTCACAGTGCAATTGTATGCTTATATATATGATGCATCATTGATTACATCCTGAATTTTTTCTCCGATTCTTTTTAAAACTTGCAAATATAGTTTTCATTTTTTTAAACATGACTTTTCGCATTATTTGAATCGTTGCGACACATTTGCCGTCTCTGTTAACGTCAGCGCCCGTGCACGTGTCCAGATGCCAAACCTACCATACCTCATGGAGCCATCCAGATATAGTAGCCGAGCAGCGACATCTCACCTGTATATCTAATCTAGGTGCATTTTGCGTGCGGTACTCGTGGACTTCTGAAGTCGTGATACTGTATATAGCGTAGCCTGTCATGTGCGATTATAAATTTTGGAGTCAAGCAACGCGTAATTCTTCAGAAGCAAAATAGTAGACTCGCATCAACTACATAAACATAAAGAGAGTGCTTCATGCTTGCTAGCTACACAGGCATGGCCGTCTCGTCACTCTTTGCTCTCTGGCACTCGACCATCCTCCTCATTGCCCTGCTCGTGCCAATCTTCTCCTTCCTTATCCTCTTCTACACCAAGAAGAAGAAGGTTCCTCCATACTACAGCAATGGCGGTCAGCTGCTGCCTCCGTCGCCGCCGGGTCTTCCCATACTCGGCCACCTCCTTCTTCTTGGATCCCAGCCGCACCGGAAGCTCCGCTCGCTGGCTGAGGCGCACGGTCCGGTCATGCTCCTGCGCCTCGGCCGCGTGCCCACCGTGGTGGCATCCTCTGCCGCCGCTGCGCAGGAAGTCATGAAGACTCGCGACCTGGCCTTCGCGAGCCGTGCCCAGATGCGCATGGCCGAGAAGCTCCTCTACGGCCGGGACATGGTGCTGGCGCCCTATGGCGAGTATTGGCGCCAGGCACGCCGCGTGTGCGTGGTCCACCTCCTCAGCGCGCGCCGCATCCTCGCCTTCCGCCACGTCCGGGAGGAGGAGGTCGCCGCGCTGCTCGACCTCGTCCGCCGCTCGCCGGGCGGCGCCGTGAACCTGAGCGACATGCTCACCTCCTACTCCAACGCCGTCATCAAGCGTGCTGCGTTCGGTGACAGGGACTACGAGATCGACGGCAACGATAGCGGAGAGAAGCTGAGGAAAGTGCTCGACGACTTCGAGGAGCTGCTGGGAACGCCCACGGTGGGGGAGTTCGTGCCGTGGCTGGCATGGCTGGACACGTTGACAGGGCTGAATGCCAAGGCGACGCGCACGTTCGAGGCGCTGGACGGGTTGCTCGAGCGGGTCATCTCGGGCCACCGCCAGCGGCGTCTCGCGGGCGGGCGGCTGGTCGGCGACGGCGAGGACGATCAGCGGGACTTCGTGGACGTGCTGTTGGACGTGAACGAGACGGGAGAGGAGGCCGGTGGAGTCCGGTTCGACGAGATCCGCATCAAGGCCATTATGCTGGTAAGTGCGTTTGTTCCTGCGTGTATTTTTTCTCAACACACACACATTACAAATACGGAGTATACAACAATCAGCTCGATCGATCATGCACGTAGGCAGTTAACTGTTTTGGTAATTCACCCCTGCACAAATTAACCGTAGAAGCTAGTCGAAGTGCAAACAGGTCAGATATACATGAAGCGCTGACTGTGTGTCATCATCACTTCCGTTCCCATGCGGTGATAGAAAAAGCTTTGCTGCTTCTGGTCCCAAGCAATGCTTTAGGCCAGCATGAGGTCGGGCCTGGCTCGCCAGCTGCAAAACCAGGCCACGCGTTTGTTTACGTGCAGATAAAATTTTGACCCACACGCGGCTTAAATCAGTGCTCAGCCAGGCCTAGTGGAACTGCCGAATCGGTAGTTTCCCTGGAGACAGGCTCTGCAGCTGCAAAAGCAAGCACTCGGCGTGCAAGCTTTCTCTCACTCTCCCTTTGCTAACCGTGCCGCCCGAGGGGCGCCGCCGACCGCCGCCTGGCCCTGCTGGCCTCGCGCCAGGCCGTCGCGCGCCCATGCCGCCGGAGGCCTACTGGCCGTCCGCGACTGCCGCACGCCGCGCGACACCCGCGCTCGTCGTGCCCGGCTGTGTCGCACGCTTGCCGGCCTCGCCCCGCGCCCGCCCATGCCCGACTACGCCGTCGGCCGCCGCGTCCGCGCGTGCCGTGCTCCGCCGCCCCGTGCGCGTGCGGCCCCCTGGCCTTGTTGGTCGCCGGTGCGGTCCTCCTCCTGCTGGCCGGCATCACCATCACGGGCGTTGTGGTGGCACTTGTCTTCCTCGGCCCGCTGGCCCTCCTCACCAGCCACATCTGGGTGCCCTTTGCGCCCGCGCTCTTCGTCGTCGGCTTCACGGCCCTTTCCGCGGTCGGCTTCGCCATGGCCGCGCTCGCCACGGGGACCTGGGCGTACCGGTACCTCATGGGGCGGCACCCCGTGGGGCGTGGGCGCCGACCGGGTGGACCGCGTCCGCAACCGGCGCGCGAGTACGACAGGTACCTCAATACCCGGGTCAAGGATGTCGCGCTGCAATAGCAAGCGCTCGACGAGTAGTGCCCTGTCACCTCCGCCGCCGCTGACCTCCCGCAATCGCCGATGTCTTTCACCGGCCACCTGCGTTGCCCCAGCCCGCGCCGGTGCGGTGCTCGTCGCTCGTCATGGATAGGTCACAAGTTTCGTCGTCGTCGAGTTTCGCCGCCATGCCGCGTTTTCGCCGTCAAACTCTGACTCCGCCATGCTGCGTCGTCATCCTACTCGCCGCGCGTCATTGGTTGTCAGTAGAGCTGTCCAAGTGTGGTGCTAGGTGGTAACTTCACCCATGCGCAAATAGGTGAGACTAACCAAGTTTTGTATTCAACCAAACAAAGATGGGTTGTTATCTCAATCCATGCCACGTTTTTTGCTGCACCCTACCAAACTAACCACACAACACGGCTCAAGCCTCGTATTAGCTCATCGGGGCTCTCTGGAGCCTGCCCACATGGAGCCAAAAAATAGATGATAGATGCTGCCTACCAAACGCGCCTTAGGCTCCGTTTGGAACAAAGGAAAAGCATGGGAATTTTAAAGGCTATGATTCGTATAGGAAAACCTCATGTGGTGCTGCTTGGAACAAAGGAATAGTAATCTAAGATTCCTATAAAATTCTTATGAAATAGGCCATTTTATAAGGAATTTTGGTGGAAAACTAACATGGAGTCTCACCTCATGTTTTCATCTCCTTGTATCTACAATTTATGTGTTTTCCTATGTGATATCCAAACCACGCGTTTCAGGATACATTACAATATCTCAACTCTTGTATACGTTTGATTTCCTGCGTTTCAAACGGGGCTCATTTGATTCAAAGGAATATCGTAAGATTTTTGGAGGATTCAATCCTATATGAAATTTTCCTATCTTGCTTGTATGATTTGTAGGATTGGATCCTATAGGAAATTTTCCTAAAAAATCATTTGTACTACTTCTCATAGGAATTCTAACATCCACTCTAAGTTCTTTTTAAATTCATTTGAAGGAATCAAACAAACTTTCGTACATAGAAAATCCTATAAGATTCGAGTGTGCATGACATTGCAATCATATACTTTTCTATTCATATGTCTTTTCTATCCTACGAATCAAAGAGTGTTGTTTAGTTGGCCGCTTGCTGAATACGCAGGAAACACTGCTCCCACGTCCCACGCGCCCCCACATCATGACCATCGACCCACTGGAGATTCGGATACAACATATCTTATCTGGCATATTTCCGTATCTTGATGCATAGTTGATCGTGTATTTGAATTCTACATTTAGATAGGTAGTCCTAACATATTGACTATATTGACCACAGTTTTTAATTTCAGACAGTTTTTGCAAAACTCAATAAGTGCAAGCAGACCCTCATAGTTGATCCATAGTCTGTCAGTTATTGCCAATATACCTCCCGTGCTAACACGTACACTTAGCCATACAATTTCCCTCTTAGGTGATTTAAAACTTAGCTCTGATATTCAAATGGTTATTTAATTAGTGACAACATTCTATAAGAACAAAGTTTAAATATAATATTAAAAAAATACACAAAATATATTTTTCATGTTTTTCAAATTTACCCTGTATTTTATTCAGAATTTTGCTTATATTTTTAATACTCGATGGAGTAAAAATTGTTGAATATAAATATAATGCCTAGTCTCTTTCTATCAGTTCGGACTTTTGATTTAGATGGCTAGTGCAGCAGTTGTATAAAAATTAATGTCTTCGAATATTGAACATAATAAAAGGGACATAAAAACATTCATCATTCTTCTCTCACGATTAGTAATTAATTAATTTTTTAACATGGAACAATTTTTCTATATTTAGATATTCGAAAAAAAGGCTTTGTTGTTGTTGTTGTTGTTGTAGATATTCGAAAGTTTTTGTAATGTTCAAAAAAAATATTCTGCCAATATATTTTGAGAGAATATCCCCCAACATTGAAAAGTGAATAAACGATTTAATATTTCAAATTTCTACATTCTAAAAGATTCATTATGTTACCTATATACTAGAATTGAATCCCAATAGGAAATCGCTAAATTAACAAATAAGGAAACACCATTAAGTATACTCATTTATTAAAGTTCGTATTCAAAGCATGTTTTGGTGGCATATCAAGAGTTCAGACCTCCTTTCAAGCAAGCAATTTTCTTTTCATTTTTTCTTCCCAATCACTATTGGCTAATTTATTATAATGCGTAGGCACTTCTAAGTACTGCCTCCATCACAGTTTATAAGGCATAATACCAAAAACAAAAAATCTCAAGAGTTAGGCACAATTTAGTTAATTAATGCTCAATTAAAGGAGAGGAAACCGCGCCGGCCCTACCTAGAAAATACCCCTATTGGCCCATTATTAGCAATAAAGTACTCACTGCATTTATATTTGACATCGATCTCTACCAAAATAAGGCACAAAACGAGAATATTAATGCGTCATATGATGTTTCCTTCGCTCTATAGCCATTCACCTAGATCCAAGAGAATTGCAAATTATGTCTTATGAACTGTGATGGAGGGAGTATCTAAAATGAAAATCGCCAACCTTATAAGTTAGGGAGTGTCGACTGTTTTTTTCTTCTCAAGTGTCATCTCAGAAAATATAACTGTAGCGAAATTTAGTGTAGAGAAAGAAAAAAAGTGCAACTGTGGAGTTACACTTTTTTCTGAACTAGATTTAAATTATGGCCTCACTATTCTGAAAGTCACTGAGACTTTAAAAACAGTCGAATGAGAATTAGCAAATCTCTAAAAGTCAAGCAAGTACGAGGATATGAAAAGTAAAAAACTGAGATGTAAATCTGAAGAAGTGTAACCTGACCTGCTGCCCATGATCACACAGGATATGTTCGCAGCTGCCACCGACACAACCTACACGACTTTGGAATGGGCCATGGCGGAGCTCATCAACCACCCGTCCGAAATGCACAAGGTCCAGGTCGAGATCCGCGCAGTCGTCAATGGCGCCAGCCACGTCAACGAGGACCACCTCGAGCAACTTCGCTACCTCAGGGCGGTGATCAAGGAGAGTCTCCGGCTGCACGCGCCTCTGCCGCTCCTCCTGCCCCGGGAGACGCTCGAGGACACGGAGCTGCTCGGCTACCGCGTGCCGGCGCGGACGCGCGTGGTGATCAACGCGTGGGCCGTTGGCCGCGACCCGGCGACGTGGGAGCGCGCCGAGGAGTTCGTGCCGGAACGGTTCGTCGACGGCCCGGCAGAGTACGGCCAACTGGGGCAGGACTTTAGCTTCGTGCCGTTCGGCGCCGGGCGGAGAGGGTGCCCAGGGGTCGGGTTCGCGGCGGCGTCCATGGAGCTTGCGCTAGCGAACCTGCTGTACCATTTCGACTGGGAGCTGCCGAACGGGGCGTCGAAGCTGGACATGAGCGAGCTGTTTGGGCTGTCTGTGCGGCTCAAGGCGCCGCTGCATCTTGTTGCTAAGCCGTGGTCTCCTTGAGCGGCGCGCGTGGCTTGCTTGCTTGAAGATGTAGTGCTACCTTCCATGGCTGATTGCTGTACTGTATAGTGTTGTACCATCCTATACGTTATACCGTTGTACGTGGACGATGGACTACATATACAACGTGAGTTTGGAACTCTCACGTAAAGTTTACCTCCACCAAATAAATATTACATATGTATATTTTTTTTTTGAAGTTTTAAAATATTAATTAAGCAATAGAGTTCTTACAATCAAGCATCAGGGCTTCCGACACGCAGGAAGGAAGTACCCCATGCGAAACACCACACTCAAGCTTACCAAGCTGCGCCAAACCCTGCGCCACACGATTACTAGGCCTAGATATCTGCCTCAGTGTCACTTCAGGCAGGAGTTGCAGCAATGCTCGAGCTTCAAGGAATAAGCTCCAGTGGCCCGATTGATCTCTGACAGAGGAGTTTAGGACGCCAATCACCCTAGCGCAATCAGACTCAATGACACACGCATCATGAGCATTAGCAGCTAGGTATCTGAGCCCCTCCAGGATTGCTCACACCTCACCTTCTTGCGCTACGAAAAGAGACTTTCAGTCGACGATCTGCTTTCTTGTCTAGTATAATTCTTGCGTGGGGAGATGTGTCTCACGAAGCGGAGGCCTGTGGCGACAGGCGACGCGCGCGGCGACTGGAACTTCTTCCCGGAGGCGACAGGGGTCGCGGAGGGCGGTGGGTCGCCCTCCCATGCTCCGGCGAAGCGCGGTGGCAGAGAGCGACGGCGCAAGGGGCGTCGGAGCTCGAGGGCGCTCTCCGTGGCAAGGGACGACGCAGAGCTTGAAGTGGAGGAGGTCAGCAGCCGTGGGGGCTCGCCGTGTGCACCGCGAGGGGTGGTCACGCTGGGGTGTTTCCTGCCGGCGTCGCTGGGCTTGGAGGGGCGCGCCGGGCTGGATTGCGAGTCCTCGCCATCGGAGGCTCGGGATTTTCTGGGGCAGGTCGGCGTGGAGCCGGTGCTGCCAAGGTCAGAAGAGTTCCCGCCGCTGCCGCAGGGGCGTGCTGGCCAGGGTGTGGTCCTCCCAGCCGCAGGGGTGGCCGGAGGACGGGAGCTGTGGGTCGGTTCGTTGGCGGTACCAATCCCGGCGGCGGCGCGAGGGGCGGCGCCGCCATCGCGGGGGACGGCGGATGGCGAGGGAACCCTAGGGTTGGATGCGGGGGCGTCGCAAGCCTTGGTGGGCCGCGAGGCGGCTGTTGGGCCGAGGTGGGCCAAGGACAACAGAGCGAGTTGGGGTTTGCAGGTGCAGGGCCCAGGCGGGGCAGGCGAGTCTGAGGTGGACCGGTGGTCCAACTGGCAGTCGGTAAACGGAAGCCCAAGGCCCAGGGAGCCCACGGTTGAGGATGGCTCTAGCCAGGCGAAGCGGCTATTTAAGTGGAGGTGGCTCCTCCCGGGAGCCCTAGACTGCGCGTTAGGGTTTCCGGCCTCTGACCTAGAAGTGCGCCGCCACAGACACAAAGCAAAGAAGCTCGTGCGTGCGCCTCCCAGTTCCTCCGCTCCGGCCTCCTTCGTCTTGGTGGACATGGACCGCGAGTGGGATCGGGACCGGCGGGGCAAGCGTGGCTACGACGCTGTGGGTCGAGGGGGTGACCGCCTGCGTGGGGGGGGGAGATCTGAGGACAAGGCTGGATCGCGAGCAGCGGGAGCGAGAGCAAAGAGAGAGAGAACGGCGGGACAGAGAGGCAGGGTTAGCAAGAAGGGAGGAGGAAAGAAGGGAGGAAGACAGAGTCAGAAACCAGCTTCTGCAGAACTCGCGAGGGCGCGATGCCGGCCAAGGGGGCTACAGGCGCAACTACAGGGCGGGAGGGCCGCCTTCTGTGGCGCCGACGGGGGGGGCCTCGTCGGGGGCCACGGACAACTCGAAGATCATCTGCTACAAGTGTGGGCAGACAAGCCATATCCAGGCGGACTGCAAGGAGGACCCTTTTTGTGTGCAATGTGACAAGAAAGGGCACTTCACGGCGATGTGCCCTGTTGGGGCTAAGGGAGCCATGCCATTCTGGGATGGTTTTGGAGTGGAGGGCCAGGGGTTCTTTGGGGTCTCGATCCCGGAGGACAAACTTGACAAGCCGTCGGCTAATCTGGCGAAGGTGGTAATTGAAAAGGGGAATATCACAGAGGATGAGCTAGACTTTGAGTTCAAGGAGCTGGTGAATGAGAAGTGGGATTGGCAAGTCCGTCAGCTAAGCAACAATGAGTTCACACTTGTGTTTCCTTCCAAGGAGCTGCTGCGGATGGCGACCCGGGGGGGCGGGGTCACTCTTCCGTTTACAGAGTTCCATGCGGTGGTGTCAGAGCTCCAGGGGGACCCTCTGGCCACGGAGACTTTGGAGGTGATCTGGGTTCGGCTACACGGGGTACCCGGCCCTCTGAGAGTCGAGCAGACTCTGCTGGGTTCTACGCTGGAACTGGGAGTGCCTCTTGAAGTTGATACGTCGACCCTAGCCGAGGAAAAGGCGCCCATCCGCATGAAGTTTGGCTGCAGGAAGCCCGTCCAGCTCAAGGCTTTTATCACTCTCTTTGTCAACCTATCAGGCTACAAGATCAGAGTTGAGAGGGTGGCAGCAAGGGTGGCAGGGCTCAGCCTCCTCCGGAAGTGCAAAATGTGACCTCTTTGGAGCTGCCGAAGACGATGTTCTCTCAATACGGGTCTAACCTGACACCAGATGGAAATGTGTTCCAAACTTTGGGGGCGATTGTGGTGGCGGCGAGTGTGCCAGCGCAGACTGCTACTATTTCTGAGGCTCTGCCGTGCTCAAACCTCAGTGATTCAGTGTTGAACCTGCCTATTGTTGCAGCGGAAGAAACAGGGCTCAAGACGTCGGCAGAGGCTGATTCATCTCGGACTAGAGAGTGGCGCAGCAAATTGAACCAAGACAGGGCAGCTAGAGTGAGGGCGGAGGATGAGAGTGAGGGGGTGGATGAGTCGGGAGGCGGCGAGCGTACGGCTCCATCTCCGTCTACTGCTCTGGGAGCTTTCTGGACGGCTCCGGTGGTGCCGGAGCTCGCTGCGGTGGTGTCGCGGGGACTCAGGTCCAAGGCCGCGCCGGTGGAACTGCTGCGCAAGAGTGGCTGTGGGGACGGCGACTCGGAGGTCCTGATGATGGACAAGGCGGTGCGTCGCACGGAGGAAAAGAACAAATCTTCAGGGAAGAAAAAGGCCAAAGGTACAAATCTCGACCCGATCTTTGCTATTCTCCAAGATCTCCCAGATGCACATTTGCTTTCGGTAGCTTCGGATAGTTGTGTGCTTTTTCCCTCCTCGGGTGGCCAAGCCGCCGAGGCCTTGTCGTTGATTAGGGAAAACGAGTTGGCGCAGGCCGCTCTTGCAAGCACACGGGTCAGGCTGGAGCAAGAGCAGGCGTTGGCGAAGGCAAAAGAGAAAGAGGCGGAGATAACCCTGCATACTGAGGGAGGGCCCTCTGGATCCACAGCAGGGGCTGTGGATCCCAAGTCAGGGAACGAGGCGTCGGGGCGGTCGCCCTCCCCACCCAAGGCGTCAACTAGAAGAAGAGCTAAATCGGTAGCGCCGCAGGGGCGGCGCCCAGCAACCCGCCTAGCACGGGCTCAAGGCTTGGTGATCTAATGCGTATCCTCTTCTGGAACATTCGAGGGTTTGGTCGCGCGGAGCGCCGAACCCTGCTGAAAGAACTACTCCGCAAACACAACATAGACATCATTTGCATTCAAGAAACTATTAAGCAAGAGTTTACTGATCTCGAACTTCAAAGCTTGGAGGTAGGGGAGAAATTTTTCTGGTGTTGGCTGCCAGCAGCGGGTCACTCCGGCGGTATTCTGGTGGGCTTCAAAGATAGTGCGTTCGAAGTCGAGAGTACCGACAGGGGTCGGTATTTTCTGAGCGCAAACATCCTTCACAGGGCGCTTAACAAGCCAATGACTTTCATTGGCATTTACGGGCCAGCTAACCATGTAGATTCGGCCAACTTCCTTGACGAGGTGTCAATGAAGGTGGCAAGCTGCAACTTCCCGGTCCTCATGGGTGGGGACTTTAACTTGTTGCGTGGGGCGCGTGACAAGAACAATGATAGACTGAATTGGCCAAGGATTGACCTGTTCAACACCCACATTGCTCGGTGGGCTCTTAGAGAAATTCAGCGCTCGGGGGCGCAGTACACCTGGTCCAACAAGCAGCGCAACCCGGTCCGTTGTGTTCTGGACAGATTGTTCATTGCCCCGGAGCTAGATGCTCTGTTCCCCGATCATCGCTTTGCGCCGAAACTAGCCTTGGGTCAGATCACACGCCACTAATCTTTTGCTCCGGGGAGGGGGTGTCGGTTAAAAGCAACCGCTTCTTCTTTGAACTGGGGTGGTTTGAAGTAGAAGGGTTCCTAGACTTAGTGAAGAGCATCTGGCAACGACTCGCTGAGAGGGCAGGGGGTCGGGATATTCTGGACTGGTGGAATCATATGTCTGGCGGGCTGAGGCAATACTTGAGGGGCTGGAGCAAGAACATGGGCCGGGAGGCCAGAGTGAAGAAATCGGCGTTAGTGGCCCAGATTGCTCAGCTTGATGCTAAAGCCGACGCGTCAGGGCTTGAAGAGGATGAGTGGATGTTTCGTTACCATCTGGAAGAACAACTGTTGCAGATCTATAAGGTGGAGGAAGAGTACTGGCGGCAGAGAGGGAGAGTGCGCTGGACGCTGCAGGGGGACGCAAATACAGCGTACTTCCATGCTGTGGCTAATGGTAGAAGAAGGAAATGCATAATCTCGTCCTTGGTGACGCCGGCAGGTCCTATTTCTGACCCAAGGCTCATTCAAGAGCACGTTACGAGTTCTACAGAGAGTTGCTGGGGTCCGAGGCGGATAGGTGCTTAGGGTTAGCCACCAACACTTGGACCGAGGGGGCCCGAGTGTCGGATGCGGAAAATGAATCACTTATGCGAACTTTCTCTGAGCAAGAGCTCGACAGCATCCTAGCAGACATGAAATCTAACACTGCGCCAGGCCCGGACGGGTTCCCGGTGTCCTTCTTTAAGAAATTCTGGCCACTGTGCAGACAAGGGGTCTTGCATATGCTAAATGACTTTATGCTGGCAGGATTCACGTGTCTAGATTGAACTTCGGCATCTTATCGCTAATTCCGAAAATTCCGGGGGCGGATCAAATTTCTCAGTTCAGGCCAATTGCCCTCATCAACGTGGTCTTTAAAATCATAACGAAGGCAATGGCTGCCCGTCTGGACCCAGTTGCCAACAGAGTGATCAGCCCCACTCAAACTGCTTTTCTCAAAGGGCGTTGCATTCTTGACGGGCGTTGGCTCTGCTGGAGGTTGTGCATGAGTTGAAGTCCAAAAAGCTTGGTGGCATCCTGTTGAAACTTGACTTTGAAAAGGCTTATGACAGAGTGAATTGGTCGTTTCTCATCGAGGTTCTGCGTCGGAAAGGGTTCGATGCAGGCTACATCCATAGGATTCAGCAATTAGTGTCTGGTGGTCAAACGGCGATCTCAATCAACGGTGTGGTGGGGCCATACTTCCGCAACAAGAGAGGGGTGCGTCAAGGGGACCCCCTATCTCCGATTCTGTTCAACTTTGTGGTGGAGGCCCTAGCTGCAATGCTGTCCGCAGCAGGGGCTGCTGGACATATTAAGGGGGTAGTCCCGCACTTGATTCCAGGGGGAATTTCGCACCTCCAATACGCGGATGATACCCTAATCTTGATCCAGAAGTCTGATCTGGACATCGCGAATCTCAAGTTCCTGTTGCTTTGCTTTGAAAACATGTCAGGTCTAAAAATTAACTTCCATAAAAGTGAGGTGTTTGTGCTGGAGGAACCCTTAGAGGAGCAGCAAAGAGTGGCCAACATGCTTAATTGCAAATTAGGTTCCTTCCCTTTTATTTACCTAGGGCTCCCGATCTCTGACCGTAAGTTAACGGTGGAACAATGGAACTTTCTCGTGCAAAAGCTGGCGGGGAAGGTGGAGGTGTGGATGGGTAGATTGCTTTCCTCGGGTGGAAGGCTGATCCTCTCCAATGCTTGTCTCGATGCGCTGCCAATATTTGCGATGGGGCTGTTTTTGTTGCAAGACGGGGTTCATGCGAAGTTCGATGCGGTTAGGGCAAGATTCTTCTGGGAAGGCTCGGGACCGAAGCGCAAGTACCACTGGATTAATTGGCCAGCGGTTTGTCGTCCCAAAGACTGTGGGGGTCTTGGGCTTACAAATACCAAAAACATGAACATAGCGCTGTTGCTTAAGTGGGTCTGGAAACTGTACAATGAGGACGGCTCAGTTTGGCATGCTTTGGTTCGCGCCAAGTATCCGGAAGCTGACAATGTCTTTGCCACGACAACCCAGGGGGGTTCTCCTTTCTGGCGAAGCATTCACAAGATCAAAAAGTGGTTTAAGCTAGGGGCAAGGCACCATCCCAGAGATGGGGGACG
The DNA here is from genome assembly GCA_947311845.1 of Poa pratensis. Lineage (NCBI taxonomy): Eukaryota > Viridiplantae > Streptophyta > Magnoliopsida > Poales > Poaceae > Poa > Poa pratensis. The sequence continues at coordinate 142,285,374 of CAMZMU010000074.1, read as the reverse complement.
GACTGCGTTCTGGTTGGATTGGTGGCAGGGCGATAGGCCTCTCAAAGAGTCCTTTCCTCGGCTGTTCGCTGTTGTAGTAACCCCAACATCTCGGTGGCGGAGGTGTTTGCGCCGCATACGGTTGGTATCACGTTTCGTAGGTCGCTGGATCAGGAAGCTATGCTCAGTGGAATGCGCTGCTCACGGCGCTCGATGACTTTGCGCTTCAGGAGGGGTCGGACGCGGTCAGCTGGGCGCTGGAACCGTCCGGTACTTACTCGGTATCATCTATGTACCACATCATGTCCTCAGGTGCAACTGTGGCGCATGCGCGGGACATCTGGGGGGCCAGACTACCGCTGAAAATTAAAGTCTTCACCTGGCAGCTGGCCTTGGATCGACTGCCAGCGGGGAAACAATTGGCGGAGAGACAGGGGCCCTCGAATGGTCGATGTAGGATGTGTGGGGAGATTGAAGATGCGACTCATATCTTTTTCTCGTGTGCGCTGGCGAAGCTAGGATGGAGTGTGGTTCGGCAGCTGCTTGGGTGCAGCTGGGCGCCGACCAACTTCCCTCAATTCCACGCGGTTATCCAACAACTTTTAGGACAGAGACGCAGACTAACTTGGGTGTTGGTCTCGGTGCTTTTCTGGGCATTGTGGGTTACTCGCAATAAACTTGCTATTGAAGGAACTGTTCCAAAACATGCCTCTGATCTTATTTTCAAAACCATGATGTTTCTTCAGATGTGGGCGAATCTCGCAAAGGAGCAGGACAAGGAGGCGCTCCAGGGACTTGCCACAGGGCTAAAGGCGATCTACACCGCTCTCAAGCCAAGAAGTGATCAGTAGCTTCACGTCTATTTCCTTAGCCCAGCCTGTTGGGGAGTTGGTCGACCCCGGTATCTTCCTTTTCGTGCTTGCACTTCTAGGCGAAGCTGTATGCCTCAGCTGCTGTAATATCGTGTTGTGGACTTGCTTGCTTTATTAATTTAAAGCAGGGCTGTTGCCTTTTTTCTAAAAAAAAGGGCCTTCCAGATACTCTGATCGCCCTCAGGTTCAGCACTAGTCTGTCCGCGTCCCATGTTCTCTCAGGATTCCGCTTTGCTGCAAGCCTAACCTGTATGCACTCCGCACATTGAACACTCCTGTCCTCTCAGGATTCCACGAGAGGAAATCATCCGTTATCCTACTAGAGAGCTTGATTTGGAGGATCGCCGCCGCATCGTGGGGAAAGAAATACTTCCTGATACTTGGCACATCCCAGCTATGGGTTACAGGATCAATGAGCTGTGAAACCCACTTCAGCCGGCACCGCTGCTTCATGCCTGAACCTTCAAATTGCCCGCCCTCGGGAGCCAATTGTCACGCCAAATTTTGACCATGGTTCTCGACCCAATACACCAGATCACTCCCTTCTTCAGCAACTCCAAACCATGGATCACTCCTTGCCATGTAGACGAGACATTATGGATGAAGGCCGTATCAAGGAGATGACCTGCCGGGTAGTACCTCGCTTTCAGCAGACGTGCACATAAGCTATCGGGGAACTGTAGCAGACGCCAAGCCTGTCTAGCCAGCAGGGCTTGGTTGAAAATTTTGAAGTCACGGAATCCCATGCCTCCACAGGCCTTCGGCTAAGTGACTTTGTCCCAGGAGAGCCAATGTATGCGCCGACGATCATTTTCATCTCCCCAATGAAAGTTACGAATCAGTTGATTGAGTTCTTCAATGAGACCAGGGCTAGGCCGGCAAAATCCGGGGCCCTGTGCGAAACTCTAAAACGGGCCCCTATCTCACACGATAAAATGAACTAATAAACAATTCTACTATATAAGACATAATGTCTTTCATAAATTGGATATATTGAAACCATACCTACTCAACACAGTTGCATAATGTTTATTTGAACCTCATCATTCATCATTCTTTTAGTGTTCTTTGAAATGAAATCTTCAATGATATCCTTGTAATTGATCTTCTCCGGCACTAATATATCATTCTGAAAAGAATCATCAACATCAATATGATCTTCCTCTACCTCGATATTATCCGTCTCCATCTCTAGAATCATTGTAAGTAATAATTGCAAGTGCAAGGGTAGAAGGATCAACCGAATAATTACTGGACGACTGATTACCGGATGACCCTTGTGATGATTTTTTTCTAATAAACTTGTCCATAGCACCTTTTTGAGATTTAATTAATTATTGCTTTTCTTTTCTCTTACGCTTCTGGGAACAAGATTTATATTTCCCCATGATGATTCAAACCAGTATTGTTGAAACACAAGACATCAGATTTAACAAAATTGCTAATCTATTTGCTAATTAGACGAATTGACTAACTCAAAATTGGAGAATAAAAAGAGGACTCACCAAGCGATCAACAAAAGTGAGAAGAAGAGTCGAAGGGGATAGTCGCTTGTTCCGTCGCTGACAGTGCGAGCAGGGGATCGACGGATCACGGATGCCGGATCGGCTGATCGGCGGATCACAGATCGATTTTTCTATCTGGCTCGTCGGTTCTTACTTCATACTGGAGTCGGACGCTGTTGGTAGGGGAATTGCGAGCGGGTGCCTATTCAGTTTCCTTGGCGAACGACTGCCTGGCTTGTGGTGATGGATCGAACCAATGATGGTAGCCCACACACGACCGAGCGGACGCGAGCATGCGCGCGGCCGTGGCGCCAGGATGCGGCCCAACAAGCAGATTCAGCCCACTTTGCATTTTCCTTCCGATTTCGACCTGATAACCATATACGTGTACATATGCCTACACTAAAATTTTGGGCCCCCAATTTCGTGGGCCCTGTGCGGCTGCACAGGTTGCACTCCCATGGGCCCGGGCCTGAATGAGGCTCGCGGGAAACTAAAATACACTCATAGCGTATGTGGGCAGAGCCTGGAGAATGGCCTTGATTAAGACCTCCTTGCCACCACTCGAAAGGTATTTCTCAGTCCAGTCGCACAAACGCTTATGAAATTTCTGGTCGTCAGAGGAATATGATCCTGATTACTTTTAGGCGGGCTGTACCGGGGATAAAAAAGACTGCCTGGTTATGTTGAGTGGAGAGATTGATGCGACTTTCTCTGACAAATGAGTCTGATTACTTTAAATGGAAGCTTACTACGACGGGGCTATTTAACGTAAAGTCCTTTTACGCTGAATTTTTAAATGGGCACACAATATTTTTACGGAAGGTTTGTGTTTTGCATCAAGTGATGAATGATTTGCATAGGAACAAAAAATCTGGGGCTATTTTTCATATTGACTTCGAAAAAGCCTTTGCTAAGATCAAATGGCCTTTCTTGGTTCAAATCCTAAAGATGAAAGGTTTTCCCACAAAATTTATTGACATGGTGATGAAGGTGGTGTCTCGTGGTAAAGCTTAAGTCAATGCAAATGGGGAAATTGGGTCCTATTTCTCTACCTATCAAGGTTTAAGACAAGGGAACCCTCTTCCATCCTTACTTTTTGACATCGTTGTGATGTTCTGACCATTCTGGTTGACGGGGCTAAAAATCATCACTTGCTTACTGGTTTGTCTTCCAGTTTAATTGATAAGGGTCTTTCTACTATGCAATATGTAGATCACACACTTCTATTGTTTGAAGATAATCTATAACAAGCCAGAAATTTGAAAGTTATACTCTATATTTTTGAACAAGTGTTAGGGTTAAAAATCACTTTTCATAAGAGCTCCTGGCTATGGTGGCAGCTGCGAACATGTTAGGGTTAAAATCACTTTTCATAAGAGTGACATCTAATGTATTGGGGAGTCCACTTGTAGAGCACATAGTTTTGAAGAAATTTTGACATGTGTAACTCAGACAAACTTTGCATGAAGTACCTCAGGGTGCCAGTGGATAAGAAAATAAATAAGTTATCTGATTGGAGGACCACAGAATACAAGATTGGCAACCAATTGTGTCCTTGGCAGGGGTAGCTTCTGGCTATGGGTGGAAGGGTTATCTTGATAAATTACTCTCTCATTAGTGTGCCATTGTATATGTTCTCCTTTATAGGGTGCGAGTGGAGAGAATGGATTCAGTTAAAAATAATTTCCTTTGGTGTCGGGATGCAAGAAAAAAGAAGTATCATCTTATAATTTGGCGAGAGGTGTTCATACCAAAAGATCAAGGAGGTTTGGAATTCTTGATCTAAAAGTAGTGAACATCTCCTTGCTTGCCTAATGGTTGTGGAACCTTTTTAATAAAGAATGCATTTGGCAGCAAATCTGCATTGCGAATAGCTTAGTAATCAAAATTTGTGCCAAGTGGCTAGGAGGATCGGATACTTCTCACTTCTGGCAGGGCCCGATGGAGATCAAACATCTCTTCTGGGCTTGCTGTAGAATTAATGTGGGTAGAAGTGATAAAACTAGCTTCTAAGAATATCATTGTGCAGCTGGGGCTACCTACCTTTTCCAAGAAATTTCTTTGACTTTTTTTTTACCTTTCTCAATAGAACTATAATTGTGATTTTTTTTTGAGAGTGTGTCTCCTCTCTAAGGTCTAGTAGAGCTCTGTTAGGTCCTTTGAGGGAACGGTGGCTGCAGTTGCAACTTTTGCTTGTTGAGGTAGAGCTGACAAGAGGTATCTTTTTTAGACTGCCATGCAAATCCATAGACTAGTGCCTTCTAAGTTCCTTTGGAAGGTTAAAATACCTCTCAAGGTCAAATATTTCATCTGGTTGATGCTTTAAAAAGCATCTCAATTAGAGATGCTCTCCTGCATAGAGGAGGGGAATGTGAGGTGAAGTATCTTGTATGGTAAGAATGAATCCATTGGTCATCTTTTCTTTGAGTGTCCTCTAGCCCACTACATCTGGAATGTTGTTAGCTCCACATTTTGTATGAGTTGCCATTTTTTGTGAGTTAAACATGTGGTGTTTGTGTGGCTGCGAGGCTTCAATAGGAACAAACGGAATTTGCTATCGATTTGCATTGCTGATGTTTTCTGCAACATATGGAAAGCTAGAAATGTTGCAGTTTTTCAATGCAAATGGCTTGGTGAAACGTATGCCGTAATTTTCATAATTTGTTATTGGATTTAGTGGTGGAGTGTTTTGCATATGACAAACTCTTTCTCTCTGTTAACCTTCTAGATGGGTGGCAATGGATGCATTTGGTGCAAAGAGAAGCGGTGGATATGGATTTAGAGATTAACTATGTTAAAAGAGGGTAGATCGTTTGGACCAAGCAAAGGAAAAGAGCAGGTGGGAAGGAAGACGATGGGAGTTATGGAAGAGCTAGGAGGACAGTTGTTTTCCTTGTTTTCCTGGTTTTTGGCTTCTTGGCCTCCTTGTTTTTATTTTTTCTAGCCTCCTTTGAGGCCTTCCTGTAAAGGAATTGCTTTCTATCTAATCGAATGGCAGAACGTCTGCCTTAAAGCTTAAAAAAAAGTTGTTTTCCTGGTCTAGTTTCTAGTTCCTTATGACGTTTGTTTCTCCTGTTGTCTTTTGTTTTTGTTCAGTATTCTTTCCTTTTGTTGGAGATATTTGCGTTCTTTTTTGGTGGGTTATGTCTAAGGGTTGAACTATGTAATTTCTGATTTGGCCCTTTAATTTAAAAAATATATTTCCTTGACAAAATTAACTATAAACTGACACAACCGTTCAATGGTCTAGTTACGGTAGGGCAGCCATAATATGTGCCAAATAGTGGTTCCAAATAACTATTTTGGCTTTTGACATCGGCTCGCTACATTGTGGAGGTTCCAAAAAAAAAATGGAGCCGGCTCACCTACATGAACCATGCAATAAATTAGTACTCCCGAGAGTATATTTTGACCAATTGTCTTACCCTTGGAGTTTCACGAGAGAGAACACAAAACAAGGTAGTGGTCCGGCAAGAATTATTTGGATCTAACAACACTATGAAGGAATAGAAAACAAGGTAGTGTTTTTATATCGTGACTAAAGATAGTGCTTATATCGTGACTAATTTGGCTATGACAACCACTGTGGATGCTCGGCAAACTGATGGGAGCAAACGAATGGACGCATAGTCAATATCATACTTGCTCTCATCAATCTCGATCTCATATATTTTCCATTCCTATCCAACACGTCAATGCTACCACATATTTCCGTGCATGCCTTGACTACATGGTCCTGAATCCATCCGCCCTGAACACGGCGCCACCTATCTTTTCTATGCACCACAGTCCACTCTACAGTCCACAATTTTTGTGGCCTGAATCTGGATAAAAATCTTGTTGTTTTTTGAGAGATTCCTTGTAAAGTGTTTGTGCCCTTTGCCGAACTTAAAATGGGGTGTCTCGGTGTCCGCGTACAGAAACGCGACAGCCCCTGTGAACGCACGCCAAGATCAGGGAGATGGGTGCGCAACGGCATAGGGCGGCGAAAGGTCCGCCTTAGCATGGAGATGTGCTCCAACAATCGCGTTACGGCAGTTTGAAGCGACGAGTATTTAGGGGTGGAGACTGAAACCGACAGCTCAGGATTTAGCCCGCGCGTCATATCGGATTCGCGAAATCCACGTTCGTTCACGTCACTATTATACATTGCTTTTTTGAGAATTAACGTCATTTTTATGGCTGCTCCACCATTATACTTGCTCTCATCAATCTCTATCTATAGTACCATTTCTGTTCAACACGGGCAATGCCACCACATATTTCCGTGGACGCCTCTATTACATGGTTCTGAGTATTTAGCGATGGAAACTGAAGCCCCGCGCCATATCGGATTAGCGAAATCCGTGTTCCTTCACGTCACTATTATACATTACTTTTTTTGCGAATTATATGGCGCGGCTGCTCCACCATTCTACTACTTGCTCTCATCAATCTCTATCTATAGTGCCATTTCTGTCCAACAGGAGCAATGCCACCACATATTTCCGTGGACGCCTTGATTACGTGGCTACTGATCCGTTCACGTAATCTCCCGCGTCACGAGTATGGCGCCAGAACGCACGCTCGTCCCGACGACCATGGCCTTCATCTCGCCTCTTGCACTCGTGCTCCTCCTCCTTGCCCTCACAGCATCTCTCGTGTACCTCCTTCGTAAGCCCACTCCAGCTCGCAGCGGCAGCGATGGACGACGGCGGCAGCTGCCACCGTCGCCGCGCGGCCTCCCGCTCCTTGGCCACCTCCATCTCCTTGGCTCCTTACCTCATCATGCTCTCCGGGCCCTGGCCGCGGCGCACGGCCCGGTCCTGCTGCTCCGGCTCGGCCGCGTGCCAGCCGTGCTCGTGTCCTCGGCTGCCGCCGCTGAGGAGGTGATGAGGACCCGCGACCTAGCCTTCGCTAGCAGGCCACGGAGCGTCATGGCCGAGCGACTCCTCTACGGCCGCGACGTGGCGTTCGCACCCTACGGTGAGTACTGGCGCCAGGCGCGCCGCGTGTGCGTGGTCCACCTCCTCAGCCCGCTCCGAATCCTCTCCTTCCGCCGCGTCCGAGATGAGGAGGCTGCCACGCTGGTCGAGCGCGTCCGCGCCGCGGGGGCGGGCGGCGCTGTCGTGGACCTGTGCGAGCTTCTCATCGTCTACGCTAACACGGTGGTCTCGCGCGCCGCGTTCGGCGACGAGAGCGCGCGCGGGCTGTACGGCGACGGCGAGAAGGGACACGAGCTGAGGCGGGTGTTCGCGGACTTCGGGGAGCTGCTCGGCACGGAGCCCGTGGGGGAGCTCCTGCCGTGGCTGGGGTGGCTGGACGCCGTGAGGGGGACGGAGAGGAAGATCAGACGGACGTTCGAGGCGCTCGACGCTGTGCTCGAGAAGGTGATCGACGACCACCGCCGTCGGAGACAGGCCGGCCGGCAGACGGGGGATGACGCCGTCGATCACAGGGATTTCGTGGACGTGTTGCTGGAGGTGAACGAGACCGACGAAGAAGCTGGCATTCGGCTCGACACGATCGAAATCAAGGCTATTATCCTGGTACGTGTTCATCATTACTTGTAATTACGTGCCGTGCGAGTAAATCTAGAGTAGTAAATTGTTGACATGTTTCCATACGTTTCTTGTAACCTGGAGTACCTACCATGGACGCGAGCAGGACATGTTCGCGGCGGGCACGGACACCACGACCACGGCGATGGAGTGGGCCATAGCGGAGCTCGTGACGCACCCGAGCAGCATGCGGAAGCTCCAGGACGAGATCGGGGCGGTCGTCGGCGTCGCCGCCGAGCAAGTTGTCACCGAGGACCACTTGGACAAGCTGAGCTATCTCAAGGCCGTGGTGAAGGAGACGTTACGCCTGCACCCTCCGATCCCACTCCTCGTGCCACGAGAGCCACCCAACGACGCCGAGATACTCGGCCAGCACGTCCCGGCGCGCACACGGGTGGTGATCAACGCGTGGGCCATCGGCCGGGACCCCGCGACGTGGGATCGCGCCGACGAGTTCTGGCCGGAGAGGTTTCTCGATAGCGCCGTGGACTATAGGGGTCAGGACTTCCAACTGATACCGTTCGGCGCAGGGCGGCGGGGGTGCCCCGGTGTTGGGTTCGCCATGCCGACCGTGGAATTGGCGCTGGCGAACTTGCTCTACAATTTCGACTTGGCGGCGGCCACCGGGACGTCGCTGGACATGCGCGAGGTGAATGGGCTCACCGTGCATCTCAAGTCCGGCCTGCACCTCGTCGCTAAACCGCGGTTTCCTTGAATAAACTTGTTGCACCAAGATGTATAATGTCACTTATATCTAATCTATATCTATACTTCTATACTTCTATACTACTATTAAAAGAGCAAAACTACTATTACTAGCAGAGGGCCCGTGCGTTGCTACGGAGTAACATAGAAACGTATATGGCGCCAATCTACTTATCGAATGCACATTTGAATGTGACTCAAGTATGTATGTTTTGACAACATCGTGATCGATGCTATTGCTGGTCCTTACACTTTCACCCTCTTTGGTTGTTTTCCCCAATTTATTCCTTCTAGTAGCGTATCTATCTTTTTATCCGACGAGCATGAATATTTCTATATATTATCTTCGTTCTGTTTTTATGAGCGTCTGGGATATCCGGACCATGGGAAATATTTACATATTCCTTTTGCTTATCATCAGAGTTAGATGTGTCCATGAAGAACTGGTACTTTTCATACTCCAATAGTCTAGCTTGCTCCTCAATGAATAAGAGTTACTTCTACTCCAATAGTCTAGGAGAAGCAATGTTCTCTAGAAGAGAGAACATCTGGCGAAGGGGAACCATGCATTTTACAGCATTGTAGAGGAACGTTTTTTTTAACTGCTGTAGAGGAAGGTTGTTTTGTCAAAGATCATCTTTTTTAGAAAACGGGTCAAAGATCATCATACCAATCTGAAAAACACTTAAAAATCGAGTCAATAAAAGAAATAAGAAGGAAATTAAATAAGCAATCATGAAGTCAACGAAGGTGCATACGGGTTGGAGCAAGCATGGCAGTAGATCCTCGTCGTCGTAGGCTCCCCTGTCGTCGCCCTTCCCCGTCGGGTGCCTCTTCTTGAGCGGGAGGCTGGGCGCGACGTCCGAGTCAGAATCGCCGTCGTCGGCCATCGGAGCCGCTCCCGCCGTAGTAAGAGTCCCCGCGCGCGCAGAGCCCAGGCTGCTGCCGCATCGAGAACTCCTTGGAGCTTCGGTGGCAGCGAAGAGAGTTCGATCCAGAAGCGTTGCTCGGGAAGGGACTGCAGGAGGGATAGTAGAAAAGCGGGGGCAATCCGTGGGCCGGTGGATGGATCACGGATGAGTCGGGGGCGTGATTAACCCATGATTGCTTTCCAAATTTAGCTCTGTGATTATTTCTTTCCAAAAAAATCAGATTCCCGTGATTATTCTTTCCATTTTTTTTCAGTTTCTCGTGATTATGTCGATCCTCTGATTGTTGGACATAATATACTTCCGTAAATGATGGGCACGCATAGTATTTTTTTTTGACATGCGCACGCATAGTATTGACAAGGAAGCAAACGTAATTGATTTCCATTATTTATTCCTTGATTGATGCGTTATTTGGCCGGCACACAATTTATTCCTTGATTGATGCGTTATTTGGTTGGCACACAATTGGTTGATGCGTTATTTGGCAAGTAAAACAAATCAATTATTTTGGCCGGCAAACAATTGGTCCGCGGAGGGCAGAATCGGGAGGCAGAAAAAATCTGCCATGGGTTACACCATCACCAACTCCCATTTAATAGTAAAGATTGATTGATGCGTTATTTGGCCGGCACACAATTGGTTGATGCGTTATTTGGCAAGTAAAACAAATCAATTATTTTGGCCGGCACACAATTGGTCCGCGGAGGGCAGAATCGGGAGGCAGAAAAATTCTGCCATGAGTTACACCATCACCAACTCCCATTTAATCTATACTACTATTAAAAGAGCAAACTTGTGTTGATACATTGAATCTGAGCCCTTCAATATTTGGCCAACGGTTCAGATCGTTCCAATGTTTGACAACTCAACACAAATCCACTTTTGCCCGTTTTACCCTCCCACCAAATCACATAATACTGCTAATGCCATCGTACCGGTTTGTTTTATTTCAACAGACCTTTCTATTTCGGCGAGACAGGAAGCCCGCTCGCCTCCCCGATGGGAGCTCCCTCGCCACCGGCATCTGCTCACCGACGAGCTCCTCCGCTTGGAGCACACGCACGCCGGCCTCCCCACTCGCCCAGCAACCTGCGTACGCCGGGCACCTGCATCACGCGGCCGCGGCCGAACGCCGGGATGCTTCCGCCGGCGCTGAAGAGCGCCATGTCGATCCCATCGAAGGCCCCGAGCGCCGCTGGACGGTGTAATCGCGGTCCTTGAAGGCCGCGGGCGTCGCTGCATCCAAGCCGAAACGGTATTTGGCCCTTTTTTGTGATCTTCAAACAAAGCCCGCCGCTCTGCACGACGCGAACACACCGCGGCCGTTGCAATCCCCTCGCCCAACGACCGCACACGCAGCATACGCCGCTGACGCAATTTCTGCGAGCTACTGCGGCGATCCCGCCGGGAAGACGCCGACCGCCTCCAGATGGGTCCCGCCGCCGCCAGCCAGGTAAGGCCGCCAACCTCTGTCCGCGCCCATCGTCCATTGTTGCCTCGCCTCAACGACGGCAGCCATAGCAGCCAACGCCACCTCCTCCTCAAGACCACTCCGTCGTTGCTCTGGCTGCCCCGCGCGAGAGCGCCGCACACATCTCGAAATTCTTCAGGTTTGAGTTCATCCCCTACCTGAGATCAGGTCACGGTCTTCAGACTAGCCACGAACAGGTCACTGTCTTCAGAACAAACCGAATCTCTTCAGGCAGGTCTTCGAGACAACTTGATTGGTATTTTTCTGTTTTTCCTACTTCAGCCACGTCCGTAGGCAACGCATTTTGCCCAGGCAAGTCTTCAAGACAACTCGACTGGGATGCATGCTGCAATAGCAGATAGGTCTGCACGTGCTCCCGAAGTTGCAAATCGTCTACTCCTGTCTCCGACGAATAACTCAAGCATGCTTGGCCGAATTACTACGACCAATCCAACTTGGTCTCAATATCACACAAAAAAATTCAATTACTATTTCTATGTACATAGGTATTTGTAAGTCAACTAAGTTGCATAGTGTATTCCTGAGTATATACCCTTGTTGCACATTTCTAAACATAAAATTTACTAAAATATCCAATTGCCTAAAATCCATTTTTCATCAGTGTCTAAATTTGGTTTAATCTATGAAGATCTTATTTTGTTATATTAGTTTTTATAGTTTGCTAACCGTTAGATCAACGGGTAGTGTTTAGAACTGTCTACCAAGAACTCATAAATACACTTTTGAGGCATAACAACCAAACAAAAAATATAATATAATATTCGTAGTTTGCAAAGATGGTTCTTATCTATATGATATTTTACTAAAGTATCAGATTGTAAATTTTAAAATGTCGACTGAAAGATACGGGTAATGTCGACTGAAAGATACGGGTGTGACATTGAGGATAGGATATAATTTGTGCCGAGAATTTGCCCAAGGAGCATGCCTTCATTGGCGCGCATCACTTCTGCTCGCTTCGGTGGGAGATTTGTATGCTCCATTATGCTTACATAAGCATCGTTCTTTTTGCAATATAAAACCGAGATCCGATGCAAAAGTGCAAAAGAATTAATCCATGTAGACCCTGGTACGATATTTTTTACTTATAAATTGTCCCTTTAATCGTGAAGACGTGCATTGCACGTACATCACAACTAGTAGTAAAGAAAAGAGCAAACATGTTGGGATACATTCAATCTGTACCGTTCAATATCTGATCGGACGATCCAGATCGCTCCAATGTTTGACAACTCAACATTATTCAATGTTGACTGTTTTGCCCTCCCACCAAATCACATAATACAACTAAATTGCCACCGTACCGGTTCGTTTTTCTATTTCTCCTCTCTTCCCCTGCATCCCACGACTCGCGCGCTCTGCCTCACGAGCGACGACGCAAAGCGCCCTGCACGACGCGGGTGCAGCAGGGCAGTGCCGACCTGAAGCGCACTTGTGCAGGGAGACCATCACGCTACTCTGGGCAATCAAGACGGCGGGCGTCAGCAACGCACTCGCGCGGCCTTTCGGGGCATCTTCCTGCGCTTCGCTGCGCAGGTGTTGCAGGCGCACACAGCGGCCATGGCGATGGAGGAAGGAAAGCTAGCCTGATCTCGGTTCCTACTGATCGCCGCACAACAGCGCTGGGTGTAGTACATACGCCCACCCTATGACGCGATGCCGTCCGCGCCCCTGACTTGAATCCACGACGCCCTCGCTCGCTAACGGCAGCCCGTCCGTCCGCGACTCATCGTCGGCCATGCCGCCGTCCTCGCCCAGCCGTTGCGACGCCCCCAACCCCCCCGCGTCCGCACTTCATCGTTGGCCATGTCCATGTCCTCGCCCAACCATTGCGCGTCTCCCGCGGCCATTCGCAGGAGAACAATTCCCCGCCATCATACATGTATCAGAGTGGTACGTGTTTTTCAACTGAGATTGCTGAATATAAATTGTAGTTGATGGTTCAGACTGGTACGTGTGTGCTTCCATCGCAATGACCAAAAACAGGTTAAAAAGCATTAGATGTTCAGTGAATTTGTAAATTCTAATCCGCAATACCTGCTCTGATCTTGTCCAGTCAGGGGCGCGCAATACCTGCTCTGAACGTGGTGATTTTAAATAGATGACGGTATGTGTTCTCCTGCTACATAACTAAGCAAATTGCATGAGTTCTGCTGCTACATACTACCTAGCTTGATGACCAGGTTGTGAACTTGGCAAAGGCAATAGTGCAATTTGACGATTGGCAGTGGAATCAATGTCAAATAAAGTCTAATTGCAGAGTTTGATCAGCAACAACTTGTAGGTAGGAAAGAGAAACTAATGATGAATTTATTCCATGCATACAAGAAGCTTAATTGTTTACCTTTTTTTGAACAGGGGAATGGCCCCGAAGGGCCTAGCAACTGCATTCCGGGCGGTGGATATAGATTTACAGTGAGGACCCCAAAGTAAATAAAAATTACAAACTGGTACTCACACTTTTCAGCTAGGACCCTAAATGAAGATAGAAATTCGCAATTAAGTCCTTCTTCACCGCATCTCGCCGGCGACTTGAAAGCACGGGCACCATGGACGCTACCGGGGACGAGACCACTTGGAGCAATCCCGGTGATGAACCCCATGCCAAAGTCAAAGATCCTCCGCATCGGCACAAAAGCCTGGAGGAAGAAGAAGCTCGGGCGCAAGCAACCGAGCGCAGAGTGGCTCCTCTCGCCATAGGTAACTTCGGCAACACACGTTTACTCAAATTTTAATTAGGAATGTTTGTGTAGACCGATCGGAATGTTAGTGCAGACCAACGCAAATTTCTAGGGACCTACCAGTTCACATATTATATGTCAGACTTCCTTGGGTTTCTATTTTGGGGTAAATTCTGGGTCATGCAAATTTTTCATCCAAAAAAATTATACTTTTCTCCGTTGCAATGCACGGGTATGTTTGCTACCTAGGAATGTCTCATGTTTCCTCTGATCTTGGATTGTTCAATCGTGCATATCTTGAAGTGTGTCAAAATGTTGCCTGTGATAAATGGAGAGGTTAATTTAATCGAGATAAGTAAATGAAGGAGAATATATGGGTGCGCTCTGATAATGTAGTTATCGTAAAAATAGATAGCTAAAAATAGATAGCTGAGAAATAGCTAAAAGGGAAAGAAGAGGATGAGATGAAGTTTATGGTCTATATAAATGTATTATGATTTACATTAATTAATGGAGACGTGCGTTGCACGTGCACGTACACTAGTATTATTAAAAGAGCAAACTTGTGTTGATACATTAAATCTGATCCCTTCAATATTTTTGTCAACGGTGTAGATTGCTCCAATGTTTGACAACTCAACACACCTTTTCGTTTTCGTGTTAATTACGGGATTTGCCACCCGGATAAAGAACTCTGCTTCCTTCGCCCGAACGCTCGCTCCGCCGGAAAATCGAGGCCGCCGCCAGCTCCTATTCTTCTCCCTCCGTCGATTTAAGGACTCCCGCCGTAGATTTCGGACCACGCGCCGCCGCCTCCGGTTCAATTTGCTTCCCCGACAGGAGCTTGGCCTCGGCTAGGAGCTCGCTGTCACGACGTTAGGCGTTGTAAGGAAGCAATAGCCCGAACATGTTGAGATACTTTAAATCTCAAGCGTTTAATTGTCAATCAACGATCCAAATTATCCCAATATCGAGCACCAAACACTTTAAATCTCAACCGTTTAATTATCAATCAACGATCCAATTTGTCCCGCAGCAAACACTATCCATACATCCTGTGATCCGTATCCCGATCGATCTCGCAGTCGTTGCCTCATCTTCATCCTCCCAAGACGACCGTCCCCGCGGTGGTTCCAGAGGAAGACGAGGAGTAGGAGGACCTGGAGCGGCTATTTGGGCCACGGCGCCGCCGGCCGACCTTGAAGGAGCGGAACAGCTAGAGCGACGATGACGATTCCCGTTCGCCGCCGCCGCCGCGCCAGGCCTGCTGCTTCCACTTCTCTCCTAAGAAGGCCCTGTAGAAGACCCCTGCGACCAGGAGCACCAGGAAGACCCACGCCGGGGACGACGTCCTCGGCATCGACGCCGGCGAGTGGGGCGACGAGAACAGGAGGATGGTCACGGAGCGCTAGACGAGCAGGTTAAGGGCAGGGAGACGGCCAAGATGGCGCGCTGGGTCAAGCAGGCCTCCGCGCGCATGACGCACACCGATGCCATTGACGACCTGCTTAGCGACCTGGACGACGACCATGGGCTCAAGTAAATGAAATCTGTTCTGCTCGTCGTCTGACGGAGCTTCTTTCGTTTCCCCTTACTTGGACCGATACTATGAAGATGGTTAGTTTACAATGCATAGTACTCCGTAGCTATATATTATGAGTTAAACTTCAGAGAGAAAGTTATAAATTCTGCTGTTTTTTTGTATGAGATGGACAAACAGAGACGTATGAACCTGCTCTGTTACGGTTACTATTCTGTCGTTGTTTCAGATATGGTACAAGCCATAGCCACCATGACATGCACACACTTGTCTGATATATAATCTGCTTGTAAATAAATTCAGTAGAAGTTGGGCACAACTTGGGGCTTAAATAATTTGGTAATCTGAAGAACAATGGCAATAAGACTTGACAACTCAAGAGATTGTGGTGCACAGACAAACACAGGACAATGACAGCTTAATTGATTGATATAATCTCGGAGTTTACAGTCTGTCTTGACAATTAAAAAGATTAGAAAAACAGCAACGGGATTTTACAATTCAAGAGATTGTGGTACACAGACAAATCACAAGACATTGGCAGAACTAATTGATTGATAGAATTTTGAGTTACACGCCGTCGGCTGAGAGCAGAAGGAATAAGTAGAAGCAAAAAAGTAGCTTTAGGAAAATGGTTACAAAAAATCACATTACTTGTCTACTTCGAGAGATTATTGTTTAAAAAAGCTAACCTATAGTTAGGTGAAATAAGTGATGTACAAGTCAATGCTCAGTACACTGATATTGTCCTTATCGTTCAAACGATGCAATGTGACTGAGGAAGAGCTAAATGCATAGAACTTGCAAAGTTATGAGCCACTTCACCATCTCCACAATATTTGCACTTGTGATTTGACGTTCATTTTGAATTCTTCTAATAATGTTAATTTTGCTTACATATTATTTGTACACATGAATTTAAAAAAAAAGCAGACTAAGTTTTAATTCATTAATTGGTACGTGCGTTGCACGTGCAACATTACTATACTATTAAAAGAGCAAACATGTTCGGGATACATTAAATTTGATTCGTTCAATATTTGATCAACGCTCCAGATCGCTCCAATGTTTGACAACTCAACACACCTTTTCGTTTTGATGGTAATTACAAGTATTTGCCACCGCTCAAATAAACACCTCAGCTAGGCGATGCCCTCGAGAGGAAGCCGGAGAAGGCGCTGCAGCTGAGGAAGCGGCGGAGGCGGGAGTTGCTCTCGAAGCACCGGGTCACCATGGCGTCGGCCTTGGCGAGCGTCCGCAGGGTGCCGGTCACGATGGGCTCGCCGGGTGCTCCGCCGCCACCTGCGGGTCGCCATGGCGTCGGATTTTCATCGCCTTCATGGCCGTCGCCGAGGCGTGCACAAGATGCGGATGAGCTCTCGAAGTACCACACACCACACTTCTGCTGCAGCCGGATTACACGCATCCGCCAAGGCCCAAGCCAGAGCCCCGCCCCTCCAAGTTCTTGGTTTGTGGTCGAATTGATAGCTCCTTCTCTTCTGTTTGATTGTAACTGACCCGCGGATTTTGACGGCGGTGGCAATGGAGAATTTAGACGGATCTGGTGGCGAAGTCTCTGACCCGCGGATTCAGTATTGGTTTCGATGTCATATTTAGTTATTCACTTATGTGTTTGATGATTAGGGGACAACGTAGTGAGTGCCGTGATTGGCGGGAGTTGCAGGACACAACAACGGTGCATAATGGAGCAGGCTCGACGGCGGCGACACACATCCTGAAGTCGGCGCAGCGGCCACACGCATGCCGCAGCAGGCTCGGCGACTGTGCGCATGGCCAAGGCGCAACGTCGGCGAGCGTGGGGAGCAGATGTGGGAGGTGCAGGAGGCGGCGCCGACGCGTGCGGCGGTATATGGCGCGGTGTAGAAGTGCCGCCGTGGCGGCTGCGCACATAGCGGAGCAGGAATGCCGATGGCCGCGGGTCCATGACGGAGCAGGCACGGTGAGGCGATCACGTGTGCTTGGCTGAGCGGGAACGGCGACGGCGACGCGGGCCCATGATGGAGCAGGCACCGCCCACGGCAAAGCCGGCACGATGGCGGCCGTGTGGTCACCGTGGAGCAGGCGCTACGCACGCCCATGGCGAGCAGGTCCGACGGCGGTGTTTGTGCTCAGAGCAAGTGCGAGAGCTGCAGGACGTGAGAGGAGGCGCTGCTATCTTGATTTCAGTAAACCTATCAGTGCAGTTTACATGATTAGGTTCACAAGATTAATTGTTCAAAAGTAGGATGACGTGCTAGAAACATAATTGTTGCATATATGTAATCTCACCACTTTGCATGCGTATTCCTTATGTCATGTGTGTTTTCTTCTGGTGTAGTTGTGCTAGGAAATACTCCGTATTTCTCATGTTTCTCAAGTTGTCCAGTTTCATCTTGCTGTACAAGAAGGGATCACTTTAGAGGAAATTTGTCATTATAAATCGTTAGTCCGTCGATTTTCATAGTACTGCAATCACTATTGGAGACAGGGCCTATTGTCCCGGCCCGTGAGGGACTTTAGTCCCGGTTGGCCAACCGGGACAGGCCAAGCGGGACTAAAGGCCCAACCTTTAGTCCCGGCCCGGTTACCAACCGGGACTAAAGGCTTTCCACGTGGCCGCGATACAGCGATTGGGCTGGAGAACGTTTAGTCCCGGATGGTGGACTAAAGATAATTTTCCGAAAAAAAATTCCAACATTTGTTTTCAATTTCTTAGTTAGAGGCTCTAATTAGAGGCGCCTCTAACTAAGCATCATGTTGTATCTCTGATGAAATAGGTAGTTGTGTACCTAAAAATGATTTTTGCCAAAAATCATGAGCAAACTACGAGGCACCTGTAGTTCAAATTTGACCCATTTCCAACTGAATCGGCAGAAACTTGTGTTTTTCAAAAGAGGTGGATGGAAATATTTTCAGAGGAAACAATTTGGTTATTTGTGCATATAACATGGTATAGTATTTTCAAAAAATTTATTTCTCAAGTTTTGCAACATATTTGTGGTTGGTGCTTTGCAAAAAAACACATTTTTCACACTCGGAAAATGGAAAATGGTTTTTTTGTGCAATGAAAAGGAAAACTTTCATCGTCTACATTGTCCGTGCTTCCAAGATACATGTTTGTGTAGAATGTGGGCGCATTTGAACAAAATATGCCATGGATGTGGCCATAACACCCGTCGTTTGGACCGAAAGCCAAGAATCTTCGTTGAAGATAGCTCATTTCTGTGAACACCTTTTCAATATAATTGTCGTATTACACGTTTATTATTTTTTGTGGATACTAGGACATATATAATGACACCACGCGAAGGTCTTACATCATTTTGAATTTTTTTAATTTTTTTGGAATTTTCTATGCCGATTTCAAAAAAAAAGTCAAGACGGCGGGCATGACCGTTCGTAGCTAGGGGTTGAATATTGAGAAACTCTTGGTGTATCTCTGATGAAATAGGTAGTTGTGTACCTAAAAATGATTTTTGCCAAAAATCATGAGCAAACTACGAGGCACCTGTAGTTCAAATTTGACCCGTTTCCATCTGAATCGGCAGAAACTTGTGTTTTTCAAAAGAGGTGGATGGAAACCTTTTCAGAGGAAACAATTTGGTTATTTGTGCATATAACATGGTATAGTATTTTCAAAAAATTTATTTCTCAAGTTTTGCAACATATTTATGGTTGGTGCTTTGCAAAAAAACACATTTTTCACACTCGGAAAATGGAAAATGGTTTTTTTGTGCAATGAAAAGGAAAACTTTCTTCGTCAACATTGTCCGTGCTTCCAAGATACATGTTTGTGTAGAATGTGGGCACATTTGAACAAAATATGCCATGGATGTGGCCATAACACCCGTCGTTTGGACCGAAAGCCAAGAATCTTTGTAGAAGATAGCTCATTTCTGTGAACAACTTTTCAATATAACTGTCGTATTACACGTTTATTATTTTTTGGAGATACTAGGACATATATAATGACACCACGCGAAGGTCTTACATCATTTTGATTTTTTTTAATTTTTTGGAATTTTCTATGCCGATTTCAAAAAAAAGTCATGACGGCGGGCATGACCGTTCGTAGCTAGGGGTTGAATATTGAGAAACTCTTGGTGTATCACTGATGAAATAGGTAGTTGTGTACCTAAAAATGATTTTTGCCAAAAATCATGAGCAAACTACGAGGCACCTGTAGTTCAAATTTGACCCGTTTCCAACTGAATCGGCAGAAACTTGTGTTTTTCAAAAGAGGTGGATGGAAACCTTTTCAGAGGAAACAATTTGGTTATTTGTGCATATAACATGGTATAGTATTTTCAAATTTTTTATTTCTCAAGTTTTGCAACATATTTGTGGTTGGTGCCTTGCAAAAAAATATTTTTCACACTCGGAAAATGGAAAATGGTTTTTTTGTGCAATGAAAAGGAAAACTTTCTTCGTCAACATTGTCCGTGCTTCCAGGATGCATGTTTGGGTAGAATATGGGCACATTTGAACAAACTATGCCATGGATGTGGCCATAACACCCGTCGTTTGGACCGAAAGCCAAGAATCTTCGTAGAAGATAGCTCATTTCTGTGAACACCTTTTCAATATAACTGTCTTATTACACGTTTATTATTTTTTGTGGATACTAGGACATATATAATGACACCACGCGAAGGTCTTACATCATTTTGATTTTTTTTGATTTTTTTTGGATTTTTTTATGCCGATTTCAAAAAAAAGTCAAGACGACGGGCATGACCGTTCGTAGCTAGGGGTTGAATATTGAGAAACTCTTGGTGTATCTCTTATGAAATAGGTAGTTGTGTACCTATAAATGATTTTTGCCAAAAATCATGAGCAAACTACGAGGCACCTGTAGTTCAAATTTGACCCGTTTCCAGCTGAATCGGCATAAACTTGTGTTTTTCAAAAGAGGTGGATGGAAACCTTTATAGAGGAAACAATTTGGTTATTTGTGCATATAACATGGTATAGTATTTTCAAAAAATTTATTTCTTAAGTTTTGCAACATATTTGTGGTTGGTGCTTTGCAAAAAAAAACACATTTTTCACTCTCGGAAACAATAAAGCACATTCATAAAATGTATTTCTCAAGTCTTGCCCAATTGATTTAAATATTGGAAACAATACGAGGCACCCGGATTGCCCAATTGATTTAAATATAGCATATTTAGATCGACACATTGAGACATACGATCACATAGCACCGAGACTCCTCCTAGCAATCTCGTAGCCTAGGCGAGCGTCCCGAGCGGCATGCTTGATGCGATAAAAGCTCAATGGAAACTTGCCCCAACCTAATGTGAGGTTCTCTTCTTCCTCCTTCTTCTCGTCCTCCTTCTCCTCCTCCTTCTTCTTCTCGTCCTCCTTCTTCTTCTTCTTGTTGATCTTCTTCTTCTTCTCAAGCGTTGTGCCAATAGTAAAATTGGCTAGAGTATAGAGACTCGGAAGATTAGGGTACGTTGGGTTAGGGTGAGCGGCCCGCTGGAGGTCGACGACGGACGAAATATGAATTCCGTAAGGCCCCAGCATACGCTGATCGTTGTTGATAGCCGCGCCGCAGAATTTGATGGTTTTGTCCATCAAGAAGTCCTTGAGGGCCTGCGGCATCCGATCAGCGTGGCAAATATGGAACACCAACGTGTCGGTCGCCACGGAGAGTTGCAGGACAGCGGCACGCTGCCTCTCCTCGGGTTCGGCGTCGGTGAACTCGCAGTCGAGGCCCACGATCTTCATCGGTACGGCGTCAAGGTAGCGCCTCTTGACGTCGCGGATCCATCTCTCCACGGTTGATGCGCGGAGAGTGACCACGACCTTGAAGTGCATGTCGACGGCATCGTCCTTGTAGTGGTACTCCTGGGATGGAGGTGGGCGCGCGAGTGGCTCCATGGCGCGCGGCAGCGATTCGAGAGAGGATTTTAGAGAAGATTAGAGAGAGGAGATGGTGCATTTGGCAAATGGCACTGTAGCTCTCTTATATAGAGCTAGCAGGGGAGATGAGGAGGCTGTCCGTGGTAATTAATCCGGCCGTGTTTCAACTTCCCAAAATCCATTAAGCGATTTGATCAACTTCCAAAGACATTAATCGTCTTCATTCCCCGTGTGATCCACGATCAGCGCGGGAACTCAAGGGTCCTCGTTTGAACATAATTAGTCCCGGGTTGTATATAGGACCGGGACTAAAGGGGGGCAGCGGGCCGCAGACCCCTTTAGTCCCGGTTTGTATCTCAAACCGGGACCATTGGTCCCTAACGAGCCGCAACTAATGGGTGCCGTACGCTTCGGCGTTTTCGGGGCGACGTGTCCAGACCATTAGTCGCGGCCCAGGCCGCGGCCGGGACTAATGGCCCGGACGAAAGGCCTCTTTTCTACTAGTGAATATAATTAAGCCATCTTTTGTATTCCAGAGTACTAATTTACCATGCACTGCATCGCGCAGGTTTTCCTTTGCGCAATTTAACTTTTGTGCTGCAAGAGTAGAAGTAGATGACTGCATTTTTTTGTCATATAAGTTGCCAATGTGTGGCAAGAGATGACTTCAACCAGGTCACTGGTGCAATATAACATTGCCATGTTCTCTTTTTCCGTGTGATTTTACATTTTTAGCGATCATATAACATTGTCATCTTGCATAATAACAAAAGCTTATGATTATATAAAATGGTTCATTGTGTACTGGATTATTGACTTATTGTTACACTGTTTCGAGGAGAAAGGGGATGGTCGAGAGGAATTTCATCAACCATGTTTACATCTCCGGGACATTGGTTTAGCATGATGGTATTATGCTTGTAGTTCCTTGACAATTGTTAGTTCAATTTTTTAAAGGGAACAATTGTTTTTATATTGTTTAGTTATTCATAAAGTGCAATGACAAAAATTATTCTGAGTGTCGTGGTGGGAATCACGCAGATGCCATGGGGATGGCTTAGTCTGGGGCCGAACGGATGCTTGAGGATTCGGGGAGGGATTGCGCGATGGAATCGCACACGAAGAGCACTGCAAACACAAAGATCTACCCTGCTTCGGGGCCTTCGTGAGGAGGTAAAACCCCTACTGCAGCATCTATCCTACTTTGGTGTATTCTCATCTCATATGCGGTGGGTACAAATGCTCCTCGAGCTGTATGGAGCTAGCCATGGAGAGGTGCTCAAGGAAGAAGAAGAAGCTAAGGCAAAGGGGGGAAGTGAGCCCGCGTGAGAGCTGCCTCCACCTCTTCCCCTGGTGCCCTTTATATAGGTGCCCAGGGGACAAGTGAGGGGACAAGCAAACAAGAAACACTGTACACTGTAGCTGACATGACTGCTGGGGTCTTGTCATGCTGAATTGACTACTAGGGTCTTGTCCGCACTGTAGCTGCGTCATGGGCCTGCCACGTCCCGTCCGTCCTTCCGGTTGTCTTCTAGTGCTTGTCTCCAGGATCCACCGCGGGTTACCGGGGGAATCTTGTACTGGACGAGGTAGTAGCTGGGATGACTCGGTTGGAGATGTCCCGGTTGAAGTAGAGCCGGTGGAGATGATCCGGTCGAGGTAGGGCCGCTGATATTCGTGTGAATATACCTCGGCCCAGCGTAGCCGAAGCAGGCCAATGTCGGGCCAGCCGAGTCAAGGTGGAGATTCGGTCCATGACTCTTTTTCCTCTGCTTCTTTATTTGTTGCGTACTCGTTCATTGTTTTTATCTCAGCTAGTACCTCAGTTAAATCTACCACTTTGGGGTACCGGGGATCACATCCCCGACATTAGTCCCCGAGGCTGCGGGGGACTCGCAGAGTCGCGCGCAGTCTTATAAAAACAAATAATTATACCAAAAAAACCTCCATGCACTCAACCATCTGCCTGCATGGGCACCTTTGTAAGCCGGTCGTCTAGCCATGCCCTCCAGGCCAAATGCGACATCCGGTTGACCGAGCTCACCCGAATCAACAACGAGATGGACAGTTTACACTAGGAATGTGTTGAATGCCTGGGCATGGCCACACATAGATGTCTCTGCCGATATGGGGCAATTTGGCACATTGCCTGCATGAGCATGTTTCATATGACAGTTTAGCCTCTCTGGGCATTCACCAACAGATGTCTCCAGCCTAAACTGGTTTAACATAGCGCCCGCATGGGCATATCTCGTATGTCTCGGTATCTCGGCCTCTCTGGGCATATCTCATATGTCTCGGTACCTCGGTCTCTCTGGGCATATCTCATATATCTCGGTACCTCGGCCTCTCTAGGCATATCTCATATGTCTCGGTACCTCGGCCTCTCTGGGCATATCTCATATGTCTCGGTACCTCGGCCTCTCTGGGCATATCTCATATATCTCGGTACCTCGGCCTCTCTGGGCATATCTCATATGTCGGTTTTTAGCCACTCTGGGCGTTTACCGACATAGATGTCTCCAGCCACTGCTGGACCGACATAAGCGTATCTCGAATGCCAGTTTTAGCCACTCTGGGCATTTACCGACATAGATGTCTCCAGCCACTGCTGGACCGACATATAACCTGCATGCACATATCTCATAGATTGCCTTTGGCAAACCAACTCAAACGATGATTGGGGATACAGAACGATGCCATGATATGTTGTCAGACCGAAATAAACGGCACCTGGAGAATACTGACACTGCCATGATACACTGGCGAACCGACGTAAACAGTGATCTGGAGATATTGCAGGATACCATGATACTCTGGCTAACCGACATGAACGGCGATCTGAAGATTGGGGGTGATACCGTGATATTGTGTCAAACCGTCATAAACGGTGATCTGGAGATACGCCATTCATAACTCGGCAAGCCGATATCAAAGATCATATATGATTTGCCTCTGACACCATAATGAATCCAAGATGAATCCGAGTTGACCATGTCTCGGTGATGGACGTTCCATCGACAAAACGACAAAACCGATTCCACCTTTCAATGTTAGCTCAAACATATATATATATATATATAAAGTATATTTGACAGGAACAGTAATTCTACTAACCGAGGCAAACTAGTTCTAGTACATGACGGAAATTAAATCTAACATCAAATACTACGCACAAAGATGCAGACTCGGTTTCAACCGAGTCCCCGAGTTACTTTTCTTATCTAGGAGGAACTGTAAAACACTGGCTATCCAGTCCCCGGGTCACGATATCTCGTTCCCGGAGGAAACAACTAAGCAAGGTACGCCAGGGCAGTCCCCGAGTAATTTTCAGGATTATCTAATCAATAAGCAACCTTAATGTATTATAAATACTCACATAGTTATCTTGGTGCCGGGTTGATACCATTGCTCAGGTTAACGGATTACGTGAAGTCGGATTCCAATCAATCCCGGGAACAACCGAGATCCTGCCTGGACCCCACCCTAGAGCTACCATCCGATATATCGAGGCCTTCCGCCGGATGCCGACCTGCAAAGGCGCTCGTGCGAGTCTCCGACACAGGGATCACGGACCCCTGCCGAGACATACTGCAAGCAACTTATGTCGGTCTGCCGAATCATTAATGCCGGCCCAGCCGAAGCAAGGGAAGATGGCTTGGCCCAGCCGAATTGGAGACTAACTCGGAGCAGCGATTGCCCAGCGCTGACCGAATTACACACTTCGGCCCATCCGAGACGTCTGATTATCGACATGCACACCTCGGTTCACCAGTACGTCGGCCTGCCGGTATAAATATTTCGGCCTGCCTGAATGTCGGCTCTCCGACACAAACATCCCGGAGTATTATCCGACGTATACAATACCTGATCCATATAGCTCTGCAGCTCCTCCTACTTTCTCTCTCATCTCTACCTTTTCCATCCGGATGCATCCTTGGTGCACATGGTGAGTAAGGCAGCTGCTGACACACGCAAGCACAAAAATCATACGTGCATGCATGGCTCGAGTACTCAAAAGCACATGCGATGCTAGCTCAGGCATGCTCGCCCCATGCATCGGTTGAACAGGAAACCGGATGACATGCATGTATCGGCACATGACTCAATCTGAGTCCTTTTACTCGGCGTGCACACTCAGCTGACATGCATGTATGGACCGACATAACACTGCTGACTTTTTTCTATCTCGGTAGCTGACTTTTTTCAACCGACACACTCTAATCAGCCGGGATCCATCTCTCTTCTTTTCTTCTATTCATTAACTCGGCCTGTGTCTCAAAGCCGACACAAGCTTTTCTTTATAGCTTCTTACTTCTCTACCTTATTCGGCAACGACACCACATCCTTCGGTGGCCGACATATCTCTGACTCGGTTTGCTCTTTCTTTCCTCAGCCGAGAGCACACATCAACTACTACTAACTTTCTTCTCGATCTTACTCGGCCGAAAACTGGCCAAAGCCGCAACGCACCGGCCGACATCACCATTTTTATGTCGGAAGCCGACGCAGGTCACATGTGATGCGGCCACTTCTTTTCCTATCTTTCTTTTTCTCTAATCCACCAACTCACCAGCTGGGTGAGAGGCGCGAGTGGAGCCGGCGACGGGCGCTGACGCAGGGGCGCTTGGGGCCGTGCGAATGCGGGGCCCTCGGACGCGCCAGCGTACGGCATGCGCAGCACGCGAACGCGACCTGAACGTCGCCGAGCTGCTCGCTGGCGTGCACGCATGCAGTGCGCGCCAGATACGCACGGACGCGGTCGACACGGGGCAGGACAACAGTGACAGCGCCGATGTAGAATCACCGGGCTGAGCGGGAAAGACGGCACGGACGCCGCAGTCCCCGGGCTCAGGCACGGCGCCGGTGATGAAGAAAGCGCGAGCGCGAGGAGGCCATGTCGATGTCAAGCCCCCGGGCCTCACGGGAGACAGCGAAAAACGCCGCACCGGCATCGATGATGAAGAGGTCGGTGAAGCAGTCCCAAGAGCCGAACAGCTGAACCCGGCCCGAGGAGCTCGCCGGAGTTGATGAAGAAAGTCCCGTCCGAATTTAATCCAGCAAGCGCCACTACCAGCCCCACGGTGGGCGCCAACTGTCGTGGTGGGAATCACGCAGATGCCATGGGGATGGCTTAGTCTGGGGCCGAACGGATGCTTGAGGATTCGGGGAGAGATTGCGCGATGGAATCGCACACGAAGAACACTGCAAACACAAAGATCTACCCTGCTTCGGGGCCCTCGTGAGGAGGTAAAACCCCTACTGCAGCATCTATCCTATTTTGGTGTATTCTCATCTCATATGCGGTGGGTACAAATGCTCCTCGAGCTGTATGGAGCTAGCCATGGAAAGGTGCTCAAGGAAGAAGAAGAAGTTAAGGCAAAGGGGGGAAGTGAGCCCGCATGAGAGCTGCCTCCACCTCTTCCCCCTGGTGCCCTTTATATAGGTGCCCAGGGGACAAGTGAGGGGACAAGCAAACAAGAAACACTGTACACTGTAGCTGACATGACTGCTGGGGTCTTGTCATGCTGAATTGACTACTGGGGTCTTGTCATGCTGAATTGACTACTGGGGTCTTGTCCGCACTGTAGCTGCGTCATGGGCCTGCCACGTCCCGTCCGTCCTTCCGGTTGTCTTCTAGTGCTTGTCTCCAGGATCCACCGCGGGTTACCGGGGGAATCTTGTACTGGACGAGGTAGTAGCTGGGATGACTCGGTTGGAGATGTCCCGGTTGAAGTAGAGCCGGTGGAGATGATCCGGTCGAGGTAGGGCCGCTGATATTCGTGTGAATATACCTCGGCCCAGCGTAGCCGAAGCAGGCCAATGTCGGGCCAGCCGAGTCAAGGTGGAGATTCGGTCCATGACTCTTTTTCCTCTGCTTCTTTATTTGTTGCGTACTCGTTCATTGTTTTTATCTCAGCTAGTACCTCGGTTAAATCTACCACTTTGGGGTACCGGGGATCACATCCCCGACACTGAGAATAGTTAGAGATGATCTCCAAATTAATACGTGTTGTTACATTGATAGTACAAAAGTTAGTTCTGATGAATTGACGCTACACATTTTCGTAGAACATTTATACAAGATTTTATTCCATGAAGATGTCGTGTTATTTCTTTTGTGGAATAGGTTTGTGCGCCTGCATGACACATTTTTCTCTCTTCCGTGCGTGCACGGGCATGTCTGCTAGTCTGAAAAATATGCAAACGCCAACTATAAAAACTTCAGCACTGTGTATTCACTCACGGCTTGTGTCGAAAAAAATATGCATCCTAGATAGAGAAATTTGGTTGGGCTTAAAACTAGAACAAATCATGTGCGCAGACAACACACATGTAGGACAAGTGCTACATAATACTCCCTCGGATGTCCGATGTGATAAAAATGTCGCCAAAAAAAAAACTAATCACGTACAAGTCAATAGTACAACTAGCGAATCCGAGAGAGTATTAAAAGCATTGAACCTTATTGCAAAAAGTTTGTCCGTCTGGCTTTTTACTGATTAGCCATTTAGCCCTCGTCACATAATACATACCAACTATTTCACTTTTTTCTCCCCGACTGAACCACATCTCCATGAAGACGCGCCACCTCCCATCCGCGCCCACCACGGGGTTTCTCGTTTTGACCGCCTTTTTCTTCCACTCCATGTGCTCGCAGCGACTCATGTTTTTGGCGGCATCCGCACCACTCCCTACCTTTTTTCCCTCGCAGTCCCTGGCCATGGCATAGTCAACGGCAACAACGCTGACAAGTCCACAAATGTCCCTCGGGTTGTTGCACTACATTTGGATTGCCTGAAATATATCTAGTTGTCAATCTCCTCACACCCCATACGAGGAGGATATCCCAACTTATACTTGCATATATGTATAACTTTTATTCGTTTCAGCATTCAGTTTTCCACTGGATTCTCAGTGATACCAGTTTATTCACATTGCATTCTTTAGAACCATTTTGCTAATTTATATAGATTGATCCTTCCATGCTTGGCTTCACACATAAACTTAAATAATGTGTTCTTCAATTTTACTGTCATGTGGGTCAGTGGGTGATAATAAATATTTCCAAGTCAACAATAAGAACCATTCGATCAAGAACCATTCGATCAAGAGAGTTGATACATGAGAGTTTTGGTAGTGTCAACCATCCAGTTGTGTTTTGGTCACATGCATGTTTTCATGTTATTTTGTTTCTATCTTTTGTATTCCAGATATTTTTTGCCGACAATCCGATAAAAGAATTCGCGGTTTGGCATCTTGACTTGTGAGGGGTTGGTCAGCAATCACAATGTTCTAACCTATTTTGATGGAAGATTTTTCTATTCTTAAAAGATTTTTCTATTCTTAAAAGACTTAGATGTTAGTTCAGTTAGTGCATATTAATTCCGATGTAGGGGCTTCCCCTACCGCATTCTTTTCAAAAAATAAATCCAGAACTATTCTAAAAAATATCATGTTCTTAATAGAGCACAATGAAGCCATTTTCTTCTCAAAACAAATTTGGCAAATTTTACTTTATGCTATAGACCTCATATGATATTTGAATAACTTCAAAGTACTTTTAGGACTTATTATTGCCATTTTAATTCTTTTGTGTTCCAAACGATGAAATATGCATATGAATAAGATTATAACATCGGGCAACTGTACACGAATTCAATCTAGGAGCTGTTGGAAATATGCCCTAGAGGCAATAATAAAAATGTTATTATCATATTTCCGTGTTCATGATATATGTTTATTTTCCATGCTATAATTGTATTAACCGGAAACATAATACATGTGTGGTTGCATAAACAACACCGCGTCCCTAGTAAGCCTCTACTAGACTAGCTCGTTAATTAATGATGGTTATGGTTTCCTAACCATGAACATGAGTTGTTAATTAATTAACGGGATCATATCATTAGAAGAATGACGTGATGGACAGACCCAACTAAGCATAACAATATTGATCGTTTCATTAAGTTTATATTGTCATGCCTTTTATTGTCAAGTATCCTATTTCTTAGACCATGAGATCATGTTATTCCCGGGTACTGGAAGAATACTTTGGGGACATCACCCATCGCTTCGTGACAGGGTGATCATAAAGGTGTCTTACGGGTATTTCGGAAAGTACTTGTTGAATTACATGAATCAAGACTGGGATTTGTCCCTCCGTGTTTCGGAGAGATATACTCTGGGCCCACTCGATAGTGCACATTCGGTAAAGCTTGCAAGCACGTGACTAATGAGTTAGTCACAGAGAATGTTGTATTACGGAACGAGTAAAGAGTACTTACCGGTAACGAGATTGAACTAGGTATAGTGATACCGACGATCAAATCTCGGGTAAGTAAAATATCGCGTGACAAAGGAAATTGTATACGGATTATAGTAGTCCACGACATAGTGGTTCAACCGATAAAGATATTCGTTGAATGTGTGGGAGTCATTATGGATATCCTGGTCCCTCTAATGGTTATTGATCGGAGAGGTGTCTCGATCATGTCTGCACGTTCTCGAACCCGTAGGGTCACACACTTAACGTTCGGTAACGCTAGAGTAGCTCTGGGATAATTTTATTAATGGTGTCCGAATATTGTTCGGAGTCTCGGATGAGACCTAGACATCATGAGGAGCTTCGGAAGAGTCCGGAGGTAAAGATTTATATATGGCAAGTTGATTTCAGGGTTCCAGAAAAGTTCGGGAATTTTTCGACAGAGTGTCGGAATGTTCTAGAAGGTTCCGGAGGGTCCCACTATGGGCCCACCTGTCCTGGACGACCAAGGGTGGCCCACTGGTCCATTTGACCAGCCCTCCTTGGTCCATGTGGTCAATCAATGAGCAGCCCTTAAATGGGGGGTTACCACTCTTGAAAGAGGGGGTTACCACCTTTTAAAGGAGAGGGGGTTACCACTCTTTAAAGAAAGGGGTTACCACCTTGGGAATTAAGTGGCTGCAGCTCCCTTGCCTATATAAGACAGTAGAGAGGCGCACCAAGGTACCAAGGCTTGGCCGCACCACTTGCTTGATGCTCCTCTACCTCCCGCGCACCGCTTGGCGAAGCCCTGCCCGCGAGAATTCTCCACCATATCCACCACCACACCGTCGTGCTGCTGGAATCGATCCCACCTACTTCTCCCTCTAGCTTGCTGGATCAAGAAGAGGGATACGTCATCGAGCTGTACGTGTGCAAGCCTCCGGAGGTGCTGCTCGTTTGCGGTACTGATCGGATCGAACATCGTCAACAACTTCACCGAGTTGCGTTGAATTAAACGTTTGACGCGCGTGTTCTTCGAGGGTATGATGAACTACTCTCCCCGTTACTGGCATCTTCTAGATTGGATCTTGAGTGTTGCTTCCGCATGTGAGAGAATTTTTTTTTGTTTTCTATCGCGCAAACTCCAACAGTGGTATCAGAGCCGGATCTATGCGTAGATGTTTTGGTACGGGTAGAACACATATGTGTATGTGGGCGTTGATAATCATGTTATTGCTTCCTTTGTGTATTTTGAATCTTAGTGGCATAGTGGGATGAAGCGGCCCGGACTAACTTTACATGTCCGCGTACATGAGACTTGTTCCACGACTGACATGCAACTTGTATTGCATAAGTGGCTTTGCGGGTGTCTGTCTCTCCCACTATAGTTTAGATTTAATCTACAACGGGTTGTTAATAATTTGTTTATCACCGTTGTGGTTTCATGTTCGTAGGTAAGAACGGTTCTTTCTTCGAAAGCCCTAAGCCACGTAAAGTTTGCAAAGAATAAGGGAGAGGCGTCTAGCTTGTTTTTGCAGGGCATGTGATGTGATATGGTCAGTGTTACAAACTTGTTGTATGAGATGACACTTTTTGTAAGTTATGACAAACCGGCAGGAGCCTAATGGTTGTCTTTAATTTTATGGCCTGCGTGCCGAATATCATATCCATGTGATATGTTGTAATTTTGGAGGACAACCAAGGAGGATGTGCCATGGACCTTGGTGCCACGCCGGTGGAATGATGGAGATCATGCCAAGACGCACAAGATGCGGATCAAGTGCAAGAAGGACCATATCATATCACATTATCCATGCATGTGATGTTAATCCTTTTATGCGTCTTATTTTGCTTAGATCGTGATGGTAGCATTATAAGATGATCCCTCACACCTAAATATCAAGATAATTATGTGTTCTTCCCTAGTATGCACCGTTAAGAAAGTTCATCGTTTCGATGCACCACGTGATGATCGGTGTGATAGACTCAACGTTCGCATACAACGGGTGTAAGCCAGATTTACACACGCAAATACTACGGTTCTACTTGGCGAGCCTAGCATGTGCAGAAATGGCCTCAGAACACGTAACCGAAAGGTAAAGCATGAGTCATATGGATGATATGATGAACATGTTGATGTTCGCCTTTGCAGCTGCACCATCTCACGTGATGATCGGTTATCGGTGTAGTGAATTTGGTTTGTGTAATCACTGAAACGACTAGAGGGATGTTGTTTTGAGTGGGAGTTCATGTAGTAATTTTTGAATTAACTTGAACAAAATTTACCATGAACCACCTATCATAGTGTATTTGCATAAATTGGTAGTAGACTTTGCCATCCACGAACTACCTTACACGTAGATTGTTGATTGAGATAAAACTGTTTTGATCTGGCAAAACCATTATGGACTAGTACCGTATTAGGTGAATTAAAATAAGAGTCCTATTGTAAATTTTCGATAATACCTACCTAGCTCCATGTGATTAATGATTGATTGATCTAGAGAGCAAATGATTCTGACTTAGTATCTAGTGTCATGCTTGCTTCCATGATACCTAAACTTCAAAAGAATGTTTTGAAAATCAGGTGATCTAGGATCTGAAAGAATTGTTTTCAGAAACAAGCGAGGGGTGGAAGATATATTGATATTTAGAACCCTGTTTGTCGCAACATGACTGAGTGTAATTTATTATGACAATGTGTGCTTATATTATTTGAATATATGCAAGGATTGAAGACGCTAGGCGTTTGAATCATCCATGAAGTTGGGCACTGACATTATCCTCTAAATTCCTTCCTTCGAGCTATAGTAGCTTGATACGTCTCAAACGTATCTATAATTTCTGATGTTCCATGCTGATATTATACCAATTGTTACATGTTTTATATACACTTCATAGCATTTTATGCATTTTCTGGGACTAACCTATTAACAAGATGCCACAGTGCCAGTTCCTGTTTTCTGCTGCTTTTGTATTCCAGAAAAGCAAGTCTGGAAATATTCTCGGAATTGGACGAAACTTGTACAGAACCTCCTATTTTTCCAACACGAAGACGGAGTCCAGAGGAGACACGGAGGGGAGCCACGCGGCGCCCACACCATGGGGCCGCGCGGGCCCCCCCTACCGCGCCGTGGGGTGGTGTGGGGCCCTCGTGGCTCCGCAGCCGCCGCCCTTTCGCCTATTTATTCCTCCCGACGCGAAAACTCTAAAGACCCGAGCCATTATCCACGAAAAGTTCCAGAGACACCGCCGCCGTCAACCCTAGCTCGGGAGGGTTCAGAAGCTCTTCATGGGACCCTGCCGGAGAGGGGAATCATCACCGGAGGGCTCTACATCACCATGCCTGCCTCCGGAGTGATGCATGAGTAGTTCATCCTTGGACTACGGGTCCATGGCAGTAGCTAGATGGTTGTCTCTCCACTTTATGCTATCATGTTTAGATCTTGTGAGCTGCCTATCATGATCAAGATCATCTTATTGTAATGCTACATGTTGTGTTTGCTGGGATCCGATGAATATTGAATACTATGTCAAGTTGATTATCAATCTATCTTATATGTTATTTATGATCTTGCATGCTTTCCGTTACTAGTAGATGCTTTGGCCAAGTAGATGCTTGTAACTCCAAGAGTGAGTATTTATGCTAGATAGTGGGTTCATGCCTCCGGTAATCTGGGAGAGTGACAATAACTTCTAAGATTGTGGATGTGCTGTTGCCACTAGGGATAAAATAACCGATGCTTAGCTTAAGGGTACGCCGTTAGGTCTAATGCATTTGTTTACTTTACGCACATTACTTAATGCAATTATCCGTTGCTTGCAACTTAATACCAACGGGGAACTCGGTATGACAACCTGGCGGTGGATTATTAGTCATAGACGCTGTTGGAATAACGGTCTATGTATTTTGTCGTAATGCCCACATGAATATCATAGTAATCATCATGTCATATATATGCATTGTCATGCGCTCAATATTTTATCAATTGCCCAGCTGTAATTTGTTCACCCAGCATGTTAGTTATCTTTTATGGAGGACACCACTAGTGAACTGTGGACCCCGGTCCATTCTTTACACTGATAATACAACCAACTGCAAACACTGTTCCTTTTCATTCTCTGCAATTTACTACTGTTTTCCACACCATACGTTTAATCCTTTGTTTTCAGCAAGCCGGTGAGATTGACAACCTCACTGTTTCGTTGGGGCAAAGTAGTTTGATTGTGTTGTGTGTAGATTCCACGTCAGCGCGCCACTGACAACCTTCCGAAGTGATTTCTTGCTCCTACTGGTTCGATTAAACCTTGGTTTCATACTGAGGGAAAACTGCTTCTATACTGCATCATACCTTCCTCTTGGGGTCTCCCAGCGAACGTGTGATCCACGCAATCAAGCATATTTTCTGGCATCGTTGCCGGGGAGCAGAAGCACTTCGGTTCAGCAATCTCCTTGCCTTCCTTCCACACGCCATATTTTCTGACGCCATATTGGGAAGCAAGAGGATTTCTGCAAGGGGAGTTTCACGCTTCCAATCTCTTTACTTTGTTATTGTCTTGCTTAGTTTATTTTTATTTAGTCTTGTTTGCTTTATTTATCAAAAACACAAAAAAATTAGTTACTTTTATTTTTCGAATTGTTATTTTTCAGTCTTGTTATCATGTCTAGCTCTGCTCCTTTTTCCGTAGTGCCACCTGTGGGAGAAATTATTACCTTTAAACAAAAAAGTGGGGAATCCTTTAGGAATGCCTGGGAGAGAATTTTGGAATTGCACAAGAAGGTGCAACATAAGATGGATTTGAGAGTTCTTATAAAAAATTCTACTATGGTTTATTTTCTGTTTATCAGCATGCTCTAGATACCATGGTAGGGGAAACCTTTTCTGAGTTTGATACAACAAAAGCTCATAATATTTTGAGTGGTTTGTCAATCTTCCCAATGGTGGACGAAACTGGGATATTCACTAAGCTAGATAAAATAGAAAAGTCAATTGATAATTTAACTCTGAGCCATAATCTTAAAGAACAACCTTTAGTTGAGTTAAAAAATGATTGGGAACCATTCATTGAGATCAATATTGGTAATGAAAAGTTTCGTGCCTACTGTGACCTTGGTTCAACAATGTCCATCATGCCTAAAATGGTTTATGATCTATTAAAATTTGATAATATGGTTGATTACCCTGTTTTTCATTTTCATGCTGATGGAACAATCACAAGAAGCATGGGGATTATTAATGATATTATGGTCACTGTTCAAAATAAGACCATCCCTGTGAATTTCATGATCCTTGCAAAATCTCCCAACCATATTGTTTTAGGGAGATCCTTTTTAAAGAGTAATGGGGGTTTTATCAATGCAAAGTATGGGTTTATGAAATTTAATGCTCCTATCAATCGGAGGTTCTTCTTCCCGATCAAAAAAGATGACCCCACCGAAAGGTTGGGAGATTTTAATGTCTTTGGAAACACTTGATTCTTACTTTCTGCGCCTAGCTGAAAGGCGTTAAAGAAAAGCGCTTATGGGAGACAACCCATTATTTTATTTCTGCAATTTTTCTTTTTTTTTGAGTCAAGGAGTTGTTTACTTCTGTAACAATTCCTTTGTATCTTTATTTTATCGCATTGTTGTGCCAAGTATTGCCTCTAATAGGAAGATGATGCTAGATTTGGATTTCTGCGCAGGAACAGATTTCTGCTGTTCACCGTTTTAATTCTGTAAAATCACAGAAAAATTATTTAAATCTGAAATTTTTGTGCGTGATCCTCAGATATGTACGCATCTTTCGTTAGTTTAAAGTTTTTCGATCTGAGCAACGTAAGTGCCTAAAAAATTCGTCTTTGCGGACTGTTCTGTTTAGACAGATTCTGTCTTTTATTTTTCGCATTCTCTCTTTTACTAGTGTTGAGTGGAATTCTTTTTTAGGGTGAAGAGCTTCACATAACATCAGTGGCAGTAGCTAATGTTAAAAGTAACGGTCATGTTTGTGTCCTTATAGAACATGTGAGTTTTTGATTGTGCACTAACCCTCTAATGAGAATTACTTTGAGTTTGGTGTGGCGGAAGTTTTCAAGGGTCAAGAGAGAAGGATGATATAATGTGATCAAGAAGAGTGAAGAGCTTAAGCTTGGGGATGCTCCCATGGATCACCCCAGCATATTTCAAGAAGACTCAAGCGTCTAAGCTTGGGGATGCCCAAGGCATCCCCTTCTTCATCAGCAACTTATCAGGTCATCTCTAGTGAAACTATATTTTAATTCTTTCACATCATATGTGCTTTACTTGGAGCGTCTGTGTGCTTTTATTTTCAGTATTTTATTTTTCTTATGGTCAACTTGATTGGACCCCAGCATTCTTGATTGGGAGAGAGACACGCTCCGCTTTTTCATATGAATACTCCTATTCTTCACTTATACTTGTTGAGTATTCTTATCTAGCTATTGCTATGCTTTTAGCTCCTGTTTTGCATGCATCTCTTATTCAGAGCTGTTAGTTCTTTTAAAGAAAGTACTCTCTTGCTTCACTTATAATTGTTTGGAGAGTTTATGTTGAAATAAATTGATTGGTGTTTGGTTGGAACAGAAAATGTTGCATGTGGTAGATGGTATAATGGAAAAAGCTTACATATTCTTGTAGATCATTGTATTGGATAATTTGATACTTGTCAATTGTTTTGAGTTATCAAGTAGTTCATGTTTAAGCTTTTGTATCATGTAGTTAAAACCTATTAATGAAGAACTACCGTAAAGCTCGTTGAAATTTGGTTTGCATGATTGGTATCTCTAAGGTCTAGATATTTTCTAGTAAAAGGGTTTGGTTAACAAGGAAGACAGTGTAGAGTCTTATAATGCTTGCAATATGTTTTCATATAAGCCTTGCTGTGTCGGTTGATATCCTGTGTTTGCTTCAAATAACCTTGCTAGCCTAAACTCTGTACTGAGAGGGAATGCTTCTCGTGCATCCAAAACCTTGAGCCAAAATCCATGCCATCTGTGTCCACCATAACTACCTATATGTGGTATTTCTTGCCATTCCAAGTAAATTTTTCATGTGCTACCTTTAAACTATTCAAACTTTATTACTCCTATTTTGTGTCAATGTTTACCAAGCTCATGAGGACGGGGTGGATGTCTTTATGTCAACTGTCAAACAGACTTTACCACCGGACTAGCGGCATATACATCCGCTTATCCATTAATTTTGCAAAAAGAGCTGGCAAATGGGGTGCCCAGTCCCAATTAATTACAACTTTAACCGCTTAATTCTCTTCACATTTTTGCCCTGATTTATCAGTCAAGCAATGACAAACAGTGAAATATCTGCATGTGTAAACAAAAGAGAAAGAGGGATGATCTGCCTTGCTGGTAGAAATAACGTCCTTCATGGGAGCCGCTCTTAAAAGTCTGGTTGGCAGGGGTCATATTGTACTTTCCATTTTCTGATTCGTTGACAATTAACAAACACCTCTCAAAACTTATTTTTACTCTCTATATGATTTCAAAAACTTAAAAAGCTCTAGCACATGATTTAATCCCTGCTTCCCTCTGCGAAGGGCCTTTCTTTTACTTTTATGTTGAGTCAGTTTTCCTACTTCTTTCTATCTTAGAAGCAAACACTAGTGTCAACTTTGGTGCAACAATTTTTATATGCTCGTATATTGCACTTATTATATGCTTTGTGTTGACAAATATCCATGAGATATATATGTTGAAAGTTGAAAGCAATTGCTGAAACTTAAATCTTCCTTTGTGTTGGTTAAATACCTTTTACTTAGAATCTATTGCTTTATGAGTTAACTCTTATGCAAAACTCTTTGATGCTTGTCTCGAAAGTACTATTCATGAAAAGTTTTTGCTTATATGATTCAGTTGTTTGCTCATTATCTACTTGCTAGCAAACTATAGACCATTGACCTGGATCACTTCATTCATAACATGTGCTTTACAATATATTTGATCAAGATTATGATTGTAGCATGTCACCTCAGAAATTATTTTGTTTTTATCGTTTTACCTACTCGAGGACGAGTAGAACTAAGCTTGGGGATGCTTGATACGTCTCAAACGTATCTATAATTTCTGATGTTCCATGTTGATATTATACCAATTGTTACATGTTTTATATACACTTCATAGCATTTTTATGCATTTTCTGGGACTAACCTATTAACAAGATGCCACAGTGCCAGTTCCTGTTTTCTGCTGTTTTTGTATTCCAGAAAAGCTAGTCTGGAAATATTCTCGGAATTGGACGAAACTTGGACAGAACCTCCTATTTTTCCAACACGAAGACGGAGTCCAGAGGAGACACGGAGGGGAGCCACGTGGCGCCCACACCATGGGGCCGCGCGCCCCCCTGCCGCGCCGTGGGGTGGTGTGGGGCCCTCGTGGCTCCGCAGCCGCCGCCCTTTCGCCTATTTATTCCTCGACGCGAAAACCCTAAATACCCGAGCCATTATCCACGAAAAGTTCCAGAGACGCCGCCGCCGTCAACCCTAGCTCGGGAGGGTTCAGAAGCTCTTCCCGGCACCCTGCCGGAGAGGGGAATCATCACCGGAGGGCTCTACATCACCATGCCTGCCTCCGGAGTGATGCGTGAGTAGTTCATCCTTGGACTACGGGTCCATGGCAGTAGCTAGATGGTTGTCTCTCCACTTTATGCTATCATGTTTAGATCTTGTGAGCTGCCTATCATGATCAAGATCATCTTATTGTAATGCTACATGTTGTGTTTGCTGGGATCCGATGAATATTGAATACTATGTCAAGTTGATTATCAATCTATCTTATATGTTATTTATGATCTTGCATGCTTTCCGTTACTAGTAGATGCTTTGGCCAAGTAGATGCTTGTAACTCCAAGAGTGAGTATTTATGCTAGATAGTGGGTTCATGCCTCCGGTAATCTGGGAGAGTGACAATAACTTCTAAGATTGTGGATGTGCTGTTGCCACTAGGGATAAAATAACCGATGCTTAGCTTAAGGGTACGCCGTTAGGTCTAATGCATTTGTTTACATTACGCACATTACTTAATGCAATTATCCGTTGCTTGCAACTTAATACCAACGGGGAACTCGGTATGACAACCTGGCGGTGGATTATTAGTCATAGACGCTGTTGGATAACGGTCTATGTATTTTGTCGTAATGCCCACATGAATATCATAGTAATCATCATGTCATATATATGCATTGTCATGCGCTCAATATTTTGTCAATTGCCCAGCTGTAATTTGTTCACCCAGCATGTTAGTTATCTTTTATGGAGAGACACCACTAGTGAACTGTGGACCCCGGTCCATTCTTTTACACTGATAATACAACCAACTGCAAACATGTTCCTTTTCATTCTCTGCAATTTACTACTGTTTTCCACACCATACGTTTAATCCTTTGTTTTCAGCAAGCCGGTGAGATTGACAACCTCACTGTTTCGTTGGGGCAAAGTAGTTTGATTGTGTTGTGTGCAGATTCCACGTAGCACGCCACTGACAACCTTCGAAGTGATTTCTTGCTCCTACTGGTTCGATTAAACCTTGGTTTCATACTGAGGGAAAACTGCTTCTATACTGCATCATACCTTCCTCTTGGGGTCTCCCAGCGAACGTGTGATCCACGCAATCATAGCTTCATCACAAAATTGTTATGATGGGATGGATTAAAAGTGTGGGTAAAATTGTTTACTATGCTTGAAGATTGCTATGAGTGGAATATGGAAGAATGCTAATAATATGGTGATATTAGTAAAACAATCAACTTCAAATTATGGCTCCATGGGTGATAGTATATGACTAACACGCCAAGGAAAATGTGCTAGTTCGACTGGCATTGGTTGATGTTGAATGATTCTTTTGTAAAGGAAAGGGAATACTCAAAATAGAATTGCATAATTATATGGCGGAAAAGAAAAGATTGGAAAAATCCAGCTCAAGAGTATATGCATGATATACAGGTTATAGATGTATTGCTAGTTTACAAAGTATTTTTTTTTTTGGGTATTGATGTCTACGCACGCTTCTATTCTTGTAGACAGTGTTGGGCCTCCAAGAGCAGAGGTTTGTAGAACAGCAGCAAGTTTCCCTTAAGTGAATCACCCAAGGTTTATCGAACTCAGGGAGGTAGAGGTCAAAGATATTCCTCTTAAGCAACCCTGCAATTAAGATACAAGAAGTCTCTTGTGTCCCCAACACACCCAATACACTTGTCAGATGTATAGGTGCACTAGTTCGGCGAAGAGATAGTGAAATACAAGTGATAGGGATGATTATAAGTAGTAACTGCAATCTGAAATAAAGATGGCAGCAAGCAAACATGTAGCAGAACTTGTTGTAAACGGTGTTTCAATGCTTAGAAACAAGGCTAGGGATCATACTTTCACTAGTGGACACTCTCAACAATGATCTCACAACTGAATAAGTAAAAGCTACTCTTAAACACTCTCTTGTTGGATAACAAACACCACTCATTGTGTAGGGCTACAAAAGCACACCTCAAGCCGGAGTAAACAAGCGCCACAACGTCATAAAGGAATCTCACACGGTGCACACACTGTCACCTTTACACCGTGGAGAGTACCGGAGTTCATATTAAAGTAACATATAGAGTGCATAATAGATAAAGAGTAACATCTACTTATTCAACTAGATTACAAAGCTCATGATCACATAAAGATCACACCATGGGAGAGAGAGATGAACCACATAGCTACCGGTAGAGCCCTCAGCCTCGGGGGAGAACTACTCCCTCCTCATCATGGGAGTCAGCAGCGGCGATGAAGATGGCGGTGGTGTCGATGGAGATGACTCCGGGGGCAATTCCCCGTCCCGGCGGCGTGCCAGAACAGGAACTTCTGACCCCCGAAACGAGGTCTCGCGATGGCGACGGCGCTGCGGAAGTCTTTCTGGAGTATTAGATATATATTTAGGGTTTTCGCGTCGAGGTGACTAAATAGGCGAAGGGGCAACGTCGGTGGAGTCCCGAGTGGGCCAAACCACCAGCCGGCGCTCCTGTGGGCCCAGCCGCCCCAAGAGGTGGTTTGGAGGCCGTGGGCCTCCCCCTGGCTTGCCCTTCTGGCTCCGTGTGTCCCTCGGAAAAATAGGAGGTTTGGCTTTTGTTTCGTCGAATTCCGAGAATATTGCCCGAACAGCTTTTCTGGAACCAAAAACAGCAGAAAACAGGAACTGGCACTGTGGCATCTTGTTAATAGGTTAGTCCCAGAAAATGTATAATAATGATATATAATGCATATAAAACATGTGACAATGATACATAAAACAAGCATGAAACATCAGAAATTATAGATACGTTGGAGACGTATCAGGTATTTTGATACTAGATTGGTTGGTATGAGTTGTCATAGCAACACAATGCAAGAAATACAAGAGCCTGAAAGAACTAGTAATAGATGTCAAATCGATCACGACAAGAATGAAAATAAAGTGTTATTGTGTTCACCGTCACATCAAAACAAACCTTCAAGATTTATTTTAAGAACTTAATAAGTTGTTATTTTGTTCCTGTGGTGAGAACAAATGAGTTGTTCAAACTATGACCATGTTCCATAATTGATGGATGAGTAAATATAAATCGTGTTGGTAAAATTAACATCTATAAGACTAAATGATAAACGTCGCAAGACGTAAAATTAAAGAATTTCACTTAAGTTGTGACACTGCCGTTTTAGTTCATAATGGAAAGGAAAACATGAAGGAACTCCATGTTGATGGACTTTCGGAGTCATTTTTGTTTTTGAATGAATTGACCCTTGTGAGATCTCTTCCAAAAGATGACTAAAACTCTGTTCATAGGCCGAAGTAGAACGGACGACCAAATTAGTGGAGATTGTACATATTGATGTACATGGTCCATTATGAATAGCCGTGTGTGGTGGATTAATTTTTCTTCATATTCCACCGATGATTTGAGTAGATACATGAGTATATCTATTTAATGAGAAGGGAATTTGACATTTTTAAATTAGTTCAATGTATTGTTAGTATGAAGTGAAAAATCATCGTAACAAGAGAATCAAGTATTTATGATTGGATCATAAAGAATAAAGTTTGAGTTACGAGTTTAGCGAAACATCGAGGAGTTGCAGAATTGTTCCACAACTTATCCTTCTCGAAAACCCCACAGAAGTATGGAGTGTTAGAGAGACATAATCGAACTTTGTAAGACATGGTAAGATAAATAAAATGCCATTATATTTTTGTAGTTTATGCTTTAGAGACTACCACTTTTACACTGAAAAGAGCGCCATCATGATCCATTGAAAATGACACCGTACGTGTTATGGTTTGGGTAGTAACCCGAATTGTCTTTTCTTAAATTTTGGTATGCATAGCATGTGTAAAATGTTTACAACCAAAATCGGATAAATATATGTTTATAAGGTATCCCAAAGAATCCATTGGGTATTTCTCCTATCACCAAACCTAAGACAAATGTTGTTTGTCAGAAAGGGCAAATTTCTCAAGAAAATTGTTCTTGCGAAAGAAGTGAGTGGGAGGACAGTGCAACTCGATGAGATTAGAGAATCATCATTATCATGTCAAGAGTAGCGCAGCACTAAAAGTTGTTCTAGAGTCTCCTAATTTGACTAAGTGGAAGACACTACATGTGTGTTGTAGTAACTTTGAAAGAGTTTGCAAACTGAACCACGAAGGTCGAAAACTTTGTACTTAGACCAACTTATGGTTTGAGAATGAAGTGTTGTTTTGACAACAAAGGACCTACAAATTATAAAGGAAGTGAATGATTGGCCCTGACTTCGTAAATTGGCTATGAGTCATTATATCCGAGATAGTATCCCTGTATGAATGCCATGTATGTGACTTGGTAATCCTTTCGGAAGGCGTGAATCCTCACGATTGCAAATGGATCTATATAGCAACAAGACGTGGATGTTTACATCCATTGAAAGTTTAACTTGTCGAAAAGGTGTTTGTGACAAAGTTCAAGGAGTTGACTACGAAAAGATTTTGATCTTCCGTAGTGATACTTTTGTCTTTACGGATAGTTCTAGAAAAAGTTACATATTCTGATATGGCAGTTGAATAACAAAACAACTTTCCTCTCAAGGAAGGCTGATTAAGGATGTGTACATGACATAGTCTATGAGTTTTGTAAAATTCAAAAGGTTTCTAGAAAAGTATGCAAACTTCAATGGTTGAAATGAGCATAACGAAGTTGGAATCTTTACTTTAATGAAGCTATCAAAAGAGTTTGATTCCATCATGAATAGTGAAGATACTTGTAGAATTACAAGAAATTAAGTGGGAGTGCTAGACATAATTCTAATACTTTATGTAGATGACATATAGTTGATTGGAAAATATGTATTTTAAATTTACACGGTTAAGATTTCATATTGATGAAAGGTTTAGGCTAAACATTATATTAGGCATCAATATCTGTAGAGATGGATTGAAGCGCCTGATATGATTGAGCCAAAGTACATAGATGAAGTACTGAAGTAGTCAATATTAAAACAACAAGAAAGGGTTCTTGCTGCATGAAAAGAATTGAGCAATATCAAGTGTTTTGACACATGATGAATTTTTTTTTTGAGATTTTTAAGTCATGTGTTCCATGATATGTACACAACCAGATAAGTCCTATGCTATAAAGTGTTATAGCAGGATAATTCATATGATGATTGGACAACAGTAGGAAAGATCCTTAAGTAGTTTTAGAAAACCTAAGGATGTGTTTTCATATGCAGTAATGACAAACTATTCGTTGTAATATGTTACACTAATAGTCTTGTCATTGATCCAAATAAATCTATCTCAATTAAAAGATGTGTTGAAGGGTGGCACAATAGGCTAGAAGAAAGTTCCATGCTGGTTTTGAATAAATTTCAAAATTAAATTATTGTGATAAATACTACAACAAAGGCTAAGTATATAGCGTTGTGTTGATAACAAATAAGGCGTTGTGTTGACAACAAATAAGAAGAGTATTTTTGTGTCAAAGAATTCTTTATTGAACTTGGTGAATTTCCAAGAATGCTGACACTATGAAGCAACATTTTCACAAATGTTGGTAACATTAGTTTAAGGTGAGAAATTAAGGTCTCACCGGTTGACCAAATCTATACAAAGCCATCTCATTAGAGAATGAGTGATGCGTGTAGACGCTAAGACATGCAAATACAAACGGACCTGAACATGTCAGATCTTTTGATGGAGTTTACCACATGCGAAGCATAGTAATAACACTTGAATGCCATAGGTGTTAAATGCTTACTTATTGACTGGATTA
Organism: Poa pratensis; assembly: GCA_947311845.1. NCBI lineage: Eukaryota > Viridiplantae > Streptophyta > Magnoliopsida > Poales > Poaceae > Poa > Poa pratensis. The sequence goes on along the minus strand of CAMZMU010000074.1, from coordinate 142,241,737 downwards.
TTGACTCTAGTGCAAGTGGGAGACTGTTGGAAATATGCCCTAGAGGCAATAATAAAATGTTATTATCATATTTCCGTGTTCATGATATATGTTTATTTTCCATGCTATAATTGTATTAACCGGAAACATAATACATGTGTGGTTGCATAAACAACACCGCGTCCCTAGTAAGCCTCTACTAGACTAGCTCGTTAATTAATGATGGTTATGGTTTCCTAACCATGAACATGAGTTGTTAATTAATTAACGGGATCATATCATTAGAAGAATGACGTGATGGACAGACCCAACTAAGCATAAAAATATTGATCGTTTCATTAAGTTTATATTGTCATGCCTTTTATTGTCAAGTATCCTATTTCTTAGACCATGAGATCATGTTATTACCGGGTACTGGAAGAATACTTTCGGGACATCAACCATCGCTTCGTGACAGGGTGATCATAAAGGTGTCTTACGGGTATCTCGGAAAGTACTTGTTGAATTACATGAATCAAGACTGGGATTTGTCCCTCCGTGTTTCGGAGAGATATACTCTGGTCCCTCTCGATAGTGCACATTCGGTAAAGCTTGCAAGCACGTGACTAATGAGTTAGTCACAGAGAATGTTGTATTATGGAACGAGTAAAGAGTACTTACCGGTAACGAGATTGAACTAGGTATAGTGATACCGACGATCAAATCTCGGGTAAGTAAAATATCGCGTGACAAAGGAAATTGTATTCGGATTATAGTAGTCCACGACATAGTGGTTCAACCGATAAAGATATTCGTTGAATGTGTGGGAGTCATTATGGATATCCTGGTCCCTCTAATGGTTATTGATCGGAGAGGTGTCTCGATCATGTCTGCACGTTCTCGAACCCGTAGGGTCACACACTTAACGTTCGGTAACGCTAGAGTAGCTCTGGAATAATTTTATTAATGGTGTCCGAATATTGTTCGGAGTCTCGGATGAGATCCTAGACATCATGAGGAGCTCCGGAAGAGTCCGGAGGTACAGATTTATATATGGCAACTTGATTTCAGGGTTCCGGAAAAGTTCAGGATTTTTTCGACAGAGTGTCAGAATGTTCTAGAAGGTTTTGGAGGGTCCCACTGTGGGCCCACCTGTCCCGGACGACCAAGGGTGGCCCACTGGTCCATTTGACCAGCCCTCCTTGGTCCATGTGGTCAATCAATGAGCAGCCCTTAAATGGGGGGTTGCCACTCTTGAAAGAGGGGGTTACCACCTTTTAAAGGAGAGGGGGTTACCACTCTTTAAAGAAAGGGGTTACCACCTTGGGAATTAAGTGGCTGCAGCTCCCTTGCCTATATAAGACAGTAGAGAGGCGCACCAAGGTACCAAGGCTTGGCCGCACCACTTGCTTGATGCTCCTCTACCTCTCGCGCACCGCTTGGCGAAGCCCTGCCCGCGAGAACTCTCCACCATATCCACCACCACACCGTCGTGCTGCTGGAATCGATCCCACCTACTTCTCCCTCTAGGTTGCTGGATCAAGAAGAGGGAGACGTCATCGAGCTGTACGTGTGCAAGCCTCCGGAGGTGCTGCTCGTTTGCGGTGCTGATCGGATCGAACATCGTCAACAACTTCATCGAGCTGCGTTGAATTAAACGTTCAACGCGCGTGTTCTTCGAGGGTATGATGAACTACTCTCCCCGTTACTAGCATCTTCTAGATTGGATCTTGAGTGTTGCTTCCGCATGTGAGAGAATTTTTTTTGTTTTCTATCGCGCAAACTCCAACAGGAGCAACTTGCTCAAAACATTATAGCACAGCTACAACAGAGAGTGGATTTTTTGAACCTGGACTACATGGAGCTTGTTTTTTCAAAAATTTGAAATCGACATTTTAAGTTCTCCAAAATCGCGAAAAAAATATGGGATGTAGATGTTTTCGAGATCTACAATATTGCAAATTTGCAACTCCAAAATCTCTATATTTTGGCTTGTACAAAAAAGACAAATCGGGGAATTTTTTTACAATTTTGAAACAGTGTATTATTCATCATCTAGATCCACTCATTTGTCTTTTTTGTGCTGACCAAAATATAACGAATTTGAATTTGAAAATTTGCTTGATTATAGATCTCGACAATATCTTCATCAGATTTTTTTCCCGGTTTTTGGAAACTTAAAAATATCGATTTGAATTTTTGAAAAAAGGGCTTCATGTAGCCCTGGCTCCATTTGAGGTTTTTTGAGCTACAGCATAGCTATATCCGCTATTTAAAATATTGTCAGGTTCTCTTGTTTCGATCTTTTGTATTTCTGATCATGTTCGCTAAAGTACGGTGACAAATTAGCAGTTAGGAATGTTGACTTGTGAGGGGTGGGTCCAGAACCATAACACAGTCAACGATCTTATGTTCTCACCTATTTGGTTGAGAGATTTACACTTTTTGTTTCATTGTGTGCGATTTGGTGTACTTCTCTTATAATACTTTAATTATTCAATAAATCATTATTATTCGTCAAAAAAGATAGCAGACGATTCATTGCCCACTTAATTCGAGTCCAAATGATATACATCAGACAACTTTTTTCGGATATAGGATATACATAGGACATGCACATACCAAATATTTGTGTTCTCTTATTACACATATACCCATAGAACTAGCTCACATTTAGATCAACACGTTAATAATTAGAGGATAGGAAGACAATAATAACATGAATAAAAGTGAAAGAGCTCGTGAAGAATTAAGGCCCACGTGAGGCCCATTAAAAGGTGGCCATCTCCTCTCCGGCGGCTCGCAGATGTAACGTCGTCTCGGCCGGCGCCAAGTAAACTATAGGTGGTAGAGGAATGGTGGTATAGGATTTCATGGCGTCTCGGGGGCGTCCCTGAGGTCGTATGCCTGGAGGATCCCGCCGCACTCCTTGAGCGGCTCCTTGCGGAAGAATGCGATGGGGTTGGCGTAGCGGATGCCCTGCTGCTTGATGCCGTTGTTGCTGGTGAGCGGGACGCGCGCGCGGTCGCGGAACTCCTCGATCTCGGAGCACGCCGGGTCGGGGCTCTTGGCCAGCACCACCTCGCAGATCTCCTCCTGGTGGTCCTGGTCGATTTCGATCTTGTACCAGCCCAGGCCGTCCGTCGTCGCCTCCGCCTTGAGCTTGCTCTCGCCGCCGTTGAATGGCCGGCAGTCCACTGCCACCGTGGCCCCTGCATCACACCATGATCGTTACGCGCGTGGTCGCCATGCCATGGCTGGCATTTGCGAGCATTGCGCGTCCGGTCGATACGTACCTTGGACGTTGTGGGAGACGTTGGTCTCGAAGCCGGCGCGGCAGGGGTCGCAGTAGACGCGTCCCGTGACGACGAAGCCGGGGCCCTTGTCGGCGGAAGCGACGCCGGCGAGGGCCAGCAGCAGGGAGGCGGCCACGAGGGCGGGCATGCACCGAGTCATGGTTGTCGAACGATCTGATCAAATCACAGGGAGAGGGAGAGGTGTTCGATCGGGAGTGGTGAGGCCGGGAATGGGAATTTAAGGTCCGTGCGAGTGCGCTCGGACGTAGGAAGACGGGAGGCCGAGCTCGTCTTTAGGCTCGGCAAGAGCGCACAGCCCATCGATATCATTTCAGCTTGCCAGAAATAGTCTTGAACTCTTTTTTTCTTATCACAAAATAGGCTTGTACTATTGATCAACAGATTCAGCGTGCTTGGTATGCCGCATGTGGAGTCATGGCCATTGCTGTTGTGTTTAGGATTAAGCTGCTTGAACTCAGTGGCGGAGCTAGCTCCCGGCGACCCCGGGCAGCTGCCCGGGCTCAGCCGTGGAAGCTACACCAGGATTTGGGCACAGCATACAGATTACGTGAGGACATCAATGGCAAGCTAGCTCGTTGCCTTCGTTCCTTGCCCGGGCTCTACAATTTGTTACAGATCGACGAAGAAGCTCAAGGCAAGGGCGACTACTTTGCTATCTGGAACAACATATACAGTGAGAATGAGAGATGGAAGTGAAGTGAGCTTTCCGCTCCATGCCTTCTATTAAAGAAAGATCTATCAAATGTAATAAGGCAAAAAAATTCTTTTGTAGTAACTACTCAGAAATCAGTAAGGATACTTTACCTTACCACAAAGAACTTCGGTATTTCTTACAATATCCACCGGTAGCCAACTTGACACTAACATCAATATATTCCATCTCACATTGAATTTCACGCACAGCTTCTTGATAAAAAAAATGGAATACACGTGTGCTAGCACACATATCACAAAAATCATAATAAGTATGATCATCTATCTTAACAGAAACAGCAATAGTGCCAACAATTTGTTGCAGATTTATCACGTCAAACAATATTAGAACATTTTCACAACATTTTCAGTTACAAGATCTTTAACCATAGCTACCTGAGATTAAATTTTAATTTGATCTCCAGTTAAAAGTCTTATAATGGTTTTATTAACCACATCGGTTAACATGGAGTGTTTTTTAATTCTAACGAAAAATGTGGCTTCTCACTATAAGCATATAACAGGATTAACAGTTTGAACCTGCAAATCATTTCATAAAAGTAATTTCCCTGCAGTTGAAACAACTGCATAAACAAACGCTCAATTCACGAAAAGGAAGTTAAACAAGGAAGTTAAACAAGAGCGTCAGCAATTTTTCCCTTCCCATTACAGACATAAAAAAAACCATCTCTACAAGGCAGTGATGATGCCCAGTTTTGCTGGCCATCATAGTTTTTTCATAAACAGCCGCTAGTAACAAGTGATTTTTTTTTTATAGTTCTCGTTTCTTGGATCAACCAAAGGACGCCCAGTCAGCATGGAATCAGCTAACTTCTCCGGACAAGACAGACACAAAATTATGACCCCAATCAAGCATTACTCTTCTGATTTTCTATTTTCTTCTGGAACGATGGGAACCATTGCTTCCAATCTGCATCTCCTTGTTGCTCGATCCACGATAAGAAACAACTGTCTAACAGGCAGAACAAGTTCACGTAAAGGAGTTGGTATCGCACGGGAATGAAGCGGAAGTTTGCAATCTGCACAGCCGGCCAGATGGCTCCCCCTAAAACCAGAGCAGGAATGATATCCCTTTTCACGTCCTCCTTCACCTGCTCTAGACTCCTTCCTGAAGCAAGACCCACATAAGAGAAGAACAGCCCAAGATCCAGTGGTCCAAAGATGAGACCATCCGCTGCAACTTTCGAGGCAACAAATTTGAACGAACTAGGCTGGTATCTCCGTCGGACCAAACGATCCAAGTATTCATACCTGCGTGACAAAAATGAGTACAAGTCAGACGACAGCTTGCTTAAATAAATCAGGAGAATTTTGTTCAAACAGTAGTGAACCTACATGATTTTTACTCATCTTAACCAATGTAAGGTCATTGAACTTTAAGTGAGACAAATTTGTGGGATCACCAGTCATAACCAAACAAGGTAAGGTGGGAATGACAAAAGAAGTTTGTGGAGGAAGTTAACAGATGGCACACACCAAAATTATTCCCAATTCAAAAACGTGTGCATGTAGATAGATAGAAATTTAGAACACTAACCGCAAGTCCAATCAGGTCAACTACTAACTGCTTCCTAGAAAAATAGGTATTTTGCTACACGTGGCAAAGGAGTGGTAATAAGAACAGACACACAGGAAATTGTGTAGCATGGTAGAAAATGAGTCAATGTTGAAGTGTCCACTGAGTACAGAAACAAATACAAAAGGATGTACAGATGCACAGCGCAGTCCAAGCTATTTTAGCTCCAATAGTCGATGTGAAAACAAAGTAATGCTTAGATGCACAGACTAACAGCTAGGCAATATTCAGGAAAAGAAGCCACAAGTCATTAATGGATTTGCAAGTATGTGCCTATAACTGATAATACTCTAATGTTTATTATGCTGAAACAAATGTTAAATTCATCATTCTCCAATTACAATTACACCGGTAATAAACAGCCAGAAGTATTTAATATTGCAAGGAGTTAGTGAACTAAAAAAATGACTAAATCAAAACATATGCTATGTAAATGTGTTCAGTTTTCCATAAGCAGTTCGTTACCTATTAATCTAGTATATTGCCATCCGTATCAATATCTCATCACCTAATTTAGATTGCCGAATGGATAAAATAAGTGCATAATAGAGATCTAAGAATGTCTTTCTCCCATTATCTTCATATATACTCATCTTTTTTGGCATATATGTTTATGCATTTCTAGCGCTCTTTAGGTCATCCATGTGGTGACTGTCTGTGTGTGTTTGGGAGGATGGAGCATGCTGTCACATTTAAGTTGTTAATTTTGCTATTACTCTACCTATGAATAGAAAGTGGAAAACCACAATAAAAATTGAATATAACATCATCTACTCATGTGCGATATGAAATTGTGAGATAACTAACCAGTAATGCCCAACTGGTCCAACAAAAGCAAGCCCAAATGAGCTTGTGATGCCAACCCTCTTCCAATCAATTTTGAACTCTTTATCTTTATCCTGAAAAGTTCACGAACTCTGTTAAGTGGGTAACAATGAAACTGCAGAACGGGGAAACTTTTCAGCAGACATGCAAAAATAATTAAACAATCTATGGAACTCATAAACCCAAAGTTCAGAAATTTTGATCTGAATTCCTCACATTTTCGAAATTAAAGATTTGTTTACTGTTACTTGATTAGAAACAAATAATACTCGAAAGTAGTGAAATGATTAACCACATAGGCTCCAATATTTTGACGAAATAGAAGTCAAATAGCCCTCCAACCTGGTCGGTCTAAAATCTGAAGTAAATATATCAAAAGCTAAAAAGGGATAATCTGGTATCCCTTGACACGTAAGGCAATGAAAACTGAAAGTAGGTTTTGAGGAATGCTAGAACATAGAACTGTTGAGAAAAATCAAGAATGTTTCACCCGCCTTTTCTTTTGTTTACAACAAACAGCAGACAAAACAACCCATGCCAAGGTCAACAGGTAGTTCAAATGCTCAGAACATTATTGATAAAGCGACCTACCACAAACTAAACATCCATTTCAACAGAGAACACCAAAATCAACCTCTTATTCTGTTACATTACAGGTCTAATATGACTATATGAGTAGGCTATCTGGGCCAAACAAACAAAAAGCTCTAATATCACCCACTAGCAATACATGATTACCCCAAAAGGAGTGAAGGACCATAGGAACCCAAGTAATCCAGTGATGTGATTAACCAATCAAATATCCTATTCCTAGCCCAGTTTTAGCAACAAATCCCTACTGGAGCATGTATCAGTATTACTCAAAAAGGATTGTCAAATCTCATCACGATACCAAGTAGACGTGGAGACAACTACAGGACTAGATTTGCCCAAAAGTAGGCTTCAGTCGTTCCAAACAAGTTTATATAAACATCGGCGTCAAATCTTACCACAAACATCAAATTCTTGTAGTATTGATTTAACAACCACTGACTCACGTAAAGTCTACATCAGACACACTATTATTTGCCGGAAACTCATCAGTAAATAAAAGAACCACGAATCTGGTCATTAGGTCTCGACCTTGTTAAAATCACCCCATTTGCTAGACAGCCAAGGTATATAATCCCAGTAAAGTGATAAAGTCCTAACTCCCTAGCAACACTGCGAGATGATTAGCCGATAAAAATCTTTGGCGAACCGTAGAATCCAGGGATCCCTAGCTCGAACCGGAATAAGTGGTTGACTGGGTACCTCAGGGTTCTCGGCGTGGCGGTGGGAGCTGACGGATTTGTGGGTGACGGCTTGAGCGCCGACGTCGCCGAGGGCCCAGAGGATGCCGGAGCTCACCACCTGGGTTCGCACCGGGTAGGAGGACAGGGACTGCTGGTACCATCGCCACAGCCGCCGCATCCTCCTCTGCGGAAGAAAGAATTGACGGGGGGGGGGGGACGAAGGAAGTGTGAGCCGCCTTCTCTCCCCTTTATTTCCTTGCTCTGATTTGGGATTTGGGATTTTTCTTCTCCCCTCGGTAGTTTGAGCTAGGGTTCGGTGGGCTGAAGGGAATAGCGGTCGCCTTACACCAATCAGCCATTGACGGGTTTTCAAAAAAATAATAAGGCATTCCTCTAGGATTAGGAGATTCATCGGGATTTCTTAACTCGTAAAAACTGATTTTCAGATGTAGCAAAATGAATGCATAGTTCAATAATAGTTTAAACTTAGGAAAATGTAGTTATTTATTGCAACTAAATTCACATTCGATAAGTTTCAGAGAACAGCAGACTCGTGTGCTTGGCGCGCCCATAAGTGCATGACTAGATTACTATGCAGTTGATCATTAGTTGTTTTATATCACGATTTTGAAGATGAGTAGCGAGAAATTAAGAAACTTCGGATGGCACGCCCAATCGTGACTCGGCAAGGGGTCCATTAGATCAAGTTGCATCACGTTCACTTTTGACGATCATGTTGCGCATATTGACATAAGCATTCATGGTCTCTCACGTTTGGTCTAAAGACCAAGATAAAGAAGGGTACCTGAAATCGCAAATTGAGCATGGAGCAAACCAAATGATCGCTCCACATCTTTTAGGACAATCTCTTGATTGCTTGCGAAGTTATAATTTGCCTCATTAATAGAGTTGCGGATGGTCTTGACAAATGTCGACCAACAAGGTAGTATTCCTTGTCATACTCATGTCCTTCATCACAAACTTAAATTGGCAAGTCTCGCAAACACTGGAGAGCATTGCAGCATGTTGATTTTTATTGTGAGAAATTACCATGCCAAAACATGTGTTCCAAATCCACAGGGTCATAATTTGGCACAACCTCGAGTATAACACTGCACACTCCAACATATCCTCTCTTGTACACCCTCTGCCAAGTGAATCCCTTGCCAAGTGAATGAGCAATTCTTCCATCTCAAGTGCATGCAATAGATGCTCTCAAGCTTTCCCTCCCTTCACCTTGTACCATGAGTCGACTCGTGCCTCTGCGTTTGGTTCTCTTAGATAGTTCATTCCGAGCAATGCATTCACGCGAAGTCCCTAGTTGACTTCAACAGTTGTGGATTGAGATGTCAAAAGAAGAAAAAAACAGTTGTGGATTCAGACATTTGGAGGTAGTCGTTCAAAAAATCCACGGAACATCCATATATGTAAGACACCGTATAGTAGCGGTGCATTTCTTAACAGATGAGAATCCAATAAAGTAGTGCAATACTCGAAGTAGTAATTGTAATCTCGAACATAATACACAATGTTTATAAAACACTCCTTTGCATTCTAAAGCACCAGTGAAATTTAAGATCATTGTTTGTCAGGGTCAGCGAAAAATAGTCATTTGCAAAGCAGCACTTGATGAATCCATGGTCTGAAAGCCGAAACCGAACTTACATCATAAAGATCTGCTATCCACTCGATCCAACGGACACGACGGACCCCCAGGATGATCGGACGTCCCTCGGCAAATAGGAGCTGGAGGCCGTGTGGGGAAAACGCGGCGGGTCCCTCCTCGGCCTTGGCTTGCCAAGCTGTCATCACCGGCGCTCGCCCCCGCCTATCGTCTCTCTTCCTCCCCCGTCCGCTGCGGATAAAGAACGAGGAGCAGCTCTCCCTTCGTCTCCCCCCCGTCTCCTCCTCCGGCCGTGCTGGCCGCGAGCAAACGAGCCGGCGTGCTTGGCATCGCGTCGTCTGCAGCGGCGAATGAGGTGACGTGCCTACCCAAGCCTGGTTAATTTCTTTCCTTGGGCTTCTGCTGTACGCCCCCTGCTCCGTCTTGTTTCTTGCTCATTTACGGTGAGGACGAGCTCGGAGCACGCCGCGCGTTTCTTGCCCTCATCCTCTTAATGAGTAAGCAAGGTGCAAGGAGGTGGGCTTTCGCGCTTACCTGATGTTGTTTAAGCAGATTCAACTGCAGTTTAGTATTGCGTTCAGCCGATATTTCGTATGCTCTTGTTCTGTTTTTAGTACACACTAGTTTGTTGGGAAAATGCCCTCGGAAATATTATGGCATCTGAATCCTGACATTACTGGCCAGGTTGAGGAACTGACCCGTATGTAGAAGCATAGTGGTACACAATGGTAGAAAATGGTGTACAGCTGACACCGACCTCCACTTCGAACAACACAGGCAAGGCAGGAAACAATGGAGAACAGCTGAACGGATCTGGTTCCATGGTAAGCAATTTGGGTGATTTTTCGGTGACTTTTGTGGCTTGTGAGGGCAAACAAGTCAAAGAGTTCCTTCGTGTGTTCCAGGAGGAGAATCGGGAAGCTGATGGCGGCGCCGTGCAACCATCACCAAGCGTGTGCACGACGTGCGCCAAGGGGCACGCGTGCCAGGCCGTCATCAGCCGAACGCGGGAGATGCGAACGCTGATCGACGCGAAGAAGCCCCATCAGGTGCATGCCGTGTTCGAGCACCTCGCCGACGAGGGCCACCGGCCGTCCCTGGTGACGTACACCACCCTGCTCTCCGCGGTGACGAGCCAGCGCACGTTCGAGGCGATCCCTTCGCTGCTCGCCGACATCGACGCCGCCGGGCTGCGGCCGGACTCCATCTTCTTCAACGCCCTCATCAACGCCTTCGTGGAGGCCGGGCGGATGGGCGAGGCAACCAGCACCTTCTGGAAGATGAGCCGGCACCACCCCGACTGCCGCCCCACCATCAGCACCTTCAACACGCTCATCAAGGGCTTCGGCATCGCCGGGCGGCCCGAGGAGTCGCAGCGCATCTTCAACATGATGGGCGGAAGCGGCGCCGGCGGCGATGGAGTAGTGGCGTCGACGGTGAGACCCAACCTGACGACGTACAACATCCTGGTGAAGGCATGGTGCGACCACCGGAGGATGAAGGAGGCGTGGGGCGTGGTGGGCAGGATGCGGGCTCGCAGCGTGGATCCTGACGTGGTCACGTACAACACCGTGGCCAGCGCCTACGCCAAGAACGACGAGACGTGGCGGGCGGAGGAGCTGGTGATGGAGATGGTGCGTGCCAGGCTGCGCACCAGCGAGCGCACCTGGGGCATCATCGTCGGCGGCTACTGCAGGGAGGGCAGGCTGGAGGAGGCGCTCCGGTGCGTCCGGCAGATGAAAGAGGCTGGCGTCCTTCCCAACGTCATCGTCTTCAATACCCTCCTCAAAGGCTTCCTCGACGCCAACGACACGGCAGCCGCCGACGACGTACGCGTCTCCTCAGAGCTCCATGACTAAACTCCATTACATTCTGCTTCTTGAATCGCATATATGTGTACCAATTGGTGGGTGCAGGTTCTTGGGCTTATGGAGCAGTTCGGCATCAAGCCGGACATCGTGACCTACAGTCATCAGCTGAACGCGTTCAGCTCGCTGGGGCACATGGCGAAATGCAACAAGGTGTTCGACAAGATGGTGGAGGCCGGAATCGAGCCGGACCCGCAGGTGTACAGCATCCTCGCCAAGGGCTACGTCCGCGCGCAGCAGCCTGGCAAGGCGGAGGAGCTCCTGAACCGGATGTGCCGCCTGGGAGTCCGCCCCAACGTCGTCACCTTCACCACCGTCATCAGCGGGTGGTGCAGCGTCGCCGACATGGACAACGCCACCAAGGTCTATCGGAAGATGCGCGACGCTGGCGTGCGCCCCAACCTCAGGACGTTCGAGACGCTCATCTGGGGCTACAGCGAGCAGAAGCAGCCGTGGAAGGCACAGGAGGTGCTCCAGATGATGCAGGAGGCCGGCGTCAGGCCGAAGCAGAGCACCCACAGCCTCGTCGCCGATGCCTGGAAGGCCGTCGGCCTGGTCCAGAACGCCAAACGTGCGCTTGGTTCTGAAGATGATCGTCGTCACCGCAATGCGAACGATGACAACGAGCCGGACCACCGTTCAAATGACGGCAATGACGATGGAAAGCTGCAAAGATTGGGAGGAACTAATGAGCAGGCAAAGAGTGATCAACCATCACATTCCAGTTTCTTACAGGTGACAAGCGCACTAGGGACAGGCAAATCTGAACATTTCGCGTCATCATCTACACCGTCGTCACTCCGACGATCATGTCAGCTCCGAATGCGATCCTCAGGGTTTTGCAGGAATCTGTGGCAGAAGCAGGGTGGGTTGTACAGTCAGGGCAGCAGCTCGTTCAAGATCATGGTGTTCCTAAGTTAAGAGGCCGTGTTATGCTGTTGAGCACATGTATGTACACTGGTGTAAAAACACAATTCTTCCCCAATTTTCCCCAATCTCCTGACCGTAGATGCTGGTCATTCTTGTATGATTTTGCAGATACATTGGTCTTCTGCTTAGCCAGGCACTCAGCTACAGATGTCTGCCATTTTCTAAGAGCAGGCTCAAATATGTGATGTATGGTACCAACAGTATGCTATCATCAAGATGTTGATTATTAATCAGATGTTTACTACTGTCATGAACAATCTCAATATCTACGCGATCACAACTTTTATTACTACTACCAAGAACAGCCCAAGCGACCACATTCTACTATATATAAAAGACGGAGGAATCCGCGTCCTCTCCGCCGTTCCACGTCGCGGGCTATCTACGGCCGTCCGATCGCGCGATCGGACGGTCCAGATCAACCCACGTGGCCCCTCGCGCGCGCACTGTAGCTTAGCTACAGTGCCGGCGATTTTCTACCGACGGGGTGGCGACACGTCGCTCCGGTCACCACCCCGTCCGCCCGGTCGCAGCCGGTGAACGCCCACGCACGAATTTTGGCGCAGCCTTTATGCAGATACCCCCCGCGAAGGACCGATCTGTAAATCGCGAAAAACCCAAGGACCTCCGTGCAAAAACGCCACGGGTCCATCCCCGTCCTCTCTCTCTCGCGCGACGGCCGAGTTCGCCGGCGCCGCCGACGCCGCGCCCGCCGTCTCCGCCCCTCCCCGCACGAATCTGATCAGGCGCCGAGCTTCGCCGTCCTCCCCTCTCCTTCCTCGCCGTTGATTAGCCGCCGAGACACTGCGACGCCGCCGGAATCAACGCCGCCGTCCGCGCGGTGCTCCGCCGCGTCCGCGCGCCGCCCTGGCCGCTCCGGCGACCAAAAGGGGGCGGCGCCGCCACCTACCGCCTCCCCGCGACGAGGCGCATCCGACACGCCCACGCGCGCGTCCGGGGGCGCGGCGGCGCGCCGCCGGCGAGCCCAACGCCGCCGCGGGCGATGCGGCCAGATGTGGCCACTGTGACGTCAGCACGACGTCACAGTGGGCCCCATCTGTCAGCTTTTTTTAAGCCCAAATTATTCATATGATTTTGAAAAAAAAAACCTACATAATGTAGTCCAATAATTTTAGATATGTCTACAAATTTTTTTTAAGCCCAAATTATTCATATGATTTTGAAAAAAAAACCTACATAATGTAGTCCAATAATTTTAGATATGTCTACAATTTTTTTTTTAAGCCCAAATTATTCATATGATTTTGAAAAAAAAACCTACATAATGTAGTCCAATAATTTTAGATATGTCTACAAAAAGATAACAAGCATGTCAAAATGGTGACACAAAAATAAATATGCACGATCAACATTCAAATTTCAAAATTTCATATGCCTTCTAAATTTGTGTATTTCGTATATGTCAATAGGGATTCAAATGCGTTACATATAAAAGTAAATATAGACGACGAATTTGCAAATTTGAGATTTCCAAGTGGTTTCCAAATTTCTGTATTTCGTAAACGTCAAAAGGAATTCAAATGCGTTTATCTATTCAAAAAAAAAATTAATGCATGAACAAAATATGACAAATATGTCAACATGGACACAAAAAAAACACCTACTTACAACATATGATCAAATTGTTTGAACAATTCAAAATTTCAAACGATTTTCAAATCGGCGCACTTAATAAACGCAAAAAAAAAAATTCAAACACAATAAACGTGCCAACATAGCCACACAAAAAAACTGTTATTAAAACGTGAAACCAACTATTTGTGTAAAAGAAAGCAAGCACATTTGAGAAATTTAAATTTGCTAACATTTACAAAAAATTACGAAGAAACGAAAACCATACCGGAGCTTTCCACTCCAAATTTCAAATTTAATCCCTCCAAAAAAAAATAGGCCGCGCTTACAAAATATTACAGATAGATCATGAACGCAAAATCTAAGCATTTAATAAACGTGAAAACAATTCAAATATGAATAGCTCCCAGTTTGACCATTTCAAAAATTTGGACAACTTCTCAACCTAGACAATATTTGAATTTCAACAATTTTACGATTAAATAATTCAAAAAATTAGCCCACGGGCGCGGCGGAGCCCGCGCTTAGTCCCCTAGTCAAGTATAAATGCAGGCGCTCTCGGTGAACCTGATGGGCCTGTCTCCGCGAGAGCTCAAAATCACCGGGCATTTCGCATGCTTTGCGTGTGTGACCCTGACAAGCCTACCGATGACATACCCTCTGATCTTCAACGCCAAGCGCAGCTTCAGCGGCACCGCTCCTCCGGTGTCAGGGAACGTAGCCCCAGCTCCGTAGAGAGGCTTCTTCTCGCCGTGCAGGATCACCGAGGCGACATGGCGACTCGTCTTCGGCTGGTAAAATTTCTCCAGCTGCAGAGCAGCAGAATGCATTATATAGTGGGGAGAAATTTCAGAAGGGAGAATTCTGATGTTCCAGAAGTGCTGCACTACCTGACCGTGGGCGATGGGTATCTGTGAGTAGATGAGCTTGATCGAGGTCGAGGAGACATGGATGCCGAACATCTTGGAGGGGTTTTCAACCTCGATCATGAGGGAGCAATTCACCGTGACCAGCTTCGTCGGCACGCCGGTGCGGTCCAGGCCATCGCTGGCATAGAAACTCTCCACCGTCAAGCTCTGCAGAGAACACGTGAGCAAAATTTCAGTATGTCAGTCTTGTAACAGAAGCCTGTCGCAGATTAGTTTCTGAAGTTGAATGAGGTAACCGACCTTGACGATGACAGTGGGCTTGTAGCGCCGGGCAGCGCCCCACACGACAAGGCAGACGAGAGTGAACACGAGGACGAGAACCGAGAACCAGAAGAAGGCCACGCTACCCCTGGAGAGCTCTCCCTCGTCGTCGTCATCGTACTCCCCGTCGTCCTCGTCTATCACGTTCACCTCGTGCCACCCCTTTCCGTATCCGCGGGGATGCTTCCGGGTGGCGGCCTTGCCACCGCCGCCGGAAGGCGACCTGAAGAGGGTCCCGGAGAAGCGGCTGCCGGAGGAGGCCCTGGTGTGCGGGCTGATGGAGGACAGGTGCGACGGTGACTCGAGCGGGCTGTTGTACACGGGGGTCGCCTGCGTCGATGACGACCCCCGGGAGTCGCGCGACGGGCTCACGACATAGTAGGCGGCACTCTTCGGCGACCGGGACGGCGACGTCGTCGCGAGGCTCGTCACGTCGGAGTCCGATGTCGCGTGCTTCATCTTCGCCGGGCTTAAGTCCGTCTGAGATAGCGGCTCAGTTCTTGCTGAAACTGGCCTGAAATATTTGCAGAGAGGAATGGGAGTAAACACACTTTGATCCAAAAATGAGAGTAGACATTCATCTGAAGATCGCAAGCAACTTTGACGAGAAAGGAAAGGGTAACGCGTATGGCTTCAATCCCAATATTTGGGGACAAATTGATTGCGCATTGATTCAGGAGCGGACCGAAATATAGTAGACCGGAATTGTTTGGTATTTACCAATTAATTATAACAAGCAAATTGAAGATCATAAACCGGCACAATTACATCAGCACATCCCAAAGATCAAAGTGATCGAGTTTTTATGGAGGTATACTCATTTTTTCGTCTGCATTATAAACTGTTACTCCCCCTATGAATGTCTAAGACAAGAACCCAACTAAAGAACTTTTTGGCGCTCCTCTACCTTGGCGCACATACAACCGCATACACTTACCCCTATAAGCGCACACACTCATACCTACCCCTACGAGCACCGAAAGATTGAGCCGGCGATTGGATCTTGAGATTGACGAAGTCACCACGGGCGCCTCGCTATCGATGGAAACGTCGCCTCCCACTGAAGAAAAAATTCCGCCTAAATAAGAAACATTAGCGTTAAACCTGTGATTTGAACTCTGGTGGGCTGAGTGTACAACCACCCTCCTAACCATCTTGTCATCATGTCATGTATGATAAATAGATCGCAGCAAACGAATCAAGATGAAGACGTATTTTCGTAAGAAAAAACCAGATGCGGACAGGATCGACGATCTCATCATGATCTGACCTCTGATCCCCGTTGCGCGGACAAAAGAAAAAACTACACACCGCGCGCTTCGACGGTGCAGAAGAAATGGCCACCGTACGTAACAAACAAAAAAGCCCGGATCGAATCCTTCTTCTGCCGAAACGAACAAGATCAATGTCCAATAGAATAATCCGTAAGAAACAAGAGGAGACATGCCTTAGATTGTGGCGGAGCACTCGCCTGTTCTTGGCCGCGTATCCCTGGCCTGGCCGGCGTCGGACGGTATGAGCGGCGGCAACGAGTGTCTGCCGGTGCCCCAGTGGGAAGGGAGGCCAGATGAGAACTCGGGCTCGGCTCATGCAGTCTCCCCCCACGTGGTTCGCTTTGATCATGTGGCTCTCTCGCAGCCCGCGGGTTCCTGAGTCCTGAATACCGGTAGGGATCGCGACCTGTCAAAGGATCCGGCCGCAGTTCCGACTCTACTATCGTGGACGGATGATCAGGAAGAATCACAAAATGCTCTGCCTGGGCGTTTACTGATGAGCGGTCTCCTCGTTGTTCGACCATATGCTGCAGTTCGTGGTGTGCCACTGCCACCTCAAGCACATCTTTTTCCTGAGAAAACCATCTCAGGTAGGATTTGTGCAATGTCGGGGACAAGGCCCAATGCTGAGCAACTGTTTGCATAGCAACAATTCTTCCAAACCAGCCATAGCGACCTAGCATGGCAGAACACAAGATACCCAGTGACCCGTTGTTGGAGCCTCAATTTGAGACAATCCCAAAAATGAGAAAAACTTATTGACTCGTCTCACAGACTGTGTTCCCACAATAACAGATTACAACCACACGAGACTCCGAAAACAGGAACATCTTGTAAACATGTATTGATATACAACGAACTGTGCCCGCCCACCACGCTCACGATCAGACAACAGGAGTCAGCAGCGGCTTCTTCAGGACATGCGCCTCCAGGTTCCCCAGAACCAGGTCCGCCATCGCCTTGCGCGTCTCATGCGTCCCGCTCCCCACGTGCGGCACCAGGACGACGTTGTCGAGCGTGAAGAGCGCCTCAGGCACGTTGGGCTCGTCCTCAAACACGTCGAGGCCCGCCCCACCGAGGCGCCCCTCGACGAGCGCAGAGACGAGCTCGGGCTCGTCGACATGGGGGCCGCGCCCGATGTTGATAAGCACACCCTTGGGGCCCAGCGCATCGATCACCTCACGGTTGACAATGTGACGGGTCTGCTCATTCAGTGGGCAAGCCACCACGAGGACGTCACTGTTTGCTGCCAATTCAACCACACTAGGGTAATAGGTGTAATTGGGGTAATCTTTCTTTGTTCTCTGGTAGTAATTGATTGGGCAATCAAAGGCCTCCACCCTCGTGGCAATAGCAAGCCCTATCCTGCCCAGCCCAATGATGCCCACTCTTTTCCCACTGAACTGCAAAAGTATACAAATAACTATGAGAAATTAAGCAAAAGAGGTCTTCTTATGTCAGGACATGGAAACCGTGTTGCACATGGAAACCGTGTTGCAGGAAGATAAGAAACAAAGTTTCCGAAACGAAATGGCAAGACTGTATACCTCGACCACAAAAAGGAAGTAGGAGTGGCAATAACAAAACACAGATATATGCAAATGTCTCCATAAATATGTGACTGTAAAATTTTGGAACTGATACTCTTATTTATCATGGTAGCATAATATGATGCCTTACAGAAAGGATGACATGACAAGATGATGCTCCGTTGATCAACTAAACCTAGTAAACACAGAGTCTGGAGTACAGAATGTGGATGATGTACACATCCTCGGGTACCAGCAACAATCATCAAATGACTGGAGTGAGTAAGGGCTTGTTCAAAGCATGTGCCTCTAAATTCTTTAGAACCAGATCAGCCATTGCCATACATGTTTCTTCTGTATCACTTCCTACATGAGGGACCAAAACAACATTATCTAAACCAAGAAGTTGCTCTGGGGCAAAGGGCTCGTGTTCAAACACATCAAGGCCTGCTGATCCCAAGCGTTTCTCGACAAGAGCAGACACAAGCTCAGGTTCATCCACGTGTGCTCCGCGGCCAATGTTTATGAGCACACCCTCTGGTCCTAATGCATCGATGACTTCACGACTAACAATGTGATGGGTCTCCGCATCAAGCGAACATGCTACAATGAGCACGTCACAATTGGCTGCCAGGTCAACAACATTTGTAAAGAACCTGTAGTTTGGAAATGGCTTCTGTGATCTTGAATGATAACTGATTGAGCAATCAAATGCCTCAGCTCTTTTTGCTACAGCTAAGCCTATCCTGCCAAGCCCAAGAATAGCAACTCTTTTACCACTGAACTGCAGAAAATAAGGAGAGTCAATTATTTCGTGTACCTACTTACAGGATCACATGCACCCCAACTTCTATATACACCATGGTGTGCTAAGCTAGCATCCCCAACTACATGCTTTTACAAAGAAAGCCATTATGCTGATACCTCGTCATTCTAATCACTAGCAGATCAATCTTGCCAAGTACAATTTGTCCTTGTGATAGGTGACCCTGAATTTTTTTTTTCTTCAAAAGATGCGGGTGCAATCCTCAGCCTCGGCATCTATTGATGCTCACAGCCAAAGGTGCACCTGAACATGTTGCATAGTTTAACTGGATTCCTCTCATATGAAAACTGTCCTTCAATAGTTGGAAGGGAGCAGGCAAAAGGCACGGGTGACATGAGCAAATTGCATCATACAACTAATGAGCAAATTGCATCATACAACTAATATAAAATTGTGGTGGCTTTTACCAGCCTAGCACTTCAAGTACTGAAAAAAGGCTCATATCATGACACTATGAGCCATCCTAAATCAAATCCCTGCTACACCCCTAGAAAAATCCCTGCGGCTACAGCACTATAATTATGTGATCCTTTACATCTTATATTTTAGTTTTCACACGCAAGCAAAAAGCTCGAATCATCCATGAAGGTCACAATTTTCCTGTAGGCAGTCTAATTTGGTCAAACAGGTTGTGTTGCACTGTCCTGTATCCTGCATCCGTAGTGTTTAGGTAGGCTATACCATATTCTAAATATTTGGGTAATGTTTCAGAGAAGTCAAGACCTCAAGTATGTTGGACATTGTGGAATACTAGAAACGACGCTTGTTCCAGTTCGTAGTGTTTAGGCTATGCCATATTCTAAATCTTTGGGTAATGTTGTAGAGAAGTCAAGTCCGAGGAAACTTGAAGATGGAGTGGAGATTCTGAAGAAGGAGATCAGAGATGCATTGTCCAGGGCTCATGGCTGGGCTCCTTTGACACCAAGATTGAGAATGTGATGGCTTCTACTTCTGGTTCTCCGTTTTGCTTGTGATTGGCTTTGCTATGTAATGATTCCAGTGAGGGTGCTCATGTGAGTTGGGCTGTCACCTGATATGTAGTTTGGTGTAGCTGAATCCGGCTAAGATGTTTCTTTTCCTTTTCTTTTAAGTTTCGAACTTTGTTGGGTGGTTTCTTTAATGAAATCGACAGGGATGCTCGTTTGGTCAGAAAAAAGAAATTGCCAGACAAATTTCAGGAAAATAACCAACGATGCGCCAAAAAAGCTGTCACCGGTCCAATGAAATTCAAATATTTCTCCTTTTCACCTGTCCTAGATTTTTCTTTCCACTTTATCCTATATTTTGCATTTTTTTCCTTTAATGTATTTATTTTCTCTGAAATGGTCGCTGCTCTGTTTTCTAGTTAATCCTCAATCGAGCTATCACCATATTGGTTTTAACTGAACCGAAGTAGGCACCCAAGTGTTCAAACATTGCAATTGGCCTAGGTCAAGGATACCAAAGTGCACAGTACTACGAAGCAAAGTTTTTAGTAGGCAATTAATCAAGCATTACTCTAAGAAAGAACAATATGCAGCACGAGCCACTAGGTTACTGAACTGAAGAACATAAACGGAAGCAGGCATCAGAAACAAACCAACCCGTGTGGTCAATGTGTAGTCGCCCTTGGCCTTCCACAGGCCAGCGCGAACATAGCGGTCCGCCTGCGGGATCTTCCGCAGCGCGGCGATGGCGAGGCCGACGGCGAGGTCGGCGACGTCGTCGGTGAGGACGTCGGGGGTGTTGGTGACGCGGATCCCGCGCTCGCGGCAGCGACGATCTCGAGGGAAGGAAGCGCGTCGATGAGCGCCGAATCGGCGTTGTATCCGGCGTTGCCGACGACGGCGCGGATGGCGGAGGCGTTGGAGCGGAGGAAGTCGGCGCGGGCGTCCGGCGGGGAGTCCCAGAGGCGGATGAGGCGGAAGCGGCGGTCGAGCTCCTGCTCCAGGTAGGCGTTCATGGGGTGCAGCAGGAGCACGCCGAGGGACTCCATCGCCGCCGCCGTCGCCGCCGTGAGGAGCAGGTTGGGCGGCTGTGGTGGGTGCGAGGCTGGACGTTGTGTGGTGGATGGGCTGATGAGCCCTCCACGTGGTAAGTACTGCTCGGCTCGAATTTTCTCCGTTTATTTTTTCATTTTGTTTTTCTGAACTTTGTAAAATATGAACAGATTTTAAAACTGTATTTTTTAAAAATCTGAATCTGAATAGTATAAACAATATGGAAATTTAAAATTCGAACATTTTTAATAGATGTGAACCTTTTTCAAATTCGAACACGTTTAATACGACTATTTATAAATATAAGGAATTTTTAAAACTAATAAATTTTTCAAATGAAAATATTTTAAAATGTAATCAGTTTTCAAAATTGGAATTTCAAGTCTAAATATTTTCAAGTTCATTACATTTTTTATCATTATTTTAAGAATGTGATATTTCAAAATTGAATATTTTTTACTTGATTTTTTCATATTTGAACATTCAAAAAATATTTTTTCAAAACATTAACATAAAGAGAGAAAAAAGATACCTTTTAAATCTTACTATTTGACATTATTGTTTCTCATTTAGACGGAATATTGTTCAGTAGGAGGCAACGTTCCCGTTGACAGCATTGCGCATGTGCTTACTTCGTCAATCTTTCGGAGGTTCTCATACGGGTAGGTTGTGCGTGCGTGCGTGCACTCATAGGGGTGAGAGTGTGCATGTTATATGAGCGTCTGCGTGTACTTTATTTCACAAAAATCTAAATATTTAAAATATAAAACACAATTTTCAAATCTGAACCATTTTCAAAATAATCATTTTTCAAAAATCTTAACCATTTTATAAAATAAATAATTTTTAAAACCATGTTCATTCTTCCAATATGAACCCATTTAAAAAATCATAATATGGACAATTTTAATAATATATATTTAAAATCTAAACTTTTTAAAAGTTGAATATAATTCAAATTTGAAAATTTCAAAAAATAAATTTAAAATGTTAACATTTAATATTAAATAAATGGGCCAGCCTAGGTGGTCTAGCTGTGCGGGCGATCAAGCCTACCGACATATGCGCGAGCGTCGAGTCAATTGTACGACTCGCTTGAAAGAGACATTGGGAATGTCTAGTAATGTAATAGGATCGGATCAGATCGATTTTTTTGTTAACATATCCTTTATTGTATTCTTTTTATGGGATTCAAAACAGAGAGATAATAACCGGTTGCGCTTCAAAAAAGAGATAATAACCGGTTGTGGATTCGCGTATGGATATATTGGACTGCGGATTCGGAGGAAAAACAGAGCGGAAACAAAATTAATCGGATTTGTACGTGTATAAGCCAGATCAACAAACCAGCTAATTTTTTTTAATAATACATTTTTTTACAGAAATTTGATAAATATTACGCATTTTGCATAAATTACACAAATAATACGGCCTCGGCCCAGTCTAAGCCGACAGGCACTAATCGGCCCCTGGGCCGATTAGCTTGTCGGCCGGCGGCCGCACATCGTGTTAGAGCTAATCGGCTTTGACGAAGCCGATAGGTGCTAATCGGCCTAGGCAAAGCCGATTGATGCATGCGTAGCTACAGATCAAGCATCGATGGGCGGGAGGCTAGCACGGGCGCGTCCAGGCGGGCGCGACCACGGGCGAGGCCGGCGCGGCCACGGGCGAGGCCGGCGCGGGCGCGGGCGGCCACGGGCGCAGCCAGGCGGGCGCGGCACCCGCCCCGTGCAGGCCATCTGCGCCGCCCGCCCGTGCAGATCTTGCAGGCGAGGACGCGCGTGGATCCGGGACGGAGGAAGGCATGGCTGGCGCCCTCCATGGCCGGCGTGATGGAGAAGATAAAGGAGCGGAGGCGGCGGCGTTCCGGTGAGCCGGGCAGCGTGGGTGGGTGGCAGACGGCGGCGCGTGGGGATTACTAGACTTATCGGCCTAGCCTTGGACGACGGGTTTGTCGGTGCCATGGCCACAGGCCCACGGGGCCCTTTCGGCTTAGCTTGGGCCGACATGCCCCTATCGTCT
Organism: Poa pratensis; assembly: GCA_947311845.1. Lineage (NCBI taxonomy): Eukaryota > Viridiplantae > Streptophyta > Magnoliopsida > Poales > Poaceae > Poa > Poa pratensis. The sequence goes on along the minus strand of CAMZMU010000074.1, from coordinate 142,219,238 downwards.
TAGCCTGGGCCGATTAGTGCCTGTCGGCTTAGACTGGGCCGAGGCCGTATTATTTGTGTAATTTATGCAAAATGCGTAATATTTATCAAATTTCTGTAAAAAAATGTATTATTAAAAAAAATTAGCCAACAAAAAATAGTGGTTCAGTGACCTAGTGGCCTACCAAAATTGCACCCTATATGCGGTATAATGAGTTAATGACTTTGTAATTAAGTTGGTATTAAACGGACTAACTCGGCAACTCATTAGTTACTAGGTGTGGTCTATTAGATTCGATATTTCGGTAGAAATCGGATTATTCGGTTTAGAACCATGCTCTGCTGTCTAGTTAATCCAATAATCCTCAATCAAGCTATGACCATATTCGTTTTCACTGACCGAAGTACACACCCAACTGTTCAAAAAGTTGCAATCGGCCTAGCCCACGGATACCAAAGTGTACAGTACTATGAAGAGAAGTAGTAACTAATTAATCAAATATTGCAATTGTCCTACGCCAACGATACCAAAGAGGAATATGCATGCAGAGTTGCAGACATGCAGCACTAGGTTACTGAACTGAAGGACAATACGGAACGAGGCAAGCAAACGAACCCGCGTGGTGATCGTGTAGTCGCCCGTGTCCTTCCACAAGCCGGCGCGGACATAGCGGTCGGCCTGCGGGATCTTCCGCAGCGCGGCGATGGCGAGGCCGACGGCGAGGTCGGCGACGTCGTCGGTGAGGACGTCGGGGGTGTTGGTTACGCGGATCCCGCGCTCGCGGCACTTGGCTAGGTCGACCCGGTCGATTCCCACGGAGAAGGACGCGACGATCTCGAGGGACGGGAGGGCGTCGATGAGCGCCGAATCGGCGTTATGGCCGGAGTTGCCGACGACGGCGCGGATGGCGGAGGCGTTGGAGCGGAGGAACTCGGCGCGGGCGTCGGGCGGGGAGTCCCAGAGACGGATAAGCCGGAAGCGGCGGTCGAGCTCCTGCTCCAGGTAGGCGTTCGTGGGGTACAGGAGCAGCACCCCGAGGGACTCCGTCGCCATCGCCGCCGTGAGCACCGAGAGCGAGGTTGTGGTGGGTACGAGGATTAAGCGCTGAGCGTGTGCTGCTGCAGAAATGCTCACGCCGTGTTTTGTTTTTTGTAAGGGTGCCCACGCCGGATTTTGTACTGTAGCGTTAACTTGCTATAGGCCGCAAGTTCTCACGAGCTAGGGAAGACGGCCATCACCGGAGTCCGGAGCTCCTGTGCACCCTTCCAGCGGCACGGGAGGCTCCCGGCCAGGGACGGATTCAAGGGGGGACGAGCGGGGGCGACGCCCCCCCTAACAATCTCGTTGCCCTCTGATACGATCGATCAGATCGCTGCTAATCACGGTCGACTGATTATTTCGCCCCCCCCTGTTCGCTTCCAGGCCCATAAACTAAATACCAGGCCTGACAAATAGATAAAGCAGCCCAGCTAGTTACAGTGTGGCCCACGGCCAGGCAACAGTGCACAACACGATCAAATAACTTCCTGGCTATGTGCGCTATCCAACAGGCAGATCTGATCTGATCGATTCATCTTTGTGCCCTCTTCGGCTTCTGGCTATTTTCGCCGCCGCTCGCCTCGCCTGATGTTTCTCTTCTCTTCGACTGATCTCTGACGAGGCGATGCCAACACGCCGTAATGCCATGCCGGCAAGCAATATCTGCTTGTAGTCGAGGCACGTCCATTCATTACAGTTAGACGGTTAGTCCCCATCCTTGAGTCTATAATGAATTTGTTCAGATTCAGGTGTCATGAGCCGTGGTGTGTTTAATACATAGTCTAGATATTAATAGGAAGTCTAACCTATTTTGTACATTTGTTTTGGTTCGAGTATATGGTGAAAAATGGCAAATTCGGTGGGCTTGACAATCTAATGTTGTTTTCAATTGCAAAGTACGACATGTTAGAATATTACATCGATATAAGGTGATATTTTTTGTACAAAGAAGATACGATCATTGACGAGCCGCCCCCTCTATGGTCAAATCCTGGCTCCGTCCCTGCTCCCGGCAAAACCTATGCCCCGCGTACCGCGACGGCTGCAAAGCTTCGCGTACCCCCGTGGAGTCATGGGCCTGACCCAGTTCGCGTTTCTAGTCTTCTTCCACTGCGTGCAACCAAGCTGCGGTCTTTTTTTCGTTCGTTTTCTGTACGTTGCGTTTTTCTTTTTTCCTTTTACGTTCTGTTTCTTTCCTGATTTATTTTCTTTCCGTTTCCATTTTGTCTTACGATAGTTTTCTTATTAGCTTTTCCCTTTGTTTTTTCCCTTTTTGTTTTTGTTTTTTCTTCTTTATGGTAAAAGAGGGGAAAATGTTTTCATGTTTCTTTAAGATAATGTTTATGCTAGCAAAAGTATTCAAAACTAAAAACAAAAAGCGTTTATAAATGGTTCCATTTTTAAAATGGTTTTCAAAAATGGAACCAAAATTTTCAAAATCAAAACAATTTTTTGGTTCGGAACCATTTTTAAAAATTGGAACTATTTTTTCGGTTCGGAACCATTTTCAAAAATCATAACCATTTTTTCGGTTCGAAACCATTTTTCGGTTCGGAACCATTTTTTCAGTTCGGAACCATTTTTGAATACTTTTGCTAAAATGGTTCCATTTTGAAAATCGTTCTGAAACGAAAATGGTTCCGAAATTACAAATGGTTTGAAAAAAAATGGTTCAATTTTTTAAATTGGTTCCGAAATAAAAAATGGTTCCATTTTGAAAATGGTTCCGAATTCAAAATGGTTCGGAAATTAAAAATAATAGTGTTTCCAAAGTTAAAAATGATTCCAAAAGTAATAATGGTTCCATTTTTAAAATTGGTTCCGAAATAAAAATGGTTCCAGTTTGAAAATCGTTCCGAAACTAAAAATGGTTCCGAAATTTAAATTGGTCCCATTTTCAAAAATGGTTCCGAATTTAATAAGGGTTCCATTTTTTAAATTGGCTCCGAAATAAAAATGGTTCCATTTTGAAAATGGTTCTGAATTCAAAAATGGTCCATTTTAAAAATCGTTCCGAAACAATCGGAAAACAGTCAAACATTCAAAAATCAAAACAAAATTCGGGAAACAGTAAACCATCGAGCTTCTCCTGCCTGACTCGTGAGCGCGTTCGAAGCAGTTACTGGGCCTGGCCCATTAGCGCCACGCGTGGAGGAAGAGGTACGCGAAGCGAAGCAAGCCTCGCGTAACGCGACCTATAGGCGCCCCTACATGGGCTGCAGTGATGCGGCTCATTACTGCATGTGATTTTCTATTTTCTATTTTTCTCTTTTCTTATTTTTATTTATTTAGTTTTCTCTTACTTTCTGTTACCTGTATTTAATAGTTAATTGTTGTTTTTCTATTTATTTATAAAGCTTATTTTTAAAACCAAACCGCCCTGAACTTTTTCAAACCTTACTAACATTTTTTGAATCCGTGAACATTAATTTGATAAACATGAAAGTATTTATTAATCCCATGAATATTGTTTTGAACAATTGAACTTTTTTAACAAAGTGTCATTTTTTTACCTCGTATATTTTTTTACCACATGGGCAGTTCTTCGTTTATCCCCGTGTTTTTACCTTCAAAGACTATTTTTTCCGCGTTTGTTAGTTAAAAATCTCGAAGATCAAATCAAGAGCAAGTAGTTCTTTTTTTCTTTGCTACTACTCCTCCTTCCAAAAATATGTTGCATATAATTGTCGGTCAAAGTCAAAGTTTATAAAAAATATCATGTTTATATACAAAAAATATGACAGATGCATATTCAAATCAATATCATTAGAACCATCATGAAATATATTTTTACATTGTATATATTTGGTATGGAGATGTTCATATTTTTTTAATAAGAATTTTTGCAAAGTCGAAACTTGAGAGTAGTGCGATTGTTAGGCTCATGTACGCAATTTGAGGCGATTCAAGATCCGAAAAAGATGGGTTGCAAGATTGCCTCCAAAAGTCTCATGAATCATATGCACAGAACGGCTAAAATATGCAGCATATTAAGAAGTGGAAAAACACAACGCCAAACGCAAGCCGTGCATGATGCATCGGATCGAAGGTAAACCAACCCGCGTGGTGAGCGTGTAGTCGCCCTTGGCCTTCCAGGAGCCGGCACGCACGTACCGGTCGGCCTGCGGGATCTTCCGCAGCGCGGCGATGGCGAGGCCGACGTCGAGGTCGGCGACGTCGTCGGTGAGGACGCCGGGGGTGTTGGTGACGCGGACGCCCCGCTCGCGGCACTCGGCGAGGTCCACGTGGTCGATGCCGACGGAGAAGGACGAGAAGATCTCGAGGGACGGCAGGGCGTCCAGGAGCGCGGCGTCGACCTTGTGGCCGGGGTATCCCACGACGGCGCGGATGTCGGACCCATGGGCGCGGAGGAGGCAGTCGGGCGGGGAGTCCCAGAGGCGGATGAGGCGGAACCGGCGATCGAGCTCCTGCTCCAGGTAGGCGTTCACGGGGTACAGCAGTAGCACTATTAGGGAGTCCATCGCCGTCGGCCCGGCGATCACCGAGGGCGGCAGGGCGGTGCCGTCTGTGGTGGCGACGAGAGTAAATTACAAAAAACCACCACAATTGCGGCTAGGGTTTCGGAAAACCACCGGGATACGTTAGGGTTTCAAAAAACCACCGGTCTAGAGCTAATTACTTTCAAAGAGCCACCACTTCTTCGTTAACCGTCCGAGGCGCTCAGTTAAGCACGAATCTGACAGAGGGGCCCAGTTTAAGGCGTGACGTGGCAAATTAAGACAGCGCGCCGTTAACGGCCGTTAACGGTGCGGTTTCACAAAAACCCACCACTATTCAGGTTTAGGGTTTCAAGGAACCACCAGTCGCAGTGAAATTCAGATAGGTGCATCACAAACTGATGACTGAAAAGAAACTGGTAATTCAACAAACTGATGACTGAAAAGAAAACAACAACATGGTAGAACAAACAGGAGATTTCAAACATAGGTTCACATAATAATATAAGGTTCAACATAATACAAACCAAGTTCAGCACATAAGACGAAATGGTTCAACACACACCAGTTGGAACAGACCAACTGGGACATAAAGGTGCATACATAATATGTTTTTCAAAGGGATCGACACACAGAATAATATAAGGTTCAACTTCATAACTTGCTTGCTGACAGGTGAATATTCATTCAGCTTCCTTGTTCTGCCTCTTGATGTCCTTCAAGGTCAATTTGTCAATGTTGCTTGCTGTGAAGTAACCCTTCAGTCTGGAGCTGCCCTGTCTCTGTCTTGCTGGCCTTGGAGCTCTGAATGGTTGTGCAGCTGTTGGTGCAGATGTTGCCGGAGCTGTTTTAGCTTTAGCTGCCCTCCTTGTTGCAGATTTGCCTGCAGCCTGTGCAGTTGCAGCTGGTGCCTGAGCTGCCCTCCTTGCTGCAGATTGGCATGCGGCTTCTGGAGTTGCAGTTGCTACAGGAGCTGCACGAGCTGCCCTCCTTGCAGCAGATGGAGCTGTAGTAGATGGAGCAGTTGGAGGTGGTGGGGCAGTAGTACCAGCAGATGGAGCTGCAGCAGTTGAACTCTCTGATAGTTGAGCTCTGTTTTCCTGCATTAAATAAATAAATAGTCAGTGCCTATGTTAGTAAGTCAAATGAAAATAGCATATGAAAGAGATAAATAGTAAGTCAAAGGGAACCTGGTGACTGTTTTTCCTGATCTGTAGAGATGGTTTCAGTGGTGTTGCACAACTAGTGTATCTGTGCCCAAGCAGGCCACAATTGCTACAAGTAATTGTGCCCATTCTTGATGTCTGCTTTGGTGCTGGAACTTCATACTTGCCCTTCCTTCTCTTGCTTTGATTTCTACCCAAAGAAACTTCAAATACAGGAGGCTCTATGTCAGGTGTATCTGTTTTTGTCCAGCAGTCTTTTCCAGGAACAGGTTGAATCACTGGACCATATGCCTCTTTGTACATTTCTTTCTTGAAGAAATCATGCACAAAGTCTTCTGGATGCTGGTACGACTTGTAAATGGCTGCAATTGCATGACTGCAAGGTATTCCAGTCATGTCCCATCGCCTACATCCACATGTCCTGCTGGTCAAGCTCACAGCATACTGCCTGTCCACTCCACTGCTTACTTCCCACAAGCCATCTGTTGCTTTCCTTGCTCTGCAAGGCCTAGACCATTTTTTTGTTTTCTTCTAATATTTCTGAGTAAGTTGGGGTGATCTCCCATCGAGCTCTCTCTGCTCCAGTTCTCTTGTCATCATTTCTGGCCATAAGTTTTTTCCTGATGCCATCAAACATAGTTTGTACTGGTTTGGCTCTGACATCAAGTATCATTCTATTGAAGACCTCACTGAGATTGTTTACCACCAAATCAGTTTTGCAGTTCACATCCATGGCATATCTAGCCCAAGCTGAGACAGGGATTTTCATTAACCACTCCCATGCGTGGCTCTGGGATGGCAGCTCCTTCCAGACGCGGGCCGCGGCAGCCTTCGCCGACGAAACTTGCTTCACGCCGGCCGGCTTCGAGCTCCCGATGCAGTCGTCCCCATCAGCAACGCCACCACCTACGACTGCGCCACCGTGGGTTAACTCTCCGCCGCCGTCTCCGGCCTCTCCGCCGCCGTCTCCGGTGCCGGCGCCGCCCAGAGAGCTCGCTCCGGATGAACTCGCCGCCGCCATGGTTAGCCTCTTCGCACGGGAGGGGAATGAATGCGCGAGCCAGTGGGCTATCCAAACGGGGGTAAGTTAGGGCAACGACCGCGCCGTTAACGGCGCGCTGTCTTAATTTGCCACGTCACGCCTTAAACTGGGCCCCTCTGTCAGATTCGTGCTTAACTGAACGCCTCGGACGGTTAACGAACAAGTGGTGGCTCTTTGAAAGTAATTAGCTCTAGACCGGTGGTTTTTTTTGAAACCCTAACGTATCCCGGTGGTTTTCCGAAACCCTAACCGCAATTGTGGTGGTTTTTTGAAATTTTCTCTGGCGACGAGGACGACTGCGAGACGGCAGCGGCAGATTGTTGTGTGTGGTTATGGGTAACTGTGTTGGCTAAGTCTTCGACGTGGGTGGGTAGTGGGTACTGGCGGCGGGAAATGGTGACGCCGAGGCTGGCCGGCCATTTTTTTCTAGCGTCTCTTTCCCTGTGACTGTGACGCACGGGCGGGCGGCTGACCTGATGTCCTGATTTCGACGGCCCACTAGCTTGATCCACGATTAAGATTTTACATACACAAGAAAACCTACTCGCTACAAAAACTATAAATATCACAAAATTACAGTAAAGCGTGGTGTATCGAATATAAAAAAATGTTTCTGTGGCAGCTAAATTAGTGAGACATTGTCCGTCACAAGTGTTGTAAAATGCAACAACAAAAATTGTGCAAACATGCTCTCGTTAAAATCCAACATCAATAATCCAACAGCTTAAGTAGTGGGAAATTATGCTTTCGCTAATTCTCACTGGATTAAAAAAAATCTAAATCTCAGGTACCTGGAACTACATTTCTCTACGCCTACAATTGTAACATTCAGAGTATACAATTAAAACCTTTTTTAGAAAAGGAAGGAACGCCCCATCCAGCCTTTGTATTTCCAAAGCTATAACACAATGTTATTTACAAAATTTCTTCTTTCAGTTAAAAAAGAGTGATTTGAGGATGACAGATGATTTGGATGTCTGACACAAATGCTTCAAGTGACCGAAAATTAAGAAAAGTGTAGACGACTTGGTAATAGACAACCCCTTTTGAATTATCATGACTTATGCACTACAATTATTTCACAATGAAGGTAAACCCCCACAAGAACACATGTGAGGCAACTCTAGCAGAAAACTAAGAACATAACTGAGAGCACGAGCTGGGCCAGTGCCAATGATGTACACACTACAGACTAACACTAAATCTCCAAAACAAGGCAAGAACCTCCCCTACTTCATCTTTCTCTGGTCAGTTTACCATACGTCCATACCAGCAAGTCCAGATCGAGCAACCTCTCAATGAGCGATGAAAGAACGCTCTCCTCAGCGTCTCTTACCCACACCTCCGTCTCTTCCATGCAGAGCCAGTCCAGCCACCACATGTCCCACACACTGTTGGTCGACGGGTCCGTGCACCCAAGATCCCTCTCCAGCTTAATAAACATGCTATCTTTCGAGCCGCTGTCATAGCTATTATCGTCAGTGTAATTCTTTAGCGTCCGAGTCCCAGTGTTGATATCACCCAGCAATGCCTCCAGGGAGAAGTAAGCTGATCTGCATTTGTGTTTCCTGAATCCGGTGCTATTCTGCTGACGATGTTTTCGTTCTAGTTGCTCTGCTGCTATGTCCACATAGAGCTGACGGTCTTTCACTTCAGCCTTGGGGTTACCTTCGTATTGCTCAAGCAGATGACCATACGCGCGGATGCCTACGAGTTGTGCTGCTTGGATAAGGAATTGTTTGTCGCTTAGGAGAAGCAAACTCATCTCATCTTTTATTTCAGCTTCCTTTGTCGGTTCTCTTTTCAGCGGGGGAAATACATCTTCATCAGCTGAAATAGATCTTTCAACCGGGCAGGAAGAAGAAGCTTCATTATATCCGCTACAATCTTCCCGAATATCTGCCATGAAGAGAAATGTTGGTGTCAGAACTTTTATTTTGAGGGAGATAATCTATTCTGATGCAGATAATCTAGTATCTGAAGAAGTCCTGTGACCCTGTACATGATGCTTAACTCTTAAGGTTAAACATGTAACCCAGCAACGAAAATGGAACTTGAGACTGACAAATAGAGTGTAATATCATGCACTCGAATATTCTTAAATGTGCACCAAAAATATACAGAGATTCCCTGCATGAACTTGGCATCACCAGATTTGCTACATGGACTTTTCTATATATCACGTAATATCTGGAAGTAAACCACAACTTCCTCACTGCCCAATTCATTAAACATATCAGCAGTTGATCGGAGTAAAAAAAAAGTGAAGTTGTTCTTACTTCACCGAGTTTTATGACAGTGGCACAAGAAATGGAACTGATACAAATTATTTATACGAATAAAAAACTTGGTATATATTACCATCGATGGAAAGCTCTGTATCCCAATCAGCGCTCTGGCAGCTTTCGTCACTAGGTGTTGCACTGTGTTCTGTGGATGGACCATCAGTTTGGCTGAACTCTCTGTGCACCTCATATGCCTGCATTTGAAGGAAAAAATGTCTCAGTGTTTAAAAATAATAATATTTGAACAGAACATTCCCTCTCTATTTTGTTATGACTGAGACACCGAAAAACAATAGGAAAAATATTGCCCCCCTTATTTTTGCGGCCTCAAGTTCGAAGAAGTGGACGATCAAGAGAGCAATGGCTAGCAATGCTTGGGTGGACAAAATCACTATGACCGAGGAATTCACTTTTGATCATGTCGCGCAATTTGTGGACCTTTGGATGAAGCTTAGCAATATAACCCTTGTGGATGGGGTGGAGGATGAGATATCTTGGAGGCTAACGTCTAATGGCATTTACTCGACGGCCTCCGCCTACAGGCTCAATTCTTTGGAACTACGTCTTCAAACATGAAGCAACTTGTGTTGAAATTTTGGGCCTCCTAACTCCTAAGGTCAAATTCTTTGCATGGCTTGCTCTCCAAAACCGGCTTTGGACGTCCGACCGTTTGGCGAGAAGAGGGTGGCCAAATTGTGGGGTGTGCCCCCTTTGTAAACAAGCGCCGGAATCGATTGCCCATCTACTTGTTCATTGCCGCTTCACAAGACGCATTTGGTACCTCCTCAAGAATTGGGTTGGGCTTAACAATCTCGACACTTCCCAATGGCCATCGCTTTCTCTTCATGAATGGTGGCAACGGGTTTTTTGTGGTACCTCCAACCCGCGCAAAGGTTTGGCATCCCTAGCATTGCTTACAGCGTGGGAGATTTGGAACGAGCGGAACGGGAGGGTGTTTCGTAACAAGCATGCCACCTCTATGGTCATTCTTGCGAACATTAAGAGAGAGGCCCGTCTTTGGGTCACCGTGGGAGCGAAATGTTTGAGTGATTTCTTGCCGGGAGAGTAGTGGCCTTTTTGTAATATCTTTTTACTTTCTTGTAAAACTCATGGAATGGGGCAAAGCTTTTGCCCCCCTTTCATTTTTTTAATCTAGAGTATAAGCACTGGTTTCAAATTAAGGTTCTTACTGTCAACAAAAAAATTAAGGTTCTTGGTTTATGGTCATTCTTGTACCATATCAGACTAATTTAATATTCCATATTGCATGAAACGTTTCCAAGCTATGCTATAATGAAGGATCCTTACCACACCGTCATCAATAATTGAGTTCTTGGCGCTTCTTGTTGACACTCTGTTCACTCTCGAATTACCAGGTGTTCTCCGTAAGACCGGCTTCATTGCACGACATGTTGAAGGACCACTACTTGATGAAACTGATTTCTTATAAGGTGTTTTCACTAGTTTAGAATTAGTGCGAGATGTTGATGTTGTCTTAGCCTTTGCATCCTCCCTCCCTTCTCCATTCATGTCACCCAATTGATGTTTATATGTATTGCTACTTCTCCTGTTGGTCTCACTTTTCTGTTGTACGCGCTGCTTTCGAGTTACATAAGATACAATCTTCACATCCTCGGGGGCTTTGGTTCGAGCTTGAACAGTCCCTTGGTCTCTCCTGGCCGATTTCACCGAGCCAGAGCCAGACTCAGTTACTGCAGAGATATCCTGCGAAGGAAGGATGTCCCTTCACAAATAAGGATAGTTCATTCGAACATTCTGCTGCTGGACCTTGTTTTTAGATAAAGAGTGTTTATTAATATCGAGAAGATACAACATGCACCCAGCCTCTGCAACAACGCAATAACCGAAGCCATTACGGATGCACACAGCCAAAAGACAATAAGAAGAAGAAATAAAAAGAAAAATCCCGCTAAAGAGTTACAGTCCTTGCAGCAGCCGCACAACCACCACCAAAACAACACCTGATGTCCAATTCTTCAAAAGCAACGCCTTCAAGAAGAACAGTGCCAGGCACAACCAATTAAGGCCAGACCTTGGGTTTTCACCCTGAAGATAATCCTCGCTCTCACAACAATGTCTTCAGCAAGACCACTGTCAGGCACAACCAATTAAGGCCAGACCTTGGATTTTCACCCTGAAAGGTAGGACTTTGGACTTCACGTATGTTGTCGCCCCCACTTACATACCGCTGCTCCAAGTCATGAAACCCCAAGCCAATTCCTCATCAGCACAAGAAATCAAACCACCATTGCCAGTCCTCAGATATCGCCTTCCATGTCATTCTCCGCCAGCACCATGGAACGAGAAAGCGTGCTCCATGATATTAACAGCCAGCAGAGCTTCGAAGCGCTCCCTCTGAAACCAAACGGTCAGAGAAAACATGGGTGCGCATGATCGAATACCATCCGATCCAGCAATCTCCAGGCATGAAGCGCCCAGTGGAGTTCGCCGGCGGAGCCTTCCGAAACACGACTGTCCAACCAGATCAATGGGGATAGACATCCGGCAGATTGCAACCTTGATGCGAGAAGAATCCTAGGACCACCTCCGTTTATTAAGGGCCGATCCGACAGTCCCCACACCGCCGGCCGACTTCCGGCGAACGAAGCGAGCAGGTCAACCTCCGGCCCAAGAACCCGAGGACGCCCCAGATCCAGCCCACAGCACGATCCAGAAAGGCGTCGTCTTCCAACGCGAGCCACCGCCACAAAGGCAGGCCGCGCCGCCGTCCCAGTCCAACGCTGCAGCCGTCACCGTCCTCCTCCGCGCCTCCCAACCGTGCGTCGTAGCGCGCCGCCGCCCCACCGGAGCAGCCGCCGCCACCACGCCGCACAGTCTCCGCCCGCCCAAGTGTCGGCCTCCCCGCGCGCAGAGATCCCGACGGGGACACGCAGAGGCCGCCCCTGCCCTCAGCAGCGGGAGCGAGGCCGCCACCGCCGACGCCGCGGCGGCAGCGGCCGGAGAAGACGGCCGGTGGCGGAAGACTTTAGGGCTTTTTACCTTGTACTCATCAGAAGTTGTGATCTTCAAAATCCTTTTGACTTGTATTGTCTTCGTGATTTCTTGTTCCGCGTTCCCCTTTCGATCAGAGTCCTTTCTTAATAACTGTTTTGGAACCTTTTCGGATGGTGGCATTTTTGACTTAGGCATCTCAATATCAAACTGTGCCCTTGGTGAACTTACTGTCTTCAGTGTCTCTTCTTTCTTGGCAGTAATGCTCTTGTGTATGGGCAATTCTTCAAGACCCATGAGCCTTGCTACCAAGCTTGGGGATTTGGACTTGTCAGGTTTCACAGGTGTGCATGATAATGATCTTGGCACCACCTTCTTCTGCTTAGTAGACTTGGATACAGGTATGTAATAGTATGATCTGCTTAGTAAATCATGATGTTACTTTTTTCCCCTCCGCTCCCGTGCCGCACCCAGGCGGCACCGGGGCGTCCCCCGTGCACCGCCACCAACCCTCCCCTCCGCGCCATCCCCGCCGCTGCTGCCGCCGGCCTCCGGGCCACGGCGGCGGCGGCGCTCCCCGCCGCCACACAACTGGCGTTGGGGGTGGTTCTCCTTTTCCTAGTCGTGGGCGGACGCCAGGCCCGACTGGGACGGCGACGGTGGGTCGCCGGCACAGGCACGCCGGAGCGGCGGCTCCGGGGACGCAGGTCTGCTGCGGGTGGGAGCGCGTCGACCTGGCCTCGAGGGTGGCGGATCGGCGGCGCGGTTGTGAGGCGCGGGCGTGTTGGGCCCATGCGGGCCGGATCTGGGTGCTAGCGGGCCCGCCGACGGATGCTCGCCAGGTTGCGTTGCGGTTGCCTGGGCTCCTCCCAGGTCAGCGGCGTGTTGTGGCTCGGTGGCGGAGATGGTGCGGGTGGAAAAGGTGTGCGTGGTGCGGCTTGCTGGTGGAGATGGGGCAGAGATGGTGCGCGTGCTGTGCGGGTTGAGTTGGGGCATGCGGTGATGGTGCTCGGTGGAGGCGCCGTGGTGGGCAGGAGATGTTGCTGGACGCCGGAGCGGCGGCTCCGGGAAGGTGGATGCGCCTGTGCTGCTCCGACCGTGTGGGCGGTGGGGTTGCAGGCGGTGTGGGGTGGCCGGACGTGGATGTCGGGGCGGCGACCCCGAGATTGCGGATGTACGCCGAGGCGGCGGCCTCGGGCAGCGGTGTGGTGGTAGCTCCATGGGGCAGGGCTTCGACTTGGCGCAGCTTTGGGTGGTGACTATGAGCGGCAAGGGTGGTAGGGTCATCGGCTCGGTCGGTGCATCCCAGAGGGGGTGGCTGGACGGTATGTCGGGGCGGCGGCCCCGGGCATGGTGTGGCGGCTGTGGTCTGCGGGCAGTGATCCTATGTAGCTCGGGCTACAGGCAGCTGGGCCGGGCGGCGTGGCAGCTCGAGCTCGAGCGGTGGAATGTCGGGGTGGCGGCCCCGGAAGGTGGTGTCGGTGGAGTATGCAGGGCATGCTGGGAGTTGGATGTCGGGGCGGCGGCCCCGAGAGCTTCGTAGCTTCGAGGGTTTTAACCTTGTGTCGTGTGGGCGACAAGGTTGCTCTTGACGTTGGTCGTCGGCGCGTTTTTGAGGCGTCGAAGTTGCAGCAACCGTGTTTCTCGGTGTCAGGTGTTTACGTTGCGCGGTGGTGTTCCATTCCTAGCGTAGCTAGGTTGTGTGGCCGTGGAGTGTGGTTTTCGCTCGGTTCCCCTTAAGTAACCGAGTTTTGTATGGTTTTTGGGTCCGGTTTCTCATATAAACTGGACCGATTCTTTCTTCTATAATGCAATGGCAGAGCACCTGCCGGTTACGGTGAAAAAAGTAATAGTATATCAATTGGGTGCTTGAAAGTCTTTTGCAGCACAACGACGATAAATAATAGTAAGGTGCACACTGTTCCTTCTTTTTTTAAAGATGGAGGAGCATACAGTCCTGTAGCGACAATACCAGTTGGACCTCTCTTCAACCATCATACTACATACAGTCCTGTCCTAGTTCCACCCTGGCAGTTTCTGATTCACTGTTCATAATTCTGCCCCTCAAATTCATGTAAAAGAATCTGCAGTAACACGCTCAGCCTGAGGCCCCTGCACGATGACCATCGTCTCATAGGCAGTGCGGGCAAAAGGGAGTGGCAACTTAATCAATGCATATGAATTAGCAAAAAATTGCTCCCAATTTGAACAGAGAAAGATGTCAGGGAGACATTCCCGAACAGAATTATGGAACAAAAGTATGGACGAGGCGATAAACAGAAATCCCTCATATATAGAAGAAAAGAAATTCAAAATTCATGGCAGGACACTAACAACAAACAAACAAATAAACAAACAAACAAACAAACAAACATGAAAAAGATGATACTGGCAAGCTGCACACACTAAATACTCAAATTTCCATGGTAACCATGTTGACTTATATCATGTGTATTGTAACTTCAGGGGGGCTTCTTTAGAATGAAAAAATCGGAGTAAGCATCAAAAACAGATACAGAACAATAGTAACTGATTTCATGTAATAAAAATCACGTGATAAAGACCGTTGTTAAATACATGGTTCCATGGGCCATAGAACATAAAGATATTGCTGGTATTCCCCTCTTCTCAATCAGCTAACATTTTAACAAACCAGCCTAACATAACATATAGTCATGCCTGAGCAACAAAGATCTCTAAAACGGACCATATCCCTCCAACATGAGATTCTCCATGTCCTTGACAAGGAGGGACCAAGCAACAACGACCTTCACCTTAGACTTGCCAACAAAAAGTTCACACATGCTTGTCTGGCAATGCTCGACAGGGATGTCAACATTGTTGGATATTTTTGATCTAGGCTAAACCTAGGTCAACAATTACGGCTGCTACAGTAAGACGGTGCTACAGTGCCGTGCTACAGTTCCCTGATTGGGGGAAATATCTCCAACTTACAGGTGGGTCCCCCTGTGGCACTGTGCATACATATATATAGAGGGATGCTTTTAGGGACTGGTTAAGAAAGGAAGATGAGGCCACCAGAACTCTCTTCTAGCCCCTCTATGCTGCCCAATCCAGCAAGCACAGCCAGCCACGGGAAGGATCCCTCCTGCACCTTCCTGAAGCTCCAGCAGCTACAGTGAAGGTGAAGAAGAGCAAGGGCTTCATTCCTCGAAGCCCTGGACTCCACCTCAAGCATCAAGATAAGTTTTCCTTAATTCTATCTCGGTTGTGGCTCAAATCTTGAGCTAGATGATCTAGAGGTTTTTCAACATTGGTATCAGAGCAATCTAGCTTCAAGTTTGAGCTCTCCTATGCTCAAGATCATGCTTGATCTATTAAGGTTATGTCAAGTATCAAGCTGTTCTTCCTGTTCATGTCTGATTCAATTTTATTTAGCCCTAAAATGATCAAGTTTCTAGCCCTAACAGATCACATGTTGATCAAGGTTTCCATTTTTGATGATAACTAAAGGGGATCAAAGCATCTGATGTAAGTCTAAAGCAAAATCCCCAATTTTCTGGAACCCTAAAATTGAAATTCCTCAATTTATCTTTTTTTTTTTTTTTAGGCTTGTGGTTTCGGTTTTATGTATGAATCAAAGGGGAACTAAATTAGTTTGAAGCAAACACTAAAGGATTTCCCCAAATCCGAAACCCTAGCCTGTTCAATTTTATGATTTCCTTCTCTGTTAATGTTATGGTTTCGGTTAAAGTTCAAAGTGGGGATAAAGTGATTTGAAGCAAACCCTAAAAAAATCCCCAAATTCCGAAACCCTAATTGAGGAAATTACCCATTTACTGATGAACCCTAACCCTAAATCAAGAACTAAAGGGAGTGGTGGACGATTACCTTATGGATCTAGTCGCCGTCACTGGCCATGGCGGCGAAGAGGTCGACCTCTTATGCTTGCGGATGCGCTCGGGCTCCTGCTGGAGCGTCTTGCCGTCCATCACACCGGGCAGTGGCTACGCTTCCTCGCTCGCTTGTCGGTGATGGAGTCCAGCTGCCGTGCCGGAGCTTGGCGAAGGGAGCCGTCGCCGCCGCGGGGACGCCCGCCGGCGTGCACGTCCGCCTCGCTGAGGGCGCCGTCCAGAGCCGCTCGACGGAGGTGCGTGCTAGCCAAAGCCGCGCGCAGCTCCGGCGAGGGGACCTAGACGACAACGCTGTTACCTTCCTCCATCGCGCGGTGCGTCACCGCCGTTGTCTTCGTTTTGCTCGCCGCCATCGCGGGAGCACAGGAAGAGGAGAAAGTGGAGGGGGAAAGAAGCTAGGGTTCACGGGGCAGCGCCGCTGCGCCGCTTTGCACCTCACGCGAGTGCTCCCGACCGTCGGATCGCTATCCAACGGTTCGCGGTGGCCATCAGTGTAACTGGGTCTTGGGCCCAGGTGGGGGTCAGGGGGAGCTGGGCTGGGCTACGTTTCGGCCCAGTACAGCGAAATTTATGTTTTTGGGGCTTAAATTTTTTCCTGTTATGGCAGAAATTTTTCAGGGAAATAATAAATAGTTTCCTGATAATGATTATTTTTTTAAGCAATAAATAAGTTTGAGGGCTAAATTGAAAAGGCTTTAAGGATAATGTTTATGTTTCTAAGATCTTATGCTTATTAATGATGAGTTATTCTTTGGTGTTTTATTATGTCATCATGCTTTTATGTGCAATATTAAGTTACTTCTAATGCTTTTTATTATGCTTAGTAAATTCTTTTATGGCATTAGAATTATCATGATGATTATTGTTTTTTCTATGTCATAATTGTTTTATGTCTTAATTATACTCATGTGTCATGTTAATTTATTGTGATGTCTTTTCATTATGATTAGTAAAGTTTAAGTGGTCCAATAAAATTAGGTTTGGGACTTTTATGTTTTTATGATGACCAATTATGTGAATAAAGCCCCGAAACAATTAATTTTTTATTGCTTAGAATAATGTATCATTTAAAGAAAGGGCCGTTATGATAATAATGTTCCCAAAATTTATTATAATGATTATTGCTACCATTATGCCATAAAGTTTCGCTGCAAAAGAAATTGGTTGATCCTCAAAATAAAGCATGGCTTATGTCCGTCATTCTAGCCAAAGCTGATTGACGGGCATTTTGACCATGAAATTTTATTGGTCCGGTTCGCTTCTAACCAAAGCTGATGTGAACCGGGTTGATGAATGAAGTTTATGCATGTGAGGATTTAATTATGTGTGGCTCATGCTCGTCATTCTGACCAAAGTTGATTGATGGGTATGTTGACCACAAAATAAGAAGTTATGAAAACTATGTTTATTGAAGCATTTTAATGTCTCTCATTGCTAAAATAATTAATGGCATGGAGTAACTAAATGGTAGCAATTATGTTTTATGGAAGGAGGAGCTTGAGATCACTTTAGTTGGGCTCTCCTTTATAATCCTCCTAAAATACCTAAAGAAGGTATTGCAAATTTTGATGTACTGAAAAGGGATTATGATGATAAGGAAAACTAAGTGGGAGGATTCAAAATTAAATGGCCCTTGATCTGAGCAATATTTAAGTTTTGGGCATAAGAATATCTAAAGTTGACTTTTCATTGTTATATCTCACTGAACCATGGTATGTCAAGTATAATTGCCCATCAATAAAGTTTCCAGCCTTAAGCCATGCATGTTATATGAAGTTTGTTTTTATCGAATGTCTCTAATTAAATAAAGTGTGGTTTGTGTTTGTCATTCTGGCCAAAGCTGATTGATGAACACATGATCACAAAATTTAGTTGTTCTGGTCCACGGACTAGTTCAATTAAAGAAGTGTACAGAGACATGATTCTAATTAAGTGTGGTTGATACTTATCATTCTGGCCAAAGCTGATTGATGAGTATCTAACCACAAAATTTTGCCGGTCTTGTCCATTTCTGGCCAAAGCTGATATGGGCTAGATCGGTGAAAGAAGTTTAAGAGGCTATTAAATGTGACATGTATTTGTTATTCTGGCCAAAGCTGATTAATAAATACTTGCTCACAAAAGTTTGTTGTTCTCATCCATTTTTGGCCAAAGCTGATGTGGATCAGATCAACAAAATAAGTTTATGATTTGGGAAAGATTTCATGCATAAGGCTTATGGACATAATGCAATATGTCACAAATATTTTTTAAAGTACCTTCGGGGAATTAAGTCATCCCTAATTAAGTCATCTCCAATTAAGATGGAAATTTTGGTTGGAGATTTAATGATTATTTTGGGATAGGTTGTGGCACGTGTATTCATTCTGACCAAAGTTGATTGGATACATGTGTTATTCCCTAAAATATTAATGTTTACATGAGGAATTATGTTCTATGAGGAATTATGTTCTACATGATCACTATAAAATATTTGTGATCATGATTTTTACCCCTATTGCTAATCTTTTTCAATTCAGCCATAATGTTTTCGGCTGATTTAATGCTTCTTGTGAGAAATGAGTTAAGCTTATGTACATATTATTGTTTCATGAGGTCATAAGTAATGAAGAATATACAAAAAATAATGAGCTCTCATTAAAGAAATTTTGATTATTAGAGTATTGATGAGAATCCAATCGATTTTTTATCTATTGATGTTTAATGGGAGCAAAACCCAGTAAGAATCTGGGGGAGTGTGCCAGTAAGGATATAGGAAAATGATTTCCTAGTTCTTTCATAATAAAGTTTTCTGGCATTAATGGAGAAGTAATTTGAAGAAGCTTCTCAAAATCCTATAAGATTATGTTGATCATGAAAAATTCTCATGATTTAATTATGGAGCTTTTGAGTTCGCCTTATTATGTCATCTACAATAAAGCACAAAAGTGAACTGTGATTAAGCTCAAAGGATTTTATATCCATAAGGAAAATCTGTAAACACTTGGATAAAATGATATAAAGCATAATGTTATTATGGCCTCATGAATAAGAAAGTTTTAAGGAAAAGTTTTCAAGATGGATTGGAGGCTAATGTTTAAGGCTACTAGAAGATTTCCATTAGCATAAAAAAAAAGGTTTTCATCCTCCATTCAAATAATGTGGATTAATGCTATAAGTTTTTTATTGGCTCCTTCTACTAAAGGTGGAATATTTATGGAAGTTCGTCGAAATGTTAAGCTATGGCTCAGTCCACATTTCGAGGGGGAGCATTTGAACTTCCCCATGAGGTATGTTTAGATTCCACCAATAAGGTATTTAAGTTTGATCGATCTTAAGTTGAGCTAAGTACCACATTTAGTCAGATTTATTAAAAACTCCATCTCGTATTTAAGTTTGATCGATCTTAAGTTGAGCTAAGTACCACATTTAGTCAGATTTATTAAAACTCCATCTCCTAAGGGCATCTTTATGACTAAGAATTATTAGATTGCCCTTCAATGTTAAATGGTTGTGCCATGTTTCTTAAGTAAGATACAAGTTTTTGGTTCTGCTCTCTACAATAGTTCTCCTAAATCACTTAAGGAGGATAATAAAATTATGATACTCTGAAATGAAGTATGATGTTGAAATTTAAGAGAGCAGTCAAATATTGCATGGCAATTAAGAACTCCATCATGGATATCATGAGTACAGCCATTTCTAACTCCCAGATTAAGTTTTGGAGATGGAAATCCTTCTTTATGAAATAAAGAATTATGATGATCAATTGTTTTTGAAGTATCTGATAGTGGTACAAAGCTCAAAAAGAAATAAGTTTAATAACAAACTTTTGATGGATCAATCTTATGTTAATTATGAGCAATTTAATTATGAGCAATAGGGATATTAAATAAGGCCCGAGGTTTTCTCTCGGGGTTGATAAGTTCGTCTTAGTGATGTTCTCATGTAGCTAAAACTCACTAAGATGGGTCCATTAAAAGGGAGTATTAAGTTCATTTTGGAAATTTTATGTTTACTCCCTCAAGGGCATTAAGTTTTCCTCATGTTGCTACTAATGTTTAAGTTATTATGTGCCCTTAAGTTTTTGTGTCCGGGATATTTTGGCAGACATAAGTCCGGGTTTGGACCTCCCGGAAAATATTTAAGAAAAGCTTTGCCTTGTTGGCACAAGCACTAAAGTAACTGTGTGATAATATATCACATTAAGGGATTACATGCTCACATTCAAGAAACAATAATGACCACCAAGCTGTGGATCTTTAAAGTATTCTGCAAGAAGTGAAAATTCTTTTAAGTTCTATCCACAAAAGTTTCACTCTTGCAGGGGGAGCCATATTGTGGAATGGCTTCACCCAAATTCTTAAAGGCATCGTTAAGATGCAAATTAAATTGTGGCATGTTTCGATCCCTATGTTTTAAGATATGGATTTGTGTCCCTGATCCATAATAATTTAAGATTAAGGGATTATCTTAAGAAATTTATCCCGGGACATATTATGTAAGAGTGCAGTCAATTCAAGTAGCATGTCAAGAGGTTCCTGCAGACCCAAGACATTGTGAAAGAATGATTCCAGAGTCAAAACATTCAAGGCCTTGATGAATAAAGTTTTGGTGTTCGACAAATAAGTATAAAAAATAAGGCATAAGTGTTGAACACTATTTAAGTTTAACTAATGGGTGCTTGGTTTATAAGCATTGCAATAAGATATTAAGTGATGAGCACCATATTTAAAGAGGCTTGCCTTCTAACGTTGCCGGCATTAAGTTTATGTGGCAGCCTATTATTAAGGGACTAATTATGACTCTGAAAACATATTGTTCTCGTTTCAAGTGCGCGCATAATTATGAGTATACATATTCATAAGAGAACAAATTGCACTCTTGGGACCATTGCAACACCATCTCCCACAAATCTAAAGAGGGTTCATTTCTTCGCTGGAATGATGTACTGTAGTCAATTAGTTCAGCGGTACTTAATTGACCGTTGTAATTTATTGCCTCTGTATAAGTTTCAACAAAGAGATGAGCTCATAAGTTTTTCACTTAAGTTCAAGTTTATGGAGCTCATAAGTTAAAAAAAAAAAAACCATTTTGATATGAGGTGGTATATTGTAGTAATTGGGTTTCTGTGGTACTAAACAATTGACCGCAGTAATCTTTTTATCTCGTATGCTATTTCATTGATAAGTGGGCTTATAAAGTTTAGCCTTACGATCAAGGGGGAGAATGTTGGATATTTTTGATCTAGGCTAAACCTAGGTCAACAATTACGGCTGCTACAGTAAGACGGTGCTACAGTGCCGTGCTACAGTTCCCTGATTGGGGGAAATATCTCCAACTTACAGGTGGGTCCCCCTGTGGCACTGTGCATACATATATATAGAGGGATGCTTTTAGGGACTGGTTAAGAAAGGAAGATGAGGCCACCAGAACTCTCTTCTAGCCCCTCTATGCTGCCCAATCCAGCAAGCACAGCCAGCCACGGGAAGGATCCCTCCTGCACCTTCCTGAAGCTCCAGCAGCTACAGTGAAGGTGAAGAAGAGCAAGGCTTCATTCCTCGAAGCCCTGGACTCCACCTCAAGCATCAAGATAAGTTTTCCTTAATTCTATCTCGGTTGTGGCTCAAATCTTGAGCTAGATGATCTAGAGGTTTTTCAACAAACATAACTCTCAACTATAGAATCAGATAGGCTGTATGCTCTTATGCAGACTCTCAGTGTTCCATGTAACTGCACTGTAACAACATTCCTTGACAGACGAATGTAATGATCTGATCCTACAGCCATTTCTTCACCACGGCACTCAAGCAAGACAACCTTTTTTTTAAGTGTAGAATCCCCAAAAACCTTTCCTGGAGCAGAAAAGCAAAAAACATCACAACCGCCTTCAAAAGGGTGGTCTCCTTCACCAAGGTGAACACCCACGATAGTGGCCTGGATTGCTGTACCGAGCCGCTCATTGCTTAATTGTACTGTACAACACCCGCTGCCTATCTCAGGGGTGTCATCATACACAGACCAATAGCGATAGTTACAAGTCAGCACTGCTTTATGTTGGAACTCAGCTCCATACATTATTTTTAGATCAACTTCAAACATAACGGGTTGTGCGGCCACAATTGCACGAGATGGGCCAGTCAAGCGCAAAAAAGGATCCTGCGAGCAACATATCGTCGTTATACTTAGTTGTAATGGTAAGTATTGCAATGGAGTGTGAAAGCATGAACAAAGGAAAACAAAGAGAAAACTGAACACATTACATACATTCTCAGTGAGTACTTGGTAGTTACGCCTTGGGCAAGAGAAGAGAAGGTTTCGGTTGTGATCCACGTCGTCACGAGCAGCAACCACACCATAGACACGAAGCGGCCAGTCCAAGTTGGTATTCAGTTCAACAATTTTGATGTAGTAGATCTGCAAGGCAGGGGCCGTTGTACCATAGTTTGGGAAGACAGCAGGCGGGTAGCGCACGAATTGCATAGGACTTAATGTGGCTGAAAGCACCAAATAAAGTCAAGTTTAGAATTCTACGACTTGAATGTAAAATCGTCACTTATACAAGGAAATCTGGGAGTGCATTGATTAAGACATGCATGGGTAGTAAGAAAAAAAGGAAGGAAGTTACTAGCAAGTCTTACTTATGTCATCAAAGAAACCACAGTTGGCTGTCCCACTGCCCCATATAGATTTCCAGCCGTCACGGTGGATATGGTAAGAAGATATGGACTTGTTCTCCTTGCTAGACTTCATCATGTCTGCTTTCATCATATATCGGGAAAGATCCTCAAGTGTGCGGGACATGATATGCAGCATTTTGACCTTCTCGGGTGAATGGGGACACTGAATTCCCTCATGATAGAGGCGAGCGATTGGATGCGGTTGTGCAACTCCAACGACTCGTGCAAGAGAAAGTCAAGGGCCTCCTCATTGTTACCAACGAGGTAGGGCAAACTGACCTTGATTCTGCTCGACTCTGTTTTCTGGATGGACAACTCGGACATCTGTTGAACGAGCTGCGGTGGTTGGCTGTTGGATTGAGTCTTTTCTAAATAGCGCATCTTTCCATCGATGGTTGCCAAGTCCCGGAGCGCGACCTCCGTCCTCAAGAACGAGGTGTCCCTCTTGAGGATATCACGGTGGCGAGAAAGAGCATCCACGAAGCCTTGTGTGTTCATCTTCCTCTTGGGCATCTCACCCTGGATCTGCTTCTGGTTAAGGTGTTTCTCCAGCATCGTATTCCAGAACTCCGCATGCATCTCGTCCCCGGATCCCCCCTGAATCTGGGAGTCTGGGTCAGAGTTAATAAGTAACCCCAAGTACCCACCCAACGTACCCCTCTGGATCTCAATCATCAAAAGACAAAGGCCCCGGCCGTTTCGTTGAAACCCTAATATAGGGAGCAGGCGGCGGCCGCGGCCGGGAAGGAGATGAAGAGCGGCAGTCCGAGGGGGGTGGAGAGCGTTTGGGAGTTCGAGGAGCAGCAGTCTGAGCTTCTAGTGGAGATCATGGCCCTGGAGAGGGAGCGCAAAGACTTGCTTGGCTCTCTTACTCCTAGCCTTTCTCGCTGGAACCTGAAGCAGAAGATAGAAGAGTCTTCTTCTCAAGCAGCAGCAACAACCGCGTGGACACAGGATTTCACGGCCTCCTCCTCGTACAAGCCCAACTCGCAGCCTCAACTCGCAGACTACTTGGATTCTGTCTTGGAAGATGTGACGGACCTGGGCCACCGACTGTTATCTACGGCGCATTTGATCCACCAATCCAACGCACCCATGGATATCTCCTCCTCGTCCAAGGTCAAAGAATTGCTCAGCAGGACATCTAGGCTTAAGCACACGACAGGGCATTTATACGAACACATCAAGAAGGAGGAGGAGGAGCAGATGATGATGAAAAGGGAAACGGCGATGGGCGATGAGGAGCCGGTGAGAAGGAGGAGTTGGTCGAGGGAAGCGGCAATGGGAGAGGAGGAGGAGGAGGAGCGGATGAAGCAACAGAAGGTCGTCCAGAACCATATGGACGATTTCTTGTATCTCTGCGGCAATTACTTCGACACCAGAATACACAAGAACGAGTTGTTGCTGATCCTTACCGAGAAGGAGAAGGAAAAGGCCATGGAGGAGAAGGAGAAGGCCATGGAGAAGGTGGAGGTGAATGAGAAGGAGAAGGATGCAACCACAATGGAGTTTCTCAAGATGGTGACGGGTTACTACCAGGAAATTTTCGCCCACCACAGGGCCTGCTGGGAACGTGTATGGGGCAGCAGTATCGGACGTTGTGGTGACTTCAACGATACAAGTAAGTAAAAAAATGCATGCTGCTTACCATACTAAACTTAATTTGGTCACCCTGCTTTCGGCTTCCTTTTCATGCTTTATGCTTTTCTCAAGAAATATTATAGTGAATAGAAGAGAAGAGATTTACTTAGATTAATAATTTACTTACTCGTATTAGATTTGTTGTGCAAAAAAATTGTCATATTAGATTTCTGACAGTACCCACTTGTCTCTGGTGGTGCAGCGACATTGAGCTCAATGCACTTTACACACTACACACCCGATACCTTCCCATCACCTGCGGCTGCTCTCTCTGGGAGCTCCTTGCAGATTTACTCCATCAAAATAAGGAAACTGAATGGCAACTTGAATTGGCCACTCCAAGTGTGTGGAGTTGTCGCTGCTCGAGACACTGTGGACCGCAACCGCAACATTCTCTTCTCGCGCTCAAGGCATAACTACCAAGTACTCACGGAAGATGTATGTGATGTATACAGTTTTATCTCTCTTTTCCTTTCTACCAGTTTGCTCTCACAGTCCATTGTAATTAATTATGTTTTGTTTGCAAAGCATTGCAATTTAAGTATAACGTTGTTATGATGCTTGCAGGATCCTTGTTTGCGCTTGACTGGCCCGTCTCGTGCAATCTTGGCTGTGGACCCTGTTGATTTTGAAGTTAAAATCAAAATAAATAGAGCATTGATCACTCTTCACAAGAGTTATTATGAGACGTCCACTGGCCCTCTCTCCTTCGAGTGCAGTGACTATGCAGTGGAGCTAAGCATTGGGCGTCTTGCTACACCGCTCCAAGCCACTATAGTGTGTATCCGAGCTATTGAAGGCGTTTGGCCTTTTGAACATGGATGCCGAGTTGGTTGCTTCTCCTCTACTGCAGCAGAGGTTATTGGGATTCCCACGGCTAGGGAAGTTGTCTTGCTCGATTATCATGGTGAAATAATGCCTGAAGAATCAGAAGGTTACCTCCATCTATCAAGGAGTGTTGTTTCAGCGGAATTCTATGGAAGAATTAGAGTTGTCATACATGCCTACTCTGAATCTGGCTGTAAAGATCAAGGGAATCATGTCGACTTCCCTGCCCAACATTGCCAAATTAGCATGCGTGAATTGTCAGTTGGCAACTCTAAGCTGGAGATTGTTGTTGCTTGGTCCCTCCTTGTGAAGAAGAAGCTCGATCTCTTGGTCGATTGCCCAGCCCAGCCGTAGAGGGCTTTGTTGCTTACGCATAGGCACGATATTGTGCTGGTTTGTTAAAATGTTGAGTAATTTGTGGATCAGCTATGTAAGATGTTGTTTATCAGGTCTAGCGTATGTCATCGAAACAAATTGTGTATCGACAATAACATATGTTGTGAAGCACAGCTAGGATGATGGTTTGTTGCAATGTTGAAGTATTTCTATAGCTAGGCAAGATACCCAACTGCTTGTGCTTTGCTCAGATTGACATTTCTATCCGACAATTCAAATCTTTATTACTACTGTGCGTTGCCATGGCAACTCAACGCAAAAAGGCATAAGAAGTCTGTTCATGTTCCTCTCTTTGATACTGGTATATTATATCCAACTGGTTGCGTTGTTCCAGACTTTCTTTCTTCCGGTAAACAGAAAAAATACTAACCCTTCGCGATGGTAATGGGAAGATAAAAATGAGGTGCAGTTCTACCTATTATATGACGATACTACAATGAATCCTGAAGATGGGTTTTGGCAATTTAGAGTTAGATCATCAGAATTCCACTGAGTGGCTTCCACCGGTTTTCCGTGTATTATCTTCACCGTTGAAATCCTATACACCGCTCGATGCAGTGACTGGTCGTGTGCAGCCCAATTACAAGCATAACAACAAAAATTTCTACCAAGAATAGTTTTGATGTCTCCAGACTGCCATGTAATCACTCTCTTTTAGATTCAACACAATTTGTTCTTTTTTTTGTCCTATTAAACACCTTGTCGAACAATTTCTAGAAAATTCATCTTGTGCTGCATGATATATGCAGCTAACTCAGAAACCGTAGCACGTTGGCCACTTAAATGGAGGAACAATATTGGTACGTATAGAGATACAACGGCCTTAACTGCAATAGCATTTTATGGATTTCAGACTTACATCATAGTACATGCACCTCACATATTTCTAAGAAACCTATAATACATTAAAAAAAATGGTATCTGGCACATGATCGCACAATCTAAATTAACATTGGGGAAGTTGGTCAATGCTTTGAGCCGTTCTTCAATATCTGCAAGGCAAAATTAGAGAGCAAATAAAACTCAATGCTTGTGCGGTACAGAAACTATCATAATTGCCTTCTTCATGCCGTAGAAGAAAGAATAGAACGTGTAATGAAGGTATATGCATAATGCATGCCGGGATAGAGCGCATCATAAGAATTGAGGGTCATACAGTCTGTTACAAGAAAAACGAAAAAAGGGATTACCATGTATCACCTTCAAAGCCTGATACATGTTTATCTTTTGTAATCATTGTGATCGGCTATGCTAGACCTGTATTGTGTAGGATATATATCAAGTTTCTCGCTCTGCCAAGGCCTGCCTACTACCTTATGCCTATAAGCAATTTTCAATAATCTAGTATCATGAATATCCGACAACAGATGATCAAAGCACACATCTATCTAGGCAATGAAAAGAAAAATCTCATCCATCTAAAATATGATAAATCTGCCTTATCTCTGTTATCAGGAAAGAAGCTTGATAAATTGCCTGATTTAATAAATAATAAACACAAAGCTGAAACTTTCTCCAAAATTAACTAAGAGATATGAAAAACCAGTATATCAATCCTCCATCGAACAATTAAAACACAAACAACATTTCATGCTTTTCTAAAATACCTCTTGCCCTGCATACAAAGTAAGATAAATTTATGCAATTCAACAATGCCTATCTTCATTCGACACGTTCAGCATTACTCAACACTCAACAGTGCACCTTTTTCGAAATGCACCTACAACCAGATTTAAGAACCATTCCATGAGAAGTTTCCATAAGTCGTTTTCTCATCTTTCTTTAAAATTAAGGTTCAAACCAACTCAACGCAGCTCAAAAAAGCATAATCTAAGCAATGAAACAAAATCCCTGTACCCACCAGGATTTCTGGTTCCGAGTAGTAAATGTTTGTTACCGCCATGACTTGAAAATCCTAACCCTACTCAAAATGCATAATATGCAGAATAAATACACAAAATTAGACCTGGAGACCTGTCTGACCAGACCAACCTTTAAGAATGAGAACCTGGTTCTGGACCAAAACTCAAGCATTCCATATACCAGGGTGAAAAAACAGAGAAACCACATAATGTACAACCAGAAAGAAACTATGTGATAGTTCAAAACTGTCCACATCACAAGTCGTTTGAGTTCCGGAATAGCCGGGCGATGGCTTCCTCGCCGGGCGATGCTGGCGCGCATGTGGAGCGGATCTGCGGACGCTTCTGGGACGCGGACGACTCGCCGCCGGCTGCCGGGTGCAGCGGCAGATGCCGTCGTAAAACACTTGCGCCGCCGGCGTGGGATGGGAGCTGTGCGGGCTCGCGTTTCGCATGCCTAAGCGACCTGGCCGCCGCGCCGTCAGGTCTTGACGATTTCGACGCGGATCATGTGGCTGTTCGGGTGGCCAT
Organism: Poa pratensis; assembly: GCA_947311845.1. Taxonomy (NCBI): domain Eukaryota; kingdom Viridiplantae; phylum Streptophyta; class Magnoliopsida; order Poales; family Poaceae; genus Poa; species Poa pratensis. The sequence goes on along the minus strand of CAMZMU010000074.1, from coordinate 142,191,505 downwards.
GGATTCCTTGGAGGAATCATCGCCGTCGCGTCCCGAGTTGATGGCCCCTTTCCTGCCTCCCCGATCGGAGGCGGAGATCGTCGAGCATTTTTGGGCGGACGAGGGGTTCCCGTCGCCGTCTTCCCGGTTTTGGGAGGCTGGCGCGCCGGCGACAACAGGTGAGCGGACTAACGAGGTTCCTTTGTGCAGGGATACGAGAGTGGTGGAGCCAAGAGCCTCGCGCCGTCGAGGACAGCACGCTGCGGCGGCCGGGCTTCGTCTAGGGCGGACGCCGCCGAGGATGGGCGCGTGGCGCGGGCCGCTGCCGCCGCGTCAAGTCTCGCCGACGCCGGTGCTTGGAGTACTCATCGCCAAGGCGCTGGAGGAAAAGTCGGCGTCGTCGGAGAGGAAGAAGGGGTCGCCGGAGTCCGGGGGCACGGCAGTTTCGGGCGATCCGCATTCGCCGCCCCTCACGTCGGCAGGCGGGATTCAAAATGCAAATTGCATGCAGGAGGGGGCCCACTCTCAGCGTCATGACCCATGGGCGCATCTCCGCCGTCGCTTTGGATGCCTCTGGCTTCGTACCTGTCCGCCGCCTCCGAGCTCTACATCGTCAACCCTACCCTCCTCGCCGCCGCAAGATCCTACCCAACCCGCGATCCCGCCTGCTGCGCCTCACGCCACTGGTGATAGCTCCGGCCGCTCGAGCTTTGTTCCTCCGCCGCTCGCGAGGTGGGACCGCTCCTTCGCGTCTGTCGTCGCTTCCCCGGCAAGCATGGCTGGAGCGCCGCCACAGCGCCCCCAACAGGGCGGTGGACACCGGATGGGCGCGCCCCGTCCCCAGCACCCGGCTCCCGCGCCGCCACGCCCGCAACTCCAGCACCCGGTGACCGCGCAGCCTCACCCGCAACTCCAGGCAGCGGCACCCTCGGCCAATGCCAACGCGGGCACGGCCGCGCCCTTCTTCGCCGGCGCGTCGTCGTCTGCCCCGGGGCCGTCTGCACTTGGGTTCATGCCTCTCCAACGCCCGTCGCTCCAGTACGGGCCGCCTGCGTACATGACGCCGCAGCCGTTCCAGCCGCCGCAATTGGCTCCGTTCATGAACCCGGGATACCCAGTTTATCAGCCGCAGGTCCAGCAGCCTCCTGTCGCTGTAGGGCCGGTCGTTCCTCGAGTGAAGCGGAAGAAGAACAGAGGAGGACAGCCGGGGACTCAAGGACAGCATCCTATGCCGATGGCGCACCCGCTGTTGCGTCCTCCAACGCCCCCGCAAGTGCTCTTTCAGCAGCCGCCGCAGCAGCAGTTTGTCACTCCTCCGGTGGCGCCTCTGGCGGGCGCTTTTCAAGGTCAGCCGGGGGGTGGGGCGCCCGCTCCTCTCTTGGGGGTGAGTGGTAGCTCTTCCTTGGAGGGCAATGCTTCTGGAGTTGCAAGTGGCAATGCGGTTCCTGATGCGGTGCAGCAGTCCGAGGCAGTTTCAGGGGCTAAGGGAAAAGCAAAAAAATCCTCCAAATGTTGGAAGTGTGGTGTAGGCTCTCATACCACAAATGCTTGTCCAGTGCAGCACTACTGTTTGATTTGTGATAATGCGGATCACCCCACCTTCAGGTGTCCGACTTTGAAGCTTCCAAAGCCCTGTTGTTTCACGTCGGGCCATGGCATCGATGAGACTATGTTTGTGCAGCTTCCTGACAGCGTATACAAGGCTCATTTGATTCCTACGCAATCTCCTACTGCCCGTGTCACAGTCACCGGTGAGCCTGTTCCTGCGTCTGCCATTGAGAGTCTGATGTCCAGGATGTGCCATTCCGCGCAGTGGAATTGGGAGGCCATACCTCACGGAAATGACGCCTTTCTAATAGGCTTTCCTTCGGCCGAGGACCTCCAGAGGGTGGATGGTATTCAGCTAAATATCCCCTCGTCTAAGGCTCAAGCTTCTATTTCTGTGTGGAAGACCCAAGATGTGGTTCCGGATAGAGTGCTCGAGAAGGTCTGGGTACATGTTCAGGGGGTGCCGTATGGTGTGCGACATTTCCTTGGTTTTTGGGCGGTCGGCACACTTATTGGGACTACGCTTGATGTTGATCTTGTCACTTACCGGAGCCGCGGTATTGTTCGCATCCTGGTGGGCATGTTGGACTCGAAGGTGCTGGAAAAATGTGTGAGCGTTGATGGTCCATACATTGGGCTGCGTGTGTGGTGAGACTCAAGGAGTATGGGTTCTATTTCCGGCGAGAGCCTGCGGATTTTGTACCGGACCCCAACTTCGTCCCTTTCTTCTGGCGGCGAAAGGGCGATGATGTGGATGACGAGGACGGAAACGAGCATGGCATGGAGGACACCGCGAGGCAGACCAATTCTCAGTGTTACCTCACCTCTAACATGGAAGTTGATACCAATGGATCGGTTGGGACGCCGGCAGCTAGCAACAGTGCTGCTCCAGGAACTCAAGGCAACTCGGTCATGGCGATTACTCCATACAATTCCTGCCCGAGTACTCCAAGAGGAAGAGAGATTGTTGAGATGATTCAACGGACTTCGCCTAGCTTGCTGCGACCTCTCCCGATGGTCTCGTTGGATGTTGCTGCAGGGTTCGATCCTGGTGCGGTTTCGAGTTTGCAGACTCCCGCATCAGGAGTTCTGCTGTCTCCTGTGCAGGTGCATCTTCCGGCCCATTCTATGGAGGAGGCAGCCGGTGGGCCGCCTGGCGGACTGCGCATCGAGGCGGGGAGTGGCTGCGCGTCTCCGGCTGGCTCGGGCCCTGTTGGCCCACGGCCTGCTAGCTGCGGCTCTCCCAGCGCGGCTGCTCGAGGTGGGCTGGGCCGTGGGGAGGACGCCAGCAGCCCAGGCAGCGGCTGTCACAGCGCAGCTGCTCGAGGTGGGCTGGGCCGTGTGGAGGCCGAGAGCATCCCAGGCGGGGAGGCTTTCATGGCACAGCCGGTCGGGAAGGAGGACGGGTCTTCGGCAACGACTTCCCTGCCTAGGACTTCGCGGCCAGGAGCGGTCGAGCTGATCATCGGGGGGGCTTCTTCTCCATCTCAGCCCCCCATGGATGGTCCTGATGCTGCTGGGGCAGAGATGGGGGCGGTCTCGACTCCGACCACGACCACCCATCTCGTTCTTCACCGAGGGTGGCTGCCGGGACAGTTGGGTTGGCTGCTACATCGCCTCTGCCGACCCGGCCGTCTGGTTCTCCGATGGCTTCACACTCGGATGGATGCTCCGTCACGCCTTGCACACCACCGCCCACGACGACGGTTTGCGCAGCTGCGCTCACTCCGATCCGTCGTAGTGGGAGGTTTGAGGTGGCTCTGGACGGGGCGTCTGTGACGGATGAAGACTCCCTGCAGAAGGCCATGCGGCGCAAGGCCGTGCGCAATTTGGACTACCTCGGTACGGATCTAAATTCAAAGTCTTTCCTTTCTTTTGATTCAAATTCAATTCATTCAAAGCTTTCTAGTGTAGGTGTTAGTCTTGGTAGTAGTAAAAAGCAAATAGATGTATCAACTAAGGTCTTGAGGCATATGGAATTTGACCGTCTTACGGTTATTCCTAAAGCTTCGACTGGGTTGAGTGCCACCTATTTGGATGATGAAGAAGCGATTGCCACATCAGATGGTCAGCTTCTTTCTCATCTAATTGGTGAAGTGTTGGAGGGTGGATTGGATGACGACGGATTGAGCTCATTGTATGAGTTAAAAGCTTCCGGTCGGAAATCAAAGTCTACACCAACAAAGGGTCCCGGAAACGGGCTAAGTCTTCCAAATCCTCAATAGTTTCCCAATGAATGGCTTGTTCGCAAATAGCAGAGGTCTTGGTGACTTGGCTAAACATTTGCACTTTGCTGGTAGCATTCGGGACCATAATTTGGATTTCTTGGCCATTTCTGAGACGGGAAGACGTGAGTTCTCGCAATCTCTATTGAACCGACTTTCGGGCGGTATAGAATTCGAGTGGTACTCGCGGCCTCCCCATGGTCGCTCTGGGGCATTCTACTAGGTGTCAGGACGGATACCATGGAAGTGTTGGATGTTACGGATGGCGATTTTCATATAAAAATGCACATCCGTAATAAAGCCGACAACTTCATTTGGAGTCTTGTTACCGTGTATGGGCCGGCCCAGGAGGTGGCTAAGACGGCTTTTCTCGTTGAATTGGTTAACTTGGCAAAAGATAACCCCCACCCTTTGATCATTGGAGGGGATTTCAACTGCTTCGTTTTCCTTTTGAGAAAAGTAGGGGTCGGTTCGACAACCGTTGGCCTCTTTTGTTTAATGCAGTCATTGACAGCTTAAACTTAAGAGGTAACAATGGTCGGGAGACAGTTCACTTGGGCTAATTCTCTCCCTGAACCCACATACGAAAAGCTAGATCGCGTACTCATGGATACTGATTGGGAATCTAGGTTCCCTATGGTGTCGGTACGGGCTCTAGAACGTATTGAGGGACTGTCGGACCATGCTCCCATTCTTTTGACCACTGGTTTACCTAGACCACAGTCTAAACCACGCTTCAAGTTTGAACTTGGGTGGTTGCACCGTGAGGGGTTCCATGAGATGGTTAAGAGAATTTGGGAAAGACCAGTGGCTGGTGATACGCCAATCCAGAGGTGGAATAACAAGATTCGTGCTTTACGCACACACCTCGTTGGTTGGGCTCGTCACACCACCGGTTTACTTAAAAAAGAAAAAGTACGACTATCCTCGATAATTGATGCCCTTGAGGCACTAGCAGAAGTTCGTCTGTTATCTGAGGCAGAGATTGAGTTAAAGAGCCAATCGAATGCACAGATAGCAAAACTACTGCGTGAGGAGGAATTAAAATGGTATCAAAGATCCAAAGCCCAATTCATCCTAGAAGGAGATTCGAATACCCGCTATTTCCATAGTATTGCCAATGGCAGACATAGGAAAAAGCGTATTCATTCTCTAGTCCAGGAAGAGGGAACGATCGAGGGCCATGAACAACTAAAGTCGTACATTACAAATTACTATAAGGGCCTGTTCGGGGCCCCAGAGGAAGGTAACTTTACTCTGGATGAGTCCCGAACTGAGGATATACCCCAGGTTTCTGAGGAGGAAAATAGCCTACTTACTAAACTCTATTCAGAGGATGAGGTGAGAAAGGCGGTGTTCCAAATGAAACATAATACAGCTCCCGGACCTGATGGCTTCCCGGCCGAGTTCTACCAGAACTTTTGGGATGTCATCAAAGTTGATTTACTACAGATGTTCGCTTGTCTACATGGCAGACAACTAGAGTTGTTTCGTCTCAATTTTGGTGAGATAATTCTATTACCTAAGGTTAATGAGGCTGAAAGGATTCAACAATATAGACCTATATGCCTCCTTAACGTTAGCTTTAAAATATTTACCAAAGTTGCTACGATTCGATTGAACAGTGTGGCAGATCATGTGGTTCGTCCGTCTCAGACTGCCTTTATGCAAGGTCGGAATATCCTTGATGGGTAGCGATCTTACATGAAACAGTCCACGAACTACATCGGAAAAAGCTGAATGGGGTAATCCTAAAAATTGATTTTGAGAAAGCTTATGATAAAGTCAATTGGTCTTTCCTTCAGCAGACACTCAGAATGAAAGGTTTTTCTACTGAGTGGAGAGCACTTATAGATAGCTTTGTTTCGGGAGGAAGTGTAGCCATTAAAGTCAATGATGACACTGGCAAATTCTTCCAAACGAAAAAAGGCCTTAGACAAGGTGACCCGCTATCGCCGATACTATTTAATATAGTGGCTGATATGTTGGCTATCTTGATCGAACGTGCTAAAACTGAAGGCCAAATTGAAGGAGTGATCCCACATCTTGTCGATGGTGGTTTATCGATTCTTCAGTATGCCGACGACACTATTCTCTTTATGGAACATGACATCGAAAAAGCTCGTAACTTAAAGTTGATCTTGTCAGCATTCGAGCAGCTTTCGGGTCTTAAAATTAATTTCCATAAAAGTGAACTGTTTTGCTTTGGCGAGGCTCAAGAAAAACCGCCTTGTATGCTGAACTTTTTGGCTGTGAACAAGGTCAATTTCCTATCAGCTATTTGGGTATTCCGATTCATTATCGAAGACTTACAAATGCTGAGTGGAAAAAGGTGGAGGAAAGACTTCAGTTACGTTTAAATAGCTGGAAAGGCAAGCTCCTATCCCTCGGTGGAAGACTGGTACTCATAAATTCGGTACTAACTAACATGGTACTGTACATGATTTACTTCTTCCATCTACCCAAAGGAGTCTTAAAAAGATTGGATTACTTCCGATCTAGATTCTTTTGGCAAGGGGATAGTGAGAAGAAAAATATCGACTAACTAAGTGGAGTGTGGTTTGCTGCCCTAAAGACCAAGGAGGGCTCGGAGTTCATGACCTTGAGGTCAAGAACAGAGCCTTGCTGGGTAAATGGCTCTTCAAGCTACTGTCGGAAGATGGAGTTTGGCAAACCCTCCTTAGAAGGAAGTATGTGGGATCTCAAGCCGTATCTCAGGTTCTCTGGAAACCTGGCGATTCGCACTTCTGGGCAGGCCTTATGTCCACAAAGAAGTTCTTTTTCCCACATGGTTCTTTCTCCATTCGGGATGGATCGGAAGTTCGATCTTGGGAGGATAAATGGCTAGGCCAATCCACCCTCAGAGAACAATACCCGGCCCTCTACGCTATTGTACGAAACAAGAGTGACACAATCGCTAAGGTGATGGGCTCTGCCCCACCAAATGTTTCGTTCAGGAGAAGTTTACTTGGATCAAGACAAGCATCTTGGAATGCGTTGTTAAACCGATTAGATTCCATCCATCTATCGGAAGGTCCAGATAAATTCAAGTGGAATCTTACGCAGAATGGCAAATTCTCGGTTGATTCTATGTATAGAGCATTAATCCAACCCGAATTTCCGGTCGATATTAGTGATAATAATAAAATTTGGAAGATGAAGATCCCGCTAAAAACAAAGGTGTTTGCGTGGTATCTTCGTCGAGGTGTAATTCTTACTAAAGACAACCTTGCCAAACGCAATTGGCACGGAAGTAAAAAGTGCGTCTTTTGTCATCATGACGAGACTATTACACACTTATTCTTTCAGTGCGAATTCGCCAGGTCTATATGGTCAGCCATCCAGATAGGTTCTACCTTACATCCCCCGAGCAGCGTTGCCAACATTTTTGGCAGTTGGTTAAACGGGGTAGATCCTAGGTTTAAACTATTCAGCAGGGTGGGAGCGATTGCCGTCATTTGGTCGCTCTGGCTATGTAGAAATGACAAGGTTTTTAACGATAAAAATGCTTCTTTTATGCAGGTTATATATCGGTGCACAGCAACGCTGCGTCTTTGGTCGGCCCTGCAGCGTGTGGAGCACCGAGACTTGTTTTTGGAGGTGGCATCTGGGTTGGAGGCAGCGGCCAGGGAGTTACTCTCCCGGCATGGATGGCAACATAGTCTCCGGATCGATCTACCAGCACCTTAGGCGGCGTTACAATTTCTCATTATGATATGTAATTCGCCTTTTTTATTTTCAATTTGGGTTATTCATGAACTCATGTTCTTGGGGCTGTGTGCATCTCAGTTATGCAGAGGCCGGGTGTAATACTTAAACCTTTTAAGTAATAAAATTCCTTTATCGAAAAAGAAAGAAACTATGCTCTAATCACATATTATGACAGCAGTGGACTATGGGAACAAAACACAACTGAGAAAATTTTAGACGTACTAACAAATGTATAAATGCAGAAGAATGACAAAAAGGTAACGATGAACAACTAAATCTTGTACTGTAACAGCCAACAAGCATTCCCAGCAACTTTCTTGCTTTCAACAGGTAGGATTGTTGGACAACAAAATGCTGACGGCCTGCCAATTTCGCTAGCGTCTCTTTCAATGTGGGGCCGTAAGTTGGAATCGAGACGCACAAACACGGGCTGGGGGGCTTATCTGATTTCGTCGGCCAACTTCGTTGATCTACTACTTACATAATAAATATTCTTGTGATTTCCAAGAAAAAGTATTCGCTAAAGTAACCAAAAAAGTATAGTTAAGTATCATGTATGAAATGTTAAGACTAGCCATAGTGGGGGTATCATAGCAAGTGTATGTCATGTTGGCAAAAATATGACGTGGCACAACAATTAATGAAGAAATAGATGATAGTGGTATCTACCTATGTTAATGTATCATAGCATGTAAAACTAAATATTTTAATGGCAAGTAAATCTTGTACACATCTTTGTATTGGGATTCTACAAAACAATAAATAACATGTCGATATGGTACTACCATATGATACTATACATTATATGGGTAGTATCATACACTAGTATCATATGCATGATATCTATGATACTCCCCACTATGGAGTGTGTGCGTGTGTGCGCGGGCGTGCGTGTGGCAAACTAAATTAGTGGGAATTTTCCACCACAACTGTTGTAAAATCCAATAATAAAGTTGTGCAACCAAGCTCTTGTGATTCTGCTTTCGCTAATTCTCAGTGGTTTATTTTTTCTAAATATCAGGAACTTGGAATTACATCTATCTATGCCTACAATTGTTACCTTCAAAGAGTATAATTTAAACCTTTCTACGATAAAAGGGATGAACGTCCCCCGGCCTTTGCATTTCCAATGTTTTAACATAATTTAATTTCTAAGTTCTATACCCTCAGTTGTAAGAAGGGTGGGGTGGGGATGACTATGGTTTGAATGTCGATACAAATGGTTCAAGTGACTGATAATCAAAAAAGGGTAGTCGATTTAGAAATAGACAGACCATTTTGATATTATCATGCCTTATGCACTACAATCATTTCACAATGAAGGTAAACCTCTACTAGAACACATGTGGGGCAACTCTAGCAGAAAACTAATATCATAACTGAGAGCACGAGCTGTGCCAATGATGTACACACTATAGAGTATAGACTAACATTAAATCTCCAATGCAGGGCAAGAACCTCCCCGACTTCGTCTTTCTATTGTCAGTTTACCATACCAGCATGTCCAAAGCAACCTCGTCAATGAGCGAGGAAAGAACACTCTCCGCAGCGTCCCTTACCCAGACCTCCGTATCTTCCACGCAGAGCCAGTCCAGCCACCCCATGTCCCACACACTGTTGATCGACGGGTCCGTGCACCCGACATCCCTCTCCAGCTTAATGGACAGGCTATCTTTGTCACAGTTTTCATTGTCGGTGTAGCTCTTTAGCTTCCGAGTCCCAGTGTTGATATCACCAAGCAATGCCTCCAGGGAGAAGTAAGCTGCTCTGCATTTGTGGTTTCTGAATCCAGTGCTATTCTGCTGACGATGTTTTCGTTCTAGTTGCTCTGCTGCTATGTCCACGTAGAGCTGACGGTCTTCCGCTTCAGCCTTGGGGTTACCTTTGTATTGCTCAATCAGATGATCGTACGCGTGAATGCCTACGAGTTGTGCCGCTCGGATAAGAAATTGTCTGTCACTTAGGAGAAGCAAACTCATCTCATCTTTTATCTCAGCTTCATGTGTCGGTGCTATGTTTATTGGTGGGTGAAAAGCGTCGTCATTGGTTGAGATAGTTCTTTCAAGCGGGCTGGAAGATGAGGCTTCATTAGATCCGCTAAAATCTTCCTGAATATCTGCCATGAAAAGGAATGTTAGTGTCAGAACTTTTTTCTCTTTCAAGAGAGATAATCCAGGATTTGTAGTGATGAAATGCAGTCAAGTCTTGTGACTCTTAAGGTTAAATATGTAACCTCGTAACAAAAATGGAACTTGAGACTAACAAATAGAGTTTAATATCATGCAGTCAAATATTCTTAAATCTGACAAAAAAAATTATAGAGATTGCCTACATGAACTTGGCATTACCAAATTTGCTACATGAAATTTTCTATATATTACACAGTAACCTATTGAATGATTGAGACTTGAGAGGCTATCTGGAAGTAAATCACAACTTCCTCACATCGCAATCATTCAACATACTGTATCAGCTGTTGATTGGAGTTAAATACTTTGAAGTTGTTCTTACTTCACTGACTTTTATAACAGTGGCACAAGAGATGGAACTCCAAAAAAACTATTCATATGAATTAATAACTTGCTATATATTACCATCGATGGAAGGCTCTGTGTACCAATCAGCGCTCTGGCAGCTTTCGTCACTAGGTGTCGCACTGTGTTCTGTGGATGGACAATCAGTTTGGATGAACTCTCTGTGTAACTCATATGCCTGCAATCGAAGGAAAAAAGGTCTCAGGATACAATTTAATAAATTATTTGAACAGACCATTCCCATTCTAGGTCTGGTTGATTTAAATGGAAGATCCAAACACGAATAGATATATAATCTAGAATATAAGCACTGGTTTCAAATTAAGGTTCTTGGTTTGTGGTCCTTCTTTTACCATCTGAGTATTTTATGTCCCAGATTGCATGAAACATTTTCAGTATACTATGTTGAAGGATTCTTACCACAAGGTCATCAATAATGGTGTTTGTGACGCTTCTACTTGACACTCTGTTCACTTTCGAATTACCAGGTGATCTCTGTAAGACCGGCTTCATTGCACGGCATGTTGAAGAACTGCTACTTGATGAAACTGATTTCTTATCAGGAGTTTTCACTAGCTTAGAATTAGTGCGAGATGCTGATGCTGTTTTAGCCTTTGCGTCCTCCCTCCCCTCTCCATTCCTATCAGTCAAATGATGTTTCTGTGTATTGCTACTTCTCATGTTGGTCTCAGTGTTCTGTTTTATGTGCTGCTTTCGAGTTACATAAGATACAACCTTCACATCCTCGGGTGCTCGGGTTCGAGGTTGTACAGTCCTTTGTTCTCTCCTGATCGATTTCACCGAGCCAAGCTCAGTTACCGCTGAGATATCCTGCGTAGGAAGGATGTCCCTTTGCAAATAAGGATAATTCATTCGAACATTCTGCTGCTGGACCTTGTGCTCATCAGAAGGCTTGGTCTTCAAAATCCTTTTGACTTGTACTGTCTTCATGATCTCCTCTTCCGTCTTCCCCTTACGATCAGAGTCCTTTCTTAATAACTGTTTTGGTAGCTTTTCTGAAGGTGTCAATTTTGACTTAGGCATTTCAATATCAAACTGTGCCCTTGGTGAACTTACTGTCTTCAGTGCCTCTTCTTTCTTGGCAGTAATGCTCTTGTGTAGGGGCAGTCCTTCAAGACCCATGAGCCTTGCTACCAAGCTTGGGGATTTGGACTTGTCAGGTTGCACAGGTGTGCATGATAATGATCTTGGCACTACCTTCTTCTGCTTAGTCGACTTGGATATGACAGAACTGTTTTGTGTGTACCGTGCTGACTGACTCAAGGAGGCCTGGTCATCATTGGAATACACTGATGAAAGGTTCATCCTGTAAAGGCTATCACTGATCACTCTCTTCGGATCATCTGTAGAATTCCTTAACTGTCCATCAAATCTACTGCTAACACTTCCGGAGACTACCTTCTTGGCAATTGATGCTTCGAACAGGGCTTCACGGATTCCGGTTACATCGAGTGATTTCTCACCGGTCTCTGGCCTTCTCTTCTTATTTGACTGCCTCATGCTCCGTGACACAGTCTGGAACTTCTCAAGCATCAAAAGGGACTCCTGGAGGTCCATGGCACCTCTTAGGAGGTCCTCCGCGAAATGCCTAGAGAGTGAGGAACCCGTCACATAATCTCTTTGTGATAAGATGGATTTCTCCTCCCGGCTACTCTGTGTGGGGCCCCAGTCCCGGGTTCGGCAGCTTCGACAGACTGTAGGTTGCAGTGTGACACCATATGGGGTGTCGCGGTGAGTTCTTTCAGAGTTGCTGTCATCTTTGCTCCTGGACGGACGACTCTTCGAAAGGGATCGGCAAACCACTGATCTGAAACTGTCTTGATTCATATTTAATTTTCTGAAAAAGACAGAGCAATAGGCACACTAAAATGCTCAGACAACATATACTAAACAAGTTCAAGTGAGCAAACAGCCAAATATGATCTTCTGGTCCAAATGAGAAACGAGGCTGCTTGCATTATCTTGATTCTCTGTAACTTACGATAGTGACCCCAATTTATGAAACTATTTCCTTCAGGGACTGAGATGTCTGTCGGCAGTCTGGACTGGAGAGCCTGGATAAGAACAAAATGAGAATATGTGAATCAGCACAGCTTACAAGAAAGCTAATCCTCCCTACAGAAGTAAAATACTCATAAAACTAGGACCCTTTATGCTATACTATATGATATCTTCCAAGTTTCTGTCTTTTGCAAGAAATAGGGACTGCTGACTTATTAAATAGCCAAGGACAAGCAGTTGACGAATTAGTTACTCCCACGGAATATCTGCCCCTTGACCAACCACCTAGCCTTTCCTTGATTCATCGGTGCCCAAAATTTCACAGGGATCATGTAAAAACAACGAAATTCACAAGCAGTGCCCTGCTTTTCACCCACAGCAAGGCAAAAAGGGAAAGGTAAGGCAAATGAAGGTGGTAGCTGGAACAGGCCATTGGTCCCTTAACTCCCCTGAAGTGAAATTGAACAAATAGTAAACCCTAGGCAGCCTCAAAACAACCTTAACCCAAACGCACCGAACCCTCTACGCATTCTGCTAAATTGCAGCACAGAAATACCTAACTAGCCACAACGAAAATGAAATCACAACCGAACACAACACATTTTTCGACTATCCCCTCACATTATTTTTCTCCTTACCCCCAACTGAACATGAACAATCCCAAAGCGCCCTGACGAAAAAGGCCAGAGAGGCCCTGGAGTTCGTCGGCCGCTGTCCCCGGCATCCACGAGCAAGATGAGAAGCCAGAACGAGTGAGGGGGAGGGAAAAAATGGCACCTTGAAGAATGCTGGGGCTCTTCCTTCCGGCAGCCTCTCTCCGAGGTTGCCGCGACTGCGAGTGCGGGGATCCTCAAGATCTGTACTACTAGGCGAAGCAATACGACTACGACTGGCGCGCCACTAGAACTGTGCCAGCATGTGGGTTTCTGCAGCGACGCATTTTAGTACTGGTGGCCATGAAAGCGAGCTCTCAAAGTCGTGTCTTTTGAGGTGGGAACGGGGCAGGTAGCCTCATTTACTTTGACCAGGAAACTGCCGATGAGTGACGCCACGGCCGCGTCAGGGTCCGTGGGGCCGGGATGTTAGAGGTGCAATGCAGAGTGCGAATTTGGGTTGCATCACTGAACTAAATTGGACGTCGGTTCAGTCGGATAGTTGTCCACATCGCAGGACCATTTTTATCTTCATGCGGGTAATGTGAACCAAGACACCGAACTTCGGGAATAACTCAAATACCCACGGGTAGAGTCCCTCAAGAAAACCAAAACATCCATCTTTTTAAAGAAAGTACTCGTATATAATTCCATCTTTTACGGTTTGACATCTTTTAGAGCATCTCCGTCGGGGCGCCGCCCAAAGGACTTTGGGGCGTGCCGGACACTTTTTTCTCCCCACTCGCGCCGCCCAAATCTGATTTTGGTCCGGCGCGGCCCAGTTTTGTGTCCGGCACGTCCAGCCCACGCCCTCAACTTGGGGCGGCCCCGGACACTACGAAACGGCCGCCTCCGATGCGCGGGCCACGCCTGGCAGTGAGACACGCCACGAAGCGGCGGGCGACCTAACTTCTGGTCAGCTATTAATGGCGGGCGGCGTCTCGGTTTCCTAACCGGGCGCATCGACGCGTCTCTTCACCTGCGGCGACGAAGCGTCTGCGCCACGGCGGCGTCAGTGCCAGGCGCTCCTTTTGAAGCGTCGGCGTTAATGGTGCGGCAGGCGAGCCGTTGGCCGGCCGGAGTTAAGGCGAGCTCATCCGTTCGCCTCCCCGGCCGCTATAAAGAGCGGGTACCTCGCCGTCTTCAGCACAAACATCTCCACCCCCAAAACCACCGGCGAAGAGGCGATCTCCACCCCCAAAACTCGCCATGGACCCTGCTGGACGCACCTCGGAGTAACAGACGGCGGCCCGCCGGCGCCGGCGCGACCTTGCGCGCATGCGCGAGCGGCTGAGGGGCGGGAACAACCACGAGGCGGGGTCGTCTGCTCCGCCTCCGCCGCCACCTCCACCGGCGGCTAACTTGCTCACCGAAGCCGAGGCGCGCGAGCTCATCCGCACCAACACGCCGGTGCCGGCGAACAACCGCCTCCCCGAGGGCTGGGAAACGAACCCAGTCCACGTCCCGGTCGCACCAAGGCTCGCCGGCCAGGCGCGCGTCGACTACGTCGCCTTGTGCATGCAATCCATGCCGCCGGAGATGCACGACGACGCCAGGTTCGAGCCGAACTCGGCGTACTAGGATGACCAGATCGAGCTGGAGTACCAGTACCGGCGGAACTCATTCTTTGCCGACGAGCCGCCTGCGGACTGGTTCGACTCCGACGACGACGTCCTCACCAACACCTCCGATGAGAGCTTCGCGGCGGGCATGGAGAGGGAGAGGGCTCGCTATGAGGAGGTGGAGCAGGCTCGGCGCGCAAGAGCAGATCAACGCCGCGCGCAACCTCCGCCGCCGCAACCTGACGAAGAAGCGGCGGAGAAGGCTGATGGTGATGATGGCGGCTCCGACTTCAGCTGGCCGCCGACGCCGGAGTGGGATCCCGGCCACATGCAGCTCGCCATCCAGGCCGACATAGCCTCCGCCGCTACCGCCACCGCCACCGCCACCGCCACCACCACCTCCACCGCCACCACCTCCACCGCCCAGCCTCCAGTCCCGACCTCGTCCGGCGGCTACCTCTACTGCCTCTGCTCCGGCTGCCGCCGGGGTCCTGTGCTCGCCGCCGCAAGGGTCGGCGAGTGCCCCAACCGCCGGTGCCCGGCATGCTATCCCTCGTACTAGATCTAGGTTTAGATTTGAATTTAAATGAATTATGTTTGTTTTTAATGAATTTCAATGAAATGTAAGATCTTGCGTATGAAAAAAAACGTATTTGAATGAAATTCGCCGAAGTTTAAATTTAAATTTTATTGGTTTGGGCGGCGCGAGTGGGGAGCAGGGCGCCCAAATGCGCCAGGCCTTCCGGACAGCGCCCAAAGGGCCTGTCCGGAAGGCCTTTGGGCGGCCATTTGGGTGCTTCGACTGGAGATGCTCTTATAGAACTCCATTGAAAACTTTGTGGAAGACCACCATGAGCTTTTTGAGTCAATCACACCAATATTGAGAACCCAAGGTCCTTAAACGCACGATCGATGGGGAATACCATTTACAACGAAAGCTACTAAACCCTTGATTCATTGTTGTATTTCGTGGAAGAAGTATCAGCACAAAATAAAACTTGAGAACCAATGACCGTACCTAACATAAATCAATATCACAACCAACACCGCCCAAGAGAGAATGTTGTAAAGCTTTTCACCGGGGGTTTTCGCAAATAAACTCTTTTCTTAATGCTGGTGTATCATCACTCGTTCATTGTGTGCTCAATGCTTCTTATGTATTGATATATCATTACCGTCTATTAACAATGACAAAAAAAATTGTTTTTGTATATGTACGGTGTGCACTCGTAAGTCATAACACTAACTCGGATCTGATATGTGATTGTTCGTTCGCATTACTACACTTGACTTACGTGTTGTTGTTTGGTTAGTTGCATGGGACACATAGCCAAGATATCAACCAGATGAAATTTAAAAACACATAAATATTTCCATATCTTTGTAGTCTCCAATTAGACACAAATGTTTTTCATATACTCCCTTCGTTCAGAAAAGTATGTCACTAAAATAGATGTATCTAGCACTAAAATGTGTCTAGATACATCAGGGACGGAGCCAGGAAATGAACACGAGGGGGGCGATGTTAGACTAATCAATGTGTGTTAGTGTATGATGGTTCTATACTACCATAAACATAAAGCAATCATGGCTGGTATTACTAAGAAAATCATGAGCATAGGGGAGCGAAGTCACTGCTCGTCCCCATTTGTCCGTCCCTGAGATACATCAATTTTAGCAACATCTTTTTCCGGATGGAGCGAGTATATATCTTAGTGTGGGACACCGGGATTTTTATCTGACCTGAAGTCAACACATATTGACGATTTTGGCAACTCATCCCAAACACAAATTCGAACGTAGCTAATGATATATGTCACAAACGTGCAAAATATTAACTTCAAATACTACGTATTCCGAGCTATAAAAAGATGAAAAGGTGTGGATCTAAGCATGCATATTTTCACATAGAGTGCCGAATATGTGTTCATGGTGGTAGATCCGCACCCTGCCACCGCCGTTGGATGCCCATGTCCAGCCGTCCGATCGTCCTTGCTTGACACTCCCTGCATGTCCTTTCCGTACCTGCCCCGTGCTTGATTCACCCCTAAATACGCTGCGCTAGCTGTTATTCCATACATACGTAGCCCTGCAATACCTGTCACGTACGCCTACCTCGGTCTACATGAGATTATGATTCCTCTAGACTCCGTCTGAGTGGCATAGATTCTAATTCCTCTACCGCAGCGTGCGGCCCCGTCATGGTTTTCATTGCACGTTGCTTAATTAATCATGACCAGTGATGTCAGTCAAAATCGTCTCGTGGTTACGCGGGCAATCTCGACATGGAAGAACTTGTCATGAACTCTTAGTATCAATAATAGCCGATGGGGATGGCTTTGAGATACACGGGGTTTTTATTCAGGCTAAAAACGATGTTACAAAGATATTTTTTTGACATGGTCTGTAGACTACTGGTAGACGAGAATCGAATCGTACATGTGTCCCTGACGCGTCTACACTGCTAAGTGAACGATACCCCTAGTGCTGGTTGTAATTGTCTTGCTAATCTAGGACACCGTGCAAAGCTACGGTTGCGTGTGCATGTATCCCTCATGGTAGCAAATTATTTTCGATTTCACATATATAAAGTTTATGAGATTTGTCGTTTTGGTGTAACCTATAATATAAAGTATTTAAAATTAATTTCTTGCACCGTTCAGTGCTACATCCGAAATTTCCAGAATGTTTTGAAACTCATAAATAGTATGGTTTATGTTTCTCTAACCGGAAGAAGCACTGAAACCCAGATTTCAAATTCAGGTTCTGAGTTATTTTCCATTGTCGGTTAACATCAACTAAGAAAAGTCCTGGCCTTCTTTCCCCTGTCTCGATGGCAGCAAATCAAGCTTAACACTGAGCCAAGACCACACAAGATGTGTGGGACAAGAACACGTACACGAGGGCGTCGTGGGTTCCTTTTCCTGTTAACGAATAGCCGAACGGACAGGAATGACCGAATAATACTTTGTCCATGCGAAAGGGCGCCCATGCGAAATCTGGTCCGTCCATCTCATCTGTCCGACGGACGAGATTTCGCACGGGCGCTCTTTCGCATGGACCAAATCCACGTTCCAGGAACGACGCACTGTCGTTCGTGGCGTGGGGCGTGGAGTCCGGTCAAATATACACACGTTGGACGGACGAGATTTCGCACGGGCGCGCTTTCGCATGGACCAAGTCCACGTTCCAGGAACGACGCACTGTCGTTCGCGGCGTGGGGCGTGGAGTCCGGTCAAATATACACACGAGGAACGCATGTCTACTACGCAAAAATGATAATCAAAGGTTCACAATAAATATAAATCAAGAAAGAGAAAATAATTCTCACCCTTTTCAACAGTAGTTTATCATTTAATTCGTTATCAAAGTTTGAGAAATTTTTACTATACAAACAGAGTAGGGACTACAATGTAGTGGCACATTTGTTGGGAAGAAGATAATGCTGAAGCATCCAGGTACCGTGGCCTACATCACCATCAGCAATTCATGAGTACAGTGGCAAACCTTCATATAGTACTATATAATCTTGTCATAGTCAGTTAGTTATTGACGGACGCTGCTGTTTAGAAATACGAACTGAATAATATGAAGACGTTGATGCAGGATCCAAATACCTGGTTGTCAAAACCTGAGTATGTCTTGCCAGAGAAAATGAAACCTGTGGAAGAAAAATAAAGAGATCATTAGTTCATCAGAGAAAAATTATAATCACAGAGTTACGTGTGTAATAGCACGTTAGATTCAGTCACCTCGCTTTTGCACCATGGGCAGTTTAGCCAACTTCATCATGGGCAACCTAACCATTGTAGTGACAGTGGTAATCGTAGCCTGCTTGTGATTGTGTTTTGTCGGCCGGCCCCTTCTAATGACGCTACATGCATTTCTTGATCCTTCAAGAACGCATTTCTTGATAGTTTGATCCCTGGCTTGCTTCCAGTGAGAGCATACTCAAGGCGAGTTGGTGCAGAAGCCCCTGCAAGTGTCTCGACTCGACTCCTCGTTTCTGCAAGTGTCCTCGCCGGCAACTCTGACTCAACCGACGGTGCAGGTATTCAGCGTCTCGGCGACAATCATGTACTGTAGATATTAGATAGCTTCCCGTTTCAAAAAAGAAAGATAAACTGGTCTGGGTCGATTAGCTAGCAAACTTTGGAATCAAGTCATGGCATTGGTCGCCGCTGCATTTGACTCTCATCATCAGAAAGAGGACGAATTGAAAATATAGACATGGCTCGATACCACTGAACTCGAGATTAGCAATGCAAGCAACACATACCAGGAAGAAACAGTACTATTTTCTAATCCTAGAAGGTTCGTTCAAATATTTGTGGACAACCAATACTCCTATAGTTCAATTACTTGGTCCCTTAGAGAATCTGTGGTCTCACCTCGTGGATTGCAGATCGAATCACCGCATGGATTAGACGGGAAAGAGACGATAATGCTGCTTGACCTGAGATCAGCAAAACAATTCCCGAAGCCGATCGTTCCGGGCTTCCGGCCAGCACAGTCCGCTTCTCCACCATGAATTGGCTGAGTCAATCAGATGTATGTCAAGAGGGTCAGATGGATTCAAACTTAACTCGTCGTCGCTAGATTTAAGCGGAGATGCCAAGCAACTTCAACTCGTACGTCGTCGCCTGATCGCCAGATCTAAAAGGAGACTCCAAGCAGAATTCTTTTCTCTTTTCAAGAAAAAACGGGTAGAGACCTAGAAGATGACGACTTACGTGAACGAACAGGGCTGCGCGCGTCTCAATATCCATCCGACGGCTACATATGCATTATATATCAATCCGATGGATAAAATTCTTTTAACTCTAAGGATTAACGTGGAGCGCGTGTATATGAGCGCTTGCGTTGTACTGTGTTTCGCAAAAAAAAAAGAAAGGAACAACGCATGTGCTGGACAAACAAACATGTGCAGTACAGAGCTCGGATCGAAGCTGCGCATATGCACATATGCTTGATGTCTTCCATTCGCATCCGCACACGTGTTTCCTTGCCTTGCGGACCTAATTTCTAATTGCCACGGCTCTACCGCTGTCACAGTACTAGTACACGAGCTTGGACCATCTCCAGCAGAACATGTAAAACGCCAAAAACTGTAAAATTTTGACAGCTATGGCTTTTTTTTTTTTTACCAAAACAGAGTTCGTATGGCCGGCCAGGCCAGTAAACTTTTTTTACGGTGGCTTCAGAATCCATCCCCGTAACCTCTATTTTCTACCACACAGAGCTAGGGATTCTGCTCACAGTCCGTGCTACTGCGCGGCCGCCGCGAGAATTCAACACCCACTCCGATGCCGCCGACGAGAAATTCGTCGCCGCCACGGATAGATTTGGCACCGGCGCACCACCATGTGTCAATTTAGCGGCTCAATCGGGCGCAGGGCCATTCCCCGACCTCGGGTGGCGACGGCGGCAACTCCGACGATGAGCAGAAGAAGCTCGTCGCCTCCGACCGGCCCTTAAGTGAGCAATGCGCCGCTACACCAACGTCGGAGCGGAGGTTCCACGTGCCCTCCTCTGCTGCACGAGAGAGGAGTTCAACCGGGAGCGAGCGTCGCCGCGGCACGGAGCTCCTCCGACACGTGCATGCGCATGCCAAAGAGGGAGGTGTTGTAGGAGGATCCGTTAATCGAGGGCTACGACTCGGCTGCCTTCGCCTCCGCTGTCGAGCCAGAGAACTTCGTCCCCGAGGGGTACCTCGATGCCGTCACCGCGGTGCTCTGCCAGCGCACCGCGCGGGAGGAGGCGGAGCTCGAGAAGCGCTGCCGCCAGTACGAGGAGTTGGACGCTATCCTCCGCGAGCAAGGGGTCGCCGTCGAGTGCAAGGCGAAGGGGAAGGCGGAGAAGTGGCGCTGCATAGCTAGGGGGAGGAGGACAGAAGCTCTTCATCAACCTCGTCGGAGACGAGGTTGAGGGCAGTCGCTAGGCTCCGGTGAGCCAACTTTTGGTATAAGGGTTAGGTGGCGACGCGTTTTATTAACCCGCAACGTAAAAAGTGCTTCGGTCTTGTACTTTTGCCGTGAAGTATGAAGAACTTGCTATTATCATTATCTGTTTGTTCACGCGAATGTCAAATATTTAGCATTTGCTATTTCTATTCTGTGTGATGCAATTGAATATGTAAAACATGCAAAACCTGAGTACATACCGCGTTTTCAGTTCCACGGGATACGATGCTCTTACGTGCGTTTGATTTCTGCAATTGTGGCACTATACTGCGTACGCCTAGTAGTACTGATGAAGTGTTTAATTTGGTCGAGTTAGTGGAGCAGTAGTGCTGATAATTTAAAGCAGTTTTAGTACGGCGATCGAGGGAGGCTGAGCGGTCCAAGATCTTCTCTTAATCTGGTTTGTTGTTGTCTTCAAGATCTGTGAGATAATCCCCACGTACATGGACCATGAAATCAGACTTGGATCTCCACTGGTAGCTCCACGAAAAGCAACGATACAACTAGTTTGGGATGTACGTAGTTGTGGAGCAGTAGGGTAGCCAGGATAAGCATACGCCAGGCTGATTATTTTCAGGCCCACGGCCCGGGCAAAGGCCATGGTAGCCTGGGCCTGGCTACGCCGAATGTGGAGAGAATATCCAGTGATACTAACTCTCACATCTCCCAATGTTTATAAAAAATGTGGATGTTCATAAGAAGAAATGTGTCTACAACATACAAAAATCAGTTAAAAAATCGGAAGACGCAAAGACAAATCCATACGAGAAATAATATTAATTTTGCTTTTGTATTTTTCTGACACTAGTCGTGTTATATTTCTTTTTTTTCTTAATGTCTATTCTAGATTTTATCTGATTTTCTTAGGAGTTATAGATACATTCCTTATGAATACTGACATTCTTTTGAAATATTTACGATTAATATTGCCATTCGCATCTTACGGCTAGTACTGATCATTTGATCAAAGTTTAATTTGGTTGAGCTAGTGTGGAGGAGTAGTGCTAATAATTTAAAGGAGTTTTATTAGTACGGTGGGGGAGGCTGACCGGCCGGTCGGCTGTCAACCAAGAGATAGTAGTATATGTCTTGTCTAGACAAGGGAAGACATAATAGATTTTGTGACACTGTGGCTGAAATCTCGTTTCCTGATGCCTTGAAGATTCCCATGAAGCTGCTCATTTGTTACTTATTTTAAATCTCACCTTAGTCAACGAAATAGGCAAAACTTTTGCCTTGTTTCAAAAGGAAGTGATACTTGGATCTTCACCGGCCGGTAGTTTCACAAACAAACGACTAGGCAGTCATATACTTCCCTATACGTTGGGCTCCATATGGCATTGGAAACACCTACAATGTCCAATTGTCCAGAACTAGTCTTAACGGGTATCGCGTTTTTCTTTTGTTCAAGGAAGACAAAATATTTGGTTCAGATATAGGTATATCAGATCAGCTGTACTGTATCATATGGTGGATGTCCGCGCTCGCATTTTCGTGCAAGTGGCCAAGTGCACGATTGCAACACATGCGGAGCATACGCGCCGCACGTACAGGGAGAGGATGCATTTATCGTGCATAATCACTGTGAATTTATGGCCGCGTTGTCCGTATTAGGTTACGGTAGTTCCAGTGACAGACATCTATCCACTTGCGTTGCGTGGGATACCAGCCAGTTGGAGCCTCGTCGGTGTAGGGAGATGCCATGCCGTAGTGGGCGCACCGCGCACACAGCACGGGTAGGGTACGATCTACGATCTCTATGCTGCATAATGCATGGAACTGCATGAGCAGATCTGAACCAAAGCAAAAAAAAAAACCAAAACAGGGCAGCTTCAAACTCCAAACTCTGCCTCATCTTCTTGTACTACCACTAGTGGAAACAGGGCCACTGGTCCCGGGTCGTAAGGGTCTCTAGTACCGGGTGTCCACCCGGAACTAGCAAGGCGACACTAGAGGCCCCCCTCTAGTACCGGTTCCGTTACGACCCGGAACAACAGGCTCCCACGTGGCCGCCGAGGCGCGGGCGTGGTGGAGGACCTCTAGTCCCGATTGGTCATACGACCCGGGACCAAGGACCTCACACGTGGCAGCCTGTAATTTTTTGTTTTTCCTCCCAATTTAATATTGAAATGGTGCCAAAAAAATATGCGTTTAATTAATTAAAAAACAGAAACTACATATAACATATCAAAATGTTCATAAATAAAAATATATTCACGTCTATCCGGTTACATGGATGTGCTCATAACCGGGACTAGAGCCCGTCTATTCAATTACATGTGTGTGCAGATCATAACCGGGACTAGATCCCGTCTATTCGGTTACACGGGAGATCATAACCGGGACTTCACCGCTATTCTCCATTGTATGTTCCTTTTGTAGATATGACATCGCTGAGCAGAAACCCCGCAAGTTTCTCTGCTAGTGCTTGAAAGCGCTTCTTTAGTGGCATACTCTCGCGCAATGACTCTGCCTATAAAAGAACAAGATCAATACGAATATTAATCATGACTATCAAAAATTATGAATGACACTGGAAATCAATTGATGAATATGATTGTTCACGTACGTCTAAAAATTTCTTTGTGTCCCGCTCAGTGACCGCACGACGAATCCACTCGCAAACAAAATATCCACAGAAATTGGTCCCTTGTGGTTGCCTCTTGATCCACTTTACGAGAATAGAATTCAATCAAATCATAGTCAACATATAGTGGTATTGAAAACTATAAATAAAGAGATACGCGAACCTAGCTAGACCGTACTACCTACTCGTGGGTGAATAAAAGTCAGCTCTTCTTCAAATGAATCTGAACCCTTTGTACTCGCTTTGAATTGTTTTCAAACCCTGCCGGCCAAAAAAAAGAATAAATGAGTTATTAGTTGCTTGATATCTCTGAAATCAATAAGAGAGACTGATATAGTGTGATAATGTTTGAAATTACCTTTGGAGCGTATCTAGAATGCTTTGGTACCTCTCCTCAGGCCAGTCCAATGAGTCGTAGACTTGAACTCTTGATCTATCAACTTCAATTACTAGCAGAATGTAATGATCACTACGCATGATTATATACACGTCAGTAACTCATCAGTTACACTTAATTTGTACAAGCGAGTAACACTCTCTTATCTGAAGTAGTAAGGAAACATTATCTGCACCTTGAAATGTTGCTTCATTAGGGCATTTAGCAAGTTCTTCTCCGTGTTCTCTGCCTCCCGGCCTCGTTGGCCAGTCCTGCGTGTTTACCGGCGGGAGCTGGTCGCCGGATCGGCCCCAGGAGCAGGAGCAGCCACCGCCACCGCCACCGGAGGGCCAGCCACCGCAGGAGCAGGCGCCGCAGGAACAGGAAGTACCTGCGCACCTCTGGACTAAGCCGACCCTTATCGTCCTCGACGACTAGGCGCGGCGCCGGCGACAACGACCCCTCCGATCCCCCCAAAAATGTAATGGCCCTTATGGCCACCCCCAAAATGTAATGGCCCTAATGGCCTCCCCTAAGTATAATGAAATGGCCCTTAGGCCCTAAAAATGTGTCCTTTGCATTGCATGCCAACTCCGGCGTCGGCCCCGCGGTTAGGGTTAGGGTCCACCGCCGCCGCCGCTCTGAGAGGGGGGGGCGAGCTCACCTTGGGTCGGGGGCGACGATCTTGCTCGGGGACGACGATCTTTGCTCAGGCTCGGGGACGATTTTGCTCGGCTGGGGCTCGGGGACGATCTTTGCTCGCGGCTCGGGGAAGATCTTTGCTCGGGGCAACGACCGCCTGAGCCGGAGCAGGACGACCGGGGCCGGAGAAGAAGAGGGCGGCGACGGCCGGGGCGGCGGCGACGCGGGGACGAAATCCGGCAGCCTGGCGGCGCAAAGGGCGGCGTCGTCTGGAGCCCGGAGGCGGAGCGTCGATTTGCTGGACTTGGGCAAATTTTCGGCCCGAGCCACTCAAATTAGCGCAAAAAAGGCCTCTAGTACCGGGCCGTGGCTCCACCCGGTACTAGAGGGTCTCTAGTACCGGGCCGTGTTACCACCCGGTACTACAGGTCCACTGGGCTTGGCGCGCAAATTTGCGCGCCAAGCCCAGTGGACCTGTAGTACCGGGTGGTCGCACGGCCCGGTACTAGAGGTTGATTTTTTAAAATTTTCTGGTTTCTTACTTTTTTATATCTTTTGATTTACTTGTCTAAATCAAGTAAAAATTGCTTTCATTTTCTTGTTTTCTGTTTTGGTTTAAAATGAAGTATCACATGCGCTTGGTTTTAAATTAAGTACTACATACGCTTAATTTAAAATCAATTCAAAAATTTATAAATCTAGTACTATATGCGCAGTGGATCATTTCACATCACAAAGTTTGATGCTATATCAAAAATTTATAAATTAAGTACTACATTCCGCCACCGCCGTACGCTTGATTTCATTGACATGTCTGTCTTGTCCTCCATACTATAAATTATATAAAAGTTTAATAAATTATTACACATCATGAACAACATCCCTATTTAGTCTTCGCTTTTTCTTTTTGTGAGACCCTTTCTTCTGATCGCTCTGTAACCATGGACAAGGGTCTACATATAACTTGAGGCTTGGGTCAGTGGTCACTTTGAAGGGCGGAATTTCATGAAACCTGTCGTAATCTTCTGACATGTCTGTCTTGTCCTCCACTCCCACGATGGTTCTTTTCCCTGAAAGAACTATGTGGCGCTTTGGCTCATCGGCTGATGTATTCACTTCCTTATCTTTTCTTTTTTTTTGGCTTGGTAGACATGTCCTTCACATAGAAAACCTGAGCCACATCCTTGGCTAGAACGAATGGTTCGTTGTTGTACGCAACATTCGTGAGATCCACTGTAGTCATTCCGTACAATGGGTCTTCCTTTACCCCGCCGCCTCTCAGGTTGAACCATTTGCACCAGAACAAAGGGACCTTAAAAGAAGGTCCATAGTCAAGTTCTCATATCTGCTCTATGCAACCATAATATGTGACCGTGGCCTCATTCGTGCTCTTATCATCAAAGTGGACACCACTATTTTGGTTGGTGCTCTTTTTATCTTGGGCGTTCGTGTAAAATGTATTCCCGTTTATCTCATACCCTTAGAAAGTCCAAATAGTCGAAGATGTCCCCTTAGACAACAAGAACAGCTCATCTGAGACTGTGTTGTTGTTGTTCAGATGCGTTTCCAACCAACCGCCAAAATTCTCCATGTGTTCCTTTGCAATGGCGGAGTCATCCATCCCCAGGTTGTTAGAGCGTACAATATCCTTGTGCATCTGGATATACGGAGCCACCAAAGTGGAATTATGCAGAACTGTGTAGTGTGCTTTTGTGAAAGAATACCCGTCCCTGCATATGTATGATTTCTTTCCTAGAGTGCCTTTTCCACTTAGTCTCCCCTCATGTCGCGATTCAGGAAGACCAATCGACTTAATGCCGGGAACGCACATAGCTGAACAATGAATACTCGAACATTTTCCGGTAGAAGCCCCCGCAATGCAACCGGAAGCAGTTGAGTCATCACCACGTGGCAGTCATGAGACTTTAGGTTCTGAAACTTTTTCTCTGCATATTTATTATTCCCTTTATATTCGACGAGAAGCCAGACGGGACCTTCATACTGCTCAGGACTTCAAAAAAATATCTCCTTCTCTTCTTTGGTAAGAACGTAGCTAGCAGGACGTAGACGTCCTTTATCTGTCCTCATTGGATGCAGGTTCTTTGGATCTTTCAAAAGTTGCTGGTCCTCTCGTGCTTCCGGAGTATCTTTTGCCTTCCCATACACGCCCAAGAAGCCTAGCAGGTTCACGCAAACATTCTTCGTCACGCGCATCACGTCAATTGCAGAGCGGACCTTTAGGATTTTCCAATAGGGTAGTTCCCAAAATATAGAATTCTTCTTCCACAGGGGAACGTAGTTGTTAGCGTCCTTCGGAACAGACTGTCCGCCAGGACCCTTTCCAAAGATTACATCTAAATCCTTGACCGCATCATATATATCTTCACCACTTTGGAGGGGTGGCTTCGGCCGATGATCTGCCTCACCTTTGAAATGCTGCTACTTGCTTTTCTTTCTTAGGGGATGCTGAGTTGTAAGAAATCGACGATGACCCGGGTACACATTATTGTTACCTACATATATACTTTCAGTGCTATCTAAACAGTGTGTGCATGCATTGTATCCCTTGTTTGACTGTCCTGAAATGTTACTAAGAGCAGGACAATCATTGATGGTTACAAACAACAACCCTCGTAGGTTAAATTCCGCTTGTTTGTACTCATCCCACACAGGTACCCATTCATCATGCCAAAATTATAAAAGTTCATCAACTAATGGCCTCAGGTAGACATCAATGTTGTTACCGGGTTGCTTCGGGCCTTGGATGAGCACTGGCATCATAATGAACTTCCGCTTCATGCACAACCAAGGAGGAAGGTTATAGATAGATAGAGTCACAAACCAGGTGCTATGACTGCTGCTCTGCTCCCCAAAAGGATTAAAGCCATCCGTGCTATGAGAAAACCTTAAGTTCCTTGGGTCACGTGCAAATTCCTTGTACTCTGTATCGATTTTTCTCCACTGCGACCCATCAGCCGGGTGTCTCAACATCTCGTCGCTCTTGCGGTCTTCTTTGTGCCATCGCAACAACTTGGCATGCTCTTTGTTTCTGAACAAACGTTTCAACCGTGGTATTATAGGAGCGTACCACATCACCTTGGCGGGCAGGCCCTCAACATCGCCAGGGTCATCTGCTCTGATCTTATACCGCAATGCACCGCATACCGGGCATTCATTCACATT
This sequence comes from Poa pratensis, assembly GCA_947311845.1. NCBI lineage: Eukaryota > Viridiplantae > Streptophyta > Magnoliopsida > Poales > Poaceae > Poa > Poa pratensis. Next base: position 142,164,520 of record CAMZMU010000074.1, on the reverse strand, counting down.
CTCATACTTCTCACCGCGGTAGAGGAAGCAGTCATTAATGCATGCATGTATCTTCTGCACATCTAATCCTAGAGGACAGATAATATTCTTTGCTTCATACGCACTCTCGGGCAATTCGTTACCAGCCAGCAGCTTGTCCTTCACTATTTTCAGTAAACTCCCAAATCGCTTGTCCGATAAATCATTCGCTGCCTTCCATTGCAATAATTCCAGTGTGGTACCGAGCTTTGTGTTGCCATCTTCGCAAGTTGGGTACAACTTTGTTTTGTGATCCTCTAACATGCGCTCCAACTTCAACTTCTCAAGTGTAGTTTCTGCTAGGGTATATGCATCAACGATGACCCCACTGGTGGCTCTAGGTTAATAGTGCCAGAAACAATGCTTGTACGTCACACGTCAGTTGGGAACCCCAAGAGGAAGGTATGATGAGTGCAGCAGTAAGTTTTCCCTCAGTATGAAACCAAGGTTTAATCGGACCAGTAGGAAAACGAGGTTTGCTTCGAAGGTGTTGGTGGAGGAGTGTAGTGCGTGTAAAAACGTGTTGGAGGGAACTAGCTCGTCACCACAAACGGTGCGGCCGATCTTGTATTTATAATGATGTACAAAACGTACAGGACAAGTTACAATACACAGGAAGCCTAATACGAAGCTAATACAAACTCTAACACCCTCCCTCAATCTTAACTGTACCCTGAAGTAATTAGTAAGTTAAGATTGCGTCTACAACGTTCAAAGAGAGGTAGTGACAGCGGCTTCGTAAAGATATCAGCGATCTGATCCTTGGAAGAAATGAACTTGATTTGAAGAAGCTTCTGTGCAACACGTTCCCTGACAAAATGATAATCAACTTCGATGTGCTTCGTTCGGGCATGGAATACCGGATTCGACGAGAGGTATGTAGCGCCGATGTTGTCACACCAAAGGACAGGAGACTGATCATGAGAGACTCGCAACTCTCGGAGCAAAGACTGTACCCAAATGAGCTCTGCTGTGGCATTGGCCACAGCCTTATATTCAGCTTCAGTGCTGCTGCGGGACACTGTCGCTTGTTTTCGGGCACTCCAGGCGATCAAGTTAGGACCGAAGAATACTGCATGTCCCCCCGTGGATCGCCGATCATCAGGATTACCAGCCCAATCAGCGTCAGAAAATGCAGAAAGCTGAGCAGATGGTGCTGGTCGAAGGTGCAGACCATAGGCTGCAGTGTGACGGACATAGCGCAGGATGCGCCGAACAGCAGACCGGTGAGTATCCCGTGGTGCATGAAGATACTGGCACACGCGGTTTACTGCATAAGAAAGATCAGGACGCGTGATGGTAAGATACTGAAGGCCTCCAACAATACTGCGGTACTCGGTGGCATCAGTGGCAGACAAGAGAGAACCCTCAACAGCAGAGATCGGATCAGTGGCGGACATAGGAGTAGTGGCAATCTTGCAGTTGAGCATACCCGCACGACGAAGAAGATCCATAGAATACTTCTTCTGAGTAAGAGCAAGGCCACCATCAGGATAAGTAACCTCCAGACCAAGAAAATAGTGAAGCTTACCCAAGTCCTTAACAGCAAAATCAGACCCCAGAGCTGTAATGAGACGATCAGAAGCACTGTCCGAGGAGCTGACCAGAATAATATCATCAACATAGACCAAGATATACATAGTAACCTCTGGGCGCTGTAGAAGGAACAGAGACGTGTCAGCCGTCGAGGGCACAAAACCATGCTTGCTGAGAGCAGATCCAAGCCGAGCATGCCAGGCACGAGGCGCCTGTTTCAGACCATAGAGAGCCTTAACCAGACGACACAGATGTTGAGGTTGCGCAGGATCAACAAAACCAGGAGGCTGTCGCATGTACACCTCCTCCTCCAAAACACCATGCAGGAAGGCATTCTGAACATCAGGCTGTCGAAGAGACCAACGACGAGTGACAGCCAATGAAAGAAGAAGGCGAATAGTGGTAGGTTTGACAACAGGACTGAATGTATCCTCATAATCAAGACCGTACCTCTGTTTGAAGCCTTTAGCAACCAAGCGCGCTTTGTAGCGCTCAATAGAACCATCCGCATGTTTCTTCACCTTAAAAACCCACTTGGAGTCAATGATGTTGATTCCAGACCGAGGTGGGACCAAGTTCTAGGTGCCATTCTGCCGTAGGGCCTGGTACTCGAGTTCCATCGCAGCACGCCAATGAGGAATGGACATAGCAGCCTGATAGTGACGGGGCTCAGCGATAGGATCAGCCTCAGCGTGAGCCATGCAGGAAGCAAGCCAAGCCACGGTGCCATCCGTTCTGTGGCGAGGTTTAACAATACCGCTGCGACTGCGAGTGTGCGGACGATGAGCTGCAACGGCAGGTGGAGCAGCAGAGGACGAAGCAGGTCCTGGCAGTTCAGTTCGCGGCCCAACTGGCGGCGAGGAAGGAGCTGCATGTGCGGAAGGGAGCGACCCATCCGCGGCAGACTGCGGCCCAGATGGGGCAGGGTCAGGAGCCGCGCGCGCAACAGATAGCGGCCCGGGAGAAGGTGGTGAAGACGGGCCGCGCAGAGGAGGCGAGGCCACGCGAGACGGGCCGCTCGGAGGAGGCGAGGCAGCGCGTTGCGGCACGATCGACGAGGAAGGCACATGCCCAGCTGCATGGGGCATGCAGGCCCGATCGACGTCCTGTGAATCAACTCCAGAGGAAGTAGCCTCAGGAGGTACGTCCAGCAACTCCAGACGAGCACCACGGCCAATTCCTGCACCATGGTTGGGCAACAAAGCAGGAGAATATGCAGCATCCACAAATTGGTCAGGAGAGACATGAGATGAATGTGTCGGTGTGGGTATTGGCGTAGGCGAAACAACAGCAAAGGGGAACAAGTTTTCATCAAACACAACATCACGAGAAATGTAAACCCTATTAGTGGCAACATGTAAGCACTTGTAACCTTTGTGCATTGAGCTATAGCCAAGAAAGACACACTGTTTGGAACGAAACTCAAGTTTACGACTGTTGTAGGGGCGAAGATGAGGCCAACACGCACATCCAAAAACTTTAAGAAACGTATAATCTGGAATTTCCTGAAAGAGAATCTCGAGTGGCGTTTTCATATGAAGAACACGAGTAGGGAGCCTATTAATCAAGAAACATGCTGTAAAGAATGCATCACTCCAGAACCGGAACGGTACGGACGCATGGGCCAGAAGAGTGAGACCAGTTTCAACTAAGTGACGGTGCTTACGTTCAGCGGCACCGTTCTGCTGATGTGTATGTGGACAAGACACACGATGTGAAATCCCAAGCTTATCAAAGAAAGTGTTGAGGTTGCGGTACTCGCCCCCCCAGTCAGATTGAACATGTATAATTTTATGCTTGAGAAGACGTTCGACATGCAATTGAAATTTAACAAAGACATCAAACACATCAGATTTGCGCTTAAGAAGATACAGCCAAGTAAAACGACTATAAGCATCAATGAAACTGACATAATAATTATGACCACTCACAGAGGTTTGGGCAGGACCCCATACATCCGAAAACACAAGTTCTAAAGGATTATTGACCACTCGACTCGAAGAAATAAAAGGAAGCTGATGACTCTTTCCTTGCTGACAAGCATCACAAACTGCTAAGTTTTTATTACTAGATAGGGTGGGAAGGTCATGCCGCTGAAGGACATGACCCACTATCGGAGAGGCTGGATGACCAAGACGCGCATGCCAATGGGAAGACGACGTGCGAACACCGGTGAAGGCCTGGGAAACCGCATCCAAAGCATACAGCCCCCGACAGTATCGACCTCTAAGGAGTACGTCCCTGGTTGCTCGGTCCTTGACAAAAAAATGAGACGGATGAAATTCAACCAAAACATTATTGTCAAGTGTAAGTTTAGGAATAGATAACAAATTACGAGTAACCGAGGGAACATGAAGAACATTACGAAGTTGCAGTTTGCGAGGTGTGCGTGTAAGAAGTGAGGATTGACCAATATGGGAGATGTGCATACCTGACCTGTTTGCAGTGTGAACCTGGTCGTGGCCGCGGTAGGGCTCATGCGTGGAGAGAGTGCCAAGCTCACGCGTCAGATGATCCGTGGCACCCGTATCCATGACCCAGGTCTGATCAATCGGGTAGGACGGAGTGTAGCCAGCCGCAGGAGTGTAGGCAGGCGCATGACCCTGCGTGGCCATTGCTGCTTGTCTCTCGTTGTTGCGGCCGTCATTGCCGATGCCCAGGAAATCACGCTTGAATCGACGGTGACAACGAGAGGCGAGGTGTCCCACTATGCCGCAGAGTTGGCACGTGGGGCGATTGCCACCATACCGCCCCCCTTGATTGTTGTTGAAGTTGGGAGAGGGCGGCCGTGGGGCAGGCGTGGCAGGAGCAGGGGCAGGCGGACGATATCCACCTCTAGGCGCTGGCGGCGCAGATGGACGAGGTGCGGGTGGGCGGTACCCACCTCCACCCCGTGAGGCTGCGTTAGCCGCGAGATCAGCATAAGCAGGGACAGAGCGACGAGACTCAACTCGCTGCTCGGTGCTGAGGAGACGACCGTAGAGCTCACGAGGTGTCATCGGCGGACGAGCGCCAATCACAGCTTCAGCGAGGGAGTCGTACTCCTGATCGAGACCGGCGAGGACATAGGACGAGAATTCCTCATCCCGGAGCGGCTGGCCAATCGAGGACAGCGTGTCTGCAAGACACTTGACGGAGTTGAAGAATACGGTGGCCGTCTGGTCCAGTTTGCGCACCTCACCCAGCTGGCGGCGGATGGCCATGGAACGTGCCGTGGACTGAGACGCGAAGCTCGCCTCGAGCGTCGTCCAGATGTCGAGGGCGGAGGCGGCGAAGACCACAAGGCCGGCGACCCCCCCTTCAGAGAGGGAGGTTTGCAGAGCGGACACAATGGCTTGGTCCTGGGCAACCCACGCACGATGCGCAGGGTTCGGCGCCGAGACGCGAACGCCATCGTTCGAAGAAAAGGTCTTCCCAAAACAATAGGACAAGATGCATTGCATTCAATATCCATAACAATAAAATCAACGGGGACAAGGTTATCTTTTACCGTAATAAAAACATCATTAACTCGCCCCAAAGGTTTCTTCATAGCATTATCAGCGAGAAAAACATCCAAATAACAATGTTCCAAAGGTGGCAAATCAAGAATATCATAAAGCTTCTTGGGCAAAACTGAAACACTTGCACCAAGATCACACAAGGCATTGCAATAAAAATCATTCACCTTTACCTTAATGATGGGTTCCCAACCATCTTCTAATTTCCTAGGAATAGAAGCTTTAAGTTTCAACTTCTCCTCCCTAGCTTGCAAAAGAGCATTTGTAATATGCTTTGTAAAAGCCAAATTAATAGTGCTAGCATTGGGACTTCTAGCTAATTTTTGCAAGAACATAATAACTTCAGAGATGTTACAATCATCAAAATCAAAATCATTATTGTCAATGGTGGTGGAACCATTGTCTCCAATAGTTTGAAAAATTTCAGCACTTTTATCAGAAAAAGTTTCAGCAGTTTTAGGCAATTTCAAACGCTTTGCAGAAGTAGTAGAGACATTATCAACACCAATAACATTACCATCAATAGTAGGAGGTTTACTAGCATGTGAAACATTAGCATTACTAGTGGTGGTGATAGTACAAACTCTAACTATACTATTCTCTTTTTCAAGTTCTTCCTCTTTTTCCCACCTAGCATGCAATTCAGCCAACATCCTAATATTATTATCAATTCGAACTTGGATGGCATTTGCTGTAGCAAATGACTTAATATCTTTAACTTCATTAGGCATAACTTTCAGTTTTAGAATTTCAACATCATGAGCAAGACTATCAACTTTAGAAGCAAGATCATCAATTTTTTCAAACTTTTCCTCAACAGTTTTATTGAAAGCTTTTTGTGTGCTAATAAATTCTTTAAGCATAGCTTCAAGATCAGAGGACACACTTCTATTGTTGCTGTAGGAATTACCATAAGAATTGCCATAACCATTTGAAGGATAAGGCTTATAATTGTTGCTACCAAAATTATTCCTATAAGCATTGTTGTTGAAGTTGTTGTTTTTAATGAAGTTTACATCAACATGCTCTTCTTGAGCAACCAATGAAGCTAAAGGAATATTATTAGGATCAACATGAGATCTACCATTCACAAGCATAGACATAATAGCATCAATCTTATCACTCAAAGAGGAGGTTTCTTCAACAGAATTTACCTTCTTACCTTGAGGAGCTCTTTCGGTGTGCCATTCGGAATAGTTGATCATCATATCATCAAGTAGCTTTGTTGCTGCACCTAAAGTGATGGACATAAAGGTTCCTCCAGAGGCTGAATCCAATAAGTTCCTTGAGGAAAAATTTAATCCTGCATAAAAGGTTTGGATGATCATCCAAGTAGTCAGTCCATGAGTGGGACAATTCTTCACCAAAGATTTCATTCTTTCCCAAGCTTGAGCAACATGTTCATTATCAAGTTGTTTAAAATTCATAATGCTACTTCTCAAGGATATAATCTTAGCAGGAGGATAATATTTCCCTATGAAAGCATCTTTGCATTTTGTCCAAGAATTAATACTATTTCTAGGCAAAGAAAGCAACCATTCTTTAGCTCTTCCTCTCAAGGAGAAAGGAAAAAGTTTCAGTTTTATAATATCCCCATCCATATCCTTATACTTTTGCATTTCACAAAGTTCAACAAAGTTATTAAGATGGGCAGCAGCATCATCAGTACTAACACCAGAAAATTGCTCTTTCATAACAAGATTTAATAGAGCAGGTTTAATTTCATAAAATTCTGCTGTAGAAGCAGGTGGAGCAATAGGAGTGCATATGAAATCATTGTTGTTTGTGCTAGTGAAGTCACACAACTTAGTGTTCTCAGGAGTACTCATTTTGAAAAAAAACACAAATAATAAATAAACAAGTAACTAATTTTTTTGTGTTTTTGATAAAGAGAGCAAACAAGACTAAATAAAAATAAACTAAGCAAGACAAATAACAAAGTAAAGAGATTGGGTGTGAGAGACTCCCCTTGCAGAAGCAATTCTGTTTTCCCCGGCAACGGCGCCAGAAAACGTGTTGGTGGCTCTAGGTTAATAGTGCCAGAAACAATGCTTGTACGTCACACGTCAGTTGGGAACCCCAAGAGGAAGGTATGATGAGTGCAGCAGTAAGTTTTCCCTCAGTATGAAACCAAGGTTTAATCGACCAGTAGGAAAACGAGGTTTGCTTCGAAGGTGTTGGTGAAGGAGTGTAGTGCGGCGCAACACCAGGGATTCCGGTGCCAACGTGGAACCTGCACAACACAATCAAATTACTTTGCCCCAACTTAACAGTGAGGTTGTCAATCTCACCGGCTTGCTGAAAACAAAGGGTTAAACGTATCGAATGGAAAATGATGTTTGTTTGCATAAAACAGTAGAGAACAATGATTGCAGTAGATTGTATTTCAGATGTAAAAGAATGGACCGGGGTCCACAGTTCACTAGTGGTGTCTCTCCAATAAGATAACTAACATGCTGGGTAAACAAATTACAGCTGGGCAATTGACAATTGATAAGTGCATATAACATGCATGTGTGAGCTGTGGTGTCTACTATGAGATTCATTTGGGCATTACGACAAAGTACATAGACCGCTATCCAGCATGCATCTATGCCTAAATAGTCCACTTTCCGGTTAACATCCGTACCCCTTCCAGTATTAAGTTGCAAGCAACAGACAATTGCATTAAGTAATGTGCGTAATGTAAACAATACATTCATCCTTGAATAAAGCATTGCTGTTTTACCCCTAGTGGCAACAACACATCTACAACCTTAGAACTTGCTGTCACTATCCCAGGTTAAATAGAGGTTGAACCCAACTATCATGCATAAATACCCCCTCTTGGAGTTACAAGTATTCACGTGGCCAAGGCTTCAACAAGTAACGGAGAGCATGCAAGATCACAAATGACATAGACATGATAATATAATATTCAGCTCCACATAGGTATCAATATAAGTCAGATCCCAGCAAACACAACATGTAGCATTACAATAAGATGATCTTGATCATGATAGGCAGCTCACAAGATCTAAACATGATGGCACAAGTGGAGAAGACAACCATCTAGCTACTGCTATGGACCCATAGTCCAAGGATGAACTACTCACGCATCACTCCGGAGGCGGGCATGGCGATGTAGAGCCCTCCGGTGATGATTCCCCTCTCCGGCAGGGTGCCGGGAAGAGCTTCAGAACCCCCCGAGTTAGGGTTGACGACGGCGGCGGCAGCGAATATGTTCTGGATGAAAGGCTCGGTGTTTTAGGGTTTTCGTCTCGGGGAATAAATAGGCGAAGGGGCGATGTCGGCGGACCCCCGAGGGGCCCAAACCACCAGGTGGCGCGGCTGGGCCCACTGCCGCGCCTGGTGGTTTGGCCACCTCGTGGCTCCTTCGTCTCTCCTTCGGACTCCGTGTACGTGCTGGAAAAATAGGGACTGGCCTTTTGTTTCGTGCAATTCCGAGAATATTTCCAGAAGTAACTTTCTGAAACCAAAAACAGCAGAAAACAGGGAACTGGCACTGTGGCATCTTGTTAATAGGTTAGTCCCAGAAAATGCATAAAAGTGATACGAAGTGTATATAAAACATGTAGCAAATGGTATAATATAAGCATGGAACAGCAGAAATTATGGATACGTTGGAGACATATCACCCACGTAAATCATCATGTATGATGGGATCATCTGGTACCTCTGCATCATCAGCTTCCCCTGTTGGGTTACCATCGTATTCAGGGTACATATAGTTTTCATCGTTCTATTCTTCTTCGTTGTCTTCCATCATAACCCTTTTTTCTCCGTGCTTGGTCCAACAATTATAGCCGGGCATGAAACCAGAAGTTATCAGGTGGAGGTGAATTCTGTCTGTATTACAGTAATCCTTCTCATTCCGACATTTCCTGCATGGACAACACATAAAACCATTCGGCCCCTTGTTATCCTTAGCCACATTGAGAAAAGATTGCACGCCATCCACGTACTCTTTAGTGCGTCGGTCAGCGTACATCCATGGATGACTCATCTGCAAATCACCGCTAAAACCCATTACGGTAAACCAACATAATAGGAAACCGACCATATTCATTAATACAAGTTCATCACATTAAAACCAAACTAGGGTAGTGACCAAATGTAATACATAGTTCTCATAAAACATAAATTAATTGAAACTAGCTAGAATACAACTATCTAAAGAATTTAAATCCAACAACAAATGCGATCAGAATCGCAACTAAGGTAACTATTGAACCAACAGCATAATGATACCAAGCCTCTTGACTAATGACATAATTTCTAAACTTTTTAAACTTGACGCGCATTGCATCCATCTTCATCTCGTAGGTAGCGACGACGTCGGCAAGCTCGACCCCGTGAGCATCATCGATGTCGGCAATCTTCAAGTCCAATTCCATCTTCTCTTCTAGGCATTGGAGACGAAGATCTTCACTTATCTTCAATTTTGCTCTCAAATCGTCGTTTTCTCTTTAAAAATACTCGACAATAGGGTCGAGCGAAATTTCCGGTTCAACTACCTCCTAAATAAAAATATATCTACGTCAAGTTGGTCGGCATGATTATTATAAACACGAAACAAAATAAATAGTTAAAAAGATATACCACATCCGAATCATAGACCGGATGAGGGCCGACGGGGACGGATATCAAAACCATGACACTATACATATAAAAAACATAAGAAAATTATACAAGAAAAAATAAATATGCATTCAAATCATACAAGTAATTTTTTTAAAATAAAAGATAAAAAAGAGACTCACCAAGGTGGTGCCGGTCACGGGACGGCGGGGGCTATCGACGGCGGTGAGGACCGAGACGACACTAAAATCCACAAATCATAAATTAATTTGAGCTCAAGAAACATATAAAAATATGAACTACTTAGCTTAGTCATTTCATCAAACACCTAGGTAGCACTACAAAAATGAAATGAGCTAAACTTGTATGGAAATGGCTAAAATTCGGCCGCCAGGTGAAAGGATCAAGTGTTGCTAACCCTTGGAGAGATGGGTGCCGTCTATCTTGACAAATCTTGGAAAAAAAATGGGGCTACACTTGAGTTTGAGAGAGGAAACAATGGAGATGAGCTTGAGAGTTCAAAAATGGTGGCTGGCCCGGGGTGGGAGATGATATAGCGGGACCTCTAGTTCTGGGTTGTACCACGGCCCGGGACGAAAGGTCCACCCTCCAGTCTCCGCCCTGCCGCTGACTGACTCGGTCCCGGGTGGTATCACGGCCTGGAACTAGAGGTGCCCTACGACCCGGGACCAGACCTGCGCAGCGTCAGAGCAGCCGGCCCGGTACTAGTTCCCTCCTCTAGTACCGGGTTGTACCACGCCCGGGACTAGAGCCCAACACCCCTCTCCACCAAATGTCCGGTTTCCACTAGTGTACGTTTCAAATTTTGATCACAGGCTACGCGTGATTGATCGCGAGTACTTAACAGACATGAGGTTCTCCGGATCTCATGCTGGTGCAATGGAATCACCTCGCATTAACGCATGAACACGGGGTGGTCCACGATCCAAATCCAAAAGCACGGCACCAGTTTACTTTTACTTCTTCTCACTCAAGTTCTCGTCAACTGGTTCTGAAGCCGATCGTGCCATGCGCGAGCGACCAATGTGTGTGTGCATGATTGCCGCTCGTCTGAGCGTCTCTAGCGCTTGACACGTATGGAGTTGCTTACATTTGTTTATTTTTGAATTTGAAAATGTCAACTACCTGCCCCTGCCAACACTATATCTTAAACGGGGTATTCATGGTGGTTTTAATGCAACTTCGTCTAGTCGTTTTTTAAAAGGAAGAGAAATATCGTGGACATTTTGTCCCTACAAACTATATATTGTGTCCCAAAACACCAAATACAAGATAACATTTCCCACCTGATTTTCAAAGATAACATCGAGAGAACTCATACATAATTTTATAGATACGAAATACCTAGAACAATCATGTTTGGTCTAACTTGAAGCATACATAAAAACGTCTAGATCAAAACATGTACTTTATAAATCCGTTCACAATGATGCATGTACCTGCTCCAGAAGTGGTTTTGTGTTGCGGGAGTAAATAAACGTGAAAACCACAAATGATAGTCCACAAGAAAATCATCAAAGGATATGAATATGACTATTGGTGTCTACTTTCTTATGAAATTCTGTAGATGGTAAACTCCAAGCAGTTCCTATCTCTATAAACCTTAGTTCACATTGTTGGAGAATCCCAAAATGGAGAGCCTCTAGCAAAAATCCAAATAAGGGGAGGGTCAAGTTAAATGACTTTAGTATGTTCATAGTTTAAGACATAAATTATACCCGACGTCATAGAAGGCATTATGCTTACAATTTGGTAATGCACTTGTTCGTTTATAACCATCTCTACGAAATACGCTAGATTTGTTAGATACGGTTAATCCTCGAATGTTAAGTACTATGCCTGGAGTTTCTATTTGTAAAGCCCCAATAAATTTTGTAACTCAACATACTTATTTTTTGTTAACAAATTATATTCTTAGTTGCTCAATATACGTCTTCTATTTTTGTTCTTTAATTTTTTGTGATGTCTTTGAGTAGTCCATGTGTACATATCAACATTATTATTTTTATCGGTTATTTCATTCCATTTCGTTGTTACTATTTACTGATGTATATCCTGACATGCATGGTTAGTGTGTGCAAAAACCTCCATTATCACAAAAATTACCCTAAAATGGTCTAACAGGTAAATAAGACGATAATAGAGAGGTAATCTTAATGTGTGGAAGGATAACTTAGTGCAAGACCCTAATATACAAATATTGTGGGTTTAAATTGAAATATCTTGTTTTTGAGCAATCATTCTACATTTATTGAGTACCTTTTATTCCGTATGCAATTATTAGAACGGTACTCCGCTGTTTTGGCGTGTGGCTAGAAGCCGCGCTCACGCTCGCACGTATCCTTCATTATTGTATGCACTCTGATCTGCCCGTCGATATGTGATCCAAGGGCAAGGGAATAAGTTTCTAGATTCTAGAAACACATGATATGCATGTTTTGTCCATACCAAGTTTGTATTATGTCCAAAACACCAATACAAGATAACCTTTCCCACCTAACTTGAAAAGGTAAAATTTGAGATAACTCTTAATTAATTTAAAGATACAATATGGCTTGAACTTTTGCATATGGCTTGAACTTTTGCATATGGTCCGAACTTGAACCATGAAACATGAAAACATTTATATCAAAACATGTACTTTCTAATCCTTTTAAAATGAAGCATATACCGGTTTCAAAAGTGGTTTGGTATTTCAAGACTAGAGAAACATAAAAGCCTTCATGGATGTTGGGAACACTATAAAATGGTAGTCCAAAAAAATCCATCAAGCTTATCCCCTTGTAACATTTTCACACATGTGAATTGTTTAAAAACATTGAGACATTTGAATTACCCTAGTTTGACTGGTTTTGCATATTTGAAATTTATAGAGGAAAAATGATGTGAAAATGAGGATACAAGAAATCTTAAAAACATAAGAATTCATTTATTTTGCACGTAAATACAATATAACCAAATTCATCGTTTTTCAATTTCATACATGACACAAATAGTCGTATGTTTTTTATGAGATTTATAGATGTTAATGTGCCGACATTCCCCACTCTATGAACTTCAGTTCACACTATTGGACAACCCCAAAATGGAGAACCACTGTCAAAAGCTACACTATGATCAATTTAAATGACTTTAGAGAGTATAATTTTATATGGTTGTAGTTTAAGATACATATTATACCCGACATCATAATGATCATACTCAAAGTTTTAAAATGCACTTCTTCATTTACAAGAAAGTCACTAAAGATGTTAGATAAAGTTGATTCTCTAATGCTAGATACTATGTATAGAGTTTTTCTTTGAAAGTACCAAAACCTTTTGTCTTTCAACATTACTTTTTTCTCTTAAGTATTGTTATTTATAATTGCTAAATATATCATTGTTTTCCATTGTTTGTTTTCTTTTTTCTTGGATGAGTTTCTTAGTAGTCTATGTATCCATAACTGTATTATTTATTCTATCGATTATTTCATTCAAAATTATAGTTTTTTGTTGTTACAAAAACAAGTCCCATATCGTAAAAAGACTACCCTGAATAGTCTAATAGAGTATGTGGAAGGATAATTTAGTGACAAATTCTAAAATACCAGATAGCCGAGGGCTCCAAATAGAAAATTTCGTGTTTTCGAGCAAGCATTCTACATTTACTCAGTACCTTTTATTACGTAGATACGCAATCGGAACGGCACTCAGCCGTTTTGGCGCGTCGTGTTTTTAAATGTGCTCCACCTTTTTTTTTGACTTTAAATGTGCTCCATCTTTGTTTTGTAATGAAAACACATTTCTAATTTTCTATCCAAAGAAAGAGAAAACTTAGATCTGTCCGTTGATCCATGATCCAAGGGCCAGGAAAGAAGTTCTTGTATTCTCGAAGCACCTGAAATGCTTCTCCCCCTCTCGCCATTTCAAAAACCGAACTGCCCTCTGCGAGCGCCTCTCCGCCCTCCTCCGCCCCCACCCCTCGCCAGACCCCGGCGGCGACCCCCTTCCCTCTGAGCCCGGCGGGCAGCGCATCGTCCCTCTCCACCGATCTACGTCCTCTCGTCCTCCTGGCTCCTCCTCTCGGGCGTCGGCAGATCTGTGCGGCGGCGCGCCCGGCCGGCGGTCGTCCCCTTAGCCTGGTAAGACACTTGTACTCCCCTTCCTGTAGATCTTATCCTCTCTGGCACGCCGTATTCGCCGTATTCGGGTAGCCACTGGTTCTGTGACTGGCCAAACTGAAAAAGAAGCCCCCTTTTGAAATTTGAACGGTAGGTTGTTCTGTTGTAGCCTGTAGACTGAAAAAGTTTCCAGATTTTAGACAGAGGGCGTCCTTTTGAAGGTTAGATTTTGTTTCTGCTACTTCCCCACGATTATTTGATAAGCACCATGGTCGGGGCGTCCGTCCCGTTGGTTCCGAGACTTGATAACATTTAGTGTTGATATTTGGTGGAAATATTGTTCAGTTTCAGTCTTATATGCAAGGAAACCTATGGCTGAGAAATATTCTTAGTTTAGAGTATACTGACAGTAAGTTGCTGATATGGGTAAGTTTGGTGGACATTCGGGTGGGGTACTGAAACCTGAATTTGAAACTATTTGAACTGGATCTGTAATGCTGTTCAACTTCATTGCGGAAATTAGGGGAATCTATCTGATTTGGAGTTTGTTTCTTCGCTGTTATAGTTCATACTGTAAGGAACATTTTCCATGTTTCTAGTTTAGCACAAAAAATATGTCTGACTGTACATGCGATGTAGCTTGAAGCAACTCCTCAAATGCCTCATTGAGACATTGGGGCTTGGCAGTATAGTGATTCTTATTTCTAAGTAAAATGATTCTATTTTTCCCTTCAAAGCTTCTGATATAGAGAGGGGATTGAGCACCCAGTCCACACCTGTGATGACAAGCGATAAAGGAAAGGCTTCGAAGAAGGCTGGAGATGCCTCTGGACAGCCATCTACTCCTCACGAAGGGAAAGTCGGCAATGAGCCACAGAGGCAACGGTCTACCAATGGGTATATACTAACAGTTCTCTGCATAAACATGTTAAGTGTATACCTTTTTTCTTATGGTTATTTATCCATGTACCTTTAGGAGGACTACTGGACCTACACGACGCTCAACAAAAGGAAATTGGACCCCTGAAGAGGTATGCCATCGAGTCAAATATCGTGTTTCTATTGGCAAATGGTTATTTACTGTCCAAATTGTTCGATGGTTACTGAACATCTGAGAATATTTAGGAATGATCAACCATAAAATATGCATTATATAAAAAACAATTATTTGGAACATCCTGGTCGACCCTTGAGTCATCTGACTTTCATAGTAAAACACATGGGAGTCTAGCAAAACTGCACACTTGGATTAAAGTTTAAACCATGTAGAAGATAAATGATACACATCAAATGATACAAGTGAGAATTTCTTGCATATTTACTCCGTAGGGGATTCCCCTACAGTAGCATCTGATAGCCCTGTGAGCCAAGCACATGCACAACTTGGATTCACCATATAAAAAAAAACAAAAGATGCACTTCAAAGTCTTGTAGCATGGGCTTTACAGAAAGAGTCTTATAATATCGAGTTTCCTGCTTTATTCTGTCATATACTCAGTTGCACTTCTATTCAATGCTATGTCATATTATCAGCAATTTTGCAGTCATGTTTTGTGGGAATATATTGTATATGTCTCTCAGTGCTTACTGATATGCAGTGCCATTTAATCAGGATTACAGTGCAAAAGCCATAATATAAATCTGAGGCATATGCAAAAAAAAAAAAAAATCTTAGTTCGTTCGTTGATACTGTCTAGCTTTTCACATGTGTGCTATTCAAATGCAGGATGATATATTGTCCAGAGCAGTTCAGACTTACAACGGAAAAAATTGGAAAAAGATAGGTACTTTCTATGTATTGATCCATGCGTGTGTAAGATTGTGTAGCAGTGCTATTAATTTACTCTTCATGATGGTATATTCATAGCATCTATTAGTTGTTACCTTTTCCTTTATCACTATTGCTATATTTTGAAGTACATAATATACACAGGCATCTAAAATCCATGTTGTATATCTCTTAAGTGTTCTCTTGAGGGGGAAATAGTATGTAAGAATTCCACATCGTACAAGCCAGTAAGCCAAAAGAGTGGACATCAGGGTATGAACCCAAAAATGTTACAGACACATCCCCAGAACAATTCAGGGAGCCAGTTTTTTTTCAGTATCATGTTTCGATTTTCGAATGTGGTCTGTCCATGTGCTTTCCTTAATATTTTGGTATCTATGAACACTGCATTTTGTACCATGAGGCTAGCTTCCTTTGTTTTATGCTCTTCTATTCTCCTTTACTGCTTTATAATTACAGACATTGATTTCCTTCATTTGTTTGTGTTTCCAGTTTCCACTGATGCTTCTCTAGTTAACATTCTTTTTTCTTTTCTTAATGGAGCACCTCCTTACATTTTGTCACAAGTCCAAGCATTGACACAATATCTTTTAACTTTTCCAGCGGAATGTTTTCCTGATAGAACGGATGTACAATGCCTGCACAGGTGGCAAAAGGTTCTAAATCCTGAGTTGATCAAAGGGCCATGGTCCAAAGAAGTAAGTCCCCTATTTAATTTGTTTCTGTTTCGTAACATTGGCTGGAAGTCTTTGTAGACCCACATCATTTGGTTCTTTCACCTTTTCAGGAAGATGACATCATTGTTGAGATGGTAAGGAAATATGGTCCAAAGAAATGGTCAACCATTGCTCAAGCTTTGCCAGGACGCATAGGGAAGCAATGCCGGGAACGGTATGGCATGGCCCTTTAATGTCATCAGTCTTGCATCTAAGAACTTTTCTTTTGGCAACTGCAGTATATACACTGTAATGTTGAACAACTGAATGCGAACAGTAGGTTCATGGAGCATTGTGTTGCTATGTTGCTTCTGCACATCAGTATTGTGATTTATAAGACACATGAATAATGTAGTTCCTGATGCAAGGTTGATTTTTGCAGAACTACAAAGTGTTAGTTTTACTCTTAACATTATCCTTGTGATTCTACTATTAATCCATATGTTAAATAAATTTAAAATTGAAAAATCAATGTCCGGACCTAGTAATGCTAGCACCAAGATGCTAGCTAGTAATACCAGAATTCGGGAGAGCTGATGCTATAATTTCTGATTCACCAAGTCTTTTGGTAAAACCAGTAAAAACTAAAACTGTTACCTAAAGTATTAACATTTTTAATTGCAATTGAACATACTATGACTATTAATCACTTACCATTTTGTTTCTTAGTGAATGATTTCATTTTGGGCTCAACAGAATAGCAACTAGAATACATGCTACAACTTTTATATGCTAGTAAAGGCATGTTTTATTTTGGGACATTTCTCCAACCTCCGTACATTCTGTACTTCTGTAGATATACATCTATGCCTGACATGCCATCTGTTAGATTGTTACTGAAGTTTTGATAGTTTATTAATGTAGTTTTTTGATAAAGAAGTCAAGTTTGGTTTTTTAGATATGCATGTTCATTGACTTTAATTGGTAGCCATTACTAACTCACAATAGAGTATGGATCCTGTAATGATGGACTATCTTATCTTTAATTAGGTGGCACAATCATCTTAACCCTGGCATAAACAAGGAGGCATGGACTCAAGAAGAGGAGATTACTCTCATACACGCTCATCGAATGTACGGAAACAAATGGGCTGAATTGACAAAGTTCTTACCCGGAAGGTAACTAAAACTGTTTTTTCTTATGTATGAGCAGGTGGGAAATATTTATTTATAGTGTCATGATGAGTCCTGTCCTGTGAAACGTGTTTCTTTCTCATTCCAGAGTCTATTTCACAATCCGTGATGAATTTCCAAACTTTTGGGGTTCAGCATCCATTTTCCCTTTGTATAGCCATCATCTGCAAAGCTATGGTGCTATACTGGAGATGGTAACCTCAAAAGGAAACTAAATCGTTTGTTTGGAGAATAAAACTAGGGCATAGGTTTTATTAAAATGTAAAACCATTGCCACTGCAGTATCTCTCTTTTATTTTCTATGAATGAAATTTGAAAATTTAGAATTAGGACATAGGTTCCATCAAGTATAGTGGAGACTGGAGAGTATTACAGGAAGCAGAGAGATGTACAATATATTAGGAGTATTCCCTTTATGTGCACATATTCTTTGCATATCAGTAGACTCGTATAATCTAAGCAGGCCCAAGGCCATGCAACTTCTTCTATATTGTTCTGGTCATTCAATAGAGAAAATGATTTGGTAATTTTCCTAAATATCGAGACACAGTATGCGGGGTAAGCCCAGCTGCGACTTTGACACATCTTTTGAACTATAATGTCCTTGCGTTCTCTGATGGTTTACCAAAAAATGTGCACATATTCTTTGCATATCAGTAGACTTACTCTTGATTTTCTAATGCTTATTGTTCAAAAAATCATGGCTTCTTTTAGACTGCTGAAATGATTGAACTTCTAAATTTGTGTTTCCCCTACCAGGACGGACAATTCAATTAAAAACCACTGGAACAGTTCTGTAAAGAAGAAAATTGATTCATATATGTCAGCAGGTTTACTTGCTCAAGTCTCCTGTCTCCCACTTATTGAACACCCTGTGCAGTTTAATTCCTCACCGGCAATAACCCAGCAAAACAGTGAAGACAGTGGCTGCAATGCTGTCAGGGAGGTCGAAGATTCATCAGGGTGTAGTCAATCATCACTGCCGATGGTTTCGTGCTCGCAAGTACAGAATACAAATTTGGCCTTGAGCTGCGATTTGCAAGTAAATGTGGATCCCAGCAAGATAGATGCACATGACTCTCAATCTTCTATGTGCGAGGAAGCATGCTATACTTCCACCGAGGGTGCTGCATCTGTATTGTGTGAGGTTCATTGCCATGTTTCTTCCTCTGGATTTAATCCAGATAAACACTTGCAACAGGAGATTGGTCAAAGGATGAGTTTGCAGATGGATATTGAAGCACCCAGTAACTCTATGTTTGTAGACAACCAGTCTATTTGTAGTACATCAAACAATGAAAGATCTGTGCTACAGTACGAGATAGCACCAGATATGCCTATCTCAATGCTAACAAGCATTTCCGGAGCTGATGAAAAACAACATTACATGTCAGAGGCTGACTTCGTCACTCCTAATGGTTTGAAACCAGAGCTCTGGCAAGATATTTCATTCCAGAGTCTTCTTTCTGCACCTGACATAGTTGATGAAGATTCTTTTTTAGGACTAAGTCACCAGTCAGATGCATATTCATCTAAAGCGGACACCGATTTTGTGGTACCACCCAACTCATCAGATGCATCAAATCCATCCAGTATGATGTTGACTGCTTATGGCCAGGGTCCAATGATGGAATTACCACAATCTCTTATCTGTTCAAATGATTTGTCTAATGCACCTGATGAAGAGTCGAGAGAAATGCCAGTTCCTGAGTCAGAGATGGTTGTATACACGCATGATTCTTCTGATGATTCTGAGCAGTCTGCTAATCCTGGCAGCAGTGATGCTGGACATGGTGCTTCCTCAATTATAGAAAGAATACCAGAACATGAGGACAAGCAGTTGACTGAAGCTGAACAACCATCATTGGCACAGAGTGAGGTTTCACCAGATGGAAAACAAGATAAGGGATCCCTATTCTATGAACCTCCTCGTTTCCCAAGCACGGATGTTCCATTTGTCAGTTGTGATCTTGTAACTTCTGGTGATCTTCAAGAGTTTAGTCCCCTTGGCATCCGTCAGTTGATGCGCTCAACGATGAATGTAACGACTCCATTGAGATTGTGGGGTTCCCCTACACAAGATGAAAGTCCTGGGCTTGTGCTGAAGAGTGCCGCCAAGAGCTTCATATGCACACCATCAATATTAAAGAAACGACCGAGAGATCTCTCGTCTCCGACTCCAGATAAAAGAATCCAGAAAAAATCTGGGACTGAAAAAGACCACACAACTGTTACCGAATCCGTCTTTGTCTCTGATCGATCTGCATCTTTTCAATCTCTGGAAAAGAGACTTGAGTTCTCTTATGAAATCCAGGAAAGGTTTGGTGAAACAAGTGAGATGGCAAAAGATGGACAAAATGCATGGAACAACCATCCTGTCGACGAGCATGCGGGAGGGGAACAGTGCTCCACTTCAAATATGGTCAATAATAAAGACGATATTCGAGATAATTTAGTAAGTACTTTTAAGTCAATTCTTCAGTTGTACTTGCCCAGTTGATATTACCATATGTAGTAGAACAGGTAGCGGTTATATAGTTATTATGTCGTGGCTATAGGAGCGGGCAAAGTTACTCCAGTAAATTTAGCTTCTGAGTGTCTCCAAAGAAATGTGATTCAGATTAGCAAGCATTCTAATGTTGTCATCATGTGTGCATATGCGGAGTCGGATATAAAGACTGGGGCAAAACGACATACAAGTTTCTCCCTTGACCAGTTGACCTTGTTCTTACTTATATTCTTGTCCCGTGCAGCAACCTTCAGGTGTTCTTCTTGAGCACAAGGGCAATGCCATCCCTGATCATGGCACAAATGCCGTGGATCAGAAAGAGAACACAAATCCTGAAGCTTTATCCAACTGTAAGGAGAGAAAATGTGGTAAATCGAAATCCACAGAACTCATTGCCGAGAAATCTTCACCGTGCATTCATATGGATTATGAATATGTGAACATGTAAGATTTCACACTAATCTCCATCTCTGATGATTTTGTGGTTTTGAGATCAGTTTGTTTTGGTTGATCTGCTCATATTTATGTGAGAGTTAAGATTTAGCAGGTCTTATGGTAACTGATTGTTGGTGGAAAAAAAGTTTCGTACCGATCTGGTTACTAGCAAACATCAATGCTGAACGCTGCATAATTCTGTAGAGTTGTGAAATCAATTAAATTTTAATTTTGAAACTGTTACCTGGCAAGATGTCATAATTTCGTTGCTAAATAACCTCATTAGCCTGAAGATTTAGATTTACATTGATAACTATTCTACTATTAGATTTATGAATGTAAGGATTTATTCTTATCATTGAAAATACAAGATTCCTTCAAGCGCTTCCATCTTTACTCTGTACCTGCATATCATTTGCTGATTTGCCAGATATTTTGATTTACCTAGAATACAAAGATAATATGTCATCTATCAACTAACTCCGCTACTGGGATTAGCATCTGGAAGTTGGTATAAACTTTCAAAGAACACATGGATCTTTATAACGAAGAACACAACTACATTAGTAAATTGCCAGTCAGTTTGTTGTTTTTGCTAATTCTGAACCGCTGGTCTTGTCAGATTTGCTGATACCCCTGGTGTCAAAAGAGGATTGGAATCTCCTTCGGCTTGGAAGTCTCCTTGGTTCACAGATATGCAGTATAAGGTACGCTTAGCCTCCACATTAGTTTTCTTACAGCCATGCTGTCATATCTTGATGAACCTTTTTGATCAGTATGTAAGTTGATGGCTCCTATCAATCCTTACTTGAATCAACAGGACTAGGAATCATTCTCTTATATTTGTAGTCTTGCACTCTTGAGTTGGTGCTTTAAAAGCTCCTTTTATCATGTATTACTCCTGAGAAGCATCCTGTTTCTTTCTTTTTGTTTATATTCTTATTTGTGCCCATATGTTTGTCACAGGGGTCATACTTCATCAGCCCTGCAGATGCCACCTATGATGCCTTAGGATTGATGAAACGGATAAATGTGCAGAGCGCTGCTGCTTTGGCAGATGCCCGTGAGGTCCTGGCAAGTGGCAGTCGATCTGACAACAGAAATTCTGACAAAGAGAACAAGGAAAACATAGACGCCGAGAACGAAACAGGAACTAGCAAGTCGCAAGCGAAAGTCATGGTGCGTAGTTCTCTAACTGCTTCATTTAGTATTTGCTTAGTGGAGTTATGTTGTTAGGAGACCAGAATTTAATTGTTCTTTGAGAACCTACCATAATTTGATTGGTTGTCGATATTGCTGTAGTAGGTCAATCTTCCTAGATATATAGCAATCGTAAATCTTATGTGGGAAAATCATGGTTATATGGTTGCTGCAGATTGTCAAATCATCGTTAGTTTTCCTAGATATATAGTAATTAAAAACCTTTCCCGGGAAAATTGTAGTAATATGATTGCTGTATTTGGTCAGATGCACGGGTTTGACCAGTTTTAAACGAAATTGAGCATCGACTACAAACACCAGCATGTATATGATACTTGAAAACTGCAATATCATCAATAGCTCTAATTCTAATCAACATTGCAGGCTGAGGCAAGAGTCCTTGACTTCAACGAGTGCGCCACTCCGGTGAGGACAGCAGGCAACAGCATCGGCAGCGGCCTGCCAAGGTCTCTGAGCTCACCCATACCTTCCTCCCACCTCCTGAAAAGTTTGCGATAGGCAGACTTGCGGAGGAATACACCAGAGACATTCTTTGATAAGAGCTGTTACAAGCATGTACATGCCTCCTCGTAAATCCTAACATCCTCTTATCCATTGCTTCATTACCTTGTAATTTGTGGCCGGACTGCTGTTTGGCGCACGATTTCAGCCCAGAAATGATCATCGGACTGTTGAAAATTTGTACCATTTAATTTATATGTTGTTAATATGTGACATCCCAGACCCAGACTCTCACTGTCTTAGTGAGTCTGGTAGACGGGACAGTTTTGAGCTGGTCTAGCTATATACTTGCAACTCGTTTACTTGTTTCTAGAGATTGAAATCCATTTGTACCTATATACTTGCAACTCGTTTACTTGTTTCTGGAGATTGAAATCCATTTGTGGTACTAAGTTTGGACACAATATTTATGTACAGTTTTGTCTATGATCAACTTTTATTTTTTCATGCCAAGTTAGACATGAGAAACCACTTTGAAGTATATATGCTTGGCATCGAGGCAACACTCGGATCTGAATCTACACCCCTGCATAGTATATATGCCATTTCTATGTACATCTGTCATCTAGGCAACACTGCCATTTCTGCATATTTCTGGCACTGAAAATGTTTTAGGCAAATTGACTAAGTTCATTCTCTTGCACTCTAATTCCTGCCACTAAAGATGTGAAAATGTAGTAAGCACATAGAATCTCTTGTTCATATATATATGCAGAAGGTAGAAACTTGAACGATCACATTCATCTAGTAACATCGTCATTATAACGTCTAATAATTAAGAATGGTGCATATTGCTAGCTAGCTTGTTCATCGGCCTACTAAAGGGCAGTGGTGCTCAAACTGGTCGACACCATTGTTGTAGTAATAGACAATGCACGTAGTTAGAACTTCTCGATGGAAGATTCCTCGGTGCGAGTTCATCGGCCTAGCTACTCAAGGCACATAACCAATCAATCCATTCATATCAGAATTTCATTACATCATAGAAGTCCGTACTGGACCGACAAACGAGATTGGGAACTTCCTCCCGGGCCGCTCGCGCGAGGCGGCTCTGGAGGCGACCCGGAAACCCTAGCCAGCCACCTCCAGATACTACTCCACCGGCCGCTGCCGCCTGGCCGTCGAAGGCGACGGGGGGGGGGGGGGGGGGGGGGGGGGGAGGCGCGGCCCGTCGGGTTCCTTCGCGCGGGGGCCCGACACCATGGCGGCGCAGGTGTGAGACATGGCGGCGGGACGGCGGCACTCGCCGGCGCGCTGCAGGGAGGCGGCGGCGCGAGACCAGAGGAGGGCCTGTGCGGTGGTTCCAGATGCAGCAGCGTGAGCCCTTTGGTGCTGTTGCTGCCTCATGGTGCTGTAGCTATGGCCTCGATCTGGGGGACAACATGGCTCGATCTGGGTCAGTTGGACCTCTTGTTCCAATCGCCAGGAGCCGGCCGGCAACGTGGGGGCTGCGGGCTCGGAGCATGAATAAAGGTGGTTGATCTCGCAGTTCCTCGGGAGCCATGTCGTCGATCTACCTCAGGCATGCCTCCTCGATTTAGACGCCGACGTGTTCCGGTCTTCCTCTCGGTGATTCCGCCGTTTGGCTCATGGCGCCACTGGATATCCAGATTGGAATCGATTTAGTCGTGCCCTCCCCTATTTCTGGCCAAATGCGTCATGTGGGAGTGGCACGAAGCTTCGCTTCCTTGACGGTGCCATGGGATTATATCTTAATTAGATTTCCATGATACTGTCGGAGGTGGAGAAAGTCATGGTGGCTTCAATCAGAGGTTTGTATTGGTGGAGAGGTGTATTGGTGCGATGAAGAATGGCGACACAGGTTCTTCATGTGTGTCGAGTGTTGGGGTACTTGCAGCAGCGGCCTTGGCAAGAGGGGGCGACAACACAGGTGGACTGCTTTTGTGATGGTGCTCCTCGAGTACCGAGTCGCGAGTTCGAGGGTGAAAGCCCAAGGTCTGGCCTTCATTGGTTGTGCCTGGCAATGATCTTGTTGAAGACATTGTTTTGTGAACTCGAACTTTATTCAGGGTGAAAACTTAAGATCTCGGTCGGTCGACGACAACGCTTGTGCTTTGTTTCCTTCTTGGCAGGGACGGAGCTAGGAATTTTGTACAAGGGGAGCCAAGTAGTGATTATGCAACTTGGAGGGGGCCATATGAGTTAATTTAGACTAATCTGGAGATTAAATACATGTAATACATGCGGTGGTATCACAATTCTTTCCAGCATGGGGGGAGCCATGGCCCCAGCTCGCCCCCTGCTGGCTCCGTCCCTGCTTCTTGGAGGCGTCTTCTTTGGAGAATCTCGTGTGTGGTCCGGGTCTTGTCTTTGGTGGTGGTTAGAGTGTTGCTGTTGCGTGTATTTCATCACCTCGACGGGGTCTTTTTTTATATTTCTCTCTTTTTTATTTTTTTATTGGCTGTGTGCATCCGTGTTGTCTTTCGACAACTTGTTGGTACAGAGGCTGGGTGTAATTGATATCTTCGATATTAATATATTCTATTTATCTAAAAAGAAGTCCGTAATGCTGGACTTGGAGGGTTACATTGGGAATTTGGGATGATATATCCTTGACTAGCTAAGCCTTTGGCCACATACATGAGTGGTTTCTTCTAGGCAATGCAGTGCGTATGAACCAAAGTCAAGAATCAACGATTTTACACGAGGAATAGCAAAGTCCCCAAACTAAGGCAGCTCACAGCCTCACACGATGTTCATGTATGGTTAACAGAACTAGACAGCATCTTCACGGGCTCACGGCCATGCCCTTCTTCACCAAGATCGATGAAGAGTGTGGCTGCTGGATCGGTGCGGGCGAGGGCTTCTCGACATACTGCTTCGTCTCAGCTCCGGTTGTCTCGTGCTCGTACTCGGTTCTTGTGCACAGCTTCTTCGTAGCGTCAGCTGGTGCGCGCGGGATCAACCCCGTCGGCGCAGTGGACTTGGGCGCCTTCATGGCGAGAGGGATCATTGCTTCTCGGCGTCCTTGCGGGTGCGTTAGCCTCTTTGGAGCTTCTCCCAAGTCCATGTAGACGATCTTCCTGTCAGCGCCAGGTGCTCCGGTCGGGATGAGCACGCGTGGGTAGTACGGAAGCGCGGCAGAGCCTTTCTTTGCAACTCCATCCTTGGGCGCGTTGGCGTGCTTCAGGATCAGGCGCGGCGGCAGCGCGGCAGAAGAGTAAGAAGACTTCTTGACGACTCTCCCCTTGGCGACGTTGATGGCCTTCCTGCCCCTGCGGCGCTCCAGCTCACGACGGATCTCGTTGCGCACCGTGGACGAGCGCTGCGCCATGATCGCGGGCATGGAGGGTTCAGCGAGAGATCGAGTGTGTCCAACTTGCAGGGCGGAACTGGGCTTATATCGAGTGGTGGAGGTCGCCGAGGTGCATCCCGAGTCGGACAGGGATGCGTGGGTTTCAAGCAGAGCTGTAACCCGATGGCAATGGCGGTGGCTCTTTGGAAGTTTCAATTGGATGGTACGACGGACGCGTTTCGTGGCAATCCGAGTCCGACTCTCAGGGTGATCGCGCCGTGGATGCCAAGCTCAGCCAAAGCTCTGAACTATAAGGGCTCATTTGGTTGCAGGGGGAGAAACACCCAGGGAAAATAATCCCGGCCGGGAATCTGAAGAACCAAGTGTAAAACTCCGGGATTCTGTTTCCGACCTCCGGACTAGGGGAAAATACACCCCGGGAAAAGGCCGGGATCCCCCTGGGATTTCTGTTACCAAATGAGCCCTAATCGGGCTCATACTCGTAACTGGACACAGCTGATCTTGTTGCAATCCGAGTCCGACTCTCAGGTGATACGCTGCGGTGACGAACGACTCATACTCGATCCGGAAGCATTAATCCGATGCCAAGTTTCAACTTCCAAACCAAGAAGCCAGGAGAGGCCGTCCACGAGGCGATGCCATGGCGAAGATGCGCGGTGCATGCGGTACCCGCCCGCGTTCAATTCCAGGTGTTCTCTGGAGCGACAGGGCAGTGGGGTTCGCGGCGGGCGTCATTGACCGTGCCAGGGAGATGTTCAGGAAGCTGGTGGACGCCAAGGCTTTCCCCGAGGACGGCAAGTGCCAGAAACGGCACACGCTCTACGCGGCCTGCCTCCACGTCTCGCGTGCCTGGATCTTCTGGAAGATGGAGCCTGAAGTTCCTCAGATCCTGCTTATTGTTGTTAAAGTGTATGCAATTCTTGCACAACATGAGGCCTATCAACCTGCTTTTGTTAGGCCTTGCTTATGTGATTCTGATTTTGTGATTTAAATCAATTGCCACCTGCATCGTTTATTTCTTTGACTCATATGAGAAAACATGCAGGATGACTGCATGTGTAGGTATTGAGAGAGAAATGATCAAGAATCTGATTACAAGCCTTTTGCAACTGTTATCATCCCTGAATGCATCTTTCGCTGTTTCCATCAGTTTACATAACAAAAATTATCAGAGGTAAATTCTGGGTTTCTACTGTATTGAACAAGAGTGACTGTTATATGTTCATATTTAATGAAGTTTACACTTGCTGAAAGAGTTGATAGCAAGTAACAAATAGCTACTGGAGTTCTGCACTGTCAATGGAGTCAAAGGGACCCACCCGAACACGGGCCAATTTAACAAGGTCTGCATAAAATGCCATTTTTATCAAGTCAATGGTAATTACAGTTTTGAAATATTGATACTGATGTGGTTCTGCCACTGTTTTCAGGTCACTCACAAGGCTGTAGCTATTGTCTTCGACATATCTACCCCTGCCCATGTTAGATAGGTAAACAAGATATTAATAGGAAACATGCCGTGCGTTGCAACGGGAGACACAAATAATAAACTTATAATCCACTTGGTTTGTCATTTCGTGGCACAAAACCGACGTCTTAGTTGTATCGGTGAAATCGATCTAGAGCAAAAGAAATTGGCTCCACCGTCAAATGTCTAAGTAGACGGGGCCGACAAGGTATCCACATATTGCGGAAGAAGCGTCTCCGTGCATGTGACGAGGCTCCAGTATGCAACGTCGTGGAACAAGATTTACGTAGATCTTCAAATATGCAGGAAGTTTAATAAATCACTATCTAGAAGAAATTTGTCATGTTTACAGAATATTTCGAATTGTTTTGAATGTTTTTCCAAAAAAATGGACTGAATGTAAGACGAGCTACAAAACACTGCTCAGGTTAATAACAGATTATCCCATTAAGCTTCATACACATAATTTAAGTAAACAACTAAAAATCAGTCAAACAATAGAAACCATTATTTTATCCTTAGGAGAAACAACACAATGCACACCTTGCCCGTTGTTGTCACTCGGGTATAGGAACATACACGGTGTGAACCCAGTATCGAACACAAAACTCGCTCTTGGAGATCTAATCACAAAAAAGAAGTAGATCGAAAAGCGCGTAGGATTATGAACTAGAGCAACCATGGTAATTATTGGATCATATTAGTTATAACATGCACAAACTGATATAAAGTACTGACCATCCATAATATGCCAACAAACACAACATAGTATAGCAACTATATAATATGAATCTCGATCATGTTAGGCAACTCACGAGAATTTTGTAATGAAAAACAAGGGATAAAAGATGTCATCAAGCTACTTCTATGTACCTCATATTTTGGTGGTGCACTACTCATGGTCTCACAAATCATCGTACAAGCACCAATAGTGGTGTAGATAACGCCTTCGGTGATGATTCCCCTCTCGGTCGGAGTACTGGAACATGGCTCCAGATTCGTCTTCATGACAACGGCGACTCTATATCGTATTCTTCTGAAATGACCTTTGATCTTGAGCTTTAGGTTAGGGGAGTCTATAGGCGAAAGGACGTCGCGAGGGGAGTGAAGGACGTGGCGACACACCACCCTGTTGGTTTAACGTTCATGATTGGTTGGATCACCCCCTCTGGCTTTTTTTGTATTAGTGGTGATTCGAACCATCTGATATGTTGGTTTAACGTTCAGCATTATTGGGATCATCCATCTCGCTTGTTATATATTAGAAGAATACCTCACGCGTTGCAGCGGGACTCTCTATAAAAAATTATAATGTAATGAAATGGGTATGAGAGCCATGAAATATCTAGTTGTCAAGATTCGGTTGATAATAATAGTTGAGACACTAAATTAATTTGTGCAAAATTGTTGAATATTTGAAGACCAATATTTGTGACATGGACAATTATATGGCTTAAAAACACGACATGTATATTTTTTTGCGACATGTATAAGTTGCATGAAACTATTATCAATAATTGCTAACA
Organism: Poa pratensis; assembly: GCA_947311845.1. NCBI lineage: Eukaryota > Viridiplantae > Streptophyta > Magnoliopsida > Poales > Poaceae > Poa > Poa pratensis. The sequence goes on along the minus strand of CAMZMU010000074.1, from coordinate 142,136,186 downwards.
GAGATGACATGGACAATTGATTGGCCAATATAGTGGGTGATGTGAATAGTTTGCATGTGGAGATAGAAAATTAATTATTATATTTAGTGCGCTTTTGTTTTATAAGAGGTATATATTAGTGGTGATGATGGTGCTCGATGTTCCTGAGAAGAAACGAGAGAAGCGAGCGAGAGAGAAGTGAAATGGATGATTCATTGAAAGGGACTGCTGGGTATTTATAGTACCCGAACAGTCGTGTTACACGTCGGTTACAATCTGAACAGCGTAGCGATCTTTTGATGCATCCCTTGGGAAAAGATGCGACGGTTCGCTACTTACAGCGTTTGGACAGCTGCTAACAATCCTAACTGCTAGGAGGAATCTACCGAATATTCCTAGTACAATTCTAACTGCCATGTTAGCCTAATACTAACGCTAGTTGTTCTTAACACTCCCCCTTGGACAAACGCTATCATTTGTATGCTTCATCATCATGAATTCTTCATATGGTATTGAGAGCTTGGGATGTCCTTGTTGATCTTCATAGTCTTTGATCTTGTAGAATTGATATCCTTGAAAAATCCTGTGAAAAATATATATGGAGAAAATATAGGAATTTGATATACCTTAGGTATAGTTATTGTCTCAATAAAATCCATATGAGAAACCAATATAGGAAAACTCATAAGGAAAAAGTACAATATATTATTATCGGGTGATAATTAATAAGTTCAGTTTTAGGAATTTTCTCCCCCTGAACTTTGCAAATTCCGTAATCGGCTCATACCAATACCGTGAATGCATTTTTGAAATGCAGTTGTTGGTAAAGACTTAGTGAACAAATCTGCAAGATTGTCACATGATTTTGTTTGCAAAATATCAATTTCTCCAGTTTTCTGTAATTCATGAGGGAAGAACAGTTTGGGAGCAATATGTTTTGTGATGTTACTTTTAATATATCCCATATGCATTTGAGGAACACATGCAACATTATCCTCGTAGATAATGGTTGGTGATTCTAATGAACCAATACCGCATGAAGTTTGAATATGGTTGATCACTCTGCGAAGCTTCATATAATGCAATTATTTCAGAGTGATTAGTGGATGTTGCTACTAAAGTCCATTTTGTTGACTTCCATGTGATAGCAGTTCCACCATATAAAAACACAAAACCTGTTTGTGACATGGCATTATGGGGATCAGAAAGATAGCCAGCGTCAGTATAACCAATCAGGGTCATTTCTTGATTTTTATTATAGAATAAACCAAGGTCTTTAGTGCCATTTAAATATCTGAAGATATTCTTTACTCCTGCCCAATGGCGTTTTGTTGGAGCTGCACTATGTCTAGCCAGTAAATTTACTGCAAAGGCAATATCTGGTCGGGCACAATTTGCAAGGTACATTAGTGCTCCTATGGCACTCAGGTACGGGAACTTCATGGCCCTTGAAGAGGTTGATCTACGGCGCCAGAAAACAGTCTTGATCTCCAGTGCGTAGTTACCTGCGTCAAAAGTAAATGGGTTAGGTTGAGACTCCAAGTGCAGAGTGTGTAGTAAGTGGAAGACGTGTTTTCCCCACGAGGGTGACTCGAGGGTTTAATATCGAACTCTCGGGGAATCAGTAGTGAAAGATTTATCTTCCTATACTTCTTTTGGTCACCTACAAAACAAGGTTAATTGTTTTGGTCCTCAACCTCACCTGTGGTTGTCAAGCACAAGGTGTATGAATGATATCAAGATAAATATGCAATGCAAACAAGAAATAAATATGCAATGGTGGTGAATGAATGTGCAAGGATGATGATAACAATTATAAATGATATTTTTGGGTTTTTTATGATGAATGCAAGATGGAAAAGTGTTTTTGTATTTTCGGATTTAATAATTGCAGAAAATGGAAAAGTGGTAAAAGTGGTTGGAAAGGTGTTTCTTATGATTAAAAATGGACCGGGGTTCATGGTTTCACAAATGCACTCTCTCTTTTAATGGTGTGGCAGACAATGGACACATAGAGTTGACATATGAGATTGTAACACAAAGTTTGATATCAAGTTACTAATTATATGGGCATCACGTCCTAACATAGAGATCTTTTGGTTATTAATCTCACTTATACTCCACCAAGATGCGAACTAAATCATAACACCTTAGTAATTAAGATAACTCAGAGTATAGCTTTAAGTATCATGACATGAAGTGAAAATAAGAACATGCTAGATCTAGTCACAGGAAGAAGCTTGGTCACCCTCAACCCTTGTAGCATGGTATTTTTGTTTATCCCTAGTGAGGCAACAAAGTAAGGTAAACACCCAAATGGATCGCGATATTTCAGTTGTCAACTTACCGCACTCACCACCCCCCGTTACTCCAACTAATGCACACATCACCCCACACACGCCCTCGTAAACATGCTTGATCATAACAAGTAGATAAGAACGGGGTACCTAATATGCATCTATATTCATAACTGAAACAAACATTTGCAATCTCAACATATATTAACTCACAAAAAGATCCACCACATAGGAATTACATATATGACCGTAATCATGTTCAGCAGCTCATACGGTACTAATTAGTGAAGCTCAAAGAGAGGAGAGATACATAAGTTACTTCCACAAACCCATAGTCCAGAGGTGGACTACTCCCTCTTCATCATGGAGATGGTGGAGATGTCGATGGAGAAGATGGAGACCACGCCGGCAGCGCCCCACCGGAGTTTCCCCCCTCCAATCTGCAGCTCCAGATCTTCGTTTTCCTGTTTCTGTGATATGGCGGCGCTTGTTTTCGAGAGCGCCGTGGGACTTCTTTTATAGGCGTTTTTAGGTCAAGACGAAGGCGGTGGAGCAAAGATCGACGGCTGCGAAGCCTCGAGGGCCAAGTTGGTGGGCCCCACGCGGCCAGGTACAGTGGCCGCGTGGGCCACCCCCTTTTGGCCCTCCGGCCTCCGTTTGCTTGATTCCTTCGCTCCTACGTCTTCCTCCTTCCAAAATAATGACGCCTGTATTTTTCTAGATTTTTATGACGTCGTTTAGGTCCCTGAAACATAAAAGGAAAGAAATAGGGTTTTCTGCCTGCGCAGGGTTAATTCCATAAAAATAGGAAACAATTATTTTATTTCCTAAAATCATTAAATAACAGTGGTATAACCCTTATATGATGCAAATATGATTGAAATATGAGTGATATAGTGCAAAGTTCATGTATGCATTTTACATGCATCAACATCCCCAAGCTTAACCAATACTCGTCCTCGAGTATGAAGGTGATAAAACTAACATGGGCTTTACAATATAGCACTAACAATGAATATCCAAGATGATTGCTACTGCTACATAGAGTCAAATGATTCATTCTTCAAAGGAGTAGCAATATGCAAAATAGTTTATGAAGTGATATCAAGTATTCAAGCAAGGATGTTCAATGATAGTTCACAAAGTGTAACATAGAAGATAGTAATATGGACCACATGTATGCATAATGATAAGTAAGAACATCCTACATTGGTCATAGAGTGTAGATGAAAATCTGAATATAAAAGGTGGACACTTTGGAAAGATGTATATGTGAGTAGAGGTAAAGCATGCATAAGTTTCACCTAACTTCGAAACTCTTCTACTTAAGTTAATGATTGCAATGTGGAATTCTTGGTGTCAAGCTCTCATTACCCCTATCATAGCATCTTGAATGATTAAAGTTTAATGTGAAAGCAAATATGAGTAGTGTGCTTGATAAAGTAAAGGTTAGGTGTCTCATGCCCCTTGAATACAAGTACCTACACCATGAGTTACTCAACTTTGGAAACAAAGCAAGTTCAAGTTATATATCATTGTAAGTAATAATAGTATCATCAAGAGCGTCAACTGGGGTACCTCTTGTCCCAGGATATGTAACAAGCCCATATCAAAATGACAAGACAAACAAACAAGATGAACAACCTCAACACCCTTTTTATTTACCATAGGAATAGCTTTTTATTATAAGGTGCATCACAGACGGTTCACCATAGCATGTGATGTCTACGCGCGCTTCTATTCTTGTAGACAGTGTTGGGCCTCTAAGAGCAGAGGTTTGTACAACAGCAGCAAGTTTCCCTTAAGTGAATCACCCAAGGTTTATCGAACTCAGGGAGGTAGAGGTCAAAGATATCCCTCTCAAGCAACCCTGCAATTAAGATACAAGAAGTCCCTTGTGTCTCCAACACACCTAATACACTTGTCAGATGTATAGGTGCACTAGTTCGGCGAAGAGATAGTGAAATACAAGTAATATGGATGATTATAAGTAGTAATTGCAATCTGAAATAAAAATGGCAGCAAGCAAACATGTAGCAGAACTTGTTGTAAACGCTTAGAAACAAGGCATAGGGATCATACTTTCACTAGTGGACACTCTCAACAATGACAACATAATTGAATAAATAAATACTACTCTTCACTATGCTACTCTGAACCACTCTTCGGTTGGATAACGAACACCATTCATTGCGTAGGGCTGCAAAAGCACACCTCAAGCCGGAGTAAACAAGCGCCACAATTTCATGGAGACATCCAACTCAAATTATAACTCATGATAAGTATTTATGCAACCTTTAGCCTAAGAGCCACACACGGTGCGCACACTGTCACCTTCACACCGTGGGACAAGGTGACTCCGGAGATCACATTAATAAAACCACTTGAGTAGCATAATAGATGAAGAGTAACATCTACTTATTCAACAAGATTACAAAGCTCATGATCACATAAAGATCACACCATGGGAGAGAGAGATAAACCACATAGCTACCGGTAGAGCCTTCAGCCTCGGGGGAGAACTACTCCCTCCTCATCATGGGAGTCAGCAGCGGCGATGAAGATGGCGGTGCAGTCGATGGAGATAGCTCCGGGGGCACTTCCCCGTCCCGGCAGGGTGCCGAAACAGAGACTTCTGTCCCCCGAATTAGGGTTTTTGGTGGCGGCGGAGCTACGGAACTCTTCTGGAGAAATCGTCGATCTTTTTAGGGTTTTCGCGTCGGGAGGAATAAATAGGCGAAGGGGCGACGTCGGTGGAGGCGCGGGCCCCGCTCCCCATAGGGTGGCGCGGCAGGGGCCCCACCCGCGCCGCCATGTGGGGAGGGCGCCCTGCTGCCCCCCCTTCTTCTCTCCTTCAGACTTCTGGAACGTGTCGGGAAAAATAGGCATCTGGGATTTTGTTTCGTCCAATTCCGAGAATATTTCCAGAACAGCTTTTCTGAAACCAAAAACAGCAGAAAACAGGAACTGGCACTGTGGCATCTTGTTAATAGGTTAGTTCCAGAAAATGCATAAAAATGCTATGAAGTGTGAATAAAACATGTAGCTATTAGTATAAAACTAGCATGGAACATAAGAAATTATAGATACGTTGGAGACGTATCTGCATGTAAGTAAATTTCCACCATGAATGATGCATGGCTTAGATTAGCGGCCCAGGCGTCTCTCTAACCATTTATACAAACGTATTTAAACTACTTCATTTCCACCTTATTTCACCATGATAGGCATCCATAAACAAAAGTACATGGTATCAACTAAATGAGATGAAGGAGCATGTTGAAAGTTTTGCATGTGACAGCACATATGGGCTAACTCCCAACCTCGGACATTTATCAAGCCACTAGCATCATATTATTAATCACAATGGGTCATGTTTTATTTATGCAATAAAAATAAAGTTGTGCATCAAGTTCGTGAGAGCTATATAACCAACTTTTCCCATAACAATCAATAACATAAACATTTTCATTCAGAGGTATAGATAACACAAATATCATGATATACATACTCTGAATAGCATAAAGCCAATAGGTAGATATGGTGGACTCACTGGAATAACTTTGGTTGAAGGTGTTGGAAACAAGTTTTTGCTTGTTGGAATGTTTGGGCTAGCAAGAGGGAGAAAGTTGATCATCTAGATGCATGCATGAGTGTCCATAGAACTAACTAATCCATGTTAAACTAAGTAAAATAACATTCAGCATCAAAACATGAATAAGTGATAGCTCTTGATAAAGCATTTGCAAATTATTACTCATAAACAAGCTCATGAATCATGCAACTATATGTATCATTAAAAATCAACTCAAACATCCCTTTTCCCAATATGATAAAAACATCCAACATATTTAAACCCATATTTCCAGTAGCTCTTTCTCATATAAATGATAATGTGGTGGTCTCACAAAATAACAAACAAACCAAAAACAAACAAAAGACGCTCCAAGTTTATGCGATAAAGTGTTTCGATCGAAAAACAGAAGTTAGACGTGTGCAAACCAAGAGTGTGTAGGTCCAGTGGGGTTGTCTTCACATCCCCAAGCTTATGGTCTTCACCATCCTTGGATAACTCTTGGTGCATCTCGTCCAATCCCTGTGAAAAAACTTCAAAACACAGTTTCTCCCATTTTCTTTTCTGTGGGGTGCATTAGTAGTGATAAACAAATAGGTCTTTTGCTGCATATAATCCTTAAACAAAACATCATATGCATGTCCAGAAAGTATATTATGTTGTATGCCTACTCATAAACTCATTTGAATCAAAAAGATTCAAGATAAAAGTTCAAAACATGCATAAAACAAAATGGGACAGAATCTGTCCAGAAAAACAGCAGCAGCAAAACGTATTTTTCTACCCTACCAAACTTTGCCGAAAAATTCTGCAAAAATTCATGCATACATAGGATGAAAAGTTGCAACTACAGTTCAAATATGAGCTCATTCAGAGTTACGGAATAAGAATTAAAAATCATACCGTGCACAGATTCGTGCAGGAATAAAATCTCCGAACACTATAAGCAACTTTTCAAGACCAAAATTGGTAAAACTTGGCACTTTATTAAAAAAACTCTAGAAACTAAACTAAAAACAAACTCTCTTGATACATCAAGAGGACACAAAGAAAATCACACATAAAAATAACCGGGTTGCCTCGCGCAAAGCGCTTTCTTTATAGCCATATAGCTAGGCTTCTTACTTGTTTATTGAAGATGAAGCTCATGAGGGAGCTTGAACTTTGATGTTCCTCTCTTTCTTGGGAAGTGTTCTATGCACTTCTTGTGTGGGAACTGAAACTTCACGTTCCCCTCCTTTGAATCAATGATAGCACCTGTAGTACGAAGAAAAGGTCTTCCAAGAATAATAGGACTAGAGGTTTTATTCCCCATGTCCATGATTAGAAAATCCACAGGCACAAAAGTCATATGTAACTCTACCATAACATCACTTACTTTCCCTCAATCATGTTTAATGGAATCATCAGCAAGTGCAAGTTCAATAGAGCATTTTTCAAGATTTTTCAATTCAAGTACTTCATATAGTTCTTTAGACATGACAGAGACACTAGATCCTAGATCAAGTATGGCATGATGTGTCTCTTTTCCAATAGTTACTAGTACCTTGGGAATCCATATATCCCCAAGCTTAGGTGGTATCATGGCCTCTTGGTTGTACCTAGCAATTTTCTCTTTCAAGACATGATTAGCAATATAGGAACCAAAGCCAGCTTGATTAGTGTTGATGGAAGGATCACTTGCAAACTTTTGTAAGATAGAGATTAATTCATGCAAGCTACAATTTTCTAAGTCAAGCAAAGGATCCTTGACTTCACTAAGCATTTTAACTTCCTCGACTTCTCTCTCTTTCATTACCCCAATAGATTCTTTAGCAACTCTTTCTTGCTCATGAATGTGTTCCCAAGACTTATTGATAACTTCTTGGCAATATTTAATTGTTTCCTCATGTTTTTGGGCTGCAATGATACTCTTTAATGATGAGAGTTCCTTAGCAAGCTGATCTACCCTTTCAAACAAAGCATCTTGTTTTTCAAACTTTGAGATAAATTCCTTATTAAGCTCCTTTTGAGTAGATATAAAAGATCTAATGGTGTTTTCCAAATCACTAGAAACACTACCACTAGAAGCATATTTATTTGGCACATATGGGGGTTTATTATAGGAGTTATAATTATTGTTATAATTATTGTTCCCATACCCATTGTTACCATAGTTCCAAATGAAGTTGACATCAATATTTTCAGAATTATTACCAACTAGTTCTTGCAAAGGAACATTTTCAACACTAGGTTTATTAAGCAAAGCAAGAATAGTATCCATCGTAGATGACAAATCATTAGTTTCCTCAATAGAATTCACTTTCTTAGAAGGATTGGGTGCCCTATCAGTATGCCATTGACTATAGTTTTGCAAAATGCTTTCCAATATATTTTTAGCTTCTACTATAGTTTTACTCATAAAAGCACCTCCAGCAGCAGAATCAAGTATGTTTCTAGACATATAGTTTAAACCATTGTAGAAAGAGTGTAATATGGTCCATTCATTAACCCCATGTGAAGGACAAGTTCGAAGCATGAGTTTAATCCTATCCCAAGCCATAGCAACATGCCCATTTTCATTTTGCCTAAAAGAAAGGATGTTGTTTCTATTTTGCAAAATTTTAACAGGAGGATAGTATTTCTTAATAAAAGATTCTTTAAGATCATCCCATGAATTAATACTACCGGATGGCAATGAATGCAACCATTCTTTAGCTTTCCCTCTAAGTGAAAAAGGAAATAGCTTCAATTTTAGGATATCACTTTCAACATTCTTAAACTTTTGCATGTCACATATTTCAACAAAATCATGAAGATGCATAGAGGCATCCTCCATAGAACTACCATGTCGAGGTGTGCCCTCGAAAAGTCCCATGGTTGCTATACCTAGGGTTGATTGTGTGGTAGAGAACGCGTAGTATCGGTGGAATCGACGGCTGACAAGCTGGATTTACCCAGGTTCAGGGCCCTCGAGTGAGGTAAAACCCCTACTTCCTGCCTGTCTGTATTTATGGTATGAATATGAGGGTTACAAGGGTTCGGCGAGTTGCTGATCTCGTCGAGGTTTTGGTGGCTATGGATTGCTCGTCCTTGATCGATCACCCTCCCAGCCTTTATATAGGAGGCTGGGTCTCGGGAAACATAACCGACCAAGATTACATATTATGGAAAGTTTTAACCGACTATGATTTAATCTAACTTGGGAAGTACTCTTTGTCTTGGGCCTCCCTTCATGGGCTTCGATTAGTCCTTAGGCTTCTTTGATCATCACGTGCACCAGGTACCTTCATGCTGAGGTACCCGCGGAGCATAACCTCGTCATTAGCCCCCGAGTACTTGCTTGACTCGAAGAATCGAGGATGTGCTCCCTTCATCGTGCACGTCATAGTCTTCCGCTTTTGTACTTCTAATCCGATATAATTCTTCTAGCTTTGATTTGTTTCGATTGTATGTGTATGCAAGTCAAGGGATATTGACATAGTAGGCCTAATTCACTCGAAAATCGAGCTTAGTTAACCGCACATTCGGGCGAAACCATACTAGCCTTCAATCAAATTCGAGTCCCTGGACTCGAACCTGGAACACTTTTGAAACTTTTGCCTAGGGATATTGACATAGTAGGCCTGATTCACTCGAAAATCGAGCTCAGTTAACCGCACATTCGGGCGAAACCATACTAGCCTTCAATCAGGTTCGAGTCCCCGGACTCGAAGCTGGAACATACTGGACAGTCTCGACTCAGGCCGTTGTAGGTCTTACTGATTCGTTCAGCAGTTTAACTTTTGATACCTAACGCGTCCGTCAGGATTTTCATCATGTCTGTTGACACGGAAAATTTCAAGGGAAAACACTGTTGGAGCGTCCCTCGGCCCAGCTCGATTGCTCGGCGGGTCTTACCTTTGCATTTGCGTATGCAGCATCCGAAACATCTGCGATTGGCATAGTCTGGGAATTTATGAAGTATGATTCTTTGATTTGTGAAGTACTTAATGCATTTAATCGAGTCTGTAGTCAAGTGACTTTCTTACCTTGTTTTGAAATCTATGGGAGCGCGACAGCGCTCCCATGGGAGTAGCCCCCGAGATTATGCTTTATTTCGTTTGAAGTAGAGGATAATCTCAAGAATTTTGCTTCTTTTTTATCAATCACAAGAAATTTTTGATATGCTCCCATGGGAGTACTTTTGCCAGTCGAATCCTTTTGTCGATTGTAGTCTTGAATTTTGTATCGATTGTAGTCTTGAATCCTTTACTCGAATGTGTATGACGTCATTTGTGACATCTTAGGCGTGCGCTCGTCATTTTGACAAGACGTGTCTATGTGGGCCCAATGTTCAGAGTTTTGACCGCAGAGGACGCCGTTTCAGTTCTGATTTGACCAGACGTGGCGTATTTTTCGCCGCGCCATCATAACCTCCTAGGGTTTTGCGCGTAGTGGGCGGCGTGGGACACGACGGTTGCTCTCTGTGTTCGCCACGTGTACGGCCAGATGCTATGCGTTTTTGTATGGATGGTTACGATGGAGTTTTGCGTGGTGCGGTAAATAGCGGTTTCCGCGCAAGATTCTGATTTACTTGCCATTTGCTTTCCTCCGCTCGTCTTCTTCCTCACGCACCGCCCACCATTGCTCTGCTCTCCAGGCTCCTTGCTCTCCAATCCGTTTGTGATGGCGCCCAAGAAGAGCAAGCGTGCTGCGGCCGCGGCTTCATCCGCTGCTGACACGGCGGGCAAGGGGAAGGATCCGGCGGCGGCGAGCGGACCTACTGAGACTCTGCTGAAGATCCCTGGTGACTGGACCAGGTCGTGCGTCACCGAAGACACTCTCTCTGACTATCGTCAGAAAGGTTGGCTGCCCCCTTCTGATCAGTTGGCCGCACGTGCCCCAGGCTTGGAGGTACGTCCTGACCTGCGCGCCGGCGAGCGCGTGTGTTTTGCTGAGTTTCTCCCCCGAGGTTTTGCTCTCCCTCTCCATGACTTTGTGCGGGGGCTGTTGTACGCCTATGGCGTACAGCTCCATGATCTCACCCCAAACAGCATTATGCACATCACCTGCTTCATGATGTTGTGAGAGTGCTTTTTGGGGGTGTCTCCCAGCTGGGCTCTGTGGAAGCACATCTTCACAGTGCGCCACAACTGCCGTGGCAAGCGTCCGTGCCCGGTAGGCGGGTTTGCTGTCCAAGTGCGAAACGACTCGCACTACTTTAGTTTGAAAGCAGTCGACTCCGCCCAGGGCTGGAGGACCAAGTGGTTCTACGTGCCAGTCGACCAGGTGATACTTCCAGCCTTTTCGACTGAGAAGCCACCACAGAAGACGACAACATGGGACCACCCAATTTCTGCTGCTGAGGCGAAAGAAGCCTCTCCTCTGCTGAATGAGCTGAACAAGCTGCTGAAGACTGTTCCTGGTGTTTAGTTAATCAGTACATATATGAAGATGCGAGTGTGGCCCATGCGCCTTCGTGCCCACCCGATGTGGCAGTATGAGGGCCCACTCGACGCCAGCAGGATGAGTGCCGTGGAGTTGACAGACAAGGAGCTGGGTGCTCATGTGAGGAAGGTTACGAGTATCAAGGCTTCTGAGAAAATCGACTTCAACTTTGCGCACGTCCCCTACGGGCTAGACAAGGCTTTACCCGCGGTGAGTACTTCTTTTTGCTGCTTTTTATGCTTTCACCATATGTCTTTGCGACTTCTTTGTTTATGCTCGTATGAATATGAACTGTGCTTCTGTCATAGGGTCACTCGACTGTTGCCTCTCTTCCTCCTCTACCCGAAGCTGGGCCTACTCTGGAGACGGCGGCGCAGGAGGATCCCAAGACATCCATTGTTGATCCTGCTTCCGCTCACTCGACTCCTCAGGATAATCTTGCAGGAGAAAAAGACGAGGAGGTGGAGCAAGTTGCGATGGATGCTGCAGTCGAGTCCGACGCTGAGGAGGTCACTCGCAAGGCTAAGCGCCAGCGTTTGATTCTTACGGGGTCATCGAGTTCAGAGTCCAAGGAGGATGAGCGAGGGGTCACTGGTAACTCGAGTACCCAATCTCCTTCTAAGAGTCACCCTTTGAGTGCCTCCCCACTCGCGTCTCGTCCTTCTGCTGCTTCGAGTGGCGCCTCTCGTCTGGGCGTTTTTGCCCTTGGTAACGATCCCGATTCAGATGAAGAGGACGAGCCAAGGTTTGCCTTATGATCTGTTCCTTTCTTTGTTTTCCCTTTATGGTTTTGTTTTTCGATTGACCGTGTCTTTGCTTTATGATGCCAGTGGTAAATCGACATCTCCTTCTCCAGCCGCGATAAATCGATTGTGGCGCAGCCACCCACTACTCCAGAGGCAGCACAGGGCACTACTCCTGATGCGGCCAAAGACTCAACTTTGGTGGTGGCTGTCGATTTGAACAAGGAGAAAGCTGCCCCGACTGCAGATGTCGTGGCCTCTTCTTCCACCTCTTGGACTGATCACGTGAGTGTGTTTGTGCTTGATTTTGCTCATGCTTTAAATTTTCTACTTCTGCTCTTGCTGATAGCATGAATATTCTGTTTTAGCCGATGTTTGCCGCCATGGCCCCTTGGGTTCAGGCTTTTGTTCGGGTGGAGCACGAGAGGGATTCTCTGCAGTCAACCTCGTCCGAGCTTGCGAGTAAGTATTTTTGCTAAAATCTTCATCTTCTTTTGAAGTTATGACATTAATCGAGAATGTTTGTGAACTCCGCAGAAGACAAGAAATCGGCTGAGGAGCAAGTGGAAGACCTGGAGAAACAAGTGAGGACTTGCAGACCAAGCTCTCCACTCAGCAGTCTGAATCGAAGAAAGCACTTGCTGACGCCCAAGATGCCACCACTCGCCGCGATAGGGAACTTGCTGCACGTTTATCGGGCCTGGCTCGTGCTACCAAAGGTGAGTGTTCTGATTTTGCTATTACCAATGCTTTGGTCTTTCAATAACTTTTGCTTATGTTCTCTGTTTTCTGAATTTTGAAGGTTTTGAAGGCACCTCGACCTCTGCTGAGCCATCGAGTGACTCATTGTCACTCGATAGTGCAATCGCGGAACTCGAGTCTGTGCTGTCCAAGACTAAAGGAGATATGGCTGTCGTGACCAGTACCCTTGGCAATTTGCATGCGGGGATGTGTCCTACAGCCACCGCTCCATCGACTGCTGAAGGGTCGATTGTGGCGGATTTTGCCCGCAAACTCACGGTACGCGGCTCAGAGTACACCCTCAAGCTTTTGCTATGCAACGGTGTAGAGGCTGATTTCAACACTGCTTTATCGGACTACCCGAAAAAGCATGATGGAAAGCCACTATCATTCAGGGGTGTAACCGAGCCAGCTACGCGACTGAGCGAGCTCTGCGTCCAGACCATGGAGCGCCGAGCCGAAGCTGTCATGTCTCAGTCGCGTAAAAGTAGGGCAGAATCTGTCTCTCAGGCTTAGGAACCATTTGCTATGTAATTTGATTAATCGAATTTGGCTTGTATGCTTTTGCTACTTATGCTAGTATACACTTTTGAATGCTTTGCGTTGAATGAAATTTGCTGAACCGCCTGAATTTTGCAATCTTCATGTGTATGTGTGTCTGAATATTATGCTTTATGAACCAGCCACAAGAATGCGAGTCTGGTGGACCTTCTCCATCTCGTACCCGAACTCGAACATCTGGTCGAGCAAGGAATGACACTAGGGCACTCGCTCTTGCGAAGAATCGAGTGAGTGAACTAGAACAAGAGCTCAAGAGTACCCGAGCTGAATTGGAGCTGCTGCAATCGAGGCCAAGTTTTGCTACTCAGCGCGAGGATTATGTTCTTGGCGAGATGGATAGCATAAACAGGCAACTCGAGTGTGAGTTTATGACACCACTTTTTTGCTAAAAAGTTTGTATTTTTTGCGTTATGCCTTGGACCATTAACTTTGGCCTTTTGCAGGTTTTGTGCCTGATTTCAAGCAGGAAGATACGAGGGTTAATCGACTCCTTGATAATGCTGTTGAGGTACCAACTACTGCAAGCAGCATTTTCATTTGGATAAGGTGCACGCCCGCACTCTTCTCACTTTGAAAGATCGAGTGTGGCGAAACGCCCAAGTACTCGAGATGTGCAGACGTATCTTCACTCGCCTGAACTGCGCACTCTTCCCGTCAGGCCCTCAACCACAAGGGTTGTTTCCTTTGATTGATATCTTTCGAGTGGCGGACTCAGTCAAAGAGTCTTTGATGCAGCTTGCTATTCTTGGGTCCAATGCCACTAAGGCTCACATCCGCAGCCGTAAGCCAAATTTTGCGATTCGACCTCCTGCGATTGGCACACTTGTATCCCAATCACATTTGATCGAGACGCGCTCTGCTGCTGAGGACTTCATCGATCGCTGCAAGGAGCAGCTTTTTGGTCCTGTGTTGGAGATAAAGGATGAGCCAGATTCTTAGCTTGTAAACTTTTTGTGTAATCGGGGCAGTCCCCGAATGTAAATATGTATTCTTGTATTTGTGGCGAAATATTTGTATGCGTATATTTATGACAGCCCCCGAGTCTACCGAGTGGAGTTTGGGTTTTATGCTTGACCCAACCCCCGAGTCTACCGAGTGGGGTTTTTAGTTTTTCTGCTTGACCCAACCCCCGAGTCTGTCGAGTGGGGTTTGGGTTTTATGCTCTACCCAGCCCCCGAGTTATTCGAGTGGGGTTGTTTTGCCTTCAATGCTTGGTGTATTGAACCCTCAAGCTTTATCGAGTAGGCTGTGGACTTTTGAGCTAGAATTTTGGTGCTTATATTTTAATGCTCGAGCCCCCGAGTGTTTGAGTGGGGTAAATAATAAAAGCATATATGAGAAACATGGAGGAACATGTATCTTTATTCGAAATATGTGTTCAACCAGCAAGCCGCCTCATTAAAAACCTTCCAGTCCCCTTAGGTACCCTGGTAAGGGAAAATAGTGCGTCTGAAACCTGCTGGTTCTTCCGGCATTATGCGCTATTACATATCTATGCATAGAACTGACGCAGATGCGCCCTTCTATGCACTAGTGTGACTCGATGACATGTTGACCGTCTTTGAAGGTTCAGTCGGGTGCTCCTTGTGCTTCATCGTGTCGTTGATGGCCTTGAGCTATCTGTCGATTGCCATCTTCTTGCTTTCTGGCAGAAGTGTGCGGTCGTTGGAGACCTCAAGCTCGGCGAGTGATTGCTCCATCCCGTACATCTCTGAGATTTTGCTGAAGTCACGGTCACATGAATCTGACCTTTGAAAGTTCCCGTTGATCGTGATGACTCCTTTTGGTCCTGGCATTTTGAGCTTGAGGTAGGCGTAGTGTGGGACGGCCATGAATCGAGCGAAAGTGGGGCGCCCAAGTATTGCATGGTATTGTGACTTCCAATCGACCACTTCGAACTCAATCGACTCAGTTCTGAAGTGAGTAGGATCTCCAAACGTAACATCGAGTTGTATGGTGCCTTGTGGGAGCACTGCTTTGCCTGGGACGATACCGTGGAAGGTACTTGTGGACTTTGGCAGATTTTCGACTGATTTGTTCATTCTGCGAGCGTATCTGCAAAGATTATGTTGAGGCCGCTACCTCCGTCCATGAAGACCTTGGTCATGGCGTAGCCTCCGATTTGAGCGTCGAGTACCAAGGCTGCGTGCCCTGGTCGATATACTGCGGGTGGATGGTCCTCTCGATTGAAGACAATCGGAGTTTCTGATCCTTTCAAAAAATCTGTGATAGCTGGGGGTGCCATGACCGCCATATTGACGTGTCGAGTGTGTAACTTTTGCTCTCTATTGGAGGGACGTCCTCGCTGGATCATGTTCATCTGCCCGCGGGTTACGGGATATTTTTGCTCATCTCCTTGCTGCATTGGTGTACGGCTGCTGCCATTTGTGTTCCCGTAACGGGTTGTGCTGGCACCATGTATACGGCGTCGGTTGCGCTTGCGCTGGTGCAGGATACATTTGAGTAGGCTGGTTTGTGGTGGTACGGAATATACCTGTGCTTGTTGTACTTGTTGCGGTGCTGGATATGCCTGAACAGGCTGTGTTTGTGGTGTAGTCGATGGAGTCTGCGTCAGTTGAGGAGGTGCACGTCCATCTCTTTGCAGTCGTAGTATATGTTCAATCGCAAGTTGATCGAATTCCCTGCAATTTCTCAGCGAGTGGTTAGAGCGAAGCTTACCATCATCCCCTTTGTAAAGATGGAATCTGCAATAATCGTCCATCCTTTCTTCGACTGAGCGCTCAGGCTCTTTGTCTGCTCGCCTACGCCATTCTGGCCTCTGTAGCTATCGCGGTCGTCGCGTTTGTTATCTCCGTAGCGGTCTCGACTGTCACGTCGATCGTCTATGCGATGGTCTCGATTATCTCGGCGGTCATCTGTACGATGATCTCGATTGTCACGATGATCGTCGAGTCGTCTATCAGTTTGGTCGCGGCTGTCCCTTGGCTGGACAAAGCCTGCTGCGATGAAGTTTGGATGGTCATCATCGTGATAACGATGCTTGCGTTTGCGCCTTCGATCATCTCTGTAGCTATCTCTGCGGTCTCGACTGCCACCTCGTGGTTTTCATGTGAGATGCGGGTCGAGTGCCTCGTACGGAGTCTTCTCCATCCGCCCATTTTGTTGCGAGTACCATGAGTGCCGCCATTGACCTTGGGTTTCTCGACCAAGTGTTCTTTGAAGTCTTCTCTCCAGAGTCCGTTTTTGAAGGCGTCGATTGCCCTATCTTCTGATACGTTGCCTACTGAGTTGCGGATGGTGGTCCACCGCCGTATGTACGATCTCAGAGATTCATCTGACTTTTGCTTGCAGGTCCGGAGCTCTTCGAAAGTTTTGGGGCGCTCACATAGAGGCTCGAAGTATTTGATGAAATCCTTTGAAGTGCTCCCACGAGTCGTAGTATGATTCGGGTAGCGATTTGAGCCAATCGCGAGCTGTTCCTTCCATCATGAGTTGTATGTACTGCATAGCTGTAGTTGTGGTGCCGCGCTGACATCCGACTGCCAGCCTGTAATCTTCTAGCCAGCCTGATGGCTCTTGTTTGCAGTTGAACTTTGGCGTGGTAGCTAGCGAAAACTTCTTGGGCATACGAGCCTCCCGGATCGTCGAGTGAAGCATAGCGCTCCACAGGGTCCGATTTCTGCTTCCGAGTCTGAGCTGCTGCTGTATGACCTCCTCGAGTGGCTCCTGCTGGAGCGGTGACGGCGTGAGCTTTTTCGACTGCTCCTTCCCCGAGGACTTCGACTGCGACGGTCCCGATCTGTATCTCTCCTTGGAGTTGCTTGTGGATGCTGTATGGCTTTGCTGCTATTGCCAGTTGTTTGTACAGTTGGAGGTGCTGATCCCTCTTTGGGTCTCCTGCAGGAGGTTCGATTGTTCTGAGATAGGTGCCTAGCGTCATCAGCGCCCCGGCTGGCTCAGTAGGTATGGGGACTCCTTCCGCGTCGACTGCCATAAAGGCTGGGTTTAGGTTTCGAGTGACCGCTGCACGATCTGCGTCTCCGAGGTTTATGAATCGTGACCTGTTTGCGGGGTCGTTTCTGCCTGTTGAACTCATAGACAATGCTCTTCGCCGAGCACTCGATATGCTGGCTTGCTTTTTGCGTTCTTCGAGTACTGCTCGGTAGTTCTTCAACCGTATCGATTCTTGCCACTGGAAGTATTGTAAGGTCAATGCCTCTTCCGGAGTTGCGTTTGCTGGTAGCATTGTGCAGCTTTCGATTACTTTGCTCACTTTTTCCGCCATCTCTGCGGTGATGGTCAGTGGTTGTTCCGTCAGGCATGGTGACTGTGCAAGGGTATTCTGTAGGTCGACGGCATGTTGCAGCTGCTGACGTTTCTGCTGTACTCGCGGTGTAGACCTGATAAGGTACCACCCGATCTTCTGTCCATGTGCTGCTAACGCGCATTATGGATTCGGCGTCGTCATCCAGGCTCATGTTGGAGTTGCTTTGCTTGCTGGGGTTTCTGCTGCAATCGAGTAGATCTTCGAGTGCTTTGTCCAGGCTATCTGCGTCGCAGGTGAATATCTCGTGGCTGGCACGGATTTCTGGGCCGTTGAGATCGGCGAGGTATATGTTGTCATCTATGTTCTCCTCGTTCCCCGCGACGTTGTTGCAGTCGACGATGTTGTCGAGTGACTCGATTGAGTTGTTTGGGCGGTACGCAGATTCGATCTCGCTTCTTCCAAATCTTTTGCCACCTCGTCACGGAACTCTTGCGAGTTCATGGATGTTGCAGAGTCGCTTGGCGATTGGATCGGGACGATCTGTGACGATTGCCGCCAAGATGGATGGTGTTGCAGTCGAAGCGTTGTCGAGTGTCTCCATGTCGAGTGGATCTAACAGGTCCTGCACACCATCTTTATCGACAAAGAAGTTAAATTCTCCAACTGTAATATCCAAACCTGATTCGAGTCCGGCAAAGGCTTGTTGAGCCTCCATCGAGTGCGGCGTGAGCCTCCTTGGAGATTTTGGCGAGTGATCGCTTTTTGAATTGATGCTGGTCGATCTTGTCGGCGAGTTGCCGTTTGCAGCGGTGATCGACGATTTGCCGTTTGATGATGTAGTAGGCGAGTTACCTTGTGCAGATGCGATCGGCGGTGGCCGCTTGATGATGAAACCGGCGAAACCGTGAGCCCAATACTACCTTTTCCCACAGACGGCGCCAATTGTCGAGGTGTGCCCTCGGCAAGTCCCATGGTTGCTATACCTAGGGTTGATTGTGTGGTAGAGAACGCGTAGTATCGGTGGAATCGACGGCTGACAAGCTGGATTTACCCAGGTTCAGGGCCCTCGAGTGAGGTAAAACCCCTACTTCCTGCTGTCTGTATTTATGGTATGAATATGAGGGTTACAAGGGTTCGGCGAGTTGCTGATCTCGTCGAGGTTTTGGTGGCTATGGATTGCTCGTCCTTGATCGATCACCCTCCCAGCCTTTATATATGAGGCTGGGTCTCAGGAAACATAACCGACCAAGATTACATATTATGGAAAGTTTAACCGACTATGATTTAATCTAACTTGGGAAGTACTCTTTGTCTTGGGCCTCCCTTCATGGGTTTCGATTAGTCCTTAGGCTTCTTTGATCATCACGTGCACCAGGTACCTTCATGCTGAGGTACCCGCGGAGCATAACCTCGTCATACCACCAAATTGTTCCCTAGTTATCAAGTTCAACAAACTAGGACTTACTTCATAGCTATCAGCTTTAATCTCAGGTGTGGCAATAGCTTTAGAGATGAATTGATCATTAGGAGTGTTTGTGTAGTCACACAATTTAGTTTTTTCTCCCATTTTAGCAAGTTTTTTTTGTATTTTTAAATTTTATAAGCAAAACTGAAAATAAAATGAGTCTCACAAATGCAAGACAATGACAAAACAAATAATTTTGCTTTGAAGGTAAAGATGGATAAGATGATGCTCACGTAGGTGCAACCTCCCCAAGCTTAGGTGTTAGCACAAGTTGGTGATGTTGCCTTTGTTGTGATCTCCTTGGATAAACCTTCTCAGCTATGATTCCCCGGCAACAGCGCCAGAAAACAGTCTTGATGGCCCTTGAAGATGTTGATCTACGACGCCAGAAAACAGTCTTGATCTCCGGTGCGTAGTTACCTGCGTCAAAAATAAATGGGTTAGGTTGAGACTCCAAGTGCAGAGTGTGTAGTAAGTGGAAGACGTGTTTTCCCCACGAGGGTGACTCGAGGGTTTAATATCGAACTCTCGGGGAATCAGTAGTGAAAGATTAATCTTCCTATCCTTCTTTTAGTCACCTACAAAACAAGGTTAATTGTTTTGGTCCTCAACATCACCTGTGGTTGTCAAGCACAAGGTGTATGAATGATATCAAGATAAATATGCAATGCAAACAAGAAATAAATATGCAATGGTGGTGAATGAATGTGCAAGGATGATGATAACAATGATAAATAATATTTTTGGGTTTTTTATGATGAATGCAAGATGGAAAAGTGTTTTTGTATTTTCGGATTTAATAATTGCAGAAAATGAAAAAGTGGTAAAAGTGGTTGGAAATGTGTTTCTTATGATTAAAAATGGACCGGGGTTCATGGTTTCACAAATGCACTCTCTCTTTTAATGGTGTGGCAGACAATGGACACATAGAGTTGACATATGAGATTGTAACACAAAGTTTGATATCAAGTTACTAATTATATGGGCATCACGTCGTAACATAGAGATCTTTTGGTTATTAATCTCACTTATACTCCACCAAGATGCGAACTAAATCGTAACACCTTAGTAATTAAGATAACTCAGAGTATAGCTTTAAGTATCATGACATGAAGTGAAAATAAGAAGATGCTAGATCTAGTCACAGGAAGAAGCTTGGTCACCCTCAACCCTTGTAGCATGGTATTTTTGTTTATCCCTAGTGAGGCAACAAAGTAAGGTAAACACCCAAGTGGATCGCGATATTTCAGTTGTCAACTTACCGCACTCACCACCCCCCGTTACTCCAACTAATGCACACATCACCCCACACACGCCCTCGTAAACATGCTTGATCATAACAAGTAGATAAGAACGGGGTACATAATATGCATCTATATTCATAACTGAAACAAACATTTGCAATCTCAACATATATTAACTCACAAAAAGATCCACCACATAGGAATTACATATATGACCGTAATCATGTTCAGCAGCTCATACGGTACTAATTAGTGAAGCTCAAAGAGAGGAGAGATACATAAGTTACTTCCACAAACCCATAGTCCAGAGTCGGACTACTCCCTCTTCATCATGGAGATGGTGGAGATGTCGATGGAGAAGATGGAGACCACGCCGGCAGCGCCCCACCGGAGTTTTCCCCCTCCAATCTGCAGCTCCAGATCTTCGTTTTCCTGTTTCTGTGATATGGCGGCGCTTGTTTTCGAGAGCGCCGTGGGACTTCTTTTATAGGCGTTTTTAGGTCAAGACGGAGGCGGTGGAGCAAAGATCGACGGCTGCGAAGCCTCGAGGGCCAAGTTGGTGGGCCCCACGCGGCCAGGTGCAGTGGCCGCGTGGGCCACCCCCTTTTGGCCCTCCGGCCTCCGTTTGCTTGATTCCTTCGCTCCTACGTCTTCCTCCTTCCAAAATAATGACGCCTGTATTTTTCCAGATTTTTATGACGTCGTTTAGGTCCCTGAAACATAAAAGGAAAGAAATAGGGTTTTCTGCCTGCGCAGGGTTAATTCCATAAAAATAGGAAACAATTATTTTATTTCCTAAAATCATTAAATAACAGTGGTATAACCCTTATATGATGCAAATATGATTGGAATATGAGTGATATAGTGCAAAGTTCTTGTATGAATTTTACATGCATCAGAACTCAGGTCCCAATATCTCTTCGCCATCATCCCTAGGTCTAAAGTGATCCTTTCCATATCAAGTGATCGAACGACCATTGGTGTCTTGGATCGATATGATTTATCCATATTAAATGTTTCCAAATCTTTCTGAATATAAGCGGGATGATAAACGAAAGGTGCTCAAGTTGTAAACCTAAGCAAAATTTGGTTTTACCCAAATCTTTCATCTCAAACTCCGTCATTAAATGATTGTGTGCGACAGTTATGTCTGTTGCGTTAGCAATGATGTTGAGGTCGTCAACATATACTGAGATGATACAAAATCCCTTTGGGGGTTTCTTTATAAAAACACATGGGCAATCATCATTGTTTGAGTATCCTTTATGGAGAAATAACTCACTAAGTCGGTTATACCACATTTTACCCGACTGCTTCAAGCCATAGAGTGACTTTTGTAATTTTACACAATACATGTTGCGATTTATGTTTGGATTCGGATTTTTAAGTCCATCAGGAACTTTCATATAAATATCCGCATCTAGTGACCCATATAAGTATGCGGTGACTACATCCATTAACTGCATTGATAAATTCATTTGTACTGCCAATGATATTAAATATCGAAACGTAATACCACTCATTACAGGAGAATATGTATCATCGTAGTCGATACCGGGTCTCTGCATAAACCCTTGTGCTACTAGTCTCGCTTTGTATCTCACCACCTCATTTGTTTAGTTCCTTTTTCGAACAAAAACCCATTTAGCTCCCACAGGGAAGACTTTATGAGGAGTGGGTATTACTTTAGAGAATACCTCTCTTTTGTTAAGCGAGAGCAGTTCTGCCTCAATTGCCTCCTTCCATTTAGGCCAATCCGAGCGCTTCAGGCACTCTTTCATAGATTTTGGCTCTGGATTCAGTTGAAGGGTTTTAGCAAATTTCGAGGAGAAATATATGTCGACAAGAGTAGTCTTTCTATCGTATGATTCTCCCGAATCAATATAGTTTGTGGATATTTCTTTCATTCCTTCAGGCACCGTGTGATTTCCCATAACAACAGGGTCTGAGTGTCTCGATGTCCCATCATCAATATTTGTGCGCACATTTATGCTGGGCTCTTGATGTTGAGCATCAATTTGGTGTCGATCAACTTCAGGTTGATTTGTATTTACTGACATAGATTTTGATTTTCTTTGTTTCGGCGGTGGCTTTGGAGAAGCCCTTTCCCTTGTAACCAGATTTCTCCCCCTTTTATTTGCAATTGGGAGTTGAGTAGTTTTATTTGGTGCCTCTACTCATTCTGGTGCATTAGCTGCAGGGATATAAGATTTAGTGACACCTTTGTGATCAGTAAATGCGTCTGGCAAGTTGTTTGCAATGTTTTGCAAATCTATTATTCTCTGAACTTTAGATTCAGATTCTCTAGTACGTGGGTCTAAGGACTAGATGCCTGTAACATTACAATCTATTTCCTAGCATTCTTTGTGGTTTGTTTCTCCCCCTAATGCCGGGAAATGGTCATCATCAAAAATTGAATCAGCGTATCGGGATGTAAACAGGTCCTCTGTAAGGGGTTCTAAATATTTTATAATTGACGAAGATTTATATCCCACATAGATTGCTAATTTTCTATTGGGGCCCATTGAGGTATGCTGCGGTGGTGATATCGGTACGTAGACAGCGCAACCGAATTTTCGCAGGTGGGAAATACTTGGCTGATTGTCGTGTACTATTTGAAACGGGGAAGTTTCATGATATACAGTTGGTCTGACTTGAATCAGATATGCGGCGTGTAAAAACGCATGTCCCCAACAAGAGGTTGGTAAATTGCAATTCTTTAATAATGGTCTAGCTAGCAATTAGTTTTACCCTTTTGATTAAAGATTCAGCCATTCCATTTTGAGTATGAACATACGGTACTGAATGTTCTAGATGGATACCTAAAGCGATACAATAATCATTAAATGCGTGTGAACTAAATTCAGCAGCATTGTCCATTCTTATTGTTTTTATCCTGTGTTCAGAATGATTTGCTCGTAATTTGTAAATTTGAGCAATTAATTTGGCAAAGGCATGGTTGCGTGTGGACAATAAACACAAATGTGACCATCTAGTTGATGCATCAATTAGCACCATGAAGTACCTAAATAGTCTAGACAAAGGTTGTATTGGACCACATAATCTCCTTGAATTCTTTCAAGAAAATTAAGTGACTCATTTTTAACTTTGAGGTAGGATGGCTTAATAATTAATTTCCCATTAGCACATGCGGTGCATTCAAAATCTGGTGATTTAGGAAATCTTGTAGTTGGTAAGTTGTGACCAACAGAATTGCCTATAATTTTTCTCATCATACCTATTCCGGGATGACCAAGGCGATCATGCCAAGT
Organism: Poa pratensis; assembly: GCA_947311845.1. Taxonomy (NCBI): domain Eukaryota; kingdom Viridiplantae; phylum Streptophyta; class Magnoliopsida; order Poales; family Poaceae; genus Poa; species Poa pratensis. The sequence goes on along the minus strand of CAMZMU010000074.1, from coordinate 142,112,673 downwards.
CTTGAATTTATCAAGATTTTAAAAAATTATTCTATGCGCAACATAAGGTACGGGTTTGATGTATGTAAAGTATAATCCAGATGAAAATGAAGGGAAATTTTCAAGAGTTTGTTCCTCATATCCGTTGCTTTTTGTTAAAAGCAAAAATTCTTTCTTATCCACCTCAACAGTTTTTAGGTGGAAATTATTAGATCGGATATCTTTGAAACTTATAAGGGTATGGGTAGATTCAGGATACAAGAGTGCATTCTGAATTACAATAGTAGTACCCATAGGGAGTGTGAAAGTGGCTCTTCCTGAACCAATAATTGCTTTGTTACTACCAGTTATGGTCATAACATCCTCCGTTCTCTTTGTAAGAGTTTGGAAGTATTTTGTTTCCCTTAAAATTGTATTTGTGGTAGCACTATCCACTAAACATAATTCTTCTTCCATCGGATGTTTCCCGTAAAATTTCTATAAATAGAAATAGAATATTTAAGAATAAATCTTATTTTATTCATATATTCATCAAATTACATACATGGTATTTACATTGCAAACTTCAAATATAAATACATTACAATATTATGTCTGATTCACATAATTCTATATACATAGTCTGAAGACTTTATTCTACTTATTGTTATACAATATAGTATATCTTAGTATATTCAAATGGCTAAATGACATCGGCTGTTTATGTAGTTTAATTGAGGTCTCCAAAAACATCTTGGGTGTAGTCCACAAGCATGTCTTCATCAAGGATGATATCGTCCTTTGGCTTGAATTCTTCAATAGAACTCTGAGATGGATCAACTGGAGAGTTGTCTTGTATGTCGTTGAAGTGAGCTTCAGCTTTGTTCACATGAACTTGTTTCCCTTTTCCTCCATACTTCATGTATAGATCCACGAGATGCTTGGGAATACGGCATTTGTTAGTACGATGATTCGCACATCCACACCTTTGACAAGTTTGAGAACTGTCATTACGGTCATTTTTCTTGAAATGACCTTTCCCCTTAGATTGACCGTAAGTCTTTTGACCATTGTTCTTTTTCCACTTTCCTTTGAATTTTCGGAAGTTCCTTTTATGTTTTCCAAATTTCTTAGTAAAATGAGCATTAGCATGTGCTTCAGGGATTGGCATTGCGCCCGTTGGGCGAGCATTGTGATTTTTAATGAGAAGTTCATCATGCTTCTCGGCCTAAAGTAATGTGTATATAAGCTCAGAATAATTTGTGTATTTTTGTTGACGATACAGCAGCCGTGGTGCTTGGCCCTGGGTCTCCAGGGGCGTGGTGGCGCCGCATCCAGTGGCGGTTGTGGTGCTGGGGCGTCAGGCGGTTGCTGCGGAGGCGGTTTCCGCGGAGGCGGTTGCTGTGGAGGCGGCGGCGGAGGCCACCACCACGGAGGCTGAGGCCTTGTCTTTGTCCACCGCGTCTGGGTACCCTGCGGTTGCCGCGGTGGCGGAGGTCACCATTCCAGTCTGTGCGGCCATGACGGCGAGGGCCGAAGTACCAGTGGCTCCAGCGGCGAGCGGCAATGCGAGCGAAAGCCCCGCGAGGAAAATCGAAGCGACGTTCCTCAACCACAAATCGAGCGAAGGAAAGATCGAGTTGCGAGAGCGAATCCATGTTTTACTCACCTTTCTGTCTCTTCTTCTGTAGCCTATGGTTTTTGGCAGAGCATGTGCATGATAACGTGAGAAGAAACGAGAGAAGCGAGCGAGAGAGAAGTGAAATGGATGATTCATTGAAAGGGATTGCTGGGTATTTATACAATCTGAACAGTCGTTGTGACGGTTCGCCTAATACTAACGCTAGTTGTTCTTAACAGTTCCTAGCCGTGGGCCGTCAGATCCACTGGAACCACGCTGGATAGGGAATGGGAGTTTAGGGTGGGAGTTCGGCCGTGGGGTTGTGGTGGGGAAATAGACTTTTAATCCCATTCCCTTGTTTGGTGTGCGTTGAGATTTAGCGCGAGAATCAGTTGCTCTTTGTCCGTTTGACAAACAATGAATGAAACAAATCAAAAGGAGAAGAAAAAATAATTAAACAAACCGACTGTCAACAAATTAAGGAGAAAACGGATTAAGAAATGGGAATAGATCCATCGATGACGCGTGATGGGAAAAGCTAGAGAAGTCAGAACTTTTTGACATGACCGATGAGCCGTATACAAAACAAACAAATAGCTACACCGTTATATTCGTAAGAAATTTAAATACGATACTGCACCAGAAGAGCAAGCCTCGTGAGAGCTCTCATGGTCTGGCGTCGTCTCCGTAGATCACGAGGTTCACCGTAGGAAGGATGCAGCTTTAGATTATTCTGTTCCTTCAATCGCGGGACGGCACAACCAACCAGAGGTAACCAGAGGTCCCTTTTTCTTTTGCCAACTCCCAGTCTCGGCTGAATTACCAGGGTCCCCAGGGAAGAGTTTTGAGGGAATTCCCCTCCGCAATTCCCTTTGCCCTTCCGTGATCAACTCCCAATCCCTCCGTCCATACGAGAGATTTTAAGCCCCGTATCCGGTCACTTCCCATTCCCTGGCAACAACTCCCTCCAACCAAACACGTTGTCGAATGTCTTGCGGATTCTACCGCCCGCTCCAGCTCCATAACGGCGAAGACTCTACTAGAGCGGCGCAGCCCCCACAAGACTCACCCCCACTCTCTCCTCCAGCAACGCCGCCCGCCCGCCCGCCCGCCGCGGGATCTTTGGGCATGTGGTCGCCAGTTCGTCTGCTCGGTTGATTTGATCCCCAAGTATGCGCAGGATTATTTGTTCATCTTCCTTGTCCTGTTCGATTCGTGATCTAGAATTAAGCAGCAACTCTCTAGAGGCTACAGCACTTTGTTATATCCAAATATTCCTCAGAGAACATGTAATGCGCTTGCCTGGAATGAACAACTTCCTACTTACATGATGTGAGTCAGTGAGTGCCTATCAAGTCTTTGTGGTGGAATTCGAAATACATTTTGTTGCAGGAAAAGAAAAGGAAGTAGAAATGAATGATGTTGGCTTTCATTGTCTGTTATCTTGAATGGAAGACTAGAAGTAGTTGGCATCTGAGCGAAGAAGGGCAGAGGTCTACAAGACAAACTACATTTGCATATGATGCCCATTGCTTTTGTAGATTAGATAGCATATACTCGATGTCCCAGTAATACTTCTCTATTTTATTCTGCAGTGATGTTCAGTTCCTTTTCTTGATCGCTAATTTGTTCTCATTCTCTCTCTACCTGGCAGTTGGCACTCCCTCTCAGAAAGCATGGGAAAACAAGGTTGGATTTCTGAAGGGCTGACGGAGGAAGAGGCATTGAAATCATGATGGTGCTGAAATGATCATCCTGGTAGAGTAGCACTGCATTATGGTGAGTAATTTCCATCATTTTGCATTTCGCCAACCCATTTGGATATTCTTTCCACATCCCATCTGAATACTTTTTTGTTTTTCTAGTAAAATACAAGTAAGATATACAAGTTGCCGAAAAAGGTAAGATATCCATATTGACCATGGAATAACCGCAACCTTGAACTTGCGTCCACCTTCATACATACAACTTTGTATTATACGATGATAGATTTATCTGATCGTTCCATCATTACCTGGCTTTAGCCAAGACCAACAGTAACAAATACAAATTTGATACAGAATCCCTCCCATACAAAACCATGAGAGCCACTAGACTGGACGCATGCAGTCAGACAAGTTGATGCAGAGGCTGGGGCGATGCTCCTATTTCTAAAAAATGAAGTTAGACAAGCCGCAAAGGACAGACCAACAAGATGAGCAAAATTGGCCAGCCAGTAACTTACAACCAAATCAAACACAGAATGCAGAACATGAGTAGTGCAAAGTTAATTAAGCCTGACGCCACTTCAGTGCGGGGGAGGCTTGGATGTTTCATCTACCGAACTTGTTTCACCAAAAGTCCATGGGATTATTTGCAGTTATAACGACTTCCACATTTTTCTTATTTTAACATATAACCATCCCTTATCCTGTGAATTGCAGCAGCTGCATCTCTCATGCACATTCTCTCAGTGGGTGCATGCTTGCTGCATGATAGCGCAACCTTCATGACAGAGAATATGGCATTGCTGCCATGTTCCACTGTGTTGCTTCCATCCTGCAAACTACCCGCATTGGCTTCTTCAACGGACAGTAGAACTGGATCAATAATCTGCATTAGCATCCTTGGAAATGCATTCTCCGCATGTTTCTGCAAGGTCAAGCCGTCTCTGAACATGTCATGAGTCGGTGCCATGCCTGTAAACAACTCAAGGATGACAAGTCCGAAACTGTAGACATCTCCACAAGAAGAAACTTGACCACCTTCACCATATTCTACATAGCATAAACAAAAACTAGTGATTTTGCATGCAAAGTTTATGTTCTGGAGTATATAGTGTTATATAAAATTTGAGCTACCTGGAGCGATGTATCCAATTGTTCCTCTTATTCCAATAGAGCTCTTCGAATTAATCAGTTGCTCTGTTGCTGATTCATAAAGAATCTTTGCAAGCCCAAAGTCCCCGATGTGAGCAACTAAATCATTATTGAGAAGAATGTTGCTTGGTTTCAAGTCACAGTGAGCTATTGAAGGTTCACAATTGTGCAAATAATCTAGTGCATCAGCAATATTAACTGCAATACTTAATCTCTGAACCAATGTCAACCCCTTCTGTTGTTGTGATGCATGTACATCAATGTGTAACCACCTATCAAGACTCCCATTTGGCATGAACTCGAACACAAGGGCTTTGAAGTCATTCTGGTTCGAGTCAGAGCTTGAGCAGCAAGTTATGACACTTACCAAATTACGATGGCGGATCTTACTAAGTGCCTGGCACTCAGCTATAAAGCTTTTGGATGAGCCAGACTGTTGAAGATCAAACACCTTCACAGCCACTGTGGTCATCGTATTTTGTAACAGCAAACAACACTTATACACTGATCCATACCTTCCTTTACCTAGCAAATTTTCCGTGCCAAAGCCACTTGTTCCTTGCACCAATTCAGCATAAGCAACTCTAGGATAATTGCCATCCGTCAATTGAAATTGTCCCGTGGTTGTCGATCGAGCTTTTGATTTATTTCTCATTGTGAAGAAAACAAGCACCAAACTCAAGAACAAGATTATGCCAGCAATTGGGGTAACAATTGTGATAATGAAATGGCGTTTCCCCAAGCCGTGTCTCGTAGATTTTGGTGGGCATGAGGGCAAATGTAACTCTGGGATACCACCACAAAGCCCCAAATTCTCTCCAAACAAAAACCCAGATGCATTGCTGAAGACCCCCTGTAATGGAACTTCGCCTTCCAGACGGTTGAAGGACAGATCTAACAGGTACAGTGAGGCCATGTTTTCCATGCTCTCTGGGATATGACCAGACAAGGCATTGTCGGCTAGATACAATTCCTGAATTCCTCCCATTAGCCCTAACTCTCGAGGAATCACACCTGACATTGCGTTTTTGCTTAGATTTAAAAGTTCCAAACCTCGCATTTTACTGACAGTTGAGGGAATGCTACCATTAAACGAGTTATGGTTCAACCAGAGTCCTGCCATGTTTTGGCAATTGCTGAGTGAATTCGGTAAGGGCCCTGATAAGTTGTTCCACGATAAGTCCAGCAATGCAAGCTGTGTCAGGCCACCGATTTCAGGTGGAAGTGGACCATCAAAGTAATTGTGTGACAAATCCAGGCCATATGATAGGGCAGATAGGTTAAAGATCGCACTAGGCAACAGACCTGTGAAGTTATTATTTGAAAAATCTGCACTAATTAGCTCCTGGAGGTTCCCTAAGCTTGTTGGAAGAGGTCCCTCAAATTTGCTTTTACGCGTGTAAAGATATAGCAGCCGTGTCAAGTTCCCGATGGAGGATGGCATGATTCCTGTCAGGAGGTTATTTCCCAAGTCCAGCTCTCTTAGTGAAGTTAGCCTCCCGATGCTGTCAGGCAAGGCACCAGTAAACCGGTTATTAGAGAGTTGCAGTGTATTTAGCTCAACAAGATTGCTTATGCCAAATGGTATCTTTCCAGAAATCTGATTATATCCAACTTCTAGTATTTGGATATGTGTTGATAGGTTGGCAACAGAGCTTGGCAACACACCACCTAGCAAGTTGTTTTGGAGGACCAACCAACGGAGGCGCGTGCAGTTTGTCAACAACGTTATGAACTCCCAGTCCTGCACAGCAGTTGCCATAAGCTGATTCTCGCCAAGGCTGAGTATACTAGGGCAGAGAGTTCCTATGGCCGAAGGCACTATTCCGGTGAAGTTGTTGTGGGAGAAGTCTATTAGATCTATCCCTGTTGCATTGGCAAGAGAAGCTGGAAGTCTTCCTGTAAAGTGGTTCTGGCCGAGTAAGAGGCCGTTAAGATTTGGGAGGTGGTCCCCCAAGTCAGAGGGCAGTTCACCGTACAACTGATTTTGTGACAAACTTAATCCAATTAGGGTGGAAAGGTTGAAAAAATGTGCAGGAATAGTGCCTGAGATCTGGTTCATTGCCAGGGACACAGTTGAAAGACTACTGAGCCTGCCAAGACCCTCAGGGATGGTACCATGAAGTTGGTTCTGGTCAAAATATATTCTTTCTAGTGCTGAGAGGTTGGTAAGTGATGGCGGGATTATCCCAGTGAAGTTGTTCATCTGCAGACGTATGAACCTGAGATTTGACAATCCTCCAAGCCAAGCGGGGATTTCTCCCGTGAACTGGTTTCTGTTAAGATTGATGCTCTCAAGACTGGTGCAGTTCTTCAGGTCAGCGTTTATATCGCTATGAAGTGAATTGCTGGACAAGTTAAGCTGTTGCAACCGAGATAGAAGACCGATAGATGAAGGTATTTCGCCATGGAAATTGTTGTGGCTGAGGTCTAGAATTTTCAAAAACGTGAGGTTTCCAATTAATGGTGTGATTGTGCCGGTAAGGCCCTCTGAAGTGAGATTAAGCACCGTAACCCTATGCCTATGCTTAAGGCTGCAACTGACACCTGGCCATGAGCAGAAATCAGTAGTTGCATTCCATGCAGCTAGGACACCTGCTTGGTTGCTTAGGCTTGCCTTGAATGCCAGCAAGGTATCCACGTCAGTCCTGTTGCTGACTGTTCTCGCCGACACCGATTGGAATACATACGGCAGCAGAACCAACAGAAGAAGAGATAACATCGATGACACTGGTAATAAGAGAAGGAATGCAAACCTTAATATGTTACACGTAAAAGCAGTGAACATAAACGTTTATTAATCTGCTAAACCATTTGGTTAGGAAGCAGCCAAACTTTGTCCATCTGAGGTACATCTAAAAACTAAAAACAAACTCTGTTAAACCATCAGGTTAGGACGCAACCAAACTTTGTCGATCTGAGGTACATCTAAAAACAAAAAACAAAATCTCCTACGTCTAACGATAAATCAGGTTTCTTCTCATGTTGTTTAATGTATGGTCAATTCCTTTTTTCTGTTTTCACTACCTTCTTCCGTTGTATCATCTGAATTCATCATATCTGTGAGAATTCAACTCATTTTTCTGGTGGTTGTAATAAATTTTGGTCTAGCCTTGTACTTTTGTGTGATCTAAAGAATACTTGTACCAGTTCTAACTTGTTTCTTTTGTTTGAGCAATATATTACACTTGTGATTTCCTGATAATTTGTTTTCCTGTTTTACTAGACTTCTGTGCCCTCATATTGAGTGATGGTCGATAGCATGAGTACACAGAACAAATCCAAAAGCATCGTGCACAGGCCACAAAATCCAAAATACAGGTATGCGCAAAAGCGCAACAACAACAACAACAACAACAACAACAAAGCCTTTTATTCCCAAACAAGTTGGGGTAGGCTAGAGTTGAAACCCATAAGATCTCGAAACCAAGTCATGGTTCTGGCACATGGATAGCTAACTTCCATGCAAAAGCGCAAATACAAAGATTTCATATGACTTCAACCAGGAGGAGGTTTGCTTAGACTTAGAGAGACGCGGAAGAGCAACTTGACGAGGTATGATTCACATACCTTCTTTATATCCTGCTGGTTTCTGAAGAAAAGCTCGCCTTGGTGATTGCAGCTGCACGCACGAATGAGACTGCCACTTATGTGCTCCATTGCCCACTTATACTCTCTAGTAAGCGGTAGCCTCCCATGGTTGGGCATGCGTCACAATCCACCTCTAAAGAGTAGTCACACCTTTTTGGCTGCATACGAAGAAACAATGGGCATGCGAGGAAACAATGGGGACGATCTCATCTGAGGTCTACAGTAATTGGTTGGGTCATTGGTCCAGAATTATTATCTAAAATAATTGGTTGGGTCTTTGGTCCTGCAGGAGAACCTTTTTGTTCAGGTTGGCTGTCCTATCATGTTTAAACTGCACTGCCAAAATTGTAAGATCGTGATCTGTAGAAGCCGGAGGCATGAAGAGAGTGATGATATGTGGAGACAAATTACTTACGGGTGTGTGTCTGGAGAACCATCTCCTCCGTGTGGCCGAGCTACAGTTTTAGCGGGTACATTGGTGAATTGCTGGCCGGAGACAGGTGGTGGCATCGATCGGTGGTGAAGACGAGGAAAGGTGGCGGTGGAAATGGACAAATGGTGCTGGTGAGTGGTAAGGCGGCTAACTTCAGGAAGCGGAACTCTCCGATAAATGTGGTCTGCATCCAGAGGCTAAAGACTACAGTGCCATGCGTTTAGCAATTCAAGTAGACGGAGTGACAAACTACTCCTTGGGGACAATGCTTTTCTCTACGCGAGGCAAAACCCGATGAAGACACTAATCAACACGTCTTTCTCTGGAATTATTGGTTCACTTGTGCAGGAAAATACAGTTCACTTGTGTATATGAAGTTGCAAAAACTTTGCACTCATAGTTTCTAAAAAAAAAAAAACTTTGCACTCTACAATGGGCTTGACATTCTACAATGGGTTTGACATGATTTGAAGACGTTTTATATCTAATAACATGATTTGTCCAGTAAAATTGTTTCTAGTTTGTGTAAAACGTTTTTTCAATTTATTTACAAGCATTTGCTCCGGGGGAATGCCCAGGCGACACCATGGGTCAAAAATTCCAGAGGTAAAAACTCTGTATGCTAACTGATGGTTCCAAATAGCAAACGGGATTTCATTAGTATGGAGGCGAAATGTAATTGGTATCTTGATTGATTCCAACAGTAACATCCAAACAAAAAGGGAATAACATAGAATATCTCATCCACTAACTGATAGCTCCAAATAGCAAACGAGATTTTAGAAAACAGAAAAGACAGTCAATAGCCCCAGTGCTACACTCATGTTCAAAGGTACACCAAAAAGCATAAATAATGCTCTGCTAACATTGGTCATTACAGGTGCCACTTCTTATAATAGGGCAAACGGAAAAAAGAAAGAGAATCCCGAGATGTTTCTCTTCTCCATGATCTCTACCATGCTCAGTCAAGCTGTACCTTTTCCAATTCAGCAATCGTTTCTTCAAACTGAGGTAGAAGACAAAGAAAGTTAGGTCACTAAAAAAAGGCGGCGTGCTATCACTTATCAGAAAGGGTAAAACATGAAGTCAATTTTGAATACCTTTAAAATTTGTCTCAAAAAGTAATCACCATGGCGCTTAGTCGATTTGGACTCCACAACATGAATAACATCCTGCATGATTGCAAGTAATTTATATGTACTAATACATGCTAATTGTATACTCATTTAAGTAAATAGTCTAAACTACCAATCCCATCACTGTATGGACACTATCACTGTGTACGCTGAGAAAAGAAGATTCAATTAAGTTCAAGCAACTACTGATGAACCAGACATCAAAATAAACCACGGGAATCATGCTTGAACAACAGTTCATTTCTAGAGAAAGTTTGATCTGAAACATCAATTCATTCGCAAAAACCACTTGCTAACCTTCTGATTGTTTATTTTAACTATAAAATTGCAGAAGAGGCTCACTCAAAAAATGGAAAATGCACTATATGAATGAACAAGTCTGCACTCAAAGAAGTGTTACAAAAGAGAACAATTACACCACATTACCTCATTGATGTAGAAATCAAAGTCTGCACTGGAAACAATTTTTCCATTACTGTCAACTGCATGCATTTTGTGCTTGTACGTCACAAGGATAGACCTGTCCAAATATTTGCATCAAGCATTTATCCACACAAAACACTGAAATAAACAAATGAAATAACTTAATTATCACACAGACCTAAGAGTTGCCTCATCCATGTCCATATATTGGGCAAGTTTGGCAATGGTTATTGCTGAATATAATTTTAGATAACTCCGGATCCCAGAAAGCAACTGTTGTTGCTTCACTTCGTAAAGGAACAGCTTCAACTGAAGACGATAGGCGTCCTGTTGTATAACAGTAAAAATAATGATTAACCATTTCATCAGCATGTCTTCCTGATACAAAAGGTTGAATCTACAGGAAGTTACAGAAATACAAGTATTTGCGTATGAAATCTAGCTACCCAAGGAGTCACTAATCAAGATTCACCGACTAGTTATTCATAAGAACATAAGAAACAGAAAGCTTAATAATAAGGCATCCAAAACACTGAAGGAGAATCAATTTTCACAATCAACAAGCATGATATTGCCCTAAAGCCAATCATTTGCAACCTAAGGTCTACCAGCCTCAGTTATAAGAAAACTGGCCTACTTATCTGCCCACATAGAACATTCGAATGCAAAATAAAACATGGGAATTTTTTACAAAACCACACCAGAAATGTTTGATTGCAGGAGGCTTTATTTACTGATTGGGCCAGAAACAGCTTCAGCTTGTGAATACTGAAAGGCCAACTTTTACTTCACAATACTGTTTCACGATAGGTAGGCTCAATGTTCTAATATGAACCCAGCAGCATACAAGACGGGCTATAAGTGCAACAAGTGAAAAGGAATATGACATCAGTATGGTCTAGAGTAAGAAACCTTACCTGGTTATAATTGGTAAGTGGCTGGTCCAGAACTGGTGGTGATGGAGTAATGAACTTGGGACAGGCATACGAAAATAGTTCATCATAAGCAGAATAAGCTTCATCATCAAACCTCTGCATCTTTGTCATTTTGTCATTGTACTTTTCTTTGAGCTGGGTGCTAACATTTTCATCTATGAGTTTGTTCTGCGGGCACAAGGAGAGGCAGATTGACAATAGTGCGTACATCTGCTCATTTTTCTTCAGAATCTGGTCATACTGAGGAGATTTCTGATGGTACTGCTTATACTTGAGAATATAAAGTAGAATTTTGTTGAACTCCTTGGTTGCTTCAACATACCTAGGTTTAAGAATGAATAATAGCGTATTAGCTAAAAGAACTGAATTCCTACTTACGGAATTTCAAGATGGCAAAACAAAATGACATATCTGAATTCACATGAACAAACACTTAAATAATTGATGAGGTTACATATATGACATGATTCAATCTACTTGGACTAATGTTGTGATGTCAACAAAGCATTTCATGTTGCTTAGGTACGCATTGAGCAGCAGAAAGCAAAGACAAAAATCCATGAAGACTATGTATGGCCTTTGGTACAAAAAAAAAAAAAACAAGTAGGCTTCATTAGTACCTGCGCATCATCAGGTTTGCAAACCCATAGTGGTAGATCGTAGAGATGTGACTCCCGATGACAATGGTGTAGACCCCCTGCTGGTTAAGGTTGATGGGTGCCAAGCACTTGAGGCCAGTGTGGTAATCCCCGAGAAGGCAGTGTATTCTGAGCAAGCCAATCATGCTGTAGTAACCCAGGACCTTGAGAACATTGCTTCCACCCTCGTAGTCATAACCGTCGGTGGCGGTGAACTGCTCCAGCCCATCCTTCTCCCTCTCAAGGATCTGAGCAATGTTGGACTTCTCCACGAGCGCCTGCAGGTAATTGAGGACCCCATACACATTCCATGCCTGCACAGATTCAGGAACACATTGTCAGTCAGCGGTGAAACAGTAGAGAGGGGGGAAACAAACAGGAAGACGAACGAATCTAGCACGCACAGAGAAAACTTTACCTTGTCGAACTGCTTGAGCTGCTGAATCTCGTCGTCCGTCTTGTTCTTGAGCTTGGCGCGGTACTGGCAGAAGCTCTGGAACTGGTAGACGAACTCGTCGACCATGTCCCAGAGCCACTGGTTGGGCAGCTGCATGTTGACGACGCCGTGTAGGACGACGCTGAAGAGGTCGCAGTAGTTGGTCCATGACTCGGAGCGGTGGGAGGCGGTGAGGGGCGAGAGGCGCGCGTAGGCGTGGCGGTACCAGAGCTCGCGGTAGAGGAGGAGGAAGACGTGGTCGCCGTCGCAGTAGGGGGCGACGGCGTCGGCGGAGGGCCAGGGGGAGTCGCGGAAGAGGCGGTCGGAGAGGCGCTGGAAGCCGCCCTCGTACATCTGGTTGATCTCGTACACGTTCTTGTCGCGGATGTGGCGGTAGAGGTGCACCACGAAGGTCTTGACGGAGTCGGGGACGTAGTTGGGGTCGTAGGCGTCGGCGGGGCCGCCGCCGCCGTGCGGCTGCGGCGGCGCGAGCCCGTCCTCGCGGTCGTAGGCGGACGCCATGGTGGGGAGGGTTTGGTTAGGGTTTCGGGGATGCGGCGGCGGCGGCGTGAGGGAGGAGGCTATGGAGTGGGGAGCGATTTGTGGTGACGGGAGGATGTTGTGGGTTTGCGTGGGCTGCGGGATTTTCTAGGAGGTGCCCACTTTCGGCCCGATATGTCTCGAGCGAACGTGTGGGAGTAGGACTATGATATCGGCAAGCCTTGCGGAAAATAGGCGTTCCCCGCCTGTCCGTCAACATGGGCTGGTCCATGTGAAGAGCCTGGACACGACATTTCCCTCTTCTTCTTTTTCTTTGTATACTCCCTGATGCATATTAATTATTGCCGAATCGGATGAATTTAGAAATAGTTTAATGCTAGGTAAATATTATTCAGTGAGGATTAATCTGAATTATATCCTATTTATAGATGTGTAATGTCCTTACCATGGATTATTTTGACTAATTTAGGACGGTGAGGACTAGTTTGGTGAAGAGAGGAGACGGCGACCAAGTCATGCAATCATTTTTTTAACATTTTGAAAGGACAATGATGTCGCCTAGAGGGGGTGAATAGGCGATTAAAACTTTTCCGGTTTAGGCTTGCTAATTGTGGAATAAAACTAGGTGTTTAAATTAACAAGCCGACAACTTAACTAAACTAGGCTCACCTATGTGCACCAACAACTTATGCTAAGCAAGACAAGTAACAAGATGATAGCAAAAGAATACTTCAAGTACGAAGACTATCACAATGTAAAGTGCATAAGTAAAAGGCTCCGGTATAGGAATAACCGAGGCACGCGGAGATGAGGATTTATTCCCGAGTTTCTCCTTGTTAAGGGAGCACGTCTCGTTGGAGAGGTGTGAACCAACACAATGGTTCAACAACCACAAAGGTTTCACCTTCTTCTCCGATGAACCGCACCACAAAGGTTTGGTTCACCTTCCACTATCGGAATCCTTCGAGACGGAATCTAGAGCCTTTCAATAACAATCCGAGGCACAACCCACAATGGGATTGGGGGCTCCCGAACGGCTTTCAACAACAATCCGGGGCACAACCCACAACGGGATTGGGGGCTCCCGAACGGCTACAAGTGACCACAAAGGTCCAACCACCACACGGGCGTCTAGGGTCCAAGGATCCAAAAGTAACAAAGTTCACAAGATTTCAACTTCCACGAATCCTCGTGGAGAGCACACCGATGCACCAAATGCAAAAGGCAAGAGCACAAGTGTTCAAATCCCCCACTCTCAAATTCCAACAAAGCAACAAATGCTTATGGGGGAATAAGAGAGGAAGAACAAAGAGGAGAACCACACAAGAACTCCAAGAACTAGATCCACTAGGTTCCCCTCACTTAGAGGAGAGATTGATTGGTGGAAATGTAGATCTAGGTCTTCTCCTTCAATCCTCCAAAGATCAAAGAGCTTGGGTGGAGGGATTGAGAGATATTGAAGAAATGAGCTTGCAACAATGAAGGTGAGAGAAAGCAAATCGTGCTGGGCAGAGCTGGCTGGCTAGAGGTAGGTAGAGGGGTATTTATACCCCTCCCAGAAAAAGAGCCGTTGCAGCCAGTTTCACACCGGAGACTCCGGTCCAATTGACCGGAGACTCCGGCCCGGAGCGAAAACTCCGGCCTCCTGGGGGCGGATACTCCGGCCCCCACCAGGGGGTGAACCACTTCCAGCTAAGGCGAGGCTCAGGCAGATACTCCGGTCCCTGGGGCCGGAAACTCTGGCAAGGGGCGGATACTCCGGCCCCTGAGGCCGGAAACTCCGGTCCCCACCAGGGGCTGAACCACTTTTCAGCTTCTTACTAGTACATGTACTCGCGAGGCTCTGTTTTGGATGAAATGCCCTGAGTCCGGAGACTCCGGTCCTGGGGACCGGAAACTCCGGACCTGTAGGCCGGAGACTCTGGCCTGGAAAAGCAGCAACAAAACAGCAAAGCCTGAAATGCGATAACTTTCTCGTTCGAACTCCAAAACAGGTGAAACCAATTTCGTTGGAAAGATAACGACGAGTGCTTTCCTACAAAATAGAGAGGGATACCACACATGGGGAGGTGTGGACCCTAACTCGAAGGTGGACCGGTAATATTTCCAACACCGAGAACAAACAAGTTTTCCAAACAAAAACCATTTACGAAGAACTTGGGCTTGTCATGAGGAACACAACAAGCACCAAAACCCAACAAGGAGAAGAACCACATAAGAACCAAGAAAGATGATATGCCAAGTATGCAAAGGTTTGAGCTCTCCACAAAGATGCGATCAAGTTACTCACTTGAGAGCCCCTCTTGATAGTACGCCGTCTATCCTATAACCCGGTCTCCCACTAAACACCATGAGACGGTAAAATAGAAAACCTATCAAGATCATACCTTTGTCTTGCGCATTCCACTTGAGCTCAATGATGACGATTTTGACTCTCTTAAGTTGAAGCACCTTTCTTGATTGTGCTTGCTAGCACATGCTTGATGAAGACTTCTCCAAATGCTCCCCCATACTCCATCATGGGATGACCTCGCTAAGCTCCGTCTTCATGTCTCCTTTGCAAGCTTCAATCAAATGATATCTTCCGAGATGCATTATATTGAACTTGCACTTCATCTTCTTCTCTTGATGTGTATGATGGCTTGGAGGTAAACATGATTGTTCACTCAATCTTCTTTTTCAAGCCAACCTTGCAATAAGCTCAACTCTACACATGACCATTCTTCATATAAACCCTTGAATAGAGTATTGGTCATCATGTCATCTTCAAGAGTCCAACACATGAACTCCTATATTTTCCCATGGACAAGATCTATAAGAATATCTCAATGTAAACATTAGTCCATAAGGATTATCATTAATTACCAAAACCACGCATGGGGGCAACCATGCACTTTCACATTTGCATTTCAGATCTCGAGTTTAATATCTCCCTGGTTTCACACATTTGCTACACACAAACCACATGCCTACGGGCTACGACCCACTCACATTACTTTCTTTGTCGACCCATATCCTTGATTTGAATCCTGCTATGCTTCCCTTTCGTGTCTGTGGGACATGGTAATTTCATAGTTGCCCCAAAAAAATCAACGTAAATTGACACATTTGTTAAGTCACCCAAAACGATGGTATATATCCAGCTATCATAGTAGGAAACGATTATATGGAAACACTCGTCAAATCACCATGTACTATGAGAAGATACCTGCAAGTCGAAGGACAGCTCCCAATGCCCCCATTACGTGCAAGTCCCCCAAGGGACTGCGGGTCCAATGGCATATTTCGAGACCAAAATTATGGATGGAAATAGGCATAAAAGTATTAGGTCTGATTATAAACTCCCCTAGATATTTCTCCTCGTCAATGTGAGTGAATGGAAATTTCCACACTGCTCTTGTAAGAAAAAATCTCCTCCGACCCACTATATAAAGTGCACCCCCCCATGAGGTCACTTAATGACGGGTTCCACAACACGTTTCTCAATCCCCCATTGAGATTGAGAGGACATGAGAGTAGAGGAGAGCGGTCAGTCAGGGCAAGACATGGTCGGCCACACTATCGTCTCGTTACATCTCCCTTTCTGCCTCGCCGGGATAACGCTCACCCCAAGTCGGGTAGGCATCCCGGTCGGGAGCTTGCTGGACCACTGTTGGACCTCCGCTTGGCCACAGCCGGACCTTTGTCGAAACGCCTCGTCGGAGGCTGGCAGGGTCACACCAGATCTCGCATGGAGCCGCGTTGGACGACTCTGATTTAGTGTTATGGTTGTGATGTGATGTTTGGCGGTGGTTTGGACGCCTTTTTTTTACTTCCAAAAAGAATGTTCCAAAACCTAAATAGCTTCCCCAATAGTTTCATCCAAGTTTCAGTTATTTGCCAAAAAGTAATTTATAAATTCCAAATCCTGCATTTCGTCCCAAGCTGAAGTCTAGTTGAAGAAAATATTTAATGAAGCTAAACAAGGCTAAAGATCACGCGCTCCAAAGCGAAGAGTGTCGGACGACAGCTCAGATCACCCAAGAACACACACCGCCAGATGGAACCAAATCCTCTAACGTTGAGAAGTAAAGTCAGGGGAAAATGTGAAGGAAAGTCAGGGTACTTAGCATAAATTTGTGTATTATGTGCCGCGTTTAATTACTGTACATGATTACTGTAGTATTCATTACCTAAACTAAAAAAATTGCATCACTTTTTTTATGGAAAGCAGCAACGTTAAATACACAAGCTTAGATCAGTAACATACAAAGTAATTTGAATCATATCAGAGTGAAATTATATGACTGTGAATAAGGAAAGTCAGGCTACTGTTGCTTACCTGACAGTACTACTCAACGTTAGAGGATCCGTCACCCTATCAAAGACCCGACCCTGGACGAGTCCCCTCCCACCGCTACAGTAGGAGGCGATTTTCTGGATCCACTAGCTCTCCCACCTCGCCGTCGACGATTTCGTCGGTTCCCTCGCCCTCCGCCGGCCGCTCCGGCGGCGGGAGGGTGGGGGAACCCGGGATCTCCTCGTGTATATAGTGTAGGGAGGAGTTGGTGCCTAGCCGGCGGCGTCCTGGAGGTGGTGGCGTGTCGGTGGTGGCTTTTGCAGGTGGTGCTCGACCCTTCTGGCGATGGAGCTCGGCGTAGGTCCATGGCGGGGCACCATCTTCCTCGCGCTCGCGGTCCCCGGTGGCCGCCGTGCGCGTACCCCGTACTGGAGCTCGGTGCGGCGACTCCAGCTGAAGATCTTGATCCAGCTGATCTCGGAGCACGACGACGAGGAGGTCCGAGGAGCAGGATGGAGGCTCCCCGGAGTTCGAGGACCGGTGACTTCTCTCTCGCCAGGGGTCATCCTCTGATCCAAGGTTCAATGGAGGATGCGGCGGAGGCGCGCCGCCGGAACGTGCTGTTCTTCATCGACCTCTTCGTCCTACAGGAGGACCTTTGTGTAATTTCCATATTTCTGCAGGTCCTTTCTGCTTTGCTCTGATGTATTAGTTGTATCCCGCAAAAAAAAACGTTAGAGGATCCGTCTCCCCGCCAGATCCCACCCAGATAGACACTCACCTAACCACCCTAACCCCCCATGTAATCCCCTCCATTATCATCACATCATCATCATCGTCGTCGAAGCATCAAACATTTCACCGTGTACAGCTAATTCTCGCACGACCTCTAAACAAAAAAGAAGCCAGGCCGAGCCCAGCCGCCCACCGAGAAAGGGACGAGGCCAATCTGGTGGCGTCAGGCGGCCTCGAGCTCGCACGCGGCCTCCGATCCACCGGGGGCGCCGCCCATGGCCGGCTCCATGGTCGACCGGGCGACCAGCGACATGCTCATCGGCCCCGACTGGGCCAAGAACATGGAGATCTGCGACATCTGCAACCGCGACCCCGGGTACGTACGGCCCCTCCCCACAATCCCGATCCCTGCCATGTCGCTCGAGCTAGTACCCGCGCGCGGATTCGGACGTCGGGCGGTTAGCTGAGCTGGCCGGCGGTGGCGTTCTGCGCGGGGGCTATGATCTGGGTTGGTTGGGTGGCTAGCTGGCTGGGGGAATTGCGATTTTGGGAACGGTGGATCTGGTACCCTCCATCGTTCTGCTTTCTCCCAACTCTCGGTTGTATAGAACTATAGATAGTGCTGTTCTTATCCTCATTGTCGAACGGAGATTACCATGTGGCGGCGTGGCGGGAACTGATGGAAGTGACTTCATACTTGGTGCTGTGCTGGTTTGTTACGCAAAGTGGAAAAATGACATTCTGCAGTTGAGTCAAATGGCACGAGCGTGCTAGTCATTGGTCCTGTTGGTGTTTGTCAGTATCATTCGTTTTGTTGGAAAATGAAATAAATGGTTATCGTCATGCAAATTTACGTCGTGGAAGCAAGCCCAGCACCCAGTTTATTTGTCCTTATAGCATGGATGAAACACCAGTCTTTTGTTAAGGATAATTTTTCATGTTTTTTGACAAGCTCGGTCAAGCAACCACACTGAAATTCTTACTAAATTCAGTGGCGCTGCCCAAAAATCTTTCTAACTACCCAGCCTAGTTCTTCATGTTAAACACTGACATCTGAAGATTTTGGAGAATGAACAAGTTCTGGGAATACTGTTAACCTTGGTAGTTTTCACACGTGGGAATGGAGAAGGTGCTCTTATAAGTTATAACATGTCGGCATAGGTCAACTGCTGTCCATCGTTTTTCAGTAGTTGTTGTTCTTATTAATCCTATTTACTTTTACTTGAGTTGATTCCTTATGCAATCATGTAATTGGCTATATTATCTGAAGATCCTAATTGCGTATGTATTGCTATTGCCTTATAATTATGCTTTGATTTAGTTCTTAGATGTTCTTCTACAGATTTACTTCCCCCTCCTATTTCCCAAACTACTACTCCCTCTGTTCCACAATATAAGGGCCTGTTTGATTCATAGGATAGTAAAATCATAGGAATAGGAAAATCATAGGATTGCATTGTCATGCACACTCCAATCCTATAGGATTTTGCATACACCAAAGTTTGTTTGATTCACCAAAGGAATTGTAAAATGAGATTGGAGTGAATGTTAGATTTCCTATGGGATGTAGTACAATGATTTCTATAGGATTTTTTCCTATAGGATCCAATCCTACAAATCAAATGACCAAGATAGGAAAATTTCCTATAGGATTTATTCCTTCACAAATCCTTTGCCATTCCTTTGAATCAAACATGCCCTAAGATGTTTTAGCCTTTTGCCACATTCACATGCACACATGTATCTAGATACCTTTTAGTGTACATGTCCACTCTTTTAGGTATGAATCTAGACAACATGTGTAACACCTAAAACATCTTATATTATGGAACGGAGGGAGTACTTATTAGAAGAATACTTTGGTGCACTGTTTTATAGTTGCACATGTAATGAATGGTACTTATCTTAGAGCATCTCCAACAGACGCCCTACGGTGCCGCGCCCTAAAAAAATTTATAGCGCCAAAATAGCGTTTTAGCGCGCCAGTCGAGTGTTTTGCTTTAGCAGACGCCCAAAAAAAGGCCACAAACAGAGCAGTTTACTAGACGCTGTAAAATAGAGCACCTCAAACATGTTTCTTCTACGTGTGTACAACAAACAGGTCCCTAACTATAACAAAAAGACCCTGACTTTTACAAATAAGTCCCTGGCCTAAAAAAGAGAAAAGCAATTGGGTCCCCAATCATTGGAGCTAGCTAGCTCGAATCGCATGGGAATGGGAGCGGGGTGTGGCAGAGGAAGAGCACCGGCCACCGGCCGTGGCCGTCAGCCAGGGCGCCGTCCATCTGGTCGCCGTCCGTGGCCGCGGCCATGGCATCCCGTCTGTGGCCGTCAGCCAGGGCGCCGTCCGTGGCCGCGGCCATGGCCTCCCGTCTGTGGCCACGGTCGTGACTGTCTGTGGCCGCGGTCGTGACCTCCAGCAGGGCGCCCGGTCGAGGAGGGCGAGCCTGGAGGCGAAGGAGCTGGGGCGGACGCCGAGCATCAGTGGCGGGCGGCGGCGGCGCGACCGATTCCGGTGGGCGGCGACCAGGATTCGGACCGATGCGGGCGCGATTCCGGCGGGAGGCGACGCGATTCCGTCCGGCTGCTCGTTCCATGGAGAGGATAGAGGAAAAAGCCTCGGGGAAACTTCAGGCAGTTGGTTCTCGCGGGTTTGTACAGATTCGTCCAGCGCGCTGCACTCGACGCCTCATATATGAAGCAAAACATCCCGCTTTGGCCAGCGCGCTGGACGGTTTTTGCAGCGCGCTGACTAATAGAGCGTCTGTTGGAGCCGTGGTTTTAGCCCCACGCGCGCTAAAAAGCAGTTATTTACAGCTTGCGGCAAATTTGAGGCGTCTGTTGGAGATGCTCTTACTACAATATTGCTGACTACTTACTATTTATTACTGCAGTTGACTACTTATTTGTTATTACTGGTTGCTACTAAACTGACAACCGAGACCACAAAAATCGACGCAATTTGGCTCTTTAATATGTGTGCTTATTTTGAGCAACAATTAGGTTACATTCCAGTTGTTTAAACATATCAATATAGGTTGCTTTCCTTGATTCCTAATCCAAGCTTTGTGATTTTAGATCAGATAGTTGAGGAAGCATCTTGACTTGTAGCTAGTGTTTATCTCCTGTGCTACATGCTTTATTTATTGTCATTTGTTGATAGCTGTTAGTTAACTGCTCGCGTAACAGGCAATCCAAAGATGTCGTGAAGGCTCTCAGAAAAAGGATTGGGCACAAAAATCCAAAAGTTCAGCTTCTTGCATTAACTGTAAGTTTATTTGTAACTAGACCTCTGTTCTTCAGTGTGGTGCTATTGATAGTTTGCTACAGTCATTAAGGAAAAAAGTCATATAGGTGTGCTTTTTCTAAAGCATCGAGCATAACTGTCTGTTACCTAGTCGTATTTGCATATTTCTTATCTATATTTTCTAAATTTGATGTATGCTTCCTGAGTAGGCGTTCATTTCATCATACCAATGCAGCCTGCAACACCAGTAAACATGACGTTGTTCTTGAAATTGGTTGCGGAGATCACTGCAGCCTTTAAATCCGACGATCTCATGTAATGAACTTACACATCATTAGTTCCTTATCCAACCCATAAAAAAAAACAAGGATAGTCCATGAGGACATAGATGATTTGTAATCGGTTTATTTTAGTAACTTTATGTTTCGTTATGGTTTGAAGATGTAAGCAGGATTAATTTACTGTCTTAATGATAAACTGATGATATTCTTCTATTTCAGCTGTTGGAAACTGCAATCAAGAACTGTGGGGATATATTCCACATGCACGTTGCAGAGAGAGATGTTTTGCATGAGATGGTCAAGATAGTGAAGAAAAAGGTTTATCATTCAATCATAGTTCTGAAACTTCAGTTCTTTTCTCTTAGTCTGCTGACTGTATGCTGGTATATTCATTTCATCTTACAGTCTGATCCACGCGTCAAAGAGAAGGTTCTGGTTCTAGTAGATACATGGCAAGAAGCTTTGGGGGGACCACGTTCAAGATATCCGCAATTCTATGCAGCATACCATGAGTTGGTGGTATACATTTCAAGCCCCTTAGTTATTAGTATCTAAATTTTCACTTAGCAAAGTTGTTCTGTTTTAAAATGTTACTGCAAGATTATTTTATCTTAAGCTTAATACCGATCAGGATACAAGACACGGAACACAATGTTTCCATTTTGAGTCTAGAAATTTACCTTGCTGCTTAAGAGAATTATGCTTATCCCCCTTGCAGCGTTCCGGAGCTCAATTCCCCAAGAGGTCTGACAGACCTGCGCCACTGTTTAATGGTCAGTCTCAAGCAGCGAATAGTTTGCGCAGTCCTGATCAACGGGATGAAGCTGAATCTTCTGCTGGAAATGACTTCCCTGCCTTCAGGTGTGCTGGCTTTCTTTTAGTTTTTTTTTTGCTTTGAGGTGACACTTCTATACTGGAAAACTTGTTTCTGGGCTTACATTGATTGACATGTACTGAAACACTCCGTAAAATTGATAATTTGCTCACGGATACTGCAAAATCATGGTCATCTGCTAGAACACATTATTAGACTTATAAAAATATAACTTAGGATTCAGAAAAGGGAAGGGGCATGAGAATTTCTATCTGTCACTTGAAGACAAAGAAAATATATAAGGTCGAGCAATGAGTCACTGATAGGTTGGCTAGTTGATTTCCAAGGGCTTCTTTCCGTTTATCTATTTATCGTAGATTTCAGACTAAATAACGATAATCTAATTGGTCCAGTGTCTCCAGCAATGACCAAGACTTTGCAGCATCCTTCAGAGGATTGTTAGTTTTGCGATTACTCAGTAAATGCCAACCAAGTGTAGATTCTAAGATCCAGTTTTGCCTTTATTATTTTATCTCTTTACTTACAAGATTCTTTTATTTTATTATTGTGTCTCCCTATTATTGTCTTGTCTAAGATTAGTTTCTGCTACTTCTGTTGTACTGGCCTAGAGCTTTGCTTTCGTAATATCAAGTAAAACACCATTTAAGTATAGAATTACCTCTGCCATTTTCACATCTTCTCTATGTTGTAACCTAAGTTTCTTCATGACTTATTACAACTTCATTTACTCGACATGACATGAATGTTCCTTTAGAACCTGTTAGAAATGGTAAATTCAAGAACGAATGGTGCTATTCTGTCTTCTCTCCAGATGGCCTGTTTAGCCGCTTTATTGTAAACAAACATTGGGTCATTATAATTAGTTTTCTTTTCTTGTGTCTCCAATGCGCATCTTTGAACAACAAGTCTATTTCAGTGTAGTTTATATGCTGTTTTGCCCTATTTCATGTAGCAAAGCAACCTGATATTCTTTTTCAAGGATAGAATGAACTGAATAATGGTTGTGTTTTCAGTATGTCAGAGATCCAGAATGCCCGTGGTATCATGGATGTACTAGCAGAGATGCTGAATGCTTTAGACCCTGGAAACAGAGAGGTACAAAAATTCCATTAGCATGCTTTTAACTCAACCTGCACAAAAGTATGGACCTATTATGTATTAGAGTTGCAACCAACAGTTGAACATGCTATTCTGATTTGTTATTTTCGAATTTACCGGCTTGCAGACAACCAACACCTTTGTTTTGGGAAATACACCCTGACCAGTTTTAATTTCAGATATGAGCTTATTGTAATCACATGGAACCTATTTTCTGTAAAACATGTTTTTGTACTATGTTCCATATACATTATTCAGTATTCATGATATCCAATCTTACCCATGACCTATAACTGGTCCTGTCTGTATTGATACCAAGTTCCGTTGCTTGAAATGCCATATGCTCCACCTTTTATCTGTGTAACCATAGACTACGGTAAGGTATCAAATCGTGAAAAGTGCTTACCTGGCTACCCTTAGATTCTTATGTTTTCAGGAACACCCTTGTTTTCAAAATATAAGCACAAAGCAGTGCATGATGTAAATAAATAAATCCACAGATTGGAATAAGATACAGAAATACAAACTGCAATTATAATTAAAAAAAAAATCAAAGTGTTGTTGTGTTTTTGCTGTATTCATGTCGTACTTAATAATTATATGTTCGAAATGCTATGCACACAGGGTCTAAGACAGGAGGTAATTGTGGAGCTTGTTGATCAGTGCCGCACTTACAAGCAGAGAGTGGTCCATCTAGTTAATACTGCCTCGTGAGTGCACTTAATTTTGAATCCACTAAATTTTGTATTAGAATCGAGAATCGACTAGTGCTCTGCATCCAATGCATATTTGAAGATATAGATAGATACATATATGACAGTGAGGTTTACTTTTTAAAACCACTTTCTGAGTTGTACGAAGATGTTGAAATTTCTGCTTCCTTAATTCTCAGTTTTGTCTATTATTCATGGGTAACTTGCTCTCTGTGGAATTTGCTTCCTTAACTTGCATGAGATATATGTTAAAGTATCTGGATACTCCAAAAGCATCAGAGTCATTAAAATCAGACACGGGTAGCTTGTACCGTTGCATTGAAACTACTTTTTTTTTGACAAAAAAAAAACCTTCCTTATTCACAGGAATGAGGAACTTCTATCGCAAGGGCTTGCCCTGAATGATGATTTGCAGCGTGTTCTAGCAAAACACGACGCAATTGCTGCAGGCATTGCAGTTCGAGTGGAGAAAAAACCAAAGTCTCTGCAGGCACTTGTAGATACCGAGGATTCTGTAAACCAAGACTCTAAGAAAGAGCAAGCACTAGTTGATATTGGTGACCCCACAAGCGAAGATTCTAAAACAGATCCAAATCGAAGGTACTAGTCTTCTCTTATCACGTTCGTTTATGCTTAGTTCTACATAATTTTGGGAATGATTTCAATGCTTCATAGAGTGTCTTGCTGTTCGTAGGTATGACTTGTACTCTTTATATGACTGCTGTAATTAACATCTGTTTCATCTTTTATGTCTTTGTAACAGCACAAGTGACCAGTCTCCTTTTGAGCAACTAGCGCTTCCAGCACCTCCTTTGTCGAATGGCTCAGCAAACCCACCAAAACCTGATTCGGGTGTTGATCTTCTTAGCTGGGATGATACCCCATCTACAGCAGAAAATTCGCTAGCTCTTGTGCCAGTCACCGATCCACTGGCCGACTCTACTTCAAATCAAAATGCTCTGGCAATTGTTGACTTGTTCTCTCAAAACAATACTGCTAACAGTAAACCACTTGACCCCTTTGGTTTCGATTCAAGTCCCACTGTTCCGGGAACACAGCCATACAACATACAAACTCAACATCATGTACAATCACAACAGCCTCCTCAGCAGGTGGGACTCTATTCTAATGGGGGTCCTATAAACCCTGGGACATCCTACGATCAGGCATCACAGTTTAATAACACAAATTCTGCATGGAATGGTCAAGTTGCCAACCATGCGGCACCCCCACCACAGCAAATAAACTACGGTATGCAACGCCATTTTGATGATTACTTTTTTGTCTCTGTCTCGTTTTTTTTTTTTGAAAAGTACATCATTATCAGTTAAATTCGTTTTTGCTTGCATCCTTTTTCTCCATCTTTAACATACCGTACATTCGTGCATGTCCATTTCTAGAATGTGTGATAGTCTTGTCTGAATTTTGTAGATGATCAAAGTGGAGCCCTTCCACCTCCTCCTTGGGAAGCTGTGGTAGCGCCAAGCAATGAAATGTCAAATGGCCAAGCGGGTGGTATGCAATCTGTCCCAACTCCAGCAAGCCAGTTCGGTGTGCTGCCACTACAACCGCAGAACAACTATATGGGAGGTCAACAAACCCAGCCAATGTATAGCAACCAACCGGGAGCTATGCCACCTCAAGGAATGCAATCCAGCCAACCTGCTGGAGGACAGATGCAGCCAGGCTATGGGAACCAGTTTGGGCATCTGCCACCACAGTCCATGCCAATGCCAGGCATGCAATATGCTGGTATGCAACCTTCAGCTATGCCAGGAGCGCACCCAGGCATGATGTACGTGCACCAAATGTCAGGTGCGCAGTTTGGAGGAATGCCGCAGCAGCAAATGTATGGTCGTCAGATGGCATCGCAATATGCTTATGTGCAGCAGTCAGCTGCACAGTACTACAATCAGGGGACGCCAATGTATGGGTACCCTGGTACCAACGACCTGTCCCAGAATATGTCTAGTCTCTCCATGCAAAACAGCTCCTACATGGGGGGGATGAATTCTTCCTACCAGAACACACCCTCTTCATCAGCTTCCATGGGGCAACCCATCAGGCCATCGAAACCCGAGGACAAGCTCTTTGGCGACCTTCTCAGTATTGCCAAGACGAAGCAGAACAAAGCTTCATGACACAATCGTGTAAAACTGTAATTGGTCTTATATATTTTGTCCATTTTTTCTTACAATTTTCCTACGTGGCTTGATCATACGCTCGTAGCTCTCTGGATGTGTAAGCTTCAGTTTTTGTACGCTGCTTCCAGCCGCCAATTAATATCATTCTATTAAATTCGTTATTACTACGTGTGTACTGGTCACGCCAGAGGGTAAAAACATTGGTAAATAAGTATTAAATTGTTGTGAGGCAAAATTTCCATGATAGTGTAACATTGTTGATTAACAGAGGTACTTATTGTCTTTTCCGCTTTTCTGCCAGAATAGACTGCATGATTTGTCCTTTTTTTATTCTTAATTACACGCTTCTTTTTCTGTGGGACCTGTGTTGATGAGTACCTACATGTGAGAGATTTGTTGTTTTGTTTTTGTAAATGATGTCCGTTTTTCATCTAAGCATAGAGACCAACAAGGCACCGACAAAAACAGTCAGAATATACATGTATAACCCTAATGGCGATTCTTTTTCTTAGTTCCGATTCCATGAACGCATGTGAAAAAAGGAAGTTTTTTAAATCTGGCTTGCATGTGATTTGGTCTATCGTACGTGGTCATTAGGGATGAGCGAGGAGGACTTAATTCATCGAGGATAACGCATGAGCAGGATCAGCCTTTAGCAACGAAGTTGGTGATGAAACCCTAATTACTCACAGTACATGATCTTTCAAGGCCAAAACATGGGCAAGAAATTGAAACATTGTTCGGCCACCCATATTGAGCTCTGTAGGTGTATGGCACATGCAACTAGTAAAGTGAACAGCTGTCTTTCTAGGCCACGTGTACGGTGTACCCGTCTTCCCAGGATAAACATGTACATTAATTAGGTAGTGGCCGGTGTATCGATTAAGCGGTGTTTTTTTTGGAAGGTTTGGTGCTGCGTTCTTTGGGCATGCCGAACTTGGGCAACACTGTCCTGCTACTTGTATTGTGAAAAAAGGGTGTGAATTTCACCTTTTACCTTCTAATGTCTAGTTGAGTATATATGAACTAATTCCCCCATATAGTAAAACCTTGTCTAGATTGCCTATTTTTAGATTGTTTTTCTTATGCATGTCCAATGAATAAGGCGTGAGATGATAACCGATTAACCGGGATAGCAGGACAACGACGAGGAATCACACAAAAATGGATGAGAAGAAAGCTCATGGACATGATCGTTAGTTTTTTTTTTTTTGAACAACGGAGCGTCCCCGAAGGGACTAGAAACCTTATCATTAAATCATACAACGGGTGTACAGAAATAACACAGAGGACCCCATAACAAGAGGGAATAACACATGGGTCCCTGACAGAAGTAGAAAGGACCTAACTGAAAAATGGAAATTACACCAGAGTCCTTCTCTCTCCCCGCCGTCGAGCAGAACGAGGAAGCCGAGCTTGCCGTTGCCTAGCACCGTCACGGGGACTGTACCACTTGCTCCGATGCCGGCCAGAATCGCAGCAACAGCTGACTTCAAGAAAGGCCTCACGAAGGAGGTTGAAAAAGTGCTGGAGCACACCAGCAATTGCCCGCGGTCGTGGACGACCGACATGGATAAGCTCGAGCAGATGAAGGTTTCTGTACTCCAGCGCCGCCGAAGACCACCCGCCGATGCAGCATCTCTTCCGTCCTCCACCACCATGGCATCTAGCAGGAAGAAAAGCAACACAGCCAAGCAGCAGACCGAGACAGCGCAGATTCGCCGCCGCCGCCCTTTGAGTAGCCGTCCACCATCGGAACTCTGATTCCTGCCACAGATCAGAGGAGATAGACCAAAAAGATTGCAACGGCGATGGATCCAAGTAACCCAAGCCTTATTGAAGAAGCCGCACGACGCGCTCGCCGGAATCGCCTTCATCTCCCCCCACGGGAGCACCGCAACCAGCAGAAGCAGCATCACACAGAGCCGGGATTGGCTTGAAAATCCCCACTCCAGAGCTCCGGCGCGAACCTTATTAGGAGGGATGCGCGGGTTCCTCCGCCGCCCTTGCGCCGCCGCTTGCCACCAGCGACGAGCAGCACGGAGGAGAGACGCCGTGACGCCATGGATCCGGTCGCAAAGGTCCATGGACCTACCCTCAGACGACACATGGCCAGAAACAGGAAACTCCAAGCAAAATCTAGTCCTAAACCTATGTACAGGACGCCGGGCACCTCTCCCGCCTCCGCTCCGACCACCATGGCCGCCGGAGAAGAAAGGGGATCGGGCCGGAAGAAGAGGAGCTCTCGCGACTCTCAACGGGGGCACACTCGAAAGAAAGAAAAAAAGGTCTGATCGTTAGTTAATGATGTCCTCTGATCGTCACGTATTTTGTCTCACCACATCGACCTAACATGGCGGTGTATTATAACAAAACATATAAAATATGTGGTGTTTAAAATTTTATGTATGGTGTATTTGTGAGTTTGTTCCACTAAATTAGGTGACAGTTGTTAGAAATGCACAAATGTGTGGTAAAAACCGAAAATCACTCTAAAAACAAAGTTGCCTAAGTTAATTAATTGTGGTGGACGATTAGGTGATCATCAGATCGAAGTACAAGCGTACGTGCTTGCTCAGTTTTTTTTTTCCCTAGCTAGCTCTACATCTGGTGGCCGTGGCCGTAGTACGTACCGGCACGCGCGCGTCTATCCGTGCCCTAGTGCTAAATGACATGGGTGCGCCGTGCGCGGCGCGCCCTAGTGCACCCAAGCGCACGTAGGGCGTCTGCCGCCATGTACATACGTACTCCCTCCGTTCTATTTTAATTGACTTGCTATACATTATATGTGGATGTATGTATATATGTAACATGTCTAGATACATCCACATTTGATGAATAACAAGTCAATTAAATTGGAACGAAGAGAGTACGTATATGCATGCAGTGTGCACCGGTCCAAAAAAGAACATGATTTACCTGACGACTTCAGTGTGTGTGTGCATGCATAGACGCTTTAGGGTTAGATCTTTTTGGAAACTACTTTAGGGTTAGGTACTTAGGCTAACCATCTGGTGGATCGAAAAGTGAATTAATGTGCATGCATACACATGTACTCTCTCCGTTCGGAATTAGATGACTTCCTTTTTTTTTGCGAAACACAGTACAACGCAAGCGCTCATATACACGCGCACACACTCACCCCTATGAACGCACGCACGCACACCCTACCCCTATGAGCACCTCCGAGAGACTGAGTCGGCGGGTCGAGTCTTGAGATTGACGAAGTCACCACGGGCGCCTCGCTGTCGACGGGAACGTCGCCTCCCACTGAAGAATATTCCGCCTTAAATGAGAAACACCAGCGTCAAACCTGGGGTTTGAACTCTGGTGGGCTAGGGGTACAACCACCCAACTAACCATCTTGCCTCAGGCAAGTTCTCTAGAATTAGATGACTTCCATTTGCCCAAAAGTGGATGTATCTAGACATGTTACAAGTATAGATACATTCACATTTGGACAAATAAAAGTCATCTAATTCCGAACGGAGGGAGTAGCACATATGCACTACTGCTCCCACATAAGAAAACGAATATATATGAAAACTGAAAGGTCGGGTCGATCGGATTGTGTCGTATGTATGTCCAAAATCTTCTTACCATAAAAAGACCGGAGCGAATAAGTTTTTGGAGGAACGTGAGACATACATGCATATTTGATCATGTATACTGCGGCGACATCTCTCCAACAAAACATTATGTTCATAAACTACCACACCTGTATACAATACCTTTGATATAATACCCTAATTTTGCCTTTCCCAAAAAGAATCACATGTATACCCTACCACTTTTTCCCCGCCAGTCTTACCAAAAATAAGGTGGATTAAGAGCTAGTACTTGTCTTACGAACCTCGTCACCGAGTCCGGGTTTCCATAACTCATTGACTAACAAGACCTCCTCAGCAAATAACTTAGCGAAAGTGCAAAATTAATCCCGCGCGACCTGGCAAGTCCTTTTTAATTATTTCAAAAGTAAAACCGACTTTTAAGATATCAAAAGTTATAAAAAAACATGTGCATGTTGTGAACCAAGACATTACCGGGCGGTGAAGACGGTTGTTGCGTCCTCTCTCAGCCAGGTTCGAGCCTCCGCGCTCGCAACCCTAGGTTGGATTGCACTCTTTTAACTGAAGGCCGTTGGTTTTCCTCCCTTTCAATATCGTTTTCTCAATAGGTCATCATGAATATATTCTTTGTGGATTACACAACAATATTTTTTATGACAAATAAAATTATATACAGTGATATACCCATTACCTATAGAAGTATGAAACATATATACGATCAACATACAAGCAGTTCTTTTGAGAATGTAAGACACCATGGAGCAGGGGAGCTAAAAATTCCGTTAACTTCTTTTCTTAGCCATGGAAAAAATTTCTTTCTTATATTTTCTGTTGACACTTATCTGCATAATTAAGCAGATTGTGGCCGTCCATCTGATATGTCGTGGGTGGGTGAACATGGACCTCCACTCGAAGACGCTAGCTCTAATCCACGTCTTTGTCTTCCAGAGTTTTGCCCCTGTGGCGTCTTGACCTTGTGTCGTCCCTTCCTTGACCTCCACCCTAACTCCCCGCTCCGGCCACCCTCCCTCCCATCGCCGGCGGCCACGGTGGCCGGCGGTGAGGGGGAGGGGGGTTCGGGATCTCCTAGTTAGGCTTTTCCTTTTCGTTTTTCTTTCCAATAAATCAGATCTGAGATCGTCTTGCACTCTCCTTCCCCTTTTCGTTCTGACCGAGGTGGCCGAGGCGGCGGCGTTTGGTGATGGCGAGGGTCTCGGAGCTGTGGTCCCTTGGCGGGATCTGGTGCCTCCCCAGCTGGGGAAGTCGTCCTCCAGGCCTCCCTATGGCGGTTGCTTCCGGCCGATCTGCGCTGTCCAGTGCGGGCTCTTCGGCTCGTTTGAGACCTGCCTACTACTTTGCGGATGCATGCCGGAGTATGCTGAGCTCACGACAAGACCAACGCTGGATTGGGTACACATCAGCGCGGTGGATTCAGATTCAAGCATGTTGTTGGGATTGTGGCTTCCGGATGAGCTTGGGTGGCCGGCGAGATGGCAATCTGGGAGTTCTTCTTCTTGGCTTTCGTCACCCACGCATAGACAGTGTACGCGTACAAGTCTTATGCCCATCCCCTCCTCTGATTCTCCAGGTTATAGCGACTGCTTTTTTCTCCTGGGGTATGTTTGGATTGCTAGCAGCTACTCCATATGCTTATATCACTTCACCATATGCTTATAAGAGGAATCTGAAGGCGAGGGATTTGTGCCATCTCTTCCTGTTGGTCAACTGTATGCAATATCACCAGCATTTTTGTATCGTCATCATGGTGGTGACTACCAATTCTGGTGAGGTGGCCTGGAAGACTCAGTTTGATGCATTTGAGGCAAGCTTGGTGACTTATCATATGGCCTCAATGCTTGTTGGTGAGGTGGAGCACAAAAATCAAGTACTTTGCTGCATTTGGATCAGAAATGGGTTCGAAGATGCTTCAGGTGAGGACGTTAGAGCCTTTCCATTCGGGTTGTTCCACCGATGGCGGTGAGAGCGCCATCGTTGCTGGTCCTCAGATTTAATGGAAGGGACAAGTTGCTGCCGAGCTCGGTGAAGCATACAACAGATCTTCAGCTCGGCTCTTTTCAACCTCAAGTGCACAAGCCTATCAGAACTTTGGGAGAGCCGCCAGGTTATTATAGGCAAGCACATGATGTGAGGCCCTCGAAGACTGTGGTTGTGGTTGCGCGTCGGGGTTCTCGCCTGATCCGCCATCAGGCTCCTTCTGCAGTCTTACCTCGTTCTCCTTTGGAGCATCTTTTTGAGCTTCTCCTTTGTAGGTTTTTTTTTTTTTGAACCAGGGGAGGGGTCCAGAAGGACCCCGACTGCATTAAGCGGCGGGACAAATTACATCAAGGGCCAGAAGATAAAAGGAAAAATACAACCAAGCCCTCGGCTTTTACAGAAAGGACCTTAGCTAAATAAAAAGAATTACAATCTGATCCTTCTCCACCGCAAGAACAGAGCAGCTCAACACAACAGCCACCGACGCCGTCGCCGGGGACTATACCACTTGGAGACAACTCGGCGATGAACGCTGCCGTGGAGCTGAAGAGGGGCCTCCGCATCGGCACTCTGGCCTGGAGGTTGTAGATGCCATGGCACGAATCGTACCACAGCTCGAAGCGGCCCCATTGGCCATGTGTAACGACGGCGCACAGTCGCCGCCATTGAGGATCTTCGGGATATGCAGTCAGCAACTTTTCCCCGGAAGCCGTAGAACCGGAGCACTGGTCTTCTTCCCCGCAACCTCTGCGCCATAGAAGACAAGAAATCTTCGATCCCCAAGCTCCCACAAACCTGGCCTCTAGCCAGCAAATAAGCGCAGATTTGCCGTCGAACTCCAAGCTGCTGCCACGAGCTAGAGGAGGCAAATCAAAGTGAAGTAAACCAAAGACCAGGGATTTGGCCTTTATGAAGAAGCTGTCGACTCTTTCTTCCACCATCAGCTCCCACCACGGGAGGACAAGAAGAAGAAAAGTGACACAAAGGCAGAGCTGGCCAGAGAGCCCGACCTCGATACTTCCTCTGCGAACCTTATTTGGAGAGATGCGGAGCTCCAGCGCCGTCACTAGCAGCACCGCTTGCCACTGACGGAGCGCAGTGAGGACGATGAAGACTCCGGCGCGGCGGATCTGGTCGCAGCGATCCCCCGACCTACTCTCCGTCGCCATATAGGCACAAACCGGCATATAGCCACAGAAAGCTAGAGCTAAACCTAGACTACTAGTATATACAAGCCAAGCTACGCCACCATGTCCACGCCGAGCGGCATCGCCGCCGGAGAGGAGCACGGCGCGAGCCGGCGAAGCAGAGGAAAGGTGGTGTACGACTCTCAACTGTTCGGGAGAGAGGAAGCGGCCGACGGCGTAAAGGTTCCTAGACCTTTTTGTAGGTTGCAAAGTTTGTATTACATAACTTCGCTTGTCGAAGTTCCTCACCTTGTATATGTGCTTTAATATCATTATAAATCTGCTGTTCAAAAAAAAAGGCGCTAGCTCTGTGTGGCCATGACCAAACCAGGCCGATCCGGCCGCTAGACAGGAGCCAATCATGGACCAAACACCACGGTCGCCCATGCCCATGCCCATGCATCGCCCTCCATGTGGTCGGGTTCAGGGAGCATGCAGCTGTCAGCTATAATTAAGCTGCTTGGATTTGCCAAATGTTTTCACTCTCTTGCTAAGCCTGTAAACGTGATGCGTGGATGACATGATGCCGTCCTTGACCAGCAGTAGTTCCCATCAGTCAGTCACCACCAACATCAAATCAGCCTGACAGTGGTACGTACGGCTCTTACGAAACCCTATGCTATGCTAGCTCCACACCCGATGTTCGTCGGATCGAAATCGGACGGCCGATGCACGCCGGGAATATATATAAATCTGGTGGTGACCACTGTGAGACCAGGTAGTGTATCATTTTATAAGATCATACGTCTAGTCTAGATCGATCTTTCTCGTCGGCGATCTTTCGGTGTTTGCATAGAGCCATAGAGCGAGCTATTTTCTGACCTAGGGATGTGACGTAGTACTAGTACTAGTGGTTAATTAATTGAGCCCGCCCTAGGGTTTTCCACTGTGCCGGCCGGGCACAACGCTTTAGGCAGGCAGATGTATGGATTTATTTTCCAGCAGCATATGAAATTATTAACCTTCTCTTTCGAGAACAGGGTGGGTTATGTTAACAACCGTTCAGATCATGAAGGATTAGAGTATTGTATTAGACGGTCGCAGAATACTAGTATTGCGTACTAGTACACTCCAAAAACTGTGCTCTGTGCTAGCACATGTAGCATAAAGTAATCGATAGACTTGCCGTATTCAGTAGATGTACTACATGCACAACGTGCCGAACGTCGCAAATTCAGCGGCACCCGGAGGCAAGTATATCGTAGTAAAAACAACACTATATTTTTGTGTGTCATAGAAGCTTGACACCTTTACTTGGGAAATTTGCTTTTACATAAATCTATCCAAGTATAATTTTTATGTAAATAAAAATTGATATCCGCGCCCATTAGACGTCTCTGCGTTGAGATCATGGGAGGACGTCAAGCATGACCGATTTACACATAAGACAATATAAATCTATAAAGGTAAACCCGGTCAAGTGATGGATGATGATAGAGGCGCCTTCAACGGCTAGTATGCCCAATCAGGTGAAAACACTAGATCACTATTCAGGGAAATACCGAAACAAGCTTGCGTGTTGTACCATTGTTGAAGGTGGTGCCAAAAAATCCGGGTTCAGGCGACGAGAAAAATCACAAGATCGACTTATGGTTAGAATCGCCATCATCGCCGCATGTACATGAGGCGATTCCTTCTTAAAAATTTGGCGTAGGAGATACGGATTACATCCAAATATACGTAGATGTATGCATCAATCGATGGTGTGTGCCGGGATTTTTCTGGGAAAAAAAGACTTATTTCTTGTGCAACTAGAATCATGTGTACATAATATGACGGAAGAAAGAAACCTTGTGTAGAATCGATTTGTGGAACCTAGCTAGCTAGTAGCATATGGCAGCATGACGTTCTGAGTCGAGCAAGCTATATATAGCTAGCAGGACAGCTGGTCTGCTTCAATTTTTCTCTCTCAACTTGAGTAGTAGCTAACCTATATGCATGTAGGTGTCAGTGCGAGTGTGACTGTGAGGCAGGAAAGGATGGCCCGATTCAAGATCCTCCGCTTGATGGGAGGCCCTACCCAATTGTGAAAGTTTCATTTCTTTCTTTTTTGGCTAAAAGAATGCATTTATTAGCGAAACTACAATTGGAAAAATTTAGCAGGAAAATGCCCCGTTAGGTTTAGGGCAACCGTCTGCCCATCTTTAATCAGTGAAGACGCCCTCCTAGTAGTTGACAGGAAGAGGACAAGTAATCTATTTCGCGAGAAAAAAGGACGCAAGTAATTTTTCCTAGTGTTCTGCTCGATTCCCCCTCGACGTTCCATGGCCTGTCCGGTACCAGGACTCCAGGAGGCATGCAAGGGACCTTTGTATTTTCTAGGTCTATAAGTCAAGTTATTTTGCATGTTAGGTGTGAGCTAGTGGCGAGGTTGCAGGATCATTTTCGATAGAGAACATTTTATTACTCGTAGTATCACGAAGATACATAGTAAAATACACCTGGCCTTCCCATAACAAAGATGCACACACCCAAACGAACAAAACAATACACGATTACAAGGGACAATGGCTTATGTGCGACGTCTTTCCACGGTGGCTAACCAAATGTGACATTGTTCGAAGCAATAGCTACTGTGCGGCGTTTTTAACAGCCAAAATAGACAATACACGACATGGAAGATTAAACAATTTTAATGTTGTTGTTCGATGTTTTTTAAGAATGTGTGAGATTATTTTAAGATAGTCGTTATTCAGATGGGTCCCACATATTTTCTCGCGGCATTTTGGCAGTGAATTTTGGGGTTGCTCGTGCCATCCATGCCCGACCGTTCTCCACCTTCTCCTTCTTCTTCTCCGGCGGCGGCGGCCAGTTCATTCTCGCATGTTTTAGTCTTACGCCGTGGCCGGTTATCTGATACTTGATTTCATAGCCGATGTGTCGATCTGGCCCATTAGTTAAGAAACAAGCATGATCTTAGTTCTGAGCGACACTCAACCACTATGTACAGGTGGTATTTATTTGATGCAACATATGAAGATTGTTACATAGTTATATTTGGTACAGTGCACTACTGTATTTTTCAACTCTTGTCAATCACACTCCTATATATGGATAATGAAATAGAGGACATATGATACAATGGCAATGTGCGGGTTTCAATATATATTACAAATAGTACACGATGAGCGTGCACGATAGAGACGGCGATAACCGGCTCACTACAGGAAGCAGGAACAATGCCGACGGTAATTGCCGTCGGCATAGGCCTTTATTTCGTCGGCGTACACCTGTGCCGACGGCCACCGTCGGCATAGGGCCGTCGGCAAAGCTAACGTCGGCGTAGCTCCGTGACCGTCGGCATAGCCACAGCCGTCGGCGTAGAGCATTTATGCCGACGGGTTATCTAGCCGTCGGCGTACCTCAGCCGTCACCCTTTGTTGCTCAACTCAGAGCCCGTCACAAGAGGAGTGGACTCTCCACTCCTCTTGTGACGGGCTCTGAGTTGAGCAACAAAGGGTGATCGGGACTACACATACATATTTGTTTCTTGGGATTTGAAGTCCCCAAAGCGATCGACCCACACACACATACGCACCGTTGTTGTTCACCCTCTGTAGTCACTTATTAGGATACGGTGCTTAGCTTATAGTTGTATTCCTAAGCAGTGGTTAAACGGGGCTAAGAATGACATGATGAACGTCAAGAACCATGTGCTGCAGGGAGCAAGAAATGACATGTTCCTGTGGCAGCACAATCCTCCTCATTCGAGTAGCAGGGTGATAAGAAGGGGAATAGCTTTGTTATGGATGGAGCGCACCATATTAGAAGAAACGGGTGGCAAGGTGTGGTAGGTGAGGGCAAAGCGTGGAAGCATCAAGCTCAAAAGAGAATATGTGTTGAAAAAATTGGGAAAAGATTATGTGGGACAATGCTTGATATATATAGGTGTGCACTGATTCATTGAGACGTCGTCGTCGTTACGAGGAGAAAAAAGGAAGTCAGTTTTGGAGGGGAACCACACTCTTAAGTGGGTGGATTATAAAAGGCAACATTGACATTGCCAACAATGATTTACAAGATTCTTTTAGTAACCATATACATATGCATGCAGCTTAATTAATTAGCAAGCTTTTACAATTCTCATACAATTAGATAACCTACTTTGTCAGTTTATTACTATATATTGACTTTTGTTTACTCCCATAAGTTTGTTTCTTCACAAAACCCTCACAGCTCGCCCTCATAACCAGCAACATAACATGCCGTTCAAGTTGGAACAATTATATGATCTTTATGAGCTGACTAGACTTATATGGTACTAGTATATGCTGTGATTTCTGTACGCTAATTAGTACTCACCAAATCAGTAATCCTCTTCTAATAAGGCATGTGAGGATTCACCCATGCATGGCTGCAGTACAGCAACGCGAATTAGTAGTCCCCAAATTAGTGCTTAATTCTCATCCAATAAGGCCTGTCACTGTTAATCCACCATTGCAGTAGTTTTATTTTCCAAAGGACATATTCGATGTGTGCACCTTGCCTTGCATGCAGACCCAAAAGATGATTTTAGTATAGGTAAGCAGCGCAGCAAACCACCACCATTATTTTGTACTTTAGCTTGACACCAGACCAGTCCGTCCCCTCCTTGAATGCTGCCCCCACCCCCACCTCACCCGGGCCCACCACGGAGCTTTCAATATCTTCGCTGGGCCATCCTCCTCTGGTTAGGTTAGGGTTAAGCCTCTTCCTCCTCTGGTTGGGTTAGGGTTAGGGTTAGGGCCTCCCTCCCACTTTGGCTGGCGTGTGTGTGGGTGGAGTAAAGAAAAGAAAGAAAGATGGGTAGTGGGATGTGTATGTGCGTGCGTAGATGTGTCTGTGTGGATTGGGTGGTGTGGCATCTGATTCGCCTCTCCCCACCCATTTCTGGTTGAGGATTCTCTGCGCCCTCGTTCTGTGATTGTGTTTTGCCTCATGGTTGTTGTTCCTTGGCAGTTGGCATGAGATGAGGTGTGCACTGTATATAGGTGCGTTGCTTGCGTCTGTGTGTAAGCACACTGCAGCCTTTTGCTTGCTTTGGTGGATCCGTCCATCGGAAGCAATTTGATTAACCGAGAGATTATTCATGAGGGAAAATATATGTTTTGGACTTCCGGAGCAAGGCACCACGGTAGTGATATAGGAGCAGACTTTGCTATTTGTATCTTTCTTCGAATATTACCTATATAGTAGTAGTACTATATAATCTTCTCAATACAAATGTGTAAATTCCCAGAGCACATGAATGATTGTCGTTGCATCGACAAACCTATTCATAGTACACTACAAGTGTGCAGAAACTAGGTATCGACCAGTTGGCTAGTGGCGCGTGCGTTGCTACACGCCCATGCAGTCATCTGCGATCAAGTCTCAGACTTCGCAAGCCAATGTTCTGCAATATTTGTATTTTGTATTTTTAAAAGATTTGTTTGTTTCACAGTGCACGGGCACTAGCTGACATAAGCCCGCAAAGGAACATGGGCACACCTCCGGGGAAGGACACATGCTTCCCCAACTCTCCATGAATTGGACCGGTCATGATAAATTCTATTTTTGAAAAACAATTTTTATTTATTTAAGGTGATATCCAAGACGCCACAATAATCAGTGCGTAGAGGAGTTTTCACTCTTCTTTCTTTCCATCTTTGTAGGCTTGATATACTTGATCATGTATTTAGTAATCTCTAATATGTTTTTGGGTGGACCAATCTCTGGACTGATGACTTGCTCCTTCTTTCTCTCAACACCCCAAAGGAGGTACATTGCACTGAACTCCCAGCTGCTAGATTTTGAACCTTTGTCGAAGAAATATATTCTGTTTTGTTTTTGATAACAACTAGTGCATTAAAAGTTATTTGATGTGAGATTTTTCATTTTGATCGAACTAATTAAAACATTTAGCCTAAATCATATTGTTGCAAACTAAATGAAGATGTTATTTAAAAGCTAACAAATGCGTAGTGGAAACATCATTGGTGGATTTGTATGTTCTCTCTACATGTTGAAGACTTAACAAAAGATTTATCTCCGTCAATAGAACTCAAACATTACCCGCGTACATCTTAATCATATTGACGGACATAAACAACGTACCATGTGTGTGCATGAATTGGGCCTCAACCAGTTGGTTAGAGGCCTACAGTCGGTTGCACGCCCATCGTGCCACCGCCCCGTCCGAGTCTTGGACTCGGCAACTTGCTTCGCTTATTATTCTTTATATGATATAATACAGAATGCCACGTGTTCACTTCCCTTCATCGAATTTTTAACACTATATTTTTTTCTGGATTTTTCACCCAATTTATGTATGCATGAAACCAAAAACAGGAAATGGTATCAACACATTACAAAACAATTAACAAGACCACATGAATAATTGCGATTTCATCAACAAACTTAGTCATAGTACACTACAAGTGCGCATAAATTAGGACTCGGCCAGTTGGCTATTAGCGCGTGGCTCGCACGCACATGCAGCCATTCGCGATCGAGTCTTAGACTCCGCAAGCCGTGTTTTTGTTAATCCTTTTAGTTCGAAACGCCACGAGGCTACCACTTATTGGTCTAGTTTTTGTACACTATATAAATAGTATATCTTTTGCAATATTTTCGAATTTATTTTGTATGTATGTTTTTGAATAGAACAAGACTTATTTCTCACCACGCACGGCTAGTGGCTGACGTGGCTACAAGGGCACAAGGGGCACACCACTCGGGAGGGACAGATGGGTCTCCACACTAAGGCCCCGTAGCCGATCACCGCTTCCCTAACTTTCCATGAGTTGAACCGGCCATGATAAATTATATTTTTGGAAAAGGAAATTTCATTTAAGGTGGTATCCAAGACGCCTCAGAAATGGGTGCATAGAGGTGTTGCCTCTCTGTTTTCTTTCCACCCTTGTAGGTTTGATATACTTGATCCCGTATTTTGTAATATCTTGTATGTTTTTTGGGTGGACCTGTCTCTGCATCGATGACTTGTTCCTTCTTTCTCTCAACACACAAAGGAGATACATTGCACCAAACTCCCACATGCTAGATTTTGAACCTTGTCGAAAAAATGTTTTTCTCTTTTGTTTTCGATAACAACTAGTACGATAAACTTCTTTGATGTACTTATTTTGATCGAACTAGTTCAAACATTTATCCTTAATCATATTGTTGCAAACTAAATGAAAAAGATGTCATTTACATGCTGACAAATGCATAATGGAGCATAAATCGCTGGATGCATATGTTCTCTATACATTGAAGACTTGTCAAACGTTTATCTCCGTCAATACGACTGAAACATATACAACGAATGTGCATGAATTGGGCCTCAACAAATTGGTTAGAGGCGTGCGGTCGGTCGTACGCCCATCGTGCTGCCGCCCGTTTGAGTCTTGGACTTCGCAACATGTTTGTCTTATTATTACTTATATGATAAAATATAAAATGTCACGTGGTCACTTCCCCTATTGATTTTTGTAACACTACATTTTTTTTATTTCTCACCCAATTTATGTATGCATGAAACAAAAATAGGAAATGGTATCTACACATGACAAAACAATTATCAAGATCATATGAATGATTGCGTCTGTATCAACAAACTTATTCGTCGTACACTAAAAGTGTGCAGAAATTGTACCAGACAAGTTGGCTAGTGGCGCGTGGCTCACTACACGTCCATGCAGCCATCCGCGATCGAGTCCCATGCTCCACGAGCCACGTTTTGGGTTATTATTTCCTTTTAATCGAAAAAAGTCACGCGGTCACCACTTGTTGGTCTAGTTTTTTATACTATATATCAAGGTTCAAGAAAGCGGAAAGCGTAAGCGGAGCGTTTTTCTCTCGCTTAAAGTTTTAATCGCTTAAGCGTCGCTTAAGCTCACTTAAGCGTTTTTAA
Source organism: Poa pratensis (assembly GCA_947311845.1). Taxonomy (NCBI): domain Eukaryota; kingdom Viridiplantae; phylum Streptophyta; class Magnoliopsida; order Poales; family Poaceae; genus Poa; species Poa pratensis. The sequence continues at coordinate 142,072,187 of CAMZMU010000074.1, read as the reverse complement.
AATTCACTGATTTTAGTGTTGGGCTTGCATCTGGGAGCAGAGGAGAAGTTGAGGGGAGTAGAGGAGACTGATATTGCTGTGGGGAAGGAGATGCAAGGGAGGCAGTAAAGGGGTTGTGCCTGTAAGGCCGCCATTATTCATGTGAATCTGTGCGTAGAAGTATAAAAGGTGAGAGATACAGATGAGGAGAGTAGATGGATGGCTCAGACTAGAAAGGATGAATGGTTTAGATCGGGTTAGCAGACTAGGGTTTCATAAGGGCCTTATTGAGCCAACTTGTAGCACAAAGGACACCGTGGCCAGGATTCTCTCACACCCTTATTACCCTTATCAGTTCTTAAGTAGTCGCTTATGGCCTAAGCGAAGCGTTTTGCCATCGCTCAGCGCTTAAGCGTACGCTTAATTACGCTTTCTTGAACCTTGCTATATATATATTAGTAGTATATGTTTTGCAATATTTCATGCTACAACTGTGTATTTTTGTTTTCGCATCAAAGATTTCTTGTTTAAAATTTGTTTTTCGCAGATCGCGCACGGGCAGCTGCTGACGTGGCCGCAAGGGCACATGGGGCACGCCTAATGGCCACAGGGGTCTCCACACACACCAACCCGCAGCCGATCACCGCTGCTTCCCCACTCCTCACCTTTTTTCTCTCCTCCCCCATCACCTCCTCCCTCCCGTCCAGTCCATCCTCTTTCTCTCCCTCCCCACCATCTCTCCCCGCGAGCTCTCCCCACAAAACCCTAAAGCACCCACCTTTCCCCGCCCCAAATTCCCACCGGAGCCGCCACCCCCCCGCCCTCTCGCCCCGCCTCGCCGCGATCTGCTCTCCGACGTCCCTCGCCGCCGACAGCGCCGGCCGCGCGCGGCGCCAGCCGATCCTCTCCTCTCTCCTCCCAGGTACGTACGTAGGTCTGATCTACTCGATCCCTCCCCTGCGCCTTTTCGGTGGATCTGGTGAGGGCAGGGGCTCCATCGTTTTCAACCCCAATCAATCCCTCTCCTTTTTATTTCCTCGCGCGGCCCAAATCTTTCCGTTTCTTCCCTCCTTTCTTTCTTTCTTTCTTTCCTGGGTAGATTCACGCCGGTGGGTAAAAAAAAATCCCCCTTGGATTCAATCTCTCTCTGGACGTGTTCACCCTACTCTCGATTCAATGATTTCATGGCGGACGGGTAGCTTGATCTTCGTGCTGCTAGCTGCGCGTGGTTTCGCTTGCGTGGTCGGTCCAGGAAGGTCTCGGAGGGGGATCTGCCCGTTCGCTCCGCCCCCCGCCCGAAGATCGACGCTTTTTTTCGCCTAGGTCTCGCGGCTATCATTTCATGGATCTCGGCGACGAGACGAGCGGTGGTTGTCTCTGGGAAAGAGAGAGAGAGGGGGGGCTAGCTCATGGGGGAGAGAGCTACTGTTGCCTTGCTTGCTTTTTTGTCTGTGTGGGGTCTCGTCAGTGTGTCCAGCTGTGCATGGGCACTCGGGACTCGAGCTCCAACTCTGTGCCTCCTGCGTCTATATTTCATGTCGCGAAAAAAAAGTAAAGCTTCGAGTTTCAGTCGAACAGGAGGAGGAGTGCGCAGCTTTGCTTCCATGGCTGCGTGTTCTTGGCGAGAAACGCGTACGACTGTGTAGGTTGATATGTTTGGCAAGAAACGCGTTTGCATGCGTGTTCGCTTCCGTATCCGGCGGAGCGTCCATTAGTCAGTGTGCAGCCTGGGTACGTAGCACTCATTAATTGCTATATATATGCTTCGTCTGGCCTCGGTTTGTGATGTTTATTGGTTTGGTGTCGTGTTCTTCTCTATATTCCATGAGCTTGCATGCGTCGACCTGACGTTGTGTTTCGTTCCTCGTTCGTTTCTGCAGCTTTGTTTCAGGCTTTCAACCTAGCCAGCTATCTGTCGTGAGATGATATGCGTGTTCAGAGCTCTAGCTGCATGATCCAAGACCCATCTTTCCAAGGGTGCTCTGGTGTCTGAGGTGTTTCTTCACGTTGCAAGCTAGATCATCGGGATTGACCTGCAGGAAGGTGTGCTGTGCTGTTGCTGTGCAAGTTGGAATGGAAGTGGAGGAGATCGATGGAGGTGGTACGGGTTATCCTCCTGGAGGAGCCACTGCTGCACCAGCGGAACTAGATGCAGTAGTCACTGAAACTGGTGGCACATCAGCAGATGAGCAGCCATGCGAGCATTTCTCCATAAGGTAATCTTCTCGGTGTTCAGGCACTGGCACGTAGTATTAGGCTATTATCTCGTTAACTGCCCTATCATGCCATATAGCACTGTTTGACAGCTCAGCTGATATACACTTTTGCACAATCATCTCTTACATGCATGGCCATCTATGCATGTGTGCCAGCATTCTGGGCATATATATGGGATATGGCTGTGTGGTTAGATGTACGATGACTATTCCAGTAACTCAATATTTAGTCATGTCATTCCATTAGCCAAAGTAATTAGCATTGAGTTTTGCAAACTACTTTGCTGTATTTTTGGTGTTTCATGTATCCTGTGCCCTGTATTGTTTACTGAAATCTTCAGTATGAATAGACTTGAGCACATGATCATGAGTGCTACACAGATGCATGTATATGTAAGTCTAGCTGTATATTAATTACTGTGTGTATTTTTTACATTGTTATCTTTGTGTGGGCGTATGCATTATTCTGGACATGCATGATATAGACTTGTATCTGTGCATCTCACATTTTCATAGAACTATCTGAGGAGTGAAAGTAGTGAACCTTGATAATTTGGATTTTTCATTAGTGTGGGGCCCTAACTTTTTACTCATTTTTCTTGTGCCTTGGTTCAGTACAGAACTTGTTGTAAGCTATTGCGTCTAATGGGGGTAGTTAGAAGCTAGAACATTTGCCTCTCTAAATATGCATTTTCTTCGAAGGCTTCCTTTTCTAGTCATTTCAGTGTCTATGATTCTAGAGTTTATATTTAAAATTCATCTACCTCTTTAAGGTTGCTGTCTTGTTAAGTTGTCCTTCATTAGTCAATTCCTTGCTGATATACCATCCCTGCCTCAATAATATCTTTGTTCCACCGTGCTGCCATGCATGTGTTGGTTCAGAAAAAAAGGCAACATTTTTCATTTGTTCCTTTTCTTGGTTATGAGAAAATCAGTTGTATTCTAGTTGGCTTTACAATGTTCCATCTTTCTTTCCTCCAATGGATAAAGTAAACATGCATGTCTTCTGTTGCCACCTCTTTTTTATTTCTTTGTGTGACTAGCAATTAGCATACACGTGTTGCCTAATTCTATCTGAAATTATTCTTTTTGGTGTCGTCCCATTCTAACATTACCATTATAATACTTGATTGTTTTAGTCAAATGCATCAATAGTTCATTTAGATACCAGTTATGGTTCAAAATTAAATTACAAAAATGTCAACATATATCCATTTGAGCGAGAGTAGTACTAGAATGGGTGATCTCCTGGGAAGTCCTCGTGAAAGGGTTTCATATCTAGCCTACCCCAACTTGCTTGGGACAAAATGATTAGGAGAAGAAGATTCTCACATTAGAGCAGGTTGCCTTTTCCAACGTGTTAGTTACGCATGTCAATAAAGACCCTTTGTCTGAAGAACAAGGTTTTTTGTACAAGGTCTGAATGAATATCTGTACACATGGTGTTGAAGTGGTTTTGAATATTGTAGGCTTTATATGAGTTTAGAGAGGAGTTTCTGAGATGTGGTGCACCTGCATCCCACTTCTATTAGATATCTGGTTGTACTGAAAATTCTGAGAAGTTTCTATACATTGTAGTACTATAGTTACGTATCACACATTTTCGCTACCACTTGTTATTTTTGTATGAGATACTTACTAAAAGTGCTTCCTCCGATTATTTTTCTGTGACATTGTATAATGTTTAACTGTACTCACGATTTTGCTTAGATTTTTGTTACAGTTGTAATGTAAAAAATAATATCCAGTACTAGTAGTATGTAGGTACAGTCAGCTCAATTACAACTTTCTCATGATTTTATCCTTTGTATTCATTGAAGCAAACAATGTGCTATTGCATACGATGTGCATCTTATTGATGACTATTTTTTTTTTATCCAGAGGGTTTGTGGCTCTTCAGAAGATGGATGCAAAGTTTTGCTCTCTGTCTCAGATTTTTAATGGCCAGCAAAAATTCGACGAAAGCCGTAACAGTGTGTGCCCTTTTTTGGTGTCAATGTTTCAACGATGGGATTGCTCAAAGTGCTTGGATAGGGCCAAAATCTCAGATGACACAACATTTAGAACTGTTTCTATGGGGAAGAATGTCTCAAGCGATGGTTGCTCTATCAGATTTGTTCGAAGTACTAAAGTGCCCACTAGTGTTGATTTCAAAAGCTTATTTCCCTGCACACAACAATTACCTCAAGGGAAGAATGCTAATAGATCAATACTTTTGAAGAGTACCCCAGAAAGCAACTCCAAATGCAACTCACCAAATAAGGTGAATACGGATCCACCCATGAAAGGTATATATGGTAGAGTTTCATAAATTCTAACGAGGATTTTTTGGTGTAAAATGAGCTAAGGTAGCTGTTTTATCTGCAGATTTACAGGGTTCATCCAGCAATCAAGTTACATTGGCAAATCTGTCAGATAATGCTTCTGCAGGTATCATGCCTTTACCTGAGGATTCCCAGATCAGAGCAAATAGAGAAGGAAACGACATCACAATACCATCCAGCCCAAAACTTTCTGAAGCAACTATGAAACTAAATGCAGAAGACACTGGAAAGAACAAGGAGGTTCTGAATGTTGATCACACTATTCCCAAAGTTCCTAAACCAATATCTGGACAGATAGGTAATGAGGTATGCAACAGCGGTCCATGTGAAGAAGCAGCTCCAAAAAGAAGTGTTGGATCTACTCGTAAGAAAAAGAAAGGCAAACCTACTGCACCGGTTGTCAGTTCAGATGTAAAAATAGGTCGGAGAAAGCAAATAAAGGTTCGACTGCTATCAGAAATCATTAATACTGACCCGGCAGGGGGTTCTAGAACTGATGATGTTAATGCTGAAAAAGTTGCTGATCCATGTGAGGATGATAGAAGTACAGAGGATGATATATCTGTTAGCCACCAGGCAGTGGAAGAAATCTGGTCAAAAGCTACTAAGAACAAAGCAAAAGAGAAAGAGGTTGTAGATGATGAATCTTCACTTATGAGCTGGATGAAGAGAATCCCTAAGAAATCAAGAACTGCGAAGAAAGATTTGGAACAGAAGGATTTCGATTCTTCTGCTTCAAAATGTGCTGCAGATTCATTTGTCTCAAAGGATATGCATCATGATATTCTATCCTCAGGTTGGAAACTGAGCAAGAAAGACGCCCTACTTACTATCAGCACTCAGCTAGGTGATGAGAATATTCAGAATAATAGTCTGGAGAGAAATACACAGAGCACAGATGACATGAACCAAATGGAAGCTGAAAACTCCACTGATAGGTCCTTCAAGATAAGACCATTTAGTTCTGGTAAGAGGAAAATGCCTCCAACCACCAATACCCAGCATGATGGTGTTGTTCCTGTTAGCCGACAGGCGGTGGGTGTAATCTCGTCAAAAACTGCTAAGAAGAAGATAAAATACAAAGGAGTTGATGCTGTAGATGATGAGGGATCTTCACTTATGAACTGGATGAAAAAAATCCCCAAGAAATTAAGAACTGAGAAAAAGGATACAGAAGAAAAGGATTTTGATTCTTCTGCTGCTAATTCAGAATATACTGTGGATAACAATGCTTCTAAAATGTCTATGAAGGTTTTGTATCATCAGTTCAGAAACTGAGCCTGAGTAAAATACTACCTACTACCAGTACTGGGAAGGTGGTGAAAATGGCCAGAACAATTGTCGGGAGAGAAATGTGCATAACACAGATGATCCAGATGGTATGTGCCAAATGGAATATGAGAACTGTAGACAGAAGTCCTTGTCAAAGGTAAAAAAAGTGAGTTTGAGTAAGAGGAACATTCCTTCAACTGTTGATGCCCGACATGGTGATATAAACACTGAAAACAATACTCGAGAGACATCTATTCTCAGGACAGATGATCAATGCCAAATGGAACCTAGAAAGCCTGTGCAGCGGCGCCTGACAAAGGTGAGAATTGAGAACTATCTGTTTCTTATGGGTACATGGTCAGACTTCTGCACATTTGCTGTGAATCATGTGGCATTTTTGTCATATTTAAATTAGTAAAATCAATTAATCAGGACATATAAACTCCTACAGAACTATGACAAGCAAGATGCATATATGCCGGATGTACCCCCTCCTCCCCTCGCTTGTGCTTTCATGATCGTAGGTTAATGTGAAAATTTCCAATCGTCAATCCACATAATTTGTAATTACTTTACAATGGTGCATTATCCGTGTTAACTCAATTAAAATAGTGCTTCTATGCTAAATATCCTAAAAGATTAACGTTTTGCCTCATTTATCTTATCAGGTTTCTCCAGGTAAGCGTGGTATCCGAAATGTGACTGCGCTTGAGCAGAAAATACCTACTCATAGAAAGAAACAGAAGCAACAACTGATGCATGAAAAACAGGCCATAATTGATGACATCCCAATGGACATAGTTGAACTGCTTGCGAGAAATCAGTATCAGACAGCACTGATAACTGAGACTGATTCTTCTGATTAGTCATAGCAAATCCAATATAGCAGAAGAGGAAGATTGTACTGCAATAGCTGCTGAGGATGGTCCAAATTTTGCGTCAAATGTTCTTGACACTGATTTCCAGAAGAAGTCTTTGGCACCTGATAGTTACCATAAAGCATTACCGGATCGTGTAGCACCCACATCACAGGTTACCGACATGAATGCTCTCAGATTACAGACTCCTGGTCATTTAAAGTCTACCCAGGAACCACAGACACATCTGAGCATGGGAGAATTAGTCACTATTGCTGTGACCTCGCCACTATTATCGCAACATAAGGATCAGTCTATTGCCGAAGCGCCAGCTGACAGCTGGAGCCATAAGGGATCAAAAAAGTTGACATGGGATTCTTTCAAGTCAGCTCCAAGGGATTCATCAACCTCAACATGTCGTGCTCAGTTCAGATCTAGCACTGACACAGTTGATTTAATTTCCACTCATGTGGCTGGAGCTCCTAATAATTACCATCCCACTCACCAGCCAATAATTTCGGCACTTGACCACTATACAGACAGATCAGTTAACCCAGTCCAGGCAAGAAGTTTTCCAAGTGCAATGTCAACCATGGAAGCTGGTAACTTGTATGATCGAAGAAATGCTGGACAATCAGGTTATTATCCAAGAGAAAACATGCCTGCTACTCATCTCCTGAGACTGACCGAGCAACCAATGTTAGCCGACCATCAAAATTATGAAGGGTCTAGCAGGAACCAGATGGAATTTCAACTTCAAAATTCATACTATGCACATAATCAGTATACAGGATCAGCTAGCACATCGTATGGACCACATAATCAATACACAGGATCAGCTAGCACATCGTATGGAGCACAGAATCAGTACGTAGGAGCAGCTAGCACATCGTATGGAAGTAACCTAAATGGCATTGGGTCAGCTAGCACACCATATGGAGCACACAATCAGTATGTAAGACCAGCTAGCACATCGTATGGAAACCACCTAAATGGCATAGGATCCGCTAGCGCATCTTACGGAAGTAACATAAATGGAAAGGTCCCGTTGACATTGGAAGATTTATCGCGACCTCGGCTGCACCAAAATTTGCACAAACCGTTACGCCCACATCCTAGGGTTGGTGTGCTCAGCTCCTTGCTGCAGAAGGAAATTGCAAATTTGCCGGAGAGCTGTGGGACACAGTCTGGTTACAGAATAGGGTTGTCCAAAGGGATAACATCATCGTTTGATATAAACAGAAGAGAAAATGTTGAGGCCTTGAACCCAGGAATGTATTCAGCGGCATGGAATATGCTGCAGTTGGGTTCTGTTAGTTCCAGTCCAGGATTTTCTTCAACGAGGAACGGTACAGCTCAATCTTTGACCAGAGATCAAGGGAAAATGACCAATCCCTTGGATAGGCTCGTAAGACAGGATATCTGTGTAACCAACATGAATCCAACTGATTTTACTACAATTAGTGATGACAATGAGTATTTAAGGGATGACTTATGAAGCAGACAGCGGCGTGCATGCATTCGGAAACACTTACAAGAATGCTAGGTAAAGCTCATTATTTTCTTGTAAAAATATCACTTTGATGGAAGTAATCAACTACTTACTTTAGTAATTGATGTTGCATGCAGGCTCATTGTAAGATATGGATGCTCCCTTTTCTGGCTGAAAAAGTTACAGTTACCAAGGGCTCTCAAATTGCAGCCTCCAGCTTATGTATCTAATTTAATAGGCGAAGAAGAAATTGCCCTCCCAAGGTCGTGCGTTAGCCGATGAACTATCCTGGCCTCGTGCTTGTTTTGGACAAGAGAATGTGTCGGCCTTTGTTCTTAGAGTGGCTTGCGCGTTGTGTGATTAGCATAAGTTTTTTTCTATAAATGTTGCGACTGATTTAAAAAATGGTTGGTTAGTGGTAATGTCAGCAGATTAGTTCTAGCTGCAAGATGTTGTAAACTACCAAATTATGGTTCACCAGTGGTAGTATTGGCGTATTAGTTATAGCTGCCATATGTTGTAAACTACCAAATTGCTGGTGTTTTACTCTTACAGATGGTACAATACAGAGGAAAATTATCCTTTTATGCTTCTCTTGGTGATCATATAATGTTCCGTTCCTTCTCATGTCAGTAAAGTGTTAGCCTGATGATTATCTCAATATTTTAATGGAAATTTTAATAGAGGCTATTGTCTAGGTATCATCATATAAGGAATCCTTAGCCGAGACCAAATTACACCTGTTTCAAGGATTGATTTTCATTTCATTTAATCATACATCTTACCTGGGGAACACAAGTAGGCACGCATGTCTTATTGCCAGTTCAAAAACGTGATTTTAAAGCGCCGGGGTGGCAAAACTGCTCCACTACAGTGCACAAGAGAAGTGCAGTTCTAGCTGCTAGCAATGAGATGCTTCTGCCATCACCTTCTGTCCATTTTGAACACAAGCATGGATCATGGGAACATCAGGCTGAGTAAAAGACTTGAAACCATTCTTCTTGGCTATGTGAAACAAGCACTTCCACAAAAGTACCGCCTACAAAATCCAAGCAGAGGCATCAACATGAAAATCGAGATGCCCAGGTTGAGAAGTCGGTGCAAACCAAAACAATTGATGATCGGTTTTAGCAAATATACTAGTACTTCATTGTAATATCTTGAATCCTACCTTGCCGATCGGCTGGCGCCAGTCTGAATTTCCTTTCGGGCAATCTCATTGCGCCTTTGAGGTTGAAGAACTGCCTTGATGGCAGTGTCGAAAACAGCCTTGATGTTCTATGACAACCAAAAACGAGAAAAACATGGTGTACTTTTTTTAGATCATACATGACACAACTCTTGAAACCCCAAGGCTTTTCATTTACTGGATGCAGCAGAAGCCCATACCCTTTGTGTCTTGGAGCTGCATTCCACGTAGGCGACCGCACCAATTTGCTTTCTAAGATCATCTCCCTAACATGTGCAAAGTTCATTGTGTGTTTCTTAGTTGGAAAATTGTCCAGCTGGTTGTTGTCATCTGAGTGTGAAAGACACAAACCTGCTCAGTTGTGATAATGGACTCAGCTGGATGATCAGCATGATAAGCTCTATCTTCCCGGAGATGTGCACATTCATTTGGGAAATTGATGGTACACGAACACCACCCAGAGATACAAAGTCTCCAGAAGTAGGTCAAGAACATACCCAACTTGGTCCCAACGAGAAGTACAGGAATGCCGGGCGCGTACCCGCGAAGCTCCGGCATCCACTGCTCAGAAGAAATCAAAGACGAAGCCGTTAGTATGCAGCTGATTGATTAGGAACAAATGAGGCAGAGAAAAGCGTAATGCGGCGAGTGCATGCCTTCTTGTGCACATTCTCATAGCTTGCTCTGCTTGTGAGTGAGAAGGAGAGGATGAAGACATCGGCTCCCCTGCTGTAGTCTTCCTGGCCTGCGGACTGCGGTGTCCCAGAGGCCGAGGTTGACGATGCTCCCGTCCACGGACACGTTGGCGCTGAAGTTGTGGAACACCGTGGGGATGTAATCCTGCGTCGATCTCTCATCAAAACCAGATCAAACAGGCGAGGTTAAGAGGAGAGAGATGGATGGATGGTACTCAACGGTGGGGAACTTGTTGCAGGTGTAGCAGATGAGCATGCAGGTCTTGCCCACGGCGCCGTCCCCCACCGCCACGCACTTGATGAACCGGCTCACCGCCGCTGCTCCGCCGTTCATCTCTTCGCCTTCTCTCTCTCTCTCTCTCCAGCTTCACCGCTTCTCTCTCTCTCTGGCTTCAGTGGAAACCACTGCTACAAAACATCAGTGCAGAGGGTGCGTCTGAAGGATCTTTTTACTGCCGCATTTGAAATCGGGCTGATAGATGGCTGCTTCCAGAACCCCTCGCCACCGCCTTCCCTGCCATTTTCTCACACCACCTAAAACAATTTGACTTAGTTGCTTCGGTGCTGCAGGATGGGATCGAAACTAACCTGAGAAACAGGCTCACCTCGGCTGCGAGCTCCGAGCTTCGGTCGCTTTCTTTTCTGTTGCAGGATGTCTCGCTGAATGCCCTCGCTGACGACAGGCGCTTGATGGATGGATCCCGGTTCACTGCCAAGGGTGCTTACGCTGCGCTCTCCGTGCAGCTGCGTGACGATCAGCTCGCCCACGTCTGGGACTCTTTCACCCCGCAGAAGATTAAAATCTTTGGATGGCTTCTACACTTCGACAGGCTCAACACCCGCGCCAACCTCCACAAGAAGACGATTCTGGACACTGCTGCGTGCCCACGATGCGCCCTGCCGGTTGAGGACCGGGAGCACCTCTTCTTCACCTGCGTCGCCGCCCGTGCTGTATGGTCCAAGATAGGCATCACCCCCTCCTTCGGACAGTTCACCGATCTATGGAGCTCTTCGCTGCCGGCAGGACTCCCCTCTGACGTATGGCCCTCCATCGCCCTTGCCATATGCTGGAAGATCTGGGACGCTCGGAACGCCAAAGTGTTCAGGGCAACTGACCTCACTGCCTCTCTCACTGTTGGTAACATTGTAACGGATCTGAACCTTTGGGTAAATCGGTGCAAAAGACCGGAACAAAAGGAACACGCCGACCTGTGGTGCTCGTTCCTCTCCTCACGCCGTGCGTGACCTTGTAAAAATTGCTGCGAAATAAAATTCAGGTGGGGATTTTGTCCCCTCCGGTGACTTCTCAAAAAAATCGGGCTGCCGTGCCAAGATTCTGCTTTTTAATGGCAAACCAACTGCGCTTCACGTGGCGACCCGTCTCTGACTGAAACCTTACTCCCTCCGTCCCAAATTATCCTGCGTTTTAGGAGTCAAACTTTGTAAACTTTGACTATGTAGGTAGGAAAAAAATATCAACTTGGGCCAGGATAAAAGAGGACACGGGCCAGATGAGGATAGTGTCCGTTTCGCCCAAGATCTGGCGTAAAATTGGGCCAGGTATGGGTCGAAACGAACAGGTCCGCTTGCGCGCGGCCTTTGGGGTCGGCCGTTTCCCTCGTTGGACGGTCCTGCCCCTTCGGCCCTCACGTCAAAATAAACAAAGTAGCCTTCATCCCTACCAAGTCGTCGAGTCAAACCAAGCCCGCTCCACCGCGCACGCCGCCGACGCACCCCGCGCCCGCACGGCGCGTGCATGGCCGACCCGATGCCGCCGACGTGGATGGCCGCCGCGGCACGCAAGTGGCTGGAGGACGCCGGCGCCGTCGACGGCCCCAGAGCGTTCAACGCGCTGCCGCTGTCCGGCGTGCGCGTGAGCCTCGCCGAGGGCGGCCGCGCCCTCTGCTCGCTCCGCGTGCCCGCCCACCTCACCGTGCGCACGCGACCCCGGCCCTCGCCTCTCCCTGAATCCATTTCCTCTTGTCGGGTTCCAATTGATTGTCGTGTGCAGGACGCGGAGGGGAACTGGCACGCGGGGGCGATCGCGGCGGCGGTGGACGACGTCTGCGCGGCGGCGATCATGTAGGTGGAGGGCATCATCAAGGTCTCCGTCCACTACGACATCTCCTACTTCGCGCCGGCCAAGCACCATGTGCGTTCTCCTGCCCTCTTGTTCCTCCAATTGCAAAAAATCAAATCGATTGTATATTAGGACAAAAATGCGATTCGTTATGTAGATAAATCAGTTGTTGTCTATCCACGATAAATTCCATGTGGATAAATCAGTTGTTGTCTAAAACAGACAACCAAAACGTCTTATATTTGTGGATAGAAGTACTAGCAATTGTCACATGTGTAATCATCATATTCTTTCGATGATCTAGCTCGGTAAGGAGTCAGGAAGAGTAGGTGACAAACTGTTGTGTTGTGGGCTGTGGCGCCCAGATTCTCTGATTGTAAGTCACTCTGACCTTTGAGTGACTGAAATTTGGGCCCCACGTAGACCGGTGCCACATGTTCTGACGAAACTGGTCCTTCAAAATAAACAGAAAGTAGATTACTTGTTTCGCACTGTTATGGCAGCGATTAGGTTGCCTAGTTTGTTCCGTGGATCAAATTATCTGGTATCAAGTTGGATTAGGCGAGCTTGGCCTTTCCCCTGGAAAGCTGTTTTTTGGTTAATTATTCCTTATGAACGTGTGCTTTGTAAAGTCGGAGTTGAGTATCCATCCATAGATGCTTTTATTGAGATCTTTCAACAGTTTCTTCTTTGTTCTTCATTCTTTCATGTTCTTTGAATAGTTTGGCAAGATACAATGCAACGGTGGCTTCTCGACCAAAGATTCATAGTTTTGTATATTCTTCTGTTGATGCAACACAGGTTTCCAATGAGTAAAAGTGCAGCTGTTATGTTACCCAAGAAGGAGTATTCTCAGACAATTTAGGGATGTGACATTTTCAGCCGCGGAACACTGAGCTTTCCAGTTTCATTTCAGACGCTTTCCAGTATCCACTAATTGCACAGTTCAAGTCATTAGTCATAAATTTTCTAGAGATACAAAGTTTCAAGAGTGCGGACATTTTGCAACTAGTTGCACCCGCAGGCCGCACCTCATTATCGAATACCCGCTTCGGAGTTTTCAAAAATTCGGAGGCTTTCAGTTAAAAAATACCTCCTCGCGCGTGCAATTGCCTTTTACAAAGCTGAAGTAAGAACTTGCTGAAATGTTTTTAGGACGAAGTGGAGATGGACGGGAGGGTGGTGGACCGGAAAGGGCGGATGACAGCTGTCACGACAGAGGTCCGAATGAAGGAGAATGGCGAGCTGGTGGCCATTGGTCGGCAGTGGATGACCACCTCCAGACCAAAGGGATCTCAAGGAAGCAAGCTATGATAACCTTGTGTTGGTTAGATTCAAAGATAACTTTGTGTTGGATTCAGGGGTGTTCATCAACGGTTATTTGTAAACTAACAATTCGGCTCTATCAAGACTTGCACTAGCGCTTCTACTGTGTTCGGAATGTGCCGATTTTGACTCGTTTGTGACAAGCCCTCGATGAGAGCCCAGTTCTTTTGAGCTGCAGCTTGTGCATAAGCCACTCCGACTTGAGTTTTTCAGAGAAACAACAATGATTATAAGCCCGTGAGAAATTATAGGGCAGATTCTTTCAGCTTCCATTGTCCCGGCTTATTTTCTAAGCAGTATGTTGATAAGTCTAAAATCAAAATCAAGTTCGGTTCGGTGAAATAGAGGTAATGGCAAATAACGGTTCGATGAATTTGGGGGAAGCTGAAATATTTCGGTCGCCCCTCCCGTCACGGAAAACGAAGCACTTTGTGTATATTGCCTGCAGGTCAAGCCGCGCCCGCGTTCGCGACTCTCGAATAGGAAGAGCCAACTCGATCCGTAGCTCAAACTTGTAGGAAAATACGGTGGTAGTAGAGGAGCTAGCTAGTATACGTGGGTGAACTGCCTGTGGCAAGATGGTTAGTTGGGTGGTTGTACCCCTAGCCCACCAGAGTTCAAACCCCAGGTTTGACGCTGGTGTTTCTCATTTAAGGCGGAATATTCTTCAGTGGGAGGCGACGTTCCCGTCGACAGCGAGGCGCCCGTGGTGACTTCGTCAATCTCAAGACTCGACCCGCCGACTCAGTCTTTCGGAGGTGCTCATAGGGGTAGGGTGTGCGTGCGTGCGTTCATAGGGGTGAGTGTGTGCGCGTGTATATGAGCGCTTGCGTTGTACTGTGTTTCGCAAAAAAAAAAAAAAAGCTAGTATACGTGGTCCCACCTTGACCAAGGAAAAAACGCGTAGGTAATCCCAGGTCCGAGGGGCGTTCCAGGATATTGCTCTTCGATGACACTGTTTTTCAACGACGGTGATGCTGATGCCTCATTTTCCCTAAATTTACTTCAGGAGCAGTTATATTTTTAATGCCTAACCCATAGCCTCAGAAGTTCTAACAAGTTGTTACCTGACGTGTCTTCTTGCGATAGAGACACTGAGTTAAGCAGTAATGGGTAGAAATTTGGGATTCATTTTTACACTCGGATCATCCACTAAAAAATGTCGGTTGCCTACTCTTCTATAAAAAACAATGTGAGTCCGGCCGTATAACGTGATATACTCTACCAAAGGGTAATTTTATAGAAAGTGGTTACACCTAGGGGCGGACCCAGAGAATTAGTGAGAGGGGTGCACGGTGGTGCCCCAGCTCGAAAACGTTGTGTTTTGGACTTTTAGGGGTAACACACATGGTGAAATTTTCTATTTTACAAAGAATATTTGTTTACCTAGTATCCTTCCCCAAGGGTTCAGTTGCATGCGCCATTAAGAATCTCTCGCACTAAATCATGAGCGATATTTTTCAAAAAACAGAGAGGGTGAAACTTGTGGCATATCTTCCCTTACATACATCTAAAGTTTTTTTTGCAACACTTACATATCTCTCCATATTTTGTACAATTTTTTGGTGGTTTTCTAACCAATCTATCACATAGTTGTACAATTTTAAATTTATTTAAAGAATTCGACAAACTCATTAAATAAAAAAAGAGCAACAGTGGTTCAAAATTCTCATAACTCTGGCTCAAACCATGTTATCTGGCACATTATGAATGATACATGTAAAGCTACAATTTTGAATGATATCTTTGGTACTTGCTTCACAATGTGCCCCTTTTTAGTTTTCCAATAAATGAAATAAAAAATTAATAAACAAAAAATCATATTCTATTTGTCACTATTCGTTGTCATGGAAAAATGCACCAGTGTGTCAAAAATGGATACATTATCATGAATTATACTATGATAATGATCCATGATCTTGGTCATCTAGTTTGAAATACGTGATAGTTCATACATGAAAACTCATGTCTTGATCAAATTTTAAAAATATTTGTCAAAACTCAACCACACACGGTTAGTCAAATTAGAACATGACCAAGACTCATTTTCTTTTTTAGTGAGTATTAATCTTCACATGATCACAAGCGGCACATGAAATTAAAGGCATGACCGACACAATGAGAGCAAATATAATAGATGATGACACCAGACTATGAAACTTTAAATCATATATTCTTATTGAGTTGGGGAAGAGAGAAGAGGAGAAACAAGCGGGCCATAGATTAAGCGCAACTATAACACGTGCTCCAAAAGACTTTGTTAGAGTGTAAAGACAAGTATTAATAAAGTATGACATATTTATAACTAACTAGTATACATGTTATATATTTACGGGACTAACTGTTGCTGACATGCAATATACGCGCTCGGGAGCGAAGAGGCAGAGCCACACACACATACTTAGTCTCTCCTGCCGTCGATCGTCCTCTGTAGTCGTCTAAGCAGCAAGGAGACGTAGAAGAAGATAGCCAACCGTTGGCTATGTACTAAGCTGTAGTTTTCATGCAAGACCCGTGGAAGAACACGCGGTCCCTTCTGCCAAGACGTTACCGTGGTTTAGGAAATATTTAGGTCATCCCACCCGTCACACCGAAGCGCTTCGTGTATATTGCCTGCAGGTCAAGTCGCGTCCGCGTTCGCTTGTGTCGAATAGGAACGGCTAACCCGATCCGCAGCTCAAACTTCTACAGTAGTAGGAAATAAATACTGTGTAAGAGTAGACTTCTAGGAAAATACGGTGTATAGTACTCCCTCCGTTCCAAAATAGATGACTTTTATTTGTCTACATACGGATGTATGTAGACATCTTTTAGTGTGTACATACATCCATATCTGGATATATGGAAGTCAAGTAATTTGGAACGGAGGGAGTAGTACTCCCTCCGTTCTAAATTAGATAACTTTTCATTTATCCACATGTGAATGTATCTATAGATGTAACATGTCTAGATACATCCGCATGTGGACAAATGAAAGTCATCTAATTTGAAACGGAGGGGTAGTACCTAGCTAGTATACTTGGTCTCACCGACCAAGGAAATAAAAAGGATTGACCGTTAGAAAACGCGTACGTAATCCAGGTCCGATGGGCGTTCCAGGACATTGCTCTTCACTGTTTTTCAACGACCATTAGAAAACGCGTATGTAATCCAGATGCCGCGTTTTCCCGTAATTTAGCAGAAATTTACTTCAGGAGCAGTTATATGCAAACTGATCAAGTCCACTGAATCTTTCACTCGAAGAAACATACGTATGTTCGTGACCTAACCAATGTACGCATATGCTTTACTCAGCCAGAAAGCTTCTTCATATACTCGTATTTTTTTTCTCTCTTTCTCTACAATACAGCTTCTCCGTATATAAATACTGCACCCATAGCCTCAGAAGTTCTCAAATATTTACCTGGTGTCTTCTTGTAAGGAATTGTCCATTGCTTGCTATAGCTAGCCTCGAGAAGCAAGTCAAGTTATTCAACCATGACGCTCATCGATGATCCACCGGCGCCAGTGATCTCCCACTCAGCCCACACGGCGCACAAGCTCAAGCTGGTGACCGGCGCATGCAGCCCGGCCACACGCAGAGGTACAGGTGCGAGCCATGCAACTTCGACCTCCACACCCGCTGCGCCCTCCCGACGGCCACCGTCCAGCACGCTCTCTTCAAGGGCTGCACCTTCACCTTCCACCACGAGCCTCCACCAGCCCCCCCCCCCCCCCCCCCCCCGCGGCCGGCGCTGCGACGCGTGCGGCGACGATGTGGCTGGCTACGTCTACCACTGCCGCGAGCGCGGCCTCGACCTCCATCCCTGTTGTGCGGACCTGCAGGAGAGCTTAGTCCAGGACGGCCAGCTCTTCGAGCTCCGCAAGGAGACGTCGCATCGGTGCAGTTTCTGCAGGGACAAGGGGGAGCGCCGCAAGTTCTGGGCCTACCGCTCCAGCTACGACGCCGGCGAGGTTGTCTACCTGCACGTGGCGTGCCTCAAGCGGCACATTTGCAGCGGCGGTCAAGTCGTGCTGTCGGGAGCGCCAATAATGGAAGGCCTGCTGCAGAGCTTGCCCAGAAGGACGGGGGGGAGCCGCGGGTTCGAGCGCTTCCGCAAGGTCGTCAGTGTGGTCGTGAGCGTCATCATCGCGGTGATCTTTGGGAACCCGATGGCCCTGATCACGACGGTTGCAGGCCCTGGTGGGCTTCTCCGAGGTTAGCGTTCCTCCACAGTCCACACATGCAGGGCATGATTGTTTTCAGATTTTTCACGAAGACAACTTTCTGCTGTATTTGCTTTTACTGTTTTCAGTATTTGTTAACGTCCTGAAACTCACTTCGTCTGTACGGCTTAGCACGGACGGCCGATCGAGATCAGTTCGGACAACAACTTTCTGCTGTATTTGTCCTTACTGTTTTCAGTATTTGTTAATGTAAATACGAGAAGCAAATAAATGAATTCAGGGCGGCGTGGTTGTTTGCTGATTTGATTTTGAACACATAGTTGAATTGCTCCTTGCTACTTAACTAGTAATCGTGCACGTGCAATGCACGTTTGGAATAATGCAAAAAAAAAATATGATAAAAAAATTTATTATATGTCTTTAAACTACAAAAAATTATATGTTTTTACCATGGCGACTCTTTTTTTTTTAAGGATACCATGGCGACTCTTATAATCATGAAAGATCGACAAATTGACCTATTTGCTAGTTATGACACCGGTAGTTTTAGTTTTAGTTTTAGTTTACCACTTTTCTAGTAATTGTGCACGTGCAATGCACGTGTAACCTTAGGACATATCAAAATTTGGGTGAGTAAAAGTCAAACCCCTTTATTGCCCAATTTGTTTTGTTTTATTATGGCAACACTTTTTAACTCATGAAAATCGATTAACCAATTCAATTAATTTGTCATGACGCGATGACAAAAATTAATGAAGCAATCACAATAACTAATCAAAATGATACAAACTTGTTATAGATTAATATTATGAAAATAAACACCATCCCGCACATATGACGCTTGAATTAAAACATCATCGATTAATAAAAAATGGCCACTCTATTTATTATTTATTGTTATGCTGGACATACATATCTAATCCAGCTCGTCCATCTTGTTCACTGATGTCTGAGACCAAATATTGCCTGTGAAATAAAAGAGATCACCTGGAATATTTCTTATTTTCTACTCTGCATGGGTAAGCACATTCAGCATATTTTTCCAACTTGAATGGCAAAGACTACATTATCTTAGGTTATAAGATTAATCAAAAAAGAAAAAAGCTTCTCATCATATCTTGTTGTCCTTATACCAAATATTGTTAAGAAAGATATTCAGAAATCTTAAATGAAATGATATAGAATAAATTAAATACAAAAGTTGGATTTTAGCAGAGCACAAAAGATGGATGCCTTTTCAGATGGATATTTCAGTTGATAAAACAAAACCATGCAGATACTTTACTTGGTCGTGTCTTTGGAATTTTCTGTTACACAATACCAGGTATAATGCGACATTGGAATGTCAAGAAGGGTTTCTCATATTGGCTTAACACCTGCAAGGTGCATACAGAGTCTCTGTTGCCAAGAATATTGCCCCAAGAGCTGAAAAGCTGAACATTCAGGAGTCAAAAGCAAGAACTACAAACAGGTTATAGTAAATTTAAGTAGCAACATCAGGAGTTGCTTGCAATGGAAAGAGAGCTATATAAAGAGAGTGAGCGAGAGAGAGATCCATTCCAATATGCTTTGTTCGAGTCTTCTGAACCTGCAGGAGTTCCATATATTTTCAAGCAAAATCGGCCTAATCCCTCCAATCGTATCAAGAGACGTTGTGATCTCATTCTATATTTGCAGCTACAGTCACCATCCTCAGCCACTTACCACATGCAAACTATCTACAAAGTTTGAAAATAAATCGGTGCAGCTTGGTACATTAATTGACCATTTTCTAGTGGACCATATCAAGATGGAATATCGGATCACTCAAATTATATTTCTCAAATGGACAGTTCCATGTTTTGAATCAAACTATTTGGCTAATTGGCTTATATACATTTCTTCAACGGCATGGTGGGTGCTTCCATCAGTAACAATCAGTGATGAATCTTTCTTGATTACCACTTTATAAGCAGAACAAACCTCTTCCCTTGCCTCTTCTAGTGGGTATCTCATGTCATCTATCGGTACTGTACGTAGAAACCATGGAGAGCAGATCCAGTAAAAGCTTTGCAATGAAATTTCCATGATCAGATTTGGTACAATGGTTTGATGCGCATCCACCACCATCAGCTTGCACGGCATAAGATAGTCATCTTCAGTGTACACCAAGCATATCCAAATTCATGCGCAGAAAAAAAGGAATTGGGGCAGATTCCACACTGCTCTTTGAGGCGGCGGCATTTGTTCCGCTCTTCGTGGTGCTCAGCCCTACGGAGGCGCTCGTGGGTGCGCAGCGAATGACGGTCTGGATGGGAGGCGGCAGCAGTTCCGCTCTTCGCGGTGCCCAGCCCAACAGAGGCGCTGATGGATGAGCGGAGAAAGACGACCTAAAGACGGCGTATGGCGATTTCGGGTGTGCAGGGAAGAGGCATGGAGCGGTTTGTGAGGTGTAGAGCCATAGGTAAAGGTTGTCGATGCCAGGGAGGCAGGGAAAGCGATAATGGACGACGGGCGCTCTGTTTCTGGCCTCGAGCCCACGACAGGCAAGCGGTGTCCTGGGAGTAGGTGGGGCGGGGAAGCGGCATCACCGGGAAACATGAGGATCGCCGCCGCCGCTGCCGGCGAGAGGAGCGTTGCGTCCGGGGGAGGGGAAGGAGCTCGGGGAATGGGGGGTCGGCGTCACAGGGAAGACGACGCCGTTGCTGGTGAGATGAGCGCGGATAGCGGATGGTGATGGGAGGCGGTTTCCTGCGGGCTGAGGCTGCATTGGTGTTGCGTGTCCGTGCTACAACATTGGGCTAATCTATACCATCAGATTGAGAGAATCAACGGTAATCACTAAGGGGGTACGACTTAAGTGGACTACATCATTGGACGATTCTGAAACGTTAGATGCAACCGATCGTAGGGTTGATGTTATTTGGATCAGCCACCCTCTCTGTCTTTTTATATTAGTCTAGATAAGAGTTCAAAAGAAAGGAAGGCCCTATGAGGATCCACCAGGTTCCGACTATGATTCACCAGAGCGAAGATCTATTATAATCTGGTTCTTGTTTTCCTTTTCTATCGGGCCATAGATCACCTTCCTTTTTTCCATTTTGTTTGACATGATCACGCAACATTTCTTTCTGCTTTGACCCAATTGATTATTTTGCCAAACTCCATAGGTAGGGAGGATTTGTCTTTCAGGATCGGTCCTTGTCTTTCACTACTGTACACGGATGGGATGGTTCTTTATGCAAACTTTAGTTTCTCTTAGTAAATGATGAGATTTTATTGATCGACTAACCAAAATTACATGTAATATGAAACAAACCTAAACAAGAATAATCCTCCGACAACAAGATTTTTGGAAGTTGTCATCATTTTTTGAATATTTGTTTTCGAAAGGGGAATAGAACCATGGCTCTGCATCAGTTAATGCCCATAGGCTATTTATTACAACATTTAGTCTTAAATTTAATGTATAATTTACCGATCATATAAGATCACGGTAAATCTATCCAGCAGGCGCCTGCCACGAGGCATAACTCGACGCAGCAACGCGGACCGTTGGATCTTCAGCGAACGTGCAGATTTGGTAACGGCCGCTCGTCCCGCGCCGCACGTCCCGCACTCCTCTCTCTCTGTTTCCTGCCCGCACGCGACTCCACGCTCGGCCTCCCCAGCGCCGCGGATGCCCGCCGCCTCAACCTCGCCCCGCCGCCCAACGCCGCCAGAGTCAACCTCGCCGCGCCCTCTGCCGGCCGAAGCTCTGCCCTCCGTTCTGCACTCCGCTCCGCCCTCTGCCGGCGAGTGGAGGATTAGGAACCACCGCTCCGACCTTCGCTCACCCTCCGCCGGCTCGACCGGAGCTCTCCCTGGCGGCGGCGCGTGTAGGAGAAGAGGAGCTCCGGCCAGCTGCTCCGGCCAGCCCGTGGAGGAATAGGAGGATCCGATTGCGTTTTTCTTTTTCACTTCAAGGGCCTATTTGTAAAATTTTGGACCTATTTGTAATTCAAAAAATCTAAATGTAAGGCGTCTGCTACCGGGCAAAACTCGACGCACACGCGCGCACCGTCAGATCGGGAACGGACGGCGGATCGCGCGCATCGTGCGGCTCCTCTCCTGATCCACATTCTCTCCTCTCCCTTTCTTCCCGAGCCACTGCAGGCCGACACCCAGGAGCACGCCGCCGCCGTCGGCCTCCCCGCGCCGACGTCCTCCGTGTTCGCGCTGCCCCGCGTCGTCAGCCTCCTAGCGAGGGTCGCGTCGTCATCCTCAACGAGGACCGCGCCGGTGTCCTCCGCGTCCGCACCGCCCGACGCCGTCGGCCTCCCTTTGGTATTATGTATGAAGAGATGGCATTTTGTTTCGTGCAAAATATATGTACAAAGTTGCCAATTATCAAAGGAATGGTGTTCATATTGCTCTCTTTTTTACGATTGTTGCTTTGACAATGAATTAGGCCCGTCGGCTGCTACCCAGCTCCTTTCTGGTCGTACATAATCGAGATCTTGATGAGGTGGACGACGTCGGGGCATGGCACTGGTTGCGGTGGTACCGCGTGACGGTGGAAGTGCACTCAACTCCGCAGCAGTCGTGGAAGGCGGGGATGCACTTCCTGAACTGGATCATCGTGTTGATGTGGCCCTAACTCGGCATTCTCCATGTATGTTGTGACGGCCGCGCCCGTCCTAATGTTGTAGAAGCCTCTCCCGAGCTGAACCAACCGGAGCACACCCACCTAGTACTGATAAAGTTACCAACCTATTTACCGGTGGAGTTACCCACTATGTACTGATAAAGTTACCAATTTAATACTTATAAAGTTACCCACCTAGTATTGTTGGAGTTACCCACCCAATACTGATTGAGTTACCCACCCAGTACTGATAGAATTACCCACCATGTAGTGATAAAGTTATCAACCTGGTACTAATAAAGTTACCTAACCAAGTACCAGTGGAGTTACCACCATCTAGTTATGTAGTCATCCATGTGTTCAGGATATAGTTATCCACCACGAAATCGATATAGTTACCATACTCATCAGTAATAGTTATCCACCTAATACTGATGGAGTTACCCACCTATCTTTGATGAATTACCCGCCATGTACTGATAAAGTTACCAACCTAGTACTAATAAAGTTAGCCACCCAGTACTGGTGGAGTTACCAACCTAGTACTGATGGAGTTACCAAGCTAGTACTGCTAAATTACCCACCCAGTATCGATGGAGTTACCCACCCAGTACTGATGGAGTCACCCACTCGGTACTGATAAAGTTACCAACATGTAACTGATAAAGTTACCCACCCAATATTGTTGGAGTTAACCATGTGTGACATGATATAGTTATCCACCACGAAATCGATGTTGTTACCCCGAATCTATCGGTAATAGTTACCATCTGGTACTAATAAAGTTATCGAGCACGAAATCAATAGTTACCATACTCTCTCAATAATAGTTATCTAACCAAGTACTGATTGAGTTACCCACTATCTAGTTATGGAGTTATTCATGTGTTCATAATATAGTTATCCACCACGAAATCGAGTCCTCTAAATAATAGTTACGGACACAATCCTGATGCATGTAAAATGCATACATGAACTTTGCACTTTAATTGCTTATATTCCAATCATATTTGCATCATATAAGGGTTATATATGTTTTATAATGATTTTGGGAATACTTCATAGTTTTCCCATTTATTTGGAATTAACCCTGTTTTTCCAGAAAACGTCTTTTTTAGTGTTTCAGACTTTCCGGGAGCTTCGGGACTCCAAAAAGGGCAAGGTCAAAGAGCACGGTTCAGAATTTTCGAGACGAACGCAATGGGCTTAAATTGAAGACCAGAAGCCCAACAGGCTGGAAATGGGAGGGTCCCACGCGGCCTAAAGTACATGGCCGCGTGGGCCTATCTCGTTTCCACCTCGGAGCTCCGTGGCCGTCGATCTTTCGTCCACCGACTTCGTCTTGACCTAAAAACGCCTATAAAAAAGGTCTCCTGGCGTTTCGCGAAAGGAGGCGGCGGAGAAACAGAAAACCACGAAACAGAGAGTCAGAAGGCTGCCGCCGGAGAAGATCGGAGGGGGGAAACGCCGCCGGAATCACCTCCGGAGGGCTCCACCCCCCTCCGGCGTGTTCATCATCAACATCTACAGCAAGATCATCTCCATCTCCCCACTGTAAACTCTTGGCAAACATGATGTGTGATGCAATATACTATTCCCTTGATCTATTGTGTCTCCCATCTGTGTTTGAGAAGTGATTTGTTCATGGCAATGTGAAATAGTTCGTTGATTGGTTGCATACAAGTGTTGTTATCTTTTATGATTGTCTTTATGTACAATATATGAGTGCACGCATATGTTGGGGAATGCATGTAAGGTGATCACCGTAGCGTAATGGATTGAGTAGGACATGTCGGAGTAGAGAGAAACCGGTGTCTGAGACTTGAAGTTACTTTATGGGGGATATATTGGGGGACCCTAGAACTTAAGGCTATGGTGGGACAATTATGTCTTAATAATTCTTGTGCACATTTATTTGGCCATGAGATCCATCATAAGAGTTGTGTTATTGCTCATTTACTTGGCTACACCTATTTATGGCTCCCACCTAAAAGAAACAACTAAGACTGAAACATGTGCTTCACTAATTGTGACAACCACACGAATGAAATAACAATTGCTAGAACATTTGCTCCCTTGAGATATTTGCTACTTGAGATATTTGATACTTGCTACTTGAGAAACTTGCTTGAGAAAACTGCTGAGAGAAACTTGCTCTAAGAAACTTGCTACTAGATAAACCCATTCCACGTCACTTGCTTCCATTAGTTAGATCCTTTCATATTTATTGCTTTGCATAAAAGGCCATATAAGAGGGTTATAGGGCTTTAGAGAATAGATAGTTTACCTTCAGCTCCTCGTGGGTTCGACACTCAATACTTATCGAATTGTGCTACAGTGATTCCTTGCTCTTGGGGATTATCAAGTACTTTTCTGGCGCCGTTGCCGGGGAGCGTTGTGCTAAACTTTTATTCTTGTTTGCATTGCATACTAACATATAAATCTAAAACACAAAAAAATTAGAAAATGGAAAAGAACCAAAAAAAATTAGAGTTGTATAATATCTATCTTGAGTTAGGACATGAAGTGTTTGAGGAGAAAATTAAATTTTATTTGCATAACACTCATGTTTGTGGTACTAACTCTTTGAACACCTTTATTGCTAATGCTCTGGAAAAGTTTAAGCTTGGGGAAGCCGTTGAGGATGAAAGTGATTTAATTGAGTTTGATGATCCATTATGCTCATTAGATGATAAGTCTTTATGTGGTGATTCTATTCAAAACTATGTGGGTATGTTTAACTTTAATGCTTGCAACTATTATGAGAGAGGAAGAGATAAGAATCCTCTTTATGTTTCTATGTTATTTAAAATGCAAGCTACTGATCACTACATGCATTGGTTATCACAAAATTGCTGCTATTTATTCATATATAAAATGCCAATGCATAGGAAAAGAGTTAGACTTAAAAGTTGATGGTTTGATATTCTGTGGTGTGTTCTTTATGCTTTAACTTCCTATTCGGTTTGAGCACACCTTTATATCCTCACAACATGTAAAATATCTTTACCTACTGATTTGTGACAATTAGTTTAGGATTTTCATTTTTTATAAAATTTGGGAAAGTTAATGAGAAGGATGAGTAATGGAGAAGTTGGGGTCGACCTTGAACATGTGTTGTTCATGCCAATGGAACCATTGCAAAGTCTCTATCATTAAACTTTTCCCAAAGCTAAAACCAAATAAAAAGAGTGATAATAGTAATTCGCTGTCCAGTTTTTGACATATCCTGTCTTTATTCTGCATTACTCTCATTACTTGTGTTTTGTGCGGTTCTTTTGATCAAGGAGCATTACATAACCATAGTAACAGTAGCTAATGTTTAAAATCAATTCATGATATGTCTTTGCTGAGCCTATGTGGATTTAATTTATGAAGGCACTAACCCCTCTAATCAAGTTTGTGACGAGTGTTGTGTAAAGAGAATTTTAAGGTGGAAGAATTGAGGGTGATGAACAAGATCAAGAGGGACAAAAACTCAAGCTTGGGGATGTACCCCTAGGCTCACCCTACATATATCAAATAAGTACAAGAATTTAAGCTTGGGGATGCCAAGCCACCTCACTTCAACCATCTTGATACCAAGTAAGTAAGCCTAGCTATATGGCTATAAAGAAAGCGCTTTGCGGGAGGCAACCCGGTTATTTTTGTGTGTGATTTTTCTTTGTGTCCTCTTGCTGTAACAAGAGATTTGTGTCTAGTTTAGTTCAGGAGTTTTTAATAAAGTGCCAAGTTTTACCCATGTTGGTCTTGAAAAGTTGCTATTTGAGTTCGGAGATTTTATTCCTGCACGAATCTGTGCACGGTATGATTTTTAATTCTTATTCTGTAACTCCGAATGAGCTCATATTTGAACTGTAGTTGCAACTTTTCATCCTCTGTATGCATGAATTTTTTCGGAATTTTTCGAGAAAGTTTGGTAGGGTAGAAAAATACGTTTTGCTGCTGCTGTTTTTCTGGACAGATTCTGTCCCATTTTGTTTGATGCATGCTTTGAGCTTTTAAGTTGAATCTTTTTGATCCAATTGAGTTTATGAGTAGGCATACAACATTATACACTCTCTGGACATCTCATATGAATTTTTGTTCAAGGATTATATGCAGCAAGAAACCTATTTGTTTATCACTATTAATGCACCCCACAGAAAAGAATGGGAGAAACGGTGTTTTGAAGTTTTTTCACAGGGATTGGAGGAGATGCACCAAGAGCTATCCAAGGATGGTGAAGACCATAAGCTTGGGGATGTGAAGACAACCCCGCTGGACCTACACACTCTCGGTTTGCACACGTCCAACTTCTGTTTTTCGATCAAAACACTTTATCGCATAAACTTGGAGCGTCGTTTTTGTTTTTGTTTGAGTCTTGAGAGACCACCACACTATCAATTATATATGAGAGAGCTACTGGAAATATGGGTTGAAATATGATGGATGCTATTATCATGATGGGAAAAGGGATGTTTGAGTTGATTTTTAATGATACATATAGTTGCATGATTCATGAGCTTATTAATGAGTAATAATATGTAAATGCTTTATCAAGAGTTATCACTTATTCATGTTTTGATGCTGAAAGTTATTTCACTTTGTTTAACATGGATTAGTTAGTTCTATGGACACTCATGCATGCATCTAGATGGTCAACTTTCTCCCTTTTGCTAGCCCAAAAACTCCAACAAGCAAAAACTTGTTTCCAACACCTTCAACCAAAGTTATTCCAGTGAGTCCACCATATCTACCTACTAGCTATATGCTATTCCGAGTATGTTCATCATGATATTTGTGTTATCTATACCTCTGAATGAAAATGATTATGTTATTGATTGCCATGGGAAAAGTTGGTTATATAGCTCTCACGAACTTGATGCACATTTTACTATCATTGCAATAAATAAAACATGACCCATTGTGATTAAGATTATGATGCTAGTGGCTTGATAAATGTTCGAGGTTGGGAGTTAGCCCATATGTGCTGTCACATGCAAAGCTTTCAACATGCTCCTTCATCTCATTTAGTTGATATCATGTACTTTTGTTTATGGATGCCTATCATGGTGAAATGAGGTGGAAATGAAGAAGTTTAAATGAGTTTGTATAAATGGTTAGAGAGACGCCTGGGCCGCTAATCTAAGCCATGCATTATTCATGGTGGAAATTTACTTACATGCTATGGTGAATTATCTATGACGCACCTTACAATAAAAAGCTATTCCAATGGTAAATAAAAAGGGTGTTGAGGTTTTTCATCTTGTTTGTTTGTCTTGTCATTTTGATATGGGCTTGTTCCATATCCTGGGACAAGAGGTACCCCAGTTGACGCTCTTGATGATACTATTATTACTTACAATGATATATAACTTGAACTTGCTTTGTTTCCTAAGTTGAGTAATCATGGTGTAGGTACTTGTATTCAAGGGGCATGAGACATCCAACCTTTACTTTGTCAAGCACACTACTCATATTTGCTTCACTTTAACTTAATCATTCAAGATGCTATGATAGGGGAATGAGAGCTTGACACCAAATACCATTGCAATCATTAACTTAAGTAGAGAGTTTGGAGTTGGATGAAACTTATGCATGCTTTACCTCTACTCACTTATACATCTTTCCAAAGTGTACACCTATCATATTCAGATTTTCATCTCACTCTATGACCATTGTAGGATGTTCTACTTATCATTATGCATACATGTGTTCCATATTACTATCTGTTATGTTACACTTTGTGAACTATCAATGAACATCCTTGTCTTGAATACTTGATATCACTTCATAAACTATTTGCATATTGCTACTCCTTTGAAGAATGAATCATTTGACTATATGTAGCAATAGTAATCATCTTTGATATTCATTGTTAAGTATTAAATTGCAAAGTCCATGTTAGTTTTATCATCTTCATACTCGAGGACGAGCATGGATTAAGCTTGGGGATGTTGATGCATGTAAAATGCATACATGAACTTTGCACTTTAATTGCTTATATTCCAATCATATTTGCATCATATAAGGGTTATATCAATGTTTTATAATGATTTTGGGAATACTTCATAGTTTTCCCATTTATTTGGAATTAACCCTGTTTTTCCAGAAAACGTCTTTTTTAGTGTTTCAGACTTTCCGGGAGCTTCGGGACTCCAAAAAGGGCAAGGTCAAAGAGCACGGTTCAGAATTTTCGAGACGAACGCAATGGGCTTAAATTGAAGACCAGAAGCCCAACAGGCTGGAAATGGGAGGGTCCCACGCGGCCTAAAGTACATGGCCGCGTGGGCCTATCTCGTTTCCACCTCGGAGCTCCGTGGCCGTCGATCTTTCGTCCACCGACTTCGTCTTGACCTAAAAACGCCTATAAAAAAGGTCTCCTGGCGTTTCGCGAAAGGAGGCGGCGGAGAAACAGAAAACCACGAAACAGAGAGTCAGAAGGCTGCCGCCGGAGAAGATCGGAGGGGGGAAACGCCGCCGGAATCACCTCCGGAGGGCTCCACCCCCCTCCGGCGTGTTCATCATCAACATCTACAGCAAGATCATCTCCATCTCCCCACTGTAAACTCTTGGCAAACATGATGTGTGATGCAATATACTATTCCCTTGATCTATTGTGTCTCCCATCTGTGTTTGAGAAGTGATTTGTTCATGGCAATGTGAAATAGTTCGTTGATTGGTTGCATACAAGTGTTGTTATCTTTTATGATTGTCTTTATGTACAATATATGAGTGCACGCATATGTTGGGGAATGCATGTAAGGTGATCACCGTAGTGTAATGGATTGAGTAGGACATGTCGGAGTAGAGAGAAACCGGTGTCTGAGACTTGAAGTTACTTTATGGGGGATATTTGGGGGACCCTAGAACTTAAGGCTATGGTGGGACTTTTATGTCTTAATAACTCTTGTGCAGTTATTTACTTGGCCATGAGATCCATCATAAGAGTTGTGTATTGCTCATTTATTTGGCTACACCTATTTATGGCTCCCACCTAAAAAAACAACTAAGACTGAAACATGTGCTTCACTAATTGTGACAACCACACGAATGAAATAACAATTGCTAGAACACTTGCTCCCTTGAGATATTTGCTACTTGCTACTTTGAGAAACTTGCTTGAGAAAACTGCTGAGAGAAACTTGCTCTAAGAAACTTGCTACTAGATAAACCCATTCCACGTCACTTGCTTCCATTAGTTAGATCCTTTCATATTTATTACTTTGCATAAAAGGCCATATAAGAGGGTTATAGGGCTTTAGAGAATAGATATTTACCTTCAGCTCCTCGTGGGTTCGACACTCAATACTTATCGAATTGTGCTACAGTGATTCCTTACTCTTGGGGATTATCAAATCCCCATCTTTTTTATGTTGTAGTTGTCACTATGAAATTGAAAATTATCATCCTAATACTTATGCACGATTAATTTATCATCTCAAAGTGATATTCACTTATAAAAACTAGGTATGGTAAATTCAAAACTCGTAAAAATCCAAAAGAACAACAAAAAATGCTTCTATTTCAACCCAAAAATTAATCGTTAATATGGTGGGTAACTTACGTATTCAAGCTGGGCAACTTATATGTTATGGGTGGGTAACTTTTGCCTTCAAAGAAAAGTCGTCGGAACATATCAACATGGGATCTAGTTTCGAAGATCTCGGTGCGACTAGTCCAACGG
This sequence comes from Poa pratensis, assembly GCA_947311845.1. Taxonomy (NCBI): domain Eukaryota; kingdom Viridiplantae; phylum Streptophyta; class Magnoliopsida; order Poales; family Poaceae; genus Poa; species Poa pratensis. Next base: position 142,042,315 of record CAMZMU010000074.1, on the reverse strand, counting down.
TGAAAACGGATTTCAAATCGGATAAACGATTTGGGCTACAAAACTTTTTGAATTTTCGAGTTTTGTATTTAATGCAAGACGACATCAGCTTTTTTGGAGTTTTGTACATGCATGCAAAGAAGAGCTATTCTTTCACATTTAATCTAACTAGCAGGCGCCTGATACCTAGTCCTCTCCTAAGATCAATACAAAAATCAACCATCGAAAGAAAAGAGGCATAAAACAGCTAACCGTTGTAAAGCCTACTAATATGTCGCCAGCTAATCAGGCCGTTGATATCCTGGGCCATCTTGACCAACCGGTTGCACCAAATATCCCTAGGTTCCCGCTGATCTAATGGGAGAAAAGGGACCATAGGTGAATCCAGTGAGTAGCCAATCGGATAACATGCAAAAATATTGTGCAACTTGGTTTGCTAAACACAACGTTATTCCTACATGTCCAGATATCCGAACCAACAGCTGAAACACTAGTGTGTATTCTAGCTTTATTGTTCATGTCAACTTCATTTAACCAATTGCCAAACCACAATGATCTTCTGAGCAGCAATAAATGTTCGGTTTGGTTAGTAGATATTTCTTGAGGGAGGCGTTTTAGTTCTTGGATGCATATGCACCCGGTATTTAAAATGCATTTTTAATCCATTTCAAAATGTCAAAATAACTGCAAAATATTGTACGCGCATATATGTTAACATCTTATGTGTTCGTGAAGTCGTTTCATGAAAAACCAACAATTATTGTGACATGTGTAAAAACACAAAATTTGGTGCTAAAATAAGAATTTTCACAAGACATGTTTGTCTTTTTTACACAGGTCCCAAACATATCGATTTTTCGTGAAGCGATTTTGTGAGCACTTAAAATGTGAAGATGTATCCACGAAATTTTATTTTGGAATTTTTCAAAATTGCGAAATATGTTTTCGGTGCCAAAGTGGATTTCACATATTTCTTTTTATTCTCATCGCTTTGCTTTTCCAAACAAATGTGAGATAAAAAGAAATCTAGTCCAAAAACCACGCCTCATGGACGAGGAACAACGAGCATCAAAGCATCACCTTCAAGAAGGAGTGCAACCACATCGCGGTGTTGCTGCCCGGACCAACGAGATGGCCTTACAGTTTCACTGGTACCCAAGTGGAGTGGAGTTGGGTTACCATGACGCCCTCCGTGAAGGTTTGGTGATAACCATAGGAGCAAGCACGTTGACGCCGGACACACGGCCATGGGATTCCCTTGAACCACCAATCCACACTCCCGAAGATCTGGCCAAGAGGAAGAGGCCGGCGGGCATCACGTCGGAGGTAGCCTCCACCAAGGATGGAGGACGCGCACGAGAGTAGGAAGGCGAGCATGACATCAATCACCACCGAGCCGCCATTGGACCAGCGCCATGCGCGCCTAGCTTGCAGCGGCGCTCAGACCATGGCCCGGCAAGCCCAGTTCTGGCCCAAAGGGACCCGCATGTCCGCCTCAGATCTCAGGTCAGATCTGGCCCACACCCGCCTGACACTGCCGCACATGCTTCATTGCCACACTCTCGAGCCAACCCAGCCGCACCATCGCACCTAGAGCAGCATCACGCCTGATCCAAGGACACGCCGCCCCAGAGGGCTGACACTCCTGCCCACTGCTCCACCCAACTGCGAGCACCCGCTCCGCTCTAGACAAACGAAAGAGAGCATACCCTCGCCGGCGAGGATGAGAGGAGCGAAGGCGGCGAATCCTCGGCGGCGCGAGTGAGGGGTCACCCCGGGGGGATTCGATTATAACCCCCCAGCTTGCGTGCCTTTGATCATAATCCTCTTTGCCTTGTCGACTGCCTCGATTATGTGTCCCAATTTATTCTAAACTATATGACAATGACCCCATTTTATGAGTTTACCTCATCATTAAGCTATTAATCATAAATATGAGTGTAATCGCATCATGAAATGACTATTGGGCCCTCGTCTAGTGAAGTCACGTGTTGTGAGTTCACAATTGGCTTGCACGTCCCCATTCGTTCTCATCCCTTCGTTTCTGCTTCACCCCGACCAAGACTTGGCGGCGGGACGCTACACCCAACCCGGAAAAAGGTCATTGTCACAATTTAGACAAAGTGGGGGGCATATAATCGAGGCAGACAAACAATCAGGCCTATGATCAAAGGCACGCGAGCTGAGGAGGTTATAATCAATTCCCCCGGTCGCCACCCATGTCGCCCGAGCGGGTCGACGCGGGCGCCTAACGGTTTTTGTAACTGGCACATTCTACAATATGTTTTATTACTTTGGTTGATTTGTATATCCACTCTGTATCACTGTGGATTTTAACTTTGTATATGTGCATCGCTCGATGCAGAAGCACGTGATATCCCCTTTCAAAAGAAAAAAAAGTGCTATGTACTTAACAAGTCATCAACATGGATTCAAACGTTAGGTGTACTAATATATGTACACGTAAATCCCAGGTAAAAACGTGCCAAAAAATAATACTAATAAAATTACACATTTACGATTACAAACATGTCATATTTGTATCACCCGTTTATTCTCCATTCTTGCACAAATGAAGACCAATTATTCATTTATCTCCGACTATGCAGTTTGCACCCAATAATCTGCTTTTGCTCAAGTGAGTGCCCAAGCTTCTGCAACAGAAAGAACTCCCGATTTAAGTGCAACACCGTAATGGTTTCGGCCATTTTGAAGAAGCATGTCTTCTGATATCACAATTCGTAGTTAGACTACCGCTGCCAGGCTTCCCCTGCTTTCACTCTCGACCCCACCTCCACCTAGACTCGCGGTTCGCCATGTATTTGCCAAGACGACCATGAACCATATCTGAATTCTGTCGTTAGACGTCCCCATTATCACTATGCGAGTGAGAAACATCTGGATATAAAAGGGGAGGAAAGCATAAACTAAATCACACCTATAGCTAGCTCTTCAATTGGGGAGAGGGGGCAAAGTGCCCCCCTCCCCCTCCCAAGACACCTCATCTTTGGAGGGTTTTGGGCAATGCATGCATGATTCTGCTTCTTCCAAGTTGTACCCAGAGGGTTATGCAAGGTGGCAACATAGAGTTGTACAAAACTCTTGAAAAACTAATTAAGGGTTTAAAAAAGTTCAGAGGTCACTGTCTAATAAAGATTGTACACATATAATTATGTTGTAGTTATGGCCCTGATGCAATCCGACTAGGCGATGAACAATGGGATTATTAGTTCTGTGCCCTGGTGCAATCTAGTTTCCTTGTATGTGCCCTACCTGCGTACTTTTCCTCGTCCGTGCCCTACCTGGCTCTTTCGAGGCCCGCGGATGGCGAAGACGGACATTTCCGTCTGGTCAACCTCCTTTGATCGTCACTTCGCCTGACTAGTGGGGTCGGCCTGGGGCACCTCGTGAGTTGGCAAGTGGGACCGCTCAAGTGGGACAGGAAGCGAGTCTGACGCCCAGGTTGGGACATCTCGGCCCCAAGATTAACCATTTAATTTTGTACTTAATTACAAATATTCCGATGAATAATTTGTTGTCTGAATCAACATTTATTTATTCATTGTTTAGTAATAATTCGTTGATTAGTACGTCGTTAACACTGAAATTAAATGATTAGGAAACTGAACTTTAGAATTAGGATTCATAATTAGAATTTGCACAGGGAAACTGAAACTGAAATTAGGATTCATAATTCACAACTGATTACAAAAGATCATTAATACTACTAATCAGTAGTTGCACTGCGACTATGCCGGCGGCGGGCTAATACTACTACTACTACTACTACTACTACTACTACTACTACTACTACTACTACTACTACTACTACTACTACTACTAATCAGTAGCAGTGCAACTACTGCACTGCTACAACGCCGGCGGCGGGCTTCAACTTCCTCCGCCTCGGCTCCTACATCCGCCGCCTCTTCGCTGGCGGCGCATCGTCGGAGTCGTCGGAGTCATCGTCGTCGTCCTCCTCCTCCTCCTCAGAGTCGGAGTCATCGTTCGGCGGCTCCTCCTCCTCGTCTTCCTCCTCCTCATCCGCCTCCTCATCGTCGTCGTCGTCGGAGTCGGGGTCGGAGTCAGAGCCATGGCCGTCCTCGCCATAGCCGTCGTCATCACCCTCGCCGTCGCCGTGGCTGTCGAGGTTTTCTTGCCAGTGCCCGTGGCCCTCGTCCCACAACGGGATGGGGTTGCCCTCGCCATCCGAGTCGCTCGGAATGGCCTCGTTCTGCCACCAATGATCTGCCATGGCACCGAGATTGGGGTTTCTGGGAGAGAAGAAGAGGTCGGAGAGAATGGGGTTTTTGGGAGAGAAGTGAGAAGAACTGCTTTCAAACCGCAACGCATTGGGGTTTCTATCTCCGAAGAAGATAGAGATGAATTCAGTGCGACGGCGCGTAGATCGATAACCGCCTGCAGAACTGAACAGACGGATCGAATGCTTCGTTTTTGCCCAAACCAGTGTGAAATGACTGCACATTTACAGATTATATTCGCAATGATGACATCCTGTGACCGCACTTGACGTCCAGTCGAAATGACATGCCTGTAAATATTCACCACGTCATCTGGTGCACCTTGACGTGTGTAGTACAAGTGTCGAACAGTTGATGTGCATTGACGTTCTGGTCAAATTGGCTGCAATTGGAAACGTTGTGAGACATCTAGACGTATCGCAAGCATTTTGTAAGAGAACTGACGCGATTAATTTTTTGTTTACGTGCATATCTGCGTAGGTGCATCCGTGTCACACACCAAGCGCGTTCTGGACGCGAACTGGACGCGAACTGGCACCCACGATGCGAACTGACGTGATTTTTTTGTCTGAATGTATATAGACCTTGTTTATCAACTTGAATCACAAGTATACGACATAAGAAGACTATGTGCGCAGGTTTTTCCTTTTTTTGTTTTTTTTTAATTTTTGAAGCTCGTTTCAAATATTGGCCAAACCTAACTTTGATCAACATTTAAACAAGTTCAAAGCATGAAAATGAAAAAACTAAGTCTGGTTCCTTCTTAGTCACTTCAAAATGAAACTTTGGTGAGGTTTTCGAAATTTCCATGTTGTAAATCCAAAACCCCTTCTCTTCACCCTTGAGTTCATACGACATTGTTTGAGATATCACATTAGATACATGAATTTTTCGTCTGAATGTACATAGACCTTGTTTATCAAATTGAATCGTAATTATACGACATAAGAAGACTATATGCGCAGGTTTTTCCTTTTTTTGATTTTTTGAAGCTCATTTCAAATATTGGTCAAACCTAACTTTGACCAACATTTAAACAAGTTTAAAACATGAAAATGAAAAACTAAGCCTGGATCCTTCTTAGTCACTTCAAAATGAAACTTTGGTTAGGTTTTTGAATTTTTCATGTTGCAAATCCAAAACATCTTCTGTTCACCCTTGACTTCATGCGCCATAGTTTGAGATATATCACATTAGATACATGAATTTTTGGTTTGAATATATATAGACCTTGTTTATCAACTTGAATATTTAGTATATGACATAATAAGACTATGTGCGCAGGTTTTCCTTTTTTTTTTTGATTTTTTTTGAATTTTTATGCTCATTTCAAATATCGGTCAAACCTAACTTTGACCAATATTTAAACAAGTTTAAAACATGAAAATGAAAAACTAAGCCTGGATCCTTCTTAGTCACTCCAAACCCTGTCCCAAACCTCGCCGAACAATGACCGTCTGAAAGGACATTTTTTAATCCCTTGTGTTTTGTGTGTTATGCAACAACACTAGTGATGATTTAATATGTGAATCAAGTGATGCAGGTTTTAGGTGGTTTAGACACCATTGCATCGAATCCAAAAAGGAAGTTGAAAATAGCTTATATTGTTGCTGAAGAAAGGGAATCGGATTATCTGGTCCATGCTGACTCGGGATATCCGATTCTCAAGGATTGCTTGATTTCGGCTAAGGACCTTAAAGCAATCGGTACTGGAGTTTTCCGGAATATCCGAAACGGACTGAATCGGATTATCCAATAGTGTCGGATTATCCGATACACACTCTTGTCAGAATATCCGATTCACAAGGATTGCTCGAATTCGGCTAAGGACTGCAAGCAACCAAGTTTTGAGACGTACTGGAGGTTTTCGGAATATCCGATATGGGTTGAGTCGGATTATCCGACTGTGTCGGATTATCCGATCCTGACTTATATCGGAATATCCGATTCACCTGTCTGCAATGGCTATTTTTCTGGGAGGGGTATAAAAACCCCTCCACCTACCTCCAGCAGCTCAGCTCGCCCAGCATTGAAGAACACCATTAAAGTAAGCTCTAAAATTACTAGATCTCCCAATCCCTCCACCCAAACTCGTTGATCTTTGGAGGATTGAAGGAGAAGGCCCGGATCTACATCTTCACCAAGCCGATTTACATTTCCCCCTCATTCACTTGAGGGACCCTTTGCTAGGGTTTCCATTGGGAAAACCTAGCTTCTTGTTATACTCACTTGTTGTCTTTGTGACAGATTATAACTGTTCGGGAGCCCCCAATCCATTGTGGGTTGTGCCCCATATCGTTGTTGTAATGGCTCCGGACTCCGCCTTGAAGGTTTCCGATAGTTGAAGGTGAACCAAACCTTTGTGGTGCGGTTCATCGGAGAAGAAGGTGAAGCCTTTGTGGCTGTTGAACCATTGTGTTGGTTCACACCTCTCCAACGAGACGTACTCCCCTAAAAAGGAGGAACTCGGAAATACATCCGTGTCTCCGCGTGCTTTCACTTCGGTTACCTCTATACTTGTTTACCGTCTTTACTTCGTGTACCTTGCTTAATTGCTAGCTTGTCATATAGGTAAATTCACTGTAGTTGCATATCTAGAGAATTTACCATTTATGTCAAGCCTAATTTGAAAAAGAACTAAAATTTGAAGTAGCACCTATTCACCCCCCTCTAGGTGTCATACCGATCCTTTCACCGTCGATCTAACCCTAGTGCTGAACTGCAGCCGTCCGATCGTTCTTCTAGAAGGAATCTGGGCGATCCACGAGAAGCTCATTCTGCGATCTGATTGGCCGCGCGCGCAGAACTAGGAAACTGGTTATTTTGGCACACCAAATGGGGATTTCACACATAATTGAAAACTTCAAATTGTCAATGCACAAGGCCAAATTTCCGACTTTCATCTTTGCAATTGCGTAGATTCATGTTAGACTAAGTTTTGAATTTTGGGCACAGGAAAAAAACGAAATTTGCAAGAGTTTGACATAATTCATAATTAAAACGAGACAACATAATATTCATTGGTGCATAGTATAAAATTATAAAATAGATCAACAACTAAAATTCCTTGGTACCCTTTGGCCTTGCCCTTAATAAAATAACTAATAACTATAATGGACTACCACTCGTCCTCGTCATTGGAAACCTCCACCGACTTGGCCTTGCCCTTGCCCTTGCCGTCGACATCCATTGGGGCGTTGCCCTTGCTCTCCAAGCTGTTCAGAGCCTTCTGCAGGTCGTCTGCATACTTCGCGGCTCTCGCCTTCTCCGCGGCTTCTGATTCGACCACAGAAGCGAACAGAGCATCCATGAGTTGTTGCTGCTCGGCGGAATGCCTGGCCTGCTCCGTGGCTTGATAGTCGGCCCTGACCCAGGCCATACCCGGGTCCATGACCTCTTCCTCCTCCTCCTCGGACAGATCGATGAAGGGAATGGGATCGGGAGCAATGGCCCTGCCCCTGCCCCTGCCCCTGCTCGGAGGAGACTCCCCGGATCGACTAATCTCACAGGATGAACGAATCCTGCTCGACCTTGGAGGAGTGCGCCCATGCCCACGACCCCTGCCGCTGCCCACGCCCAACTCAAGAAACCAAGGATAGCGGACGTGGCGGCGGCGGCTCGAGCTGGGAGTGGAGCGGCCACCACCACGAGCCATGGAAAGATGAGGGACTGGGCGAGGGTGTCAAGGAGAGGAAGAGGGGATCACTGGGCGCAATGGGCAAGGAAATGGCTCCTTATATAGCCATATGCGGTCTGGACGGCGTCGCGTCTGGACTGGCAGTAATGGCGACCGGGAATTGATTCGGCCGCCAGACTGCTCAGCTTGCGGCGGGACAGACTAGCAAGAGATACACGAAGACGGCGGAGTAGATGCGCGGCCGGGCCGGCAGCGTAGGCTGCGAGGCAGCTTTTTGCCGGCCAGGGGGCACGCAATTGAAGGCGCGAGGACGGCGAGCACAGGCATGGACGCGCTCGTACGGCTGCATGCAAGCACTCCTCCTCTGCTGGCCCCACTTGTAAGCTTTAAGTTGGGGACGGCGAGCAGCATGGGTGCGCATGGGTGCATGCACTTCGCTGGGCCCACATGTCACAGCTTCGTTAACGGTCAAAGGGCTTGACTGGACGAAAACGGCCGTCTTCGCCATCCGCGGGCCTCGAAAGAGCCAGGTAGGGCACGGACGAGGAAAAGTACACAGTTAGGGCACAGAAGAGGAAACTCGAGCGCACTAGGGCACAGAACTAATAATCCCATGAACAATAGGTAATTCTAGCCGTACAAGTATGTCATAGACTCACGTTTGCTAAAAGTAGAGTACGACTTGCTTAAAAAAATCTTGTTTTGATATACCACTAGCGGCTTGAACAATAGGCAATTCTAGCCGTACAAGTATGTCATAGACTCACGTTTGCTAAAAAGTAGAGTACGACTTGCTTAAAAAATTTTTGTTTTGATATACCACTAGCAGCTTGACCTGCGCATTTGAGCGGCTAGATTTGTAGATTTGTAAATTTACTATATTGATAGTATATTTGGCAAATGTTTCAAAACCATTACACTATGTTTGGATGTAGGAAAGTTTTCTGGAAATGGAATTGAACTAGCAATTCCATTTCCCAGATGGAAAGGGAATTAGCTTAAATTCCAATTCCGCTGTTTGGTTGTGTATGTAATTTGTGGCTGGAATCAGAGGGTAGCACACAATTCCAATTTCTGTTTGGATGTATGAATGTTGGAATTTGATGTTTTTGTTGAGTTTGGAGAATATAAAACTTGGTAAATGTATGAAAACAATTGTATGTGTATATTTGAATATTGATATATAATTTTACACACATAATAGCATTAAAAAATTGAAATCAATTCATGAATATTAACACAGGTAGAAATTAAGTAGTTTACGACAATAATTTAAGTAGCACAAGTCTACGCATAGCACAAATAGACAGTTCAAGTCTTACACATAGCACAAATAGATAGTTCAAATCTCTTACACATAGCACAAATAGATAGTTCAAATCGTACACATAGCACAAATAGATAGTTCGCAAACAACAAAGTGCATAGTAGTCATACATCAACCAAATAGGGACTTGGTACATTAACCCAAGGTCAAGAGCCATGCCTTCCTTAACCCCTCGGGGAGCGCCATGAGTGCTTCAACCAAGCGCTCATTGACGATCAACTTCCCATAAGCTCTCAGCATATCACTATCCTCCAAGTCTGGTACATTCTTTAGAGCATCAAGGATTTCAGTTGGAGGAGTCACCTTTGGCATACTAAGTGGCTCGGTTGATTTCAAAGCATCCTGGAATGTCATCTTCACCTCTCCCATCATGCACATGATAGCATCTCCAGTACGCTGCCTCTTTGGAGGCGCCTCAGGAGTTTCTTCAGCAGCTGGCGTGTTTTGTGGTTCTTGAACACACTCAGCACCTGTCCTAGCACCTCCACCGGTGGCATGATCTCTAGAATATATGGTACTCAGAGAGTCCCAATTGTTCACTACCTTGTTCTTGTAGGCACGTGCATCTTTGTTAGCCTACACAAAGCACAATAAAATGAGATGATATTGTAGTTCAAAAAGTATCGGGAAAATAAATACAATATTGTTAGTACCTCCACATAGCGAGACCACACTTCATCACTATCAACCTTCACCATGTTATTGATCCAATCCCATCCAAATCCACTTTGAGATAGCATCTAGCGGCCCTCACGGTGCGCATCCGGCCGCCGCTGCCGTGCGAATCCCCGCCGCCGCCAATCTAGGGTTAGCAGGCCCGCTGCCGCCGCCGATTTCGAGGGAGAGAGGAGGGCGAGGAGAGGTCGGCGAGGAACTCACCCAGGGCGGCGCCGCCGGCAGGTTTGACGGAGAGGATGAGCGAGGAGCGAAGCCAGGAGAGGACCGAGCGAGGAGAGGACCGAGTGAAGCGAGGAGAGGAGCTCGCGTTCGCGATTCCCTGCCTTTCCGAGGGTGCGGGCTCGGAAACTTTCGAGCGAGCGAACAGGTACCGGGCGGGTGCGCTGGGAATTGCTCTCCGTTTCCGCGACCCAATTCCGTGACCAGTCCAAACAGGTGAATTGGGCCCAGAAATTACAGAAAGCCAATTCCAGCCCAACTTTCACACATCCAAACACAGCGTTAGAGAAAGCATGTAGCCTAACTGCACTAGCCGAATACTAATTTAGTTAATTCTTAGTTAGTTATTTGTCCAATTAAAAATTATTTTAGTTTACTCAGTATATATTGAATCATTGTGACACTATTTATATCTTGTAACAAAGTTAATAGAGTTAATTGAAAAATACTATATGCCGAAGTAAACAACCCGCTACATTTTGGCTACTAGCTCATTGTGCAAAAATATGAAGTTACCTACTACTATATATTTCACTCTGCATCTTCCCATCACTTATTGGTGTTTATCTTTCCATCCATAACAGAATATAAACATTAATAGTAGGCTTATCCCTACATATTATTCGTCTAACATGTGAGTTGTAAATGAGTTACAATTAAGATTTTGAGTTTTAAGTGGATTGCAACTTTTTACAGTGACACGTGGGTTGCAACTTAACTTATAAAAGTGATATATGGATATCCAGAAAAATGTGGTGTGTGGTTAACGAAGTCATCAGCATGGATTCAAACGTTGCGTGTAGTAAATATGTACCTTCGCATTCCTTGCAAACAAGTGCCAACGAATAATAATAAAATTACACATTTACAATTACAAGTATGTCATCTGTGTATCACTTATCATCCATTCTTGCACAAAGGAAGACCAATTATTCCTTTATATCTATCTCTGCAGTCTGCACCCACTAATATGATTCTGTTCAAGTCAGTCCCCAAGCCTGTTCAAGAGAAAGAACTCCCGATATAAGTGCAAAGACCATAAAAGTTTCTGCCATTTTCAAGAAGCAGATCACATTTCTTTGCTTTTTTTTTTGCGGGGGATCACATTTCTTTGGTACACTGCATGCATTTGCGAATACGACAACGAATCATACCTGAATTTTGCCGTCAGACGTCCCGACGACGAGGACGTCCCCGTCGGCGTCCACCGCCATGCACTGGACCTGGCAGCCGGGACCACCTGCCTGGAGTGCTCCGATCTTGGTGAGCTTCTCCCTGGACCAGATCTCCACTGCGCCGCTCCTCGACCCCAGGTACACCAGGTCCGCGCTGACCACCAGCGACCGCACCTCCGCCGGCGACGGTATCGACCCGACCAAGTTGTAGTTCGTGCTGTTCCATATCTGCATTGCAGAAGCAGATATGCAAGAGAAATCGCAATTAGAAACTGAGATCGATCGATTTCACGGAGCAGTCGAGGTGCATCAGTTGGAGCAGAGCATGGACCTTGACCGACGCGCCGTCGAGCGGAGTGCTGCCGGTGTAGAGCAGCCCGTCGTGGACCTGCAGGCAGTACACCGGGTTGGCCTTGCCGAGAATCCTCTTGTTCCCGGCTTGGATGACGCCCAGCGTCCCGCTGGCCAGGTCGATCTCCTGGATGCTGCCGTCGTTGCAGCCGCAGAAGAGCTTGCCGTGGACAAGCGCCATGGACCGCACGGACTTGCCCGGGTTCACCACCTTGGGGCTGCCGCCGTTCCAGCTCAGCGCCTTCACGCCGGCGCCCTGCGGCACAAAGCACGCCATGGCGGTGGCCACGGACAGGTTCTGCACGGGGTCCCTCGTGTCATGGACCTCCGCGCACCGGAGGCCGTCCCGGAACTGCCACACCTGCTCGATCATGTAGGTAGATTATCAGGTTTTATTCTGAAGTTTAGACGGTGTGATTTTCCTTGATATTGCGAACAAACTTGTGGTGTGTACCCGTATTGTTCTGTCCATTGATCCGCTGTACAGCTTCTCCTCCGAGGGCAAGATTGACAAGCTGGTGATTGCTTTCGTGTGCTCCTGGGATTCCTGGACCAGCCGAAGGATGTTCTCACTTCCGTCCCACACCTGCATACTCAATTTTCAGACTTCAGAAACTGAAATTTATTTGTTTATTATATTTTTGTTTAATTTTTGAAAGACCAACCTTCAGTGTCCCGTCAGAATGGCCGGAGAAGATGTAGTTCTTGAAGTAAACAATCGACGTGACCTCACCGTTTGAGCTGCAGTCGGCTTGATTAAGCTCCTTGTGGTTCCACATGTCCTGCAACAAGAACAACAAGAACATTCTTCAGCATAGATCAATTTTTGTTTGAAATTTTGACATGATGCCAAGCTGAGCATTACTATGCTTGACTCCTGGCCGTCTGACAGCAGCTTCAGCATCTCGAACGCGAGGCCGGACGATTTCTTCAGCTCTCTCAAGGTCCTGAGCACGTCCTTGATATACGTCGCGATGTCGTGCATTCCCTCTGAAAACATGCCACGAGTTTTGAATACATAATCAGACAAAAAACTGCTTTTACATATTTTTTCAGAGATCGATTCGATGATGCATGAGCAATAATTAACCAACCGCGGTCGTTCATGAAGCTCCTGAGCGCCACCATGGCGAGGGCCCTGTCGCTGCCGTGCTTGGCGGACCTGAGGACGAGCACGAGCTGCCGAAGCAGGCAGACCCTTGCGGCGCCGAGCACGCCGGTGTCGGGGAGGAGGGAGAGCATGTGGACGAGCCAGACGGCGCACACGAGGCTTGCCGCGAACAGCTCCGCGTTCTTGCTCTCCAGGCATTCGGACAGGGCCTCCAGTGCCAACCCGAACTCGTGGCTCACCACCGCGTACGCCGTCTTCCTTTCCCACTCCCACGCTGCCTTTTCTTCCCCGGCCACGTCGTCCTCGCCACCGCCGTCGCCCCGAACGAGGCTCAGTTCCTGCGACTGCGGCTGCCGGTATCGCTCCTTCACCCTGGCGAGCTTCAGCAGGGCCGACCGTGCGAGCGGCCGCCCCGACGAAGAGAATTTCCCGGGCAGGTTCATGATGGTCTCGGCGGCGAGGAGCTGGCTCCTCGGGAAGTCCGAGTTCTTGAGGCACTGGACGAGGCTGTCCATTGCCTCCTCGCGGTACATGCTTATCTTCCTCGGCTCTACCTGCCAAGCAGATAATCAAGCACACGGGTTGCTCGTCAGGAACGAATCACACTGTAAAGTGACTGAAGAAATGCTGCAAAACATTCGGCTGTGTTTACCAAGAGATCGAGCTGAAGAAGAAGCCCTGCAACAACGGGGCTCTGCTCCGGCGTCGTGGATTGCAGATACACGAGGAGCGTGTGCATCATGCTGAAGGAGCCCCCCTCTTTGATCGCACGAAGGATACGCTCTGCTGCCGATCGCCTGAACAAGAAGAAGTTAGCACTTGCATCACATAGGGTTGGAGGAATGTTGAATTGATTGATTGATTTCGTTGAGTTACTTTTTCAGCTTCAGAAGTTCAGAGAGGAACCGCACGATGTCGAACTTGTCGGCGTCACCGACGACGTGGAAGGCGTCGAGGACGGGGCCCAGCGCCAGCTTCTCGACGATGCTGCTCCGACAGTGGCCGTCCTCCGCGATGCACCGCAGCAGGATCCTCATGGCGGCCACCCTTACCTCGACCTGCTCGGCCTCCAAGACCAGAGCCGTGCTCCTCACGAACCTCTCTGATACCAGCGCCGACCTGGGCACCGGCGGTGTGCTGTCCCGGCTGACGCCTGCCTCCGAGAGAATCTGGCTCATGAGGATCACCGACGCGGCTTTGGGCTTGACGCACATCTTGAGTACGTCTGCCTCGTCGGCTCGCCGGATGGCGGCCACCAGCGCCTCAGCCATGTCCATCTCGACGAGCTGCTCCACGGAAGGAGTGAGGAGGTAGATGAGCACGACGGCCTCGACGAGCCCTTTCTTGAACAGGGCTACAAGGCAGTCCACGTCGGTGTCCACCCGTGTGAGCGTCTGCACGACGCCGTCGTCGCGGGAGGCGAGCTCGGCGAGGAGGAAGACGGCCACCTGCAGCACCTGCGCGCTGACGGAGTTGAAGAGGATCTCCACGAAGCCGTTGATCACGGCGGGCTTGGCCAGCGCGGAGAAGAAGGCGTGCTCCGCGGCGCCGGCCTCGCGCCAGAGCCGCTCGATCCTGAGCACGGACTTCTCCGACTCGGCCAGCTCCTCCGACGTGCAGAGACAGGACACCGCGGCGCGGAGCTCGCTGACGGCACTCTCCACGGAAGCCTGCACGATGACGCTGGTCGGCGACGGCGCGCTCGCCTGGCTGCCCGTCGTGTCCGGGGACGGCGAGTTCATCTTGCTGAACGGAAGGGCCAGGCCGTCCATCCTCGTCGAAGGCGTCCTCGCCACCGCGGGCGTGGCCGGCGTGGCGGGCGTAATGGGCGGGGCCGGCGTTGCGGGCGCGTTCTGCTCGAGCCAGCCGGCGATGAGGCGCTTGAGGACGTAGTTCGTCTTGGGGAGGCTGCCGACGTGGAGGTGCTGGCGGGTGATGGGGCAGGTGGCGTTGCCGCGGTCGAGCCACTCCTGGATGGCTCGGCGCTCGTACGTCTGGCCGGTCTCGAGCGTGACGGGGTCGTCGAACACCTGGCTCGTGATCGGGCACACGAAGTCCTTGGGCGTAGACGCCGCCTGCTGCTGCTGCTGCCGGGACAGGTCGGCGTAGCCGCCCATCGGGGAGCTGTATGTATGACACGTACGGGCCGCGATCAGAGCTTGTCTCGGTAACACCGGTGCAAGGCTGGAGAATGCTGTCTTGGAAGCGCCTTACCTCGAGGGCTCCGGAGAGAGACGGGGCCAGCCGGCGCCGTCGTCGCCGCGTGGCTGCGCTCGGCGTGGCTTGGACAGAGGTGACGCCTCGTGTTTTTCCTATGAGACAAGCCAGCAGCATTGGAAACTCAGTTTTAAGTGAGAAGGCAGCAGCATACAAAGGATTGTCTTCTGACATGCGTCCGAGCAGTAACTAGTTGTAACAGTATGCTCCCCTTTTTCGGTGAGGTTTTCAAAATTCAAAATTTTCAAATTTCTTATATTTTGAAAGGGCTGTCAATAATTACTGAAAATATCGGTCAACAAAATTGCAGGCAGGGTTTCCTATAATTAAACATTTTAAGGGCCTCTTTGCTTTACATTAATAGGACAAACATAAAACTGAGATGTCATCACATATTCACATGTACAATACTTACAATAGGAATTGTAATAGTACATGTCAGTTGGTTGGGTTGCAGGAAAATGTAGGATTTTTCTGTGGGTGTGTGTGGCACTAGACATAGTTGAAAACTTTCATGAGGTTTGACTTAAGAGAGATTTTCCTATTAAATTACATATGAAGTTAACTACGAAAAAACTGATTCAATTCCTGCCAAACAATTCTTATAAATGCAATCCTCCAAAATTTCTAAATGCAATTCGAGAAACGTAGGAATAGTAAACATGCAATAATGCATTATCATGCCTATTCAAATCTTATATGAGTTTGTTTTGTTTGATGGCGTCATTAAGAAAAGTCTTATTTCCAAGAGGTTTGAGTGGATATAGTTCAACGGAATACTTATTAGAAAAAGCCAATTTTAATCCGACGAATCAAACAATCAACTGCGAATATTTTTCTAAGGGTTACAATCTTCATGGATTCCAATTGAAATCTTGTCAACCAAAGAGGCCCGAATTGTGAGTAGATTTTTCCATTATACAAAGAATGCACAACCGTATAAAGTACCTCCGTCCTTCCTTTCCTCTAGCGGAGGGATTGCTCTGACGGGGTCAATCAAGTTTTTACTCCACCATTGGAACAAGTTATTTCTATCGTTTGTTCCGAGTTGATCGAGCTGAGTTGGTCTAAGCTTCGTGCACCATACGTACGTTGTCACCTCACACTGAGGCACACTTGCGCTAGTCTGCCCCCAATTTTACAATGGGAAATTTCTAGGTCCGCTAAAAAAAATATATCATTGATTATTGAATGTTCATTACTATCTAACAAAACTTAGGTAGTTACCCAATCTGTAAGTTTGTTGAAATTTTAGGTTCAGGAAAATGTCACAGTACAATTGTGATATCTTCATTTAGAACTACACATAACCATTTGTGCAACTTTAGGTTTACAAATGTTTAAACCTGTGTATATCTCCATTTAATGATGCAAAAGTTTTGCCGTGCAACTTTAGCAGTACTTAGCGAGAATATGTGGCATGGAAAAGAGAGATCTAGTCTCTAGTTAACACATTTTTTGACGTATCTTCTTGGAGGGAATACAAACATTGTGGTCACATGGCCCATTTTTTTGTCTACGTGAAAGTTCCGCGCAAATATTTTGTCTTCACGATACGGAAAGTTCCGCAAATATTTTGTCGTCATGATGAGTAACATAGTTATTTGTTTTGAAATTTGTTAGTGGTATATATGGTACATTTACCATTTTTTGTTATAATTTCACTTTACCAATGTGTGTGTGCACCTCCGGAGGTGTTGAAAGAATTATCACAACAGTCCATAAATTAGCTTAGTTTGGGGCTAATTGCCCTTTGTTCCTTCTTATAAGCTGTACTAGTATTTTTGAGAAGTCAAACTCGACTATTTTTTATCAAGCTTTTAGGAAAAAAACATAAATGTTTACAATACCCAATCAGCAACATTAGATTCATCATAAAATACATTTTATTCGTTTAGAGTATTTTGGATGTTGATATTTTTTTCTGAGAGCTTGGTGAAGTATAGTCAAGTTTGACTTTTCAAAACAGCTAATGCATCCTCCATCCATGGTACATGGCGCACACGATTTTCAAGGTTCAGCCTTGACCATCATTTTGCAACAAAATGTGGCTTATGTGCTATGAAAATTATAGCGTTGAATTCGTGTTTGAATAAAAAATTCAAATGGCCTAATATTTATGACAGCTTCTCATGTACTCCCTCCGTATCAAAATATAAGACTTTCTAGCCTTTGCATGTTGTATGTCTAAATTGATGGTCAAAATCACTAAATCAGGCATAACTAGTAAGTCGTGTAATTGTGGACGAGGGGATACTCCCTATTTGCTAAATTCAGTGCATCCTAGCCTAGTAAAAGTCAAGCTTATTAAAGTTGGACCAACTATAAAAAAATGTATATTGCACGAAGATTTTAATAGAACTAATTAAATGTTGTAGATTTTGGATTTTTGTTTATATACTTAGTCAAACTAATTAAAATTTGATTTTGACTTGACTAAGATGCACTACATTTTTGCAAATAGGAACTACACCTTAGAAGAAGAAACAAAGTATCACTTGAAATTAGTTCTAGTCGATTCTCTCATATTTAGCAGGCTCTTTAGTCTTCATGATAAGTATAAGTGGATTGTCACACAATGCTAAATGGAGCCCAATTCTGAAAATCCACTTAAACTCGTCGGATGCTCTCACTGTAGAAGAACACATTTCAAAATGTAATAAAAAAATCCGAAAAAATAATTCGGGTGTTCATCTCCCTATTCTATGTGTGCATCTGAAGTTTCTTAAAAGGGTTCATTTTTTGGGGCATGTGTAAAAAAGATAATTTTGGGTGCTCTAAAATGACATTTCACAAAACATTTTTCACAGGCCACAAAAAGTTTTTAATTTTTCAGGCGCATAGAATGTGGTGACGAACGCCCAATTTGTTTTTTGAATTTTTACTTTTCAAAATACTATTAAAATATGTTTCCTCAATGGGAGCATCTGCTCTATGAACAAAAATGGCGATTCCGCCCAATTCCTTCTTTTTGGTACTTCCGTTTGGACTTTGGAAAGATTTTGCTGGGCCGGCATCCAAACTAATCGGGCAGTGATATGTTAATCTAGCTACCACTACACTAATCTTTTTCAGCACTCGGATTCTATATTGAACGACCGACTTAAACACCAACGACTAACTTTCTTTCGTTTCAGGCCGCGTCAAGGTTAAGATATCATCTCAAAAGAAAGCTCAGATATAGCAGAACCTGCTTGCCGGTGTAGAGCTCGGAGGAAGAATCCTCCGTACTGTCGTCGGAAGGCCCCGCCGGCGAGTGGTCTTCTCGGAGTCTAGACGCAGGGCTCCATCTGCCCATCTGTGGCGACTGCCTTTGCTGCTGCACGATGAGGTGCGGCGACACGCGCTGCGGGTACAGGCTCGGTGGCCTCATCAGTTCCCTCCGTCCCTTGACGCTGCTCTGCCGAGGGTACAGGTCGCCCTCCGCCTCCGCCCACATCGGCTGCAAAATTCACGGGAAATCACTCCTATGACTCTCCGTTGAGCACGCTGAAATGGATGCCAAAGAAAGAACGGAGTGTGTCTGTGTGTGCATGTAGAATTACATTGTTCCGTACGCCATTCTGCGAACTGACAGCCCCCTCGTCGGCGTCCGTCGAGGCTTCCTCGTCTCCGGCGCCCTGGTCACCGTGTCCTACGGTGAACACAAGCTCTGGAGGAGGAGGAGGCGGCGACAGCCGTTCCGCCTCGCCAGCCTCGAGGATCTTCTTTAGGTAGAGCGCGTAGACTTTGCAGTTGACGTCGAGCACCATCTCGTACTCGCGCTCCAGCCCCCTCATCTCCTGCGCCTGGGCGCCGCTCATCAGCGACAGCACCCGCATCGCCGATAGCGCGGCCGTCTCATCGGACCTGCTATCCTCGTCGGCCTGCGCCGCGGAGGCCACGGCGGCGGCGGCCGAAGCGCGGCGCGTGGCGAAGTGGCGCATGACGGGGAGCAGGCGCGGCGCGAAGAGCGCCTCGAAGGCCGCGGGCGCGAGCTCGTGGCGCGCGAGGGCGGGGTCGAGGACAAAGAGGTCGAGCACGGCGGACGCGGCGGACGGCGCCCGCCGCGGCGTCGCGCAGCGGAAGCGAGCGCCGAGAGGAGGCAGGAGAGCGGGGTGGCCGCCGGGAGTGACTGCAGCAGGCGCTCGGCGGCGCGCAGCGACGACGGCGACGGCGAGGCGGACTGGGCCGTGTCGAGAGCGTCCGAGATGAGGGAGAGCGCCTGGAGCGTGGCGGCCGTGTGCTGCCCCCGCCGCCGTCGGCGGCGGCAGCGGCGGAGAGGAGGTGGCGCCGGAGGAGCGGGTCGGCGATGAGCTCCCCGAGGAAAGCGGATGCCTGCGCCACGACGGCGGAGTACGTCGGCGTAGGCCCCGCCATGTCTTCCAAGCTCCCTCGCGTGCCTGCTGCAGGACACTCGGCGATGGGGATTGTTTTGATTCGACGATCTTGGACTTCGGAAGCAGGTGTTGATAGGCCGAAATGGGCACCTCTTTCCGGTGGCTGACTGGCTGGGATCTGGGTCCGGGATAGAGGAGGAAGGGTAAGTAAGACAGATAATTTGCCGCAAGTGGTGTTTAAATTATGGCGGGAGAGGAGAACGGACTCGGCCCCCGGCCGGCAGCGGCCGGCAGCAGACTCGCGGTTGGGTGACGCGTGGAGAGAAACAAACGTTTGTCCGGCAGCAAGCAGCAGATCTCCATTGCAGTAGCTCTGGTTAAAAAAAAAAGAAGTAGCTCTGGTTAAAAAACAGAACTGGCAGTAGCTGGAAAGTCAAATCCACGATTTTCTACGTAAAATTTTGTGGACTTGTGGTTTCTTCTCCGTGACCGTTGGATCGATCGTCGAAACGAGCAGGTTAATTAATCAGGTGCGAGTTGTTTGAGCGTAAGAAACGTGAGTTTTGATGGGCGGAGACTTTCAGTCATTGTCACCAAAACCTAAGCAGAGAAGGACCTGCCGATTGGAGCTAAGGTAGAGAGGATATAGGACAGCGAAATCACCAAGGAAATATTAAGTGCGTTCAGTTGCAATATTATTACTCCCTCTGTTCAAGATTACATTGCATTCTGAATTTATGTAAATTCGGATCAAATATGTAGGAAAATATATCAACAGTACAATATAAATGTAATATTATTCGAATCATCATAAATATTTTCATGATATAGGCATTTGAATGTTTATCTTTCGTATATACTTGATTATAAGTTTGATTTCGATAAAACACAGAACACGAATAAATAAAAAACCGAGAGTGCATAAACACCCTTTGATGTATGGTCGGAAAAGTTCAACATGTCGTAATATTTTCCACCGGATTTAGTCTCTCTAGAGTCCGGAAACTCAATATGTACCTCGAGCTACATGCAAGCTTGTTTTCAAAAAAAAAAAAATGCATTTCTCTGTTTCGAAAAATTAAAAACAAAAATCATAGGTGGAGATAATATGGAAATCTACCGGTGTGAAAATTTAAAAATTCGTATTATTTTGGGCTACACAAAGTTGACAAATCTTGCACGACATTGTTCACCGATCCAGATATGTGAATTTATCCTTTTTGGCCAGGCCAATATACAACGAATTTTGCACAGTGGTAAATCTTGACATTATCTACATTTAAGATTTTTGTTACGAATTTTTTGAAACACAAAAATACAGATTTCAAATTTGTTTTGAAAAACCGGCCTACATGTAGCTCGAGGTACATATCACCTCTCTCAACTAGAGTCTAGCATTTGTCGCAACCAACATTTCTCCTACTCCTGCAAGGCCATTTTATAGATTACAACCCTACTTATTGTTGGCAATGATCTGCCTCCAACATCGACAACCACCTCACGTCAGCAAAAAACTTCTATCATACATTTCACCTCACATCAGAACCAGGTGCTTCAAAAGGAGAGTTGGACCACATTTAGGGAATTTTATGTATTTAATTTCCTAATTTTGCTTTTGATGCTTTGAAAGTGGGTTCATCAAAATATTTGAAGCGGGTATATACAGCAAAACATAATCTTGATTGCAAAGTGGAATAGTACAAACCTATTTAGTTTCTAAAGGATATACACAAACATACATGATAGATTGTAAGAAAGTATCTGCTCCGGTGGCCAAGATGTACAGTATATGAACTCTATAATCATCTGCTTAAAATTTCAATTGGAATTTACATCAACTAGATATAAAAAACATGCATTTTGGCGAAGAGAGGCTAGGCCAGCGAGCGGCGGCGCCGGAGTCGGCGGGCATGGCAGAGAGAGAGAGAGAGATGGGCTCCAAGTTTTGGAATTGACACATTGTGTAAAGAGTTTTTTTGTGGACGCGGTCATGTGGACATATTTCATAAACGGCGTGGTAGGGAAACCCACGCCACAATTAATACTCGTACCACTGGCGTTGGAGGAAGAGCGAGCACGTACATACTACTGGCCTGTCCGTCATCTAGCACACCACTAGTAATACTGTTAATACTAGCTTGCTCGCAAAACCGCACACAAGTACTCCCTCCGTTCGGATTTAATTGACACACATTTATTTACACATGGATGTATCTAAACACCAAACAAGCACAGATACATCCATGTTTGGATAAAACCAAGTCAATTAATTTGGAACGGAGGGAGTAATATGTTAGGCCGGATCTTACACCTGGGTTTCACATACTGGTGTGTATTTTTACCCAGCATGCCACAAGTAATTATTGATCACTGGCAGGGTAAATTTGACACGACAATACACAATAGTAATGTCTGTAAACTGGTCCCAAAATACCAATGGCGTGGGTTGATGAAAACTCGCCAGTAACAGTCTTCCTGCTATAAACAGTATTATAGAGATCTTCAAACGGAGATGTATATGAATATACACCTAGGTTTTCGTGCAGATAAAACTGAGGGAAAGGTAATAAGATTGTATCGCCCTCCGTATGGGATAAAGCAATCTCCTCGCACATGGTTTGGTTGTTTCCGCCGGTATGTAACACAAATGGATTGTAAAGATACATTACTCAGAGTCCGCATGATACAATACCTCGGGTCAGGAGCCAGCGGAACGCATCTGACCTAGCCCCGCCGCCACCCGAGTCCCGCCGCCGGCGCTCTACCCCCACCCCTCCGAATCCCTCCCGGGCTGCTCGCGCGGGCAGCTCCGGAGGGCCTCCAACCCTAGCCAAACAAAGCGCCGCCGCAGCTCTCCCCTGGCCGCTGCCGCTGGCGGCGCCGGCGGTGGCGGCCGCGCCCGGCCGTCCTTGGCGGCGGGTGTGGATGGCGTGCCCCGACGGGCTTCCCTCGCGCGGGGGAGAGGCGTCTACGGGCGGGCATGGGGCTGGGAGGCGCTGAGGAGGAGCAGGCGGCGCGCTCCTGCGCGTCTGAGTTCTTGGAGACGGCACGGGAGGACCTGCCGGCGGTGCTGCGGCCTGAGGCGGCGACGAGGGCCTGATCTGGGCCCTTCTGAACCCGGACGGCCGGATCCCGTGGTGGTGGTTCCTGGCGGAAGCGGTCGTCAGGATCTTCCCACACCGACGTGGTCTTTCTTTGTGCCCCTCCACCGCTTTGTCTCGCTCGATCCGATCGCCGGGAGCCGGCCGACAGCGTGGGGGTTGCTGTCTTGGCTTTGAATAAAGGTGGCGGTCCTAGGGTTTCTCCCGCGCGAAGACGATGATCTACTGGATGCGTGCTCTAGTTGATTTGGCTGAAGTGACGAGTTCCGGAAGGCTCCGCCGGCAACTCCACTGGGCGATTCATGCCTGGAGATTGCTGAATCGGGTGGGATTCGGTCATGCGCACCCATGTTTTACTCTGGCCGTTTGGTTTCAGAGGGAGCGCTTCGAAGCTCTGCTGGCTGTTAATATCATGGGACATGTTCTCGTTCCATGGTGCTGGCGGAGAAGGTCATGCCAGTCGAGATCTGAGGCTAGCAATGGTGGTTCGAATCTTTCTCGCGATGAGGAATTGGCTTGGTGTTTCATGACTTGGAGCAGCGGCATGTAAGTGGGGGCGACAACATACGTGAAGTCCAAAGTCCTACCTTTCAGTGTGAAAATCCAAGGTCTGGCCTTAATTGGTTGTGCCTGACAATGGTCTTGCTGAAGACATTGTTTTGTGTGTGAGGACTATCTTCAGGGTGAAAACCCAAGGTCAGGCCTTAATTGGTTGGGCCTGGCACTGTTCTTCTTGAAGGCGTTGCTTTTGAAGAATTGGACATCAGGTGTTGTTTTGGTGGTGGTTGTGCGGCTGCTTGAATGACTGTAACTCTGTAGCGGGACTTTTCTTTTTATTTCTTCTTCTTATTGTCTTTCGGCTGTGTGCATCCGTAATAACTTCGGTTATTGCGTTGTTGCAGAGGCAGGGTGTAATTTGTATCTCCGCGATATTAATATACACTCTTTATCTAAAAAAAAATGGATTGTAAACAAAATAATGTTGGCCATACTCTATTCTATAAACATAGTGTTGATAAATTAACTATCCATATTGTCTATGTTGATGACCTTATTATCACAAGAGATAATGATAAAGATATTGAAATGTCGAAGGTGCAACCGACAAGAGAATTTGAAGTTAAGATCTTCAATAGTTAAGAAATTTTTGTGGGAGTCGAAGTCTCTCGGGGTGTCAACTTCTTGTTATACACATGAAATGATAATCTGCAAGTAGAATATTATACCGATGCCATGAGGACAACGTCTTGTTATTGCACGATTTGTTGCGGTATTCTTTGTTACTTGCATAGCATGAAGCAAGGTGTGTGGTTACAAGGCCCATTGCTGAAGCGGGATTATGGGCCATGGCCTATAGAGTTTATGAACAGTTGTGATTGATAAATCTTATTGTTGGAGTTAGGTTTGTTTCACCCATGGCTGCTTTTGATAGCGTCTACTCCCCTCCGTTCTAAAACAAGTGGCCGTTTAGCATTCGAAATATTTCCACAAAAAGTGTACTTCTATCTTCCGAGTGCATAGATAATAATGTTTCTCTCTCGTCACACGAGAATCAAGTCTTATAACATTTAACATATATGGTATCCTCATTTTCTACATGCACTTAGCTCATTAGAAGTGGGATAATTAAAGAAGAGATGGTGACTTGCATTTTCCCAATGCATTCTCTACTCCACTACATAATTTGTAAGGAGTACAAATTAATGAAGAAAAAATCGCACATAACTGAAAGTTAGCGTCAAATTCAATTATTATTTGATTTATTTCTCGGCAACCCGTGTGCTCACCAACCGTCAAATTAACCGCGAAACAACTATCTGTCGTGCGTGTACAGGGATTTATTTCTCGGCAACCACCGCTAGCTAGCTCACCTGTGCTCGTCCCTGAGCAGCGGCACGAACTTGAGCATGACGTCCACGGCGTTCTGCGCGGCGATGCTGATGAAGGTGCTGGCCTCGTTCCCGAGCGCGGACCCTCCGCCGGCGAGATCCGAGAGCGACCGGATGGTGAGGAACGGGACCCCTTGCTGGTAAGCCACCAGCGCCACGGCGGCGCTCTCCATCTCAATCGGTGTACACCCGAACTTGGCGCGCAGGAACTGGCGGTACCGGGCGTTGTCCAGGAACACGTTGGCGCTGCACCCCCTGCTCACCCGCGTCACGCGCGGCGCGCGGGGCAGGCACGTCGTCGTCCCGTTCACGCACGCCGGCAGCTCCATCCCCTCCAGCTTCGCCGCCAGCGCGTAGTACCGCTGGCTGGCGCGCACCCAGAACGCGTGCTGCCGCTCCTCCGGCACGCCCGACGCCGGGAAGATCTCCTCCGGCTGGTACCAGATGCTGTTGAGCTCGTTCGCTGGAGAAGTTGAGGAAGCCGTACTCCCGCGTATAGTCGCCGGCGGCCTCCAGCGGCAGCTCGTTCTCCTTCCCGTCGCTGTAACGCTGGCCGGCCAATCATGTGTCCACGATAATTTAGCACAAGTTGTACTTAACTATGGAGTATGACAATTTGATAATCATGCGATGTGGAAAAAATACAAAGTTTGTTCTACCTGCCAGTTCCACAGGGATAGGTGGGCCCAATACTCTGGGATGGTGACGTCGCCGATCTGGAGGTCCTCGTTGGCGTTGCCGGCGATGCCCCAGTGGACGATGCCTTTCACCCGGAACAGGCTCAGCAGCATCTGGGTGGTCAGCCCAGCGTTAAGCTGCATACAACCCAGATGTTAAGAAAACAAGAAAAATACTTACACAAATACTACATCCGTTTCGAAATATAAGATGTTTTTAACTTTTTCCGGATACATATGTATCTAAACACGATTTAGCGCGTATATTCACTTGTTTTACCCCATATATAGTCCATATTGACATATCTAGAACATCTTATAAATTGCAACGGAGGGAAAATAATGTGTGTATAGGTACGTACCATGCTCAGCCCTGTCATGACCATAACAACATTTTGGCCTCCGATGGTTCCGAAGCGGAACCTTCGCCCTTCAAACAAAAACAATTGTTAGTCGTTCTTGTTAAGGAACGTTACTTAATCATGTAAAATATGTTTATTAATATCTATATTACGTGCTTATGTTCGTTTTGGCAGTGTAGTTGCGAACCATTCCAACATTTGATTTTGGAATCTACCAGTTCAATCAACAATGTCCTGGTTACGAGTAGCGTGTAGATACTCTGTCATCGTCACGCCGTCAAAGCCTCATCGATCAAGTGGTTATTTACGCCATGCATGCAGACGCATCAATGCTCATCCAGCAAGCTTAAGCTATACCTTCTTTGGACCCAGGGTTTCATAGCAGCGCCTGAACCCGGCCCACTTCGTGTATATTAGCTAGAAAATCAGTTTCAGCTCACCGTGACACGTTAGTTCAATTTTAACTTGAATCGTACTTTAGCGGGTTTTCGCGGACCCCACCAGTACAACCCTATTTGGACCAACTTGAACACTTTATTCTTCGATAGACAAAAATGATCAATCATTTTTCTTTTCTCGTTGAGTTATGCAATTTCTTACATGTATTAGTTCTTCACGTGAGAGCTGCATGTGTCAAACTGTCAATTTCAAGCAGTTGACATTTCAAACATAAGAAAACATATCCGTGGTGTTGGTGCTAAACCATGTTATGTCAGTTCTTCTAGTAGCCTTCTAGGTATATAGCGTAAATGTATACACGAGTGGCACATCGATGTTGCTTATACAATTTGAGTACGTAAGGTAGAGAGTTAAGCGCAGTAGAGAAAGGTCGCCGGAGGGAACTTTAGCAAGCTCCTCGTGAACGGAAACGCAGAGAATTGTATGGCTGTAATGTTGAATACAAAATGTGACTGTTTCTTGTTTCGTACAAAGACTGACCAGCGGAAGTTGCAAACAACATAGAAAAATCAGCGCAAACTTTTTTTATTCACATGTCGCAAGTACTCGTATTTATAATAAAATTTGATGTACACAACAATCATCCCATGTATTTTTGTCAAAAAACTTCTTTTTTTGCGAATGAATTTTTTCAAAAACCTTTTCGTGAAGTTTTGTTGAGCCGATCGAGCACCTTCCTCCCAGATCAAACTAGCATTTTCCCGGCCGTCTCATCTGGATATATGCGCCGAATCTTGTGCATGGTTTTCTTTTTTTGCAGGGGAATCTTGTGTTGGGTTGATGGCTTGATGCATGCATGGGGTAGCACAGAGAAGGAAATTAATCGCCATTAGCATGTAATTAGGTGGTCGATATGTACCTTGGACGTCCAGGTTAGTAACGTTCTTGATGGCCACGAAGCTGGGCGAGTTGAGCACGGGCACCATCTCGTAGGTGTTGGGCACGACGAGCCCGACGAAGGGGCCATGGCGGTTCGCCCTGCTGATAGCGGTCCACGTCTTCTTCGAGATATAGCCCTCCGCCGCCGTGGCCATCAGAGCCACCACGACGACGACGAAGGCTCCGGCCACGAGCTGCCGGCTAGCACCACCCATGATCGATGGCGAATGAGCTCGGTTTGACTTGTTGCGCGCAGGCTGCAGCTGTATAGCTTCTGATAGATCGAGCCTCGCACGATATGAGACTTGTCTGTGTGCTATGTCGATCTGATTGGCATGTGGTGTCCCTGTGTTGATCAGCTGGCGCTCGTATATATAACGATCTAATGTTAGGTGAGAAGTGAGATTGAGCCGTGCCGAGTTGCTACGGAGTTCTATAAAAATGTTATATAATCATGTGGAGCACGTAGTTCCATACAAATCCAATGGTTACTGAAATTTTCAAGACTTGCAAAGGAGAGACTTGCTGAAAGCAGACATGCAGAGATACAAGTTAATTAGTTTGTTTGAAGGGGAGGTGATCGAGATTGATAATAGCTACAAGTTGTAATTTCTATTTTAAGCCTCATATAAGCTCTCTCCTTAGAGCGTTTTAAAGATGTACGGAGTACTCTCTAGCTCCTTTCCTTTACACAAGAAACACATTTTCAAAAAAAAACTTTGACTAACGATTAGTCAAATTAACTATATCATGGATTATCTGATACAACACCAATACGATGGAACTTTGGTTCTCACGTGGGATTGACTATTTCGGGATCGACTATTTCTCAACGACCAAGAACTTGGTTGATCCAGAAATGGCTATTTCCTAGACAAAATTCATAGTTGTGTGATAAAGTCTACTCATACCTTGTCACTTGACGAATCTCGATGATTAGATCAGATGGTTTTCAGTTGCGGCTTGAAATAGTTATTTCTAAACCACCCAGGACAGTAACACCGTTAATACAAAGTTACAAACCCAACAATACTAATTAACTTTGTGTCACATCATCAACATTTTGATCAAATTCAAAATAACTCGTGAGAAACATGTAGGACATAGCAACGAGGACCTATCCATTAGTATTCCCCATAAGAAATCAATTATAGAAAAAATACAACTAGATCAGCTAGCTCTTGGAGACAAACTGTTCACCATATGAAAGGAAGAGGGAGAGCAAACCAAAACCATGGATAAAATATACGCAAGCGAGACACTTGGTTAATTCGTAGCCACTTAAATCGTTTGGTTTTATAATCATTGAGTATGCATGCATTCACAAGGTAAGCACGTCAGGGAGACGACTCTACCATCTTGTAAAGATCGTCTAGTACGTACTCCCTTCGTTTATAAATATAAGATGTTTTAGTTTTTGTCCATATTTACATGTGTCAACATGTATATAGACATGTTTTAATGTGAATATACACTTATGTGCACCTATCCAACATGTGAGATAGGTAAAACATCTTATATTAAAAAATTGAGGGAATAGTCGCTAGGAGTAATAATGTGAGGTATCCTACCAGTTCGCTGTCTTAACAGTAGTATAATATTGGCCTCGTGCATGGCATGGGATTTCTAAGATACTCTCGACGTGCTCAATTGTTCATGCACAGTATATGGACAAACCAAAACCACACTGATGAGAACCAGACAGCGTGTACTTGATTGATTTATAATTTGGCGGTTAGTAACAGTCTAACAAACAAGTGGATTGATCGTGCGCATCTCGCGCTTGAATGAGCAGCCATCAAACCAGGAAATACGCATCAGAGCAAACACATTGGCGAGAAGTATAGGTATACCAGCTTACCTTGGTTCGGCGTGCTGCGTGCGGCCAGTCGGGCGGCGGGACGGCGATCGCGCGGATCAGCGGCGGCCGGCGCATGCGCCGCCGCGGTTTCGCCTGAGGCCCGAGTTGAGCGGAGTAGCGCGCGGAGGAGAGACGGAACGATCAGACGACAGCAGATGCAGCTGCGCCTGTCAAGAGTTCCACTGATATTTTTGTTATTCTTTTTTGTTGGGTCAGGCCCCCAGAAAATGGGCCTCTACTTCATGCCTTGGCCATGCTTCTTTCTGTGCTTTGGTCAACAATTGCATTTTTTACTTTCCTTCACCATATGTTTTGTGCTTAGGTCGGAGAAAATCATGATGAAACCTGTACTGCATGTGCAGCTTAGATATCCAAGGAGCCTTTGTAATCGAGTGATTGGTTCAATATTGTGTTGCACCACTTTTTGTAGGCTTTTTCCTGAAGGTAAATACTATATGTGTATTTCTCCCTATTTCCCCTTATATTCCATCTCTCACCTTCAAAATCTACTGATCCATAATCTATCTAGCTCCAAACTAGATCATGAGTGCCACAAATCCCTATAAGCCCTCACACGTCCTTCAGTATCATAGTACACTGACCAATGCATTGCTCAATGTTGGCCTCAAATCCAGCAGAAGCTCAAATTTTTTTTGGTTTTATTTAAACCTAGCTCAAGTATGTTTACCCATACTGTGCAGATGCTAACTACTCCCTCCATTTATAAATATAATATGTTTTATTTTTTGTCCACATTCACATGTGTCAACATGTATGTATACATGTTTTAATGTGTATGTACACTTATTTGGGTGTGCACCTAACCAACATGTGAGATAGATAAAACATCTTATATTAAAAAATGGAGGGAGTATGGTGTAAGGTGTAAGAAAAAAGAATTACGATCTCCATTTCGGCAAATGTAACGTAACTTTCGAATATTGTCTTTGGCCATCGTAGAAACTTCATTTGTACCAGCATTGGAGCTGCAAAGTGACCATTGGTTCTTATTGGGCAGATTTGGGTCTAAGGGTCTTGTCCTTGCTAATGTACATTGCTGACAAATTAAAGGATTATTGGTTGATTTGTTACAGAGTGGCCATTCTTCAAGTTTGCAGCGGGTCATCACCTTCATGGCTATAGGCGCGCAGCTTGGTCTGGAACCAGGAGTGGCAGCCACCGCCACCATACTGGCCAGAGCGGTGGTATGCGCAGAGGCGAATCTGCCGCCGCTGCCACCAACACGATTCACGATTGGACCGCGAAGGGAAGTCATTGGGCAGGATATAAAATGGATTCTAAGCAATGATGAAGATGATCCGCTTGTGTCATGAGATTCTCTCAATGCTTATTCCTATGTGAAGCCATTAGCAAATTTCGCATCAGTTTGGCTGCAAAGGTCGTCGTAGTTTCATTTGATCCGAGCTGTCATATTTTTTTCATACATGTTGTGGCAGTCTGAGTTAAATTTGGCATAAGTTAAATAAATGTATATGATTTAAATTTTTCATTACTAATTATCTCACTCGAAATCAATAAATTTCACTATGTGTGTTTATGAGATTGAATTGTGTTTAATTTATGGCGATCAAATGGTTGTGGATTGTTATTGTTATTGGATTAATTACCCTTTTTTAATAAATTACGATAATTGTTTGATCTATGTCTGCCTATTTTTTCGATATTCCGTGGCAACCCACGAGTATTCAGCTAGGTACCATGCAATCCTTACATGTCTGAAACAATTTGCGTGCAACCCCGGTTGCAACGCGCGGGCATTCAGCTAGTTTAAACGCTAAATTACCCATACTAGGGAATGAACTGAAATTTGATTTTTAAATTTTCTGTTAACCATTCAGGATTTCTCGGTTTCCGCGGTTACTGGAAATCCTGATCCCTCTTAGGAAAATTTCGGGAACCAAAACCTTGATTGCAATTCGGGGAGCTATAAGGAAGAAGTGTTAGAAATTTTCTAACTTGGGAATTTGAGTGATACAGGGCATGCCCAATCCATTGGACTTATACTATAACAAAAGTGCCGCTATCGCGCATGCCGGCCAAGGAACCAAGGCAACACTAGAATACCAAAAATATTCTTGGGTGTTATCACCTTATTTGAAAAATTGTTAAAAGGGGTCACATGAAAATATTCTAAGTACACACACAGATGTAATGTTCTTGGTTCGTTTAGATAGCCTCTTCCATAAGCCATGTTGGAAAATGGCGGGGATGGGAAGGTGATTGGGAAATGGCTTCGGCAATGGGTGGCTGCGGACATCAAGAGGATGACTCTGAACATGCTCACCGCGCAAGCCATGTCAGAATTGTGTGGAAGATGAGGTAACTGTATACTGTGCAAGGAAGACATAGGGTAATGCCGGATAATAAATAGTAGGAAGAGAGCGGGATTTGCGGGAGGAGAGTCGATGCAAACAAGTTCTACCGCTATTCGGTATGTTCTAAGCCTGATGTGGTCGGTTCGTGAGAGCGAACTTCCATGGAAGTGCAAGTTCGGCTTGAGTGATTGAGTCTCCACCATGTGCTACTGCTAGTGCAAGCTACCTCTTCCACTAGGGACAGGGGGCAAGTGCCCCCCACCCTTTTGGTAGATAAGTTACACTATGGAGTCTACATGCTTTTATAGTGGTCAGTGGCCCAGTTAACACGGAAGCTCACATCGACTTGTACAAGCGACGAGCGATTCCCCGATACGAATTGCACGGGCAAATTTATTCCAAAGCAGTGAGTAGCCCGAGCACTACGAAAGATCCTATATAGCGTCGGTGAGCGGCGCTACCCGGACCCGCCGCCTGAAGGAAGCCCTTCATGGGCCGCAGCAAATCTAGCCCAGTAAAAAAGGTATTGTATGATTTTTTATTTGTATAATCTGAATATTTTATAATCATAATATTTTAAAATTACGAATCAAAATCTGAACATGTTTTACTTGTGAACAATTTTCAGTTCTAAACATTTTTGAAGTTTGAACATGTTTTAAAAATTAGCATTTTTAAATATGAACAATTCTCAATTATGAACAATTTTTAAATTTGAACAAATTTAAATCTAAACATTTTTTAGTTATGTACAATTTTTAAATTATCATCATTTTTGAAATTTCACTATAAAATAAAATTGTTTCTGATTCACCAAACCAATTCTTATCTCTTGTTGAAGGAATAAATAAAAAGAATAAGCAAAAATACAGGAATTCTTTTTGTTTTTGCTTATCTCGATGAGCTTATCTCAAGGAGATAAGCAAAATGAAGAAGATACCGATAACTTGCTTCTAGTTGACAACCTTCAACATTTATTATTGGCATAGATTTCCTACATTCCTATTTCCTTTAGCTAAACTAAACAATTTTTAAGAATTGGAAAATAGAAACGAGAAAAACAGAAAAGAAAAGGAAACAAAATGAAAAAGAAAATAGTAAAACGAGCGAAACAGAAAAAAGGAAAACCAGCGGCGAATCCCTTCAAGCAGCATGGGCGTCTCGCATCACCTCCGGGCGATATATAGGATTTGGCAAGCGGCAGCCGGCAGGGAGGGCGACGGCAAATCCTAGTTGCCGCATAGGTCGGGAGCGATACTGCTCCGCACACCCCTCTGCACAGTATGGGCCTGGCCCGTTTACCATAGTCGGTAGTGCTAACAAACTAGCGATTCCTGTACCTTCGTCAGCGCTAACAAACTAGCTATTCAGGTACCCTTTTTTTCCGGTTTTGTATTGTTTTTGTGCCAGTTTTCTAGCGGCTTTTCTTTTTCTTCTCCTTATTTTCTTCTGCCATTTTAGTGCTTTATGTTTATTATTTTCTTCTCTTTCTCCTTATCATTTTTTCTATTACTTTCTATTGTCTTTTCTCTTTCCATGGTTTAAAAAGTTCATTTTTCGGAAAAAGGGTTCGTATTTTAGAAAAAAACTCACGTTTTGAAAAAATGTTCACATTTTATTAGAAAAACTTCACGGTTCTCTAAAATTTATCATCTATATCAAAATATGGTTTCAAAAATAATGTTCGTATAGCTTCACAATAATGATCGCGGCTTTGTAAAATCATTTACCAATGTCAAAATAAATGTCCGTGTAGTTTCAAAATAATGTTTACCGTTGCCTAAAATTGTTTAACTGCATCAAAATAATTTTTCGTGTAGTTGCAAAATAAGTTTCTTGTTGTTTTAAATGTTCATGTAGTTTCAAAATAATGTTCTTATGGTTTTAAAATAATGTTCATGGCTTTCTAAAATCCTTCACCTATATCAAACTAAATATTCATGTAGTCTAAAAATAATGTTCACCATTCACAAAAATGTGAAATTGTATCAAAATAAATATTTATGTAGTTTAA
Organism: Poa pratensis; assembly: GCA_947311845.1. Taxonomy (NCBI): domain Eukaryota; kingdom Viridiplantae; phylum Streptophyta; class Magnoliopsida; order Poales; family Poaceae; genus Poa; species Poa pratensis. Next base: position 142,009,462 of record CAMZMU010000074.1, on the reverse strand, counting down.
AATATTATAATTTCTTGATGTAAATTTTTTTGTTTTTAAAATTAGTGTTTTTATTCTTGTTCACATAACATTAGTGTTTTCTCTTTGAAAAATCGTTCAAATAATATAAATGGTCATGTTATTAACTCTTTCAAATAAGATAAATGTTTTTTTGAAAAGTCGTTCAAATAACATAAAAGTTCATACTAAAATATCATTAAAATAAGATAAATGTTCTTATTCAAAAATCATTCAAATGAGATAAATGTTCTTATTAAAAATCATTCAAATGAGAGAAATGTTCTTATTAAAAACCGTTCAAATATGTATTTCAAATCTGTTCAAAACCACATTCCGTTCACCTGATTTTTCAAATCCGTTCAAACCCACATTCCGTTCACCGGATTTTTCAAACTGTTGAAACCCACATTTCACTCACCGGGTTTTCCAAATCTGTTCAAACCTAGATTTTTCTCACCGGGTTTCCAAACCGTTCAAATCTAGATTCCGTCACTGGGTTTTCCAAATCCGTTCAAATCTAGATTACATTCACCGGGTTTTTCTAATCGTTCAAAGCCACATTCCGTTCACCGAGTTTTCCAAATCTCTTCAAACCTAGATTCCACTCACCGAGTTTTTATAAATCCGTTCAAACCTAGCTTTCGTTCACTAAGTTTTTCCAAATCTGTTGAAACCCACATTCTGTTCACGGGGTTTTTCAAATTGTTCAAACCTAGATTCTATTCACAAGGTTTTCCAAATCTGTTCAAACATAGATTATGTTCACCGGGTTTTTCAAATCCGTTCAAACCCACATTCTCTTCATCTGCCTTTCCAAATCGTTCAAAACTAGGCTTTCAAAATCGTTCAAACCCAGATTCCGTTCACCCGGATTTTTCAAATTGTTCAAACCCAGTTTACGTCGGGTTTTCCAAATCGTTCAAAACCAGGTTCGTTCACCTTGTTTTTCCAAATCGTTCAAACACAGATTCTGTTTACCGTGTTTCCGAATCGTTCAAACTTAGGTTCCGTTCACTGGGTATTTCAAATTTGTTCAAACCTAGATTTCGTTCACGCGATTAATTTCCAAATCCGTTCAAACCTAGATTCCGTTCACCGGGTTTTCCAAATCCGTTCAAATCTAGATTCCATTCACCAGGTTTTTTAAATGTTAAAACCTAGATTCCGTTCACCAAAAATTTCAATTTGTTCAAACCTAGATTCCGTTCACCGGGTATTTCAAATTTGTTGAAACCTAGATTCCGTTCACGTGGTTAATTTCCGAATAAGATAGATTCTTTTCACTGGGTTTTCTAAATCTGTTCAAATCTAGATTCTATTCACCAGGTTTTTTAAATCCATTCAAACCTAGATTCCATTCACCGAGTTTTTCAAATCGTTCAAACCTAGATTCCGTTCACCGGTTACATCAAATTTGTTCAAACCTAGATTCCGTTCACGCGGTTAATTTTCGAATCCGTTCAAAGCTAGATTCCATTCACCGGGTATTTCAAATTTGTTCAAACCCAAAGCTAGATTCCGTTCACCGGGTTTTCTAAATCTGTTCAAATCTAGATTCCATTCACCTGGTTTTTAAATCTGTTCAAACCTAGATTCCGTTCACCGGGTTTTTCAAATCGTTCAAACCTAGGTTCCGTTCACTAGTTATTTCAAATGTGTTCAAACCTAGATTCCGTTCATGCGGTTAATTTCCAAATCCGTTCAAACCTATATTCCATTCACCGAGTTTTCTAAATACGTTCAAATCTAGATTCCGTTCACCATATTTTCTAAATATGTTCAAACTAGATTCCGTTCACCCGGTTTTCTAAATCTGTTCAAACTAGATTCCGTTCACCAGGTTTTTCAAATCGTTCAAACCTTGATTCCATCCATCGACTTTTCTAAACCCCATTCAAATCTAGATTCCTTTCACCAGGTTTTCTAAATCCGCTCAAACTTGATTCCATTCACCGAGTTTTTCAAATCGTTCAAACCTAAATTTCGTTCACTGGTTCTTCCAAAACAAAAAATGTTCATATTTTAAAATGTTCACTTTCAAAAATGATTCAGATTTTGGATTTTTTTTTGAAAAATATTCAGATTTAAAAAATGTTCATATTTTGAACTTAGAACAATTCGTGTGACAACACCATGAGGAGCGGCGAGTTGGAAAACGACGTGGTGGCGGCGGTGCGGGGTGGTGGATGCGCATGACGACGTTAGTGCAGCGACGATGGCGGAGTTACCGTGACGAGCAGCGACAACACATGTTGGAAAAGAGTGGTACACTGAACGAGGTGTAAACACGTCCGAACCTAGAGTACACAATCTGCTTGTATCTGACCGTCAAAACGAAAAAATTACAACACAAAAGTTGTGCGATACGTTGATATTAACCTCCTCGTCAAAGGGTATGTCGAACGGTCAACCGAGTGCGTCGAATTTGACAAAATTCGTCTAAAAAGTTTCGAATATCGATTCGAAATTGAGAGGTTACAATCGGCGAAAATCGAAACCGAGTACAGGAATGGAACCCGTGGACGCACATAATTTTCATGTACATTTTATTTTAAATTAAAAATATATTTGTATAGATTAGAGATGGCCGATATATATGGTGCATGTTAGAAAGTGGGAACCGATCTGGTAAGGAAATCGCACCATTTTTCTTACATGCACTGTGTCTTGTGTCTAGTTGATGTCTCCGTGAATTTTGAGTGCCGAAATGGCACTAAAACTTCTTTTGAGCACGAAGGAACGAAACAGGAAAATGTGCACGACTAATCACGACTTCACGAGCGAGCAGAACAGTCGAAACATGAGCCAACCGAGCGGAAATAAACGAGCAGCCTAAAATGGGCCAGGCCCACTAACGCCAGGGGGTACGCGGAGCGTCTTTTTCTCCGCACAGGTGTAGGCGCTCCCGAGGGCGACCCGTTCTGCTTGGACTCCAGCATGTTGGCCCAGCATCATATCAAGCCATAATGCTGACATAGCAACGGAAGTGAGGCCATCTAGGCCGGACTGTTCATAAAACATTCGGGCTCCCAAGGCCCATTCTTGAGTCCCAATTTCACCGTTCAAGACACGCTATAAAAAAAAGTATCGTATTTGCATTTGACCCTCCATCAGTTATTCAGTCGACTGCTCTCAACTTCGTGCAGTTGCCCTCACTGACTGCGAGACAAGTGGAGGGCATAAGTGAATCCTCCACATCCAATTGCCTGACGAAATCCTTTGGCTGCACCCTACTTGTTCACCTTCTTGTGCCGGCATCTGCTTGACATTTTTACTGACAACTGCCATTTGGCAGAAGACACACTTTGCACTATTAGTTTTACATGAAAACTAAAGCACGGATCGATGCTTCTACATCTTAATGGCTTTACAGGATTTAGTATAGGTCTTGCAAAAGGAAAGGAATTAGATACGGGCATGTCGAAGACATGAATTGCTTGCTCGCAATCATTCAAGCATATCCTGTTTCGGTCGTTGAATTAGTCCCATAACCTGGTAGAATAATCAGATTTATTATCACACGTCGTTTTTCGTCCACTGTTCCCTTTGCCATGTTGTTAGCTGAAGACGATCCTGGCTGTGGCTGTCGGTGGCTCTTGGCCTACCGCTGCCATGTGAATGTCAATTTTCCGAAACTCTCTCGAACTCTGACGACCGTTTCCGGCAGCGAAGCCCATCACCGCTGGACCACAAGCAAGCAAGCCTGACTTCCAGTGTGCAAGTGTGCACTGTCCAACGATAGATCCACACACGAACAGTGGATCCAGTTGCGAGATGCAAACTTATGAACATCTGCAGTGCCGCATGGCACTGTCAGGTGCTCTCCGACAGGGACCTGTGCACTGAACCTAGCTCGAGCTAGGGCCATCCTAGACTCCCCGCTGCATTGCATTGCACTTCATCCCGATGCTCTTTCGACAGAAACCGACGTCGAACCGAAGTGGCAGCGGTTGCGAGCTCGCCACGGCGGCGGTGCCGGAGCTCCGGTGCCAGTCGTGGGTCGACACAGTAGCCGGCGTGAACGTCGCCAGAAAGAGAAAGGCCTCAGCGCACCACGTAGTGGCAGAGGCACGCTGACACGGGATGTGAGATGTTGGCCATGATCGAGGACGGCGTGCCCGAAAAGGCCGCGCCATCTTGTCATCCCCGGCCGTCAGTCATCAGCCGAAGCGAGCGAATGGCAGTGCGACGGAGAAGCGAAGGAAGCCACCCGGAGACGTCAGGTCTTCCCTTTTGCTTTTGCCCTCCGGTTCCGGACGGTCAGTGCGAGTCGGTGCTCGAGATTCTCGCTCCGGTGGTTGCTGCCGCGGCTTCACATTCTGAACCTCAAATCAATCAGACTTGTTGGAGACTCGTATGGAGCCTACCACGAACTAATTGGAGACTCGTCTCCGGAACCAGCCATGATTTGATGATTGCCGTCCATTCCGAGGAGCAGAGCAACCAACGACTGGTTTCTGTCAGCGAGCAGTCGACCGGCCGGCGTCGTCGTCCATCGGAAGGTAAACTCTGCACTTAGCCGCAACCGAAGTGCACAGACTGGCGAATCGCTGTTGGATTTGATGGCGTTTCCGGTCGTGATCTACGGGTCGTTTATGCCCATACGCCTCATGATTGCCCGCGCGCGCATACCATGTTCGAACACAGCAGCCTGGATCCTCTTGGGAGTTGGGAGAGTGAGATTTGTATGTTTTCTTCTGTTTATTCTAGTCTATCTCGTGATCAGCATTGGTCTCAGACAGTGATATATCCGTCGTATGGGCGTCGCTTGGATTCATCTGTTGCTTCCATGTGCGCCCTTGGTTCATTCAGTTAATGCATTGCATGCCGCGCTCCAGGTTTTCGTGGTGCAGTTGTAGCAGGGCTGGAAGAAGGGAAGAACTGTGGTAGTTGCCGAATCTCTCGCAGCAGAACTGGGACATTCAACTGGTCTAGTCGTTCCCTAGCACTCTTCAGAGATCGCAGAGATGTGGTTATGATCAGTTACACGCAGATCTTTTGTTTGGCCGAATTCTCAATGGAACCTTTTGTGTTTCCTATCTGAATGACGCTGAGTATCTGCCTGTTTCTTAACATAAAATTGGTAGCAAACCACTAATAATGGGCACCATGTGCTTGCTCCAAACTGGGGAATTGGTTCTGGCCACCAGCCCGGAATAGAGATACGAACACTGATGGAGATATGATGAGCAAATCTTCCCATCTACTGATCTACGGTTGCGCGCCGAGACACTTCGACAAATGTAAAGGGAGAGCCTTATTGTTCTCAACGAAGAGGATTGAGAAAACTCACGGCTCTGGAACCAGGAGAACTAAAAGGCATCCATTCTCTTGCAGAAATGTGACATATATAGTGCTCTTAGTTTAAAGTGAGTGGGAAACCCACACAAAAAAAACAGCCCACACAGTTGTAGTGATCAGAGTAGAAATGTCGCTCCTACAAAGATGTAGCCTTTGTGCCCCTATGTTGGCGATGGTTTTATCTCGAATGGCCGTTGAGTTGAACATTAACGTCAGCTGGTTATATCGAGTGATTTGTCTTCACAGCCCAGGAATCCAGAACTTTGTTCTATACGCTTCAACGAGGTCATTTAAAAAAATATCATAGTCTCCTTCTCTTTTTCTCTAGGATATAGTTGATACCGATTTACTATATTTAAATACCTGTGGCACAGTTTATATGATTTTGACCCCAAATTCCCATTACAAATTTACAAGTTAAGCAATGGTGACACATTCACTTTTACATTAGTACCAAAACATGACAATCGAACTACTCATCCTAGTTCCCAAACGTGCTCTTACAGTTGGTCATGAGTTGTTGCATCGAAAATTTCTTGATGCGTGGTGAGAAATTCATAAAACTCGGTCAGGAGGCCCTAATGTCGCTCGGTAAGAGGGTTCTGATACTCAAACAGCTGATCAAACACCATACTAGTATCTCACTCTCGATAAACATATTGTCCATGATAACGCGATTGTTTATGATCTCTCACATATGATTTAGCGGGTGCCCGACAATAACAAACCAGGACTGGAGCACACCAAAATGTCCGCTCCACTTTTTTTGGACACTCTTGTCTGTTTGTAAAGAGAGCTTTTGCCTCACTAACAGGGTTGCGTTGTCTTTATATACGTCGACCAACAAGGATAGATATCTGCTAGGTAGTACTCCTTATCGTGTTGGTGGCCATTAATCTTATAGTTGTATTTTGAAGTTTCGCATTCAACAAGTTTGGCATTTAGTAAGAACTGGCCATGCCGAAAAATGCGTCACAACAGTCCACGCTCCAACATGTTCTCCTTTATATATCCCTTGCCATGAGAATGGACAATTCTTTCATCTCCAATGTATGCCATCGATACTCCCAAGCATTTCAGAAATCCTCTCGCTGCACCTTATGACATAAGCCGACGTGTGTCTGCATTTTGTGCTCTTAGATAGGTCGGTCTAAACATTCTCACCACTGCTTCACAAAACTTGTACGTGGTTTAACGGTGATTCATTCATACAGAGATATTCTATCTATCGTCCGAAACTTTTACAAGTGCTCCATATGCAAGACACGGTTCTTTCTGGCTAGCCACCCCGGCCTCGATCCTCCGCGTTTGAGAGTGGCTTCTAGCTCCTGTTGCGCAACTAAAAGAACAGTGAGGACAATGTGATTCTCTTCCCCATCGGCTGCGCGGTTGGCGTCCTCTTCCATCATTTAGAAAAACATGATATCATCGTTGCTATCTATAACCTATTGGGTAACATTGAAATAATGAAACTAGGCAAAAAAAAAAAAATCAATGAAGTTGACTATTTGGCAAACGGCCGAAAACCTTGCGGGCAGGGTGGGACGGAGTTAGTCTTGGCCGCGGGCATAACGACCTATGGAGGCGCAAACGAGGATGGGGAGCGGAGGTGAGCCAGCCTGCGTGGTCGTTGCGGACTCCCGGCAGAGAGATTTAGAAAATGAGGGACAGTGGTGACGGTGGGACTCTGTGGCGGGGAGAGGGACAAGATAGATGAAGGGCAAGTGGCTACCGGCCTCTTCCTTTCCATGTCTATGACATGTAGATTCCGTTTGTTTTAGACTCGTGTCAGTGTCTTGTCCGTCGCCTCCGAGCAGATCCAGAAAGTTGTGTCGCGCACATTTTTCGGCGGCCGACACCGATATGAGCTACATGGGGCGAACTTAATGTCCGAACCTCATTAGGCCTTTCAAAAAGGGGCTATTAAGAGCGCCAGTGCAGATGATCTGAGTTTGCCTTCTTCTCATTTTACTTGTGCCGGCATCTGCCGCGCTCGTAGGAAAGTAGACGACGCCAATGCCTGCAGACGAAGCACGAGGACAGAAAAAAGTTGAGTTCAATCTGCAAAGCAGAAGGGTACAAAAGAGACAAGGATCATGGACATGATTTTGTTCTGTCTCCTTTTTCTTCGTTGCGTCCTCGACCGTGCCAAATGTTGCAGCCCAGCTGCTGGTACGTGGGTGCGTGCTTTCTTTTGGCAGCCTGACTGCCTGAAGTACGAGTACTGCAGTGCTAGCTATGATGTCAAGCTTGCCCACAGGGTTCCGAAAGATCGAAGCTGTGCTCCTTCCTTCCGAGAAAATAGACTTCATACACGTGAAACTCACTTCTGCACCCGGGTGCACATGCACCCGGTTTTGTAATTTTTTTTTTGAAAATTCAAAACATGTCGAAAAATTCCGAAAAAAATCATGCACGTACCTGAGCATGTCACCCACCATCGTGTAAAATTTGGCGACGAGTCGACATCGTATGCGCCTTGTGCAAAAATGACAAATCTCAGATCTGAAAATAGATCCAAAATTTGAATTTTCAGATCTGAGATTTGTCATTTTTGCACAGGGCGCATACGATGTCGAATCGTCGCCAAATTTGACACGATGGTGGGTGACATGCTCAGGTACGTGCATGATTGTTTTCGGAATTTTTCGACATGTTTTGAATTTTCAAAAAAAAAAATCCAAAACCGGGTGCATGTGCACCCGGGAGCCAAAACGACCTCCTCCTTCATACACCTTTTGTAATGAACGTTTGCAGCCGGAAAGGCTCGATTGCATTGCTAGCATATTGTTGCACATTAGTAAGCGTGACATTTGGAACGAGAGAAGAAACTTGTTTTCTTAAACAAGGCAAAGTATTTGACATTTTCATTCATTAAGAAAGGAGTTTTTAGAAAGTTATACAAATAAAGCCTTGACCAAGGTAGACCAAACAGCAAAAGTCTACTCTCGCGGCAATACATTATCAAGCCCCCGTCAAACACCACGTAGCCGTCTCGTCTTTTATCTTTGTAATGAGCATAGCTGAGGGTGAAAATTTATTGCGAACACCCTTGTCGGGGATGTAACCCCGGGTACCCCTGAGTTTATGGTTTTGTTGGGTTAATGCAAGAAATAGCAAAAAGATGGATAAAAGATAAAGGAAGAGGCTGGAAAATCGGCCTGGACCGACATATGACTGGCCCAAACCGAGATACCACTTAATGGGCCGAGGTATCCGACGTACTCAGTGCTGGGCCGACACTGGTTTATCTCGGTACAACCGAGACCATCAAGACTCGGCTGGGCCGAGCTCTTCCCCTTTCTCTTAGCTGGGCCGAGTCACCCGCTAACCCGGTTCGGGCCGAGACAGGCCAGCAGTCTCGGTAGGCCGAGTCACCACCGCCAGTCCCGGCAGGCCGCCTTCGCTCCAGCTTGGGCCACCAGCGCCAACAGCTCAGCGGACCGACACATGCGCGTCCCGGGCGGGTCACAGCTGGGCCCGAGATTGATTTATACCTCGGGTGGGCCGAGATCCACCAGCAGCGCTGCGACGCCAAGCCTCGGGCCAGGTTCGACCGAGGTCTCCAGTACCTCGGCCTCCACTCCAGCGCTAGCACCCGTTCCCGGACTGGTATCTCCACGCCCCAGGCCAGCATATCCAGCTCCCTGCATCCGGCATTACCAGGTATTGGGACGCCCCCAGCTCGTACCTGGTACAGCTGCCAGTTGGCCACGCAGGAACAAGACAAAGATGATGACACACAGGCTGCATGGCTACAGTGCCAGTGAGGTGACAAGAGTACAGCTACATGACGCATGCATAGTGTTGACAAGACCCCAATAGTCATATCAGCTACAGTGCATGTATAGTGTCCTGCGGGCCACTCCTTGTCCCCTGGGCTCCCCTTATAAGGAGCACCAGGGGGACCGCTCCAGGCAGCTCTCCACGGGCTCATTGGCCCCTTGGGCTCATTCTTTCTCCCTTGCTCCCGTGAGCTCTCTCCCCATAGCTAGAGCAAGCCTCTTACATGCAACTCTTGCACAGCTCAAGGAGCACTTATACCAATCACATATGAGAAGAGAATACACCAAATAGGCTAGATGCTGCAGTAGAGATTTTTATCTCTCACGAGAGCCTCGAAGCAGGGTAAATCCATGTGTTCATCTGTTCTTCCGTGTGCGCTCTTCAGTGCGCTATCCCTCCCCGAATCCTCTAGCGTCCATCGGCCCCAAACATAAGCCTACCCCTAGGCATCTGTTGTTCCATACGACGACAGTTTGCGCCCACCGTGGGGCTGGTAGTGGCGCTTGCTGTATTAAATTCGGACGGGACCTTTCTGGTTAACTCGTGGACTCGACTCCGACATCACCCCCGGGTTAACAGAAGTCAAACCGGCTTCTGCTGGTCAAAACCGGGATGACGTGGTCAAATCCGGCATGAGTTAGCCAAATCCGAGTTAAGTGGGTCAAATCCGAGTTACACACAGCCAAATCCGACATAGTGATAGCCCAAACCGAGTTAAATAAAGCCCAGACCGACATACTATGTGTTGGGCCGAGTTAAGCCTTTACCGACATATCCATACCTCGGCTGGGCCGAGTTATCCGTCGTGCCCGAGCGAGCCGAGTCAGTGCATACCTCGGCTGGGCCGAGGTCCTTTTACCTCGGATGGGGCCGAGTTTCGGTTAACTCGGTGGGCCGGCTTCTCCCGCGTCGATCTGGGCCGGGCGACCCCAGTCTCGGCAAACCGATATCTCTAGCCTCGGTTAGGGCCGTGTCGGGGGGCTACCCCCGGGTAGGGTCATGGTGTGGTAAAAGCTATGCCCAAGTGTGGGCCAAGTTGCAGTAAAAGCCGACATACCTGGACTTCAGAGTGCGGTGTAGGTGCAAACCGACATAGGCATACCGAGATAACCCGAGCCATAAGGGACCGAGGTACCACGCTGATGCCAACCGGCATATGTCGACCGAGTTAAGGGATCCGAGATAAGGATCCGAGACATCATAACCGACATATATATGTCGGTAACTTGTGTGTTTTCTTATGTGCAGGGAAGGTTATCCAGGAAAGGGAATCCGGCATATCCATGCCGGGTTATCCTTATGTCGGACAGAAGTCAGCGCTGCTGTCACATCCCGTCTGGCACGGGAGCGCGGCGTGCGGTACGGCGCATGTCTGAGGTGACTGAGCTTACCTCTGCTGACCAAGGAGCAGGAGAAGGACACCGCTGACCTCGGGCGTACCTTGGAGCAGAGATATGGGACAGGACATGGGCAAGCCACGTCCTGTCCACTGTGAAGAGACAATCATGACGCGCAGGCGTGCGTGTCTGCAGTGCCGGTACGGATATGTGACCGTTGCAAGTGGAGGGGTATTCCGGTAACTCGGTTTAGCCTATATATATATGTCCTCACCCCCTCCTGCGTGAGGGACGATGCCAGAGACACCTTTCACCAAGTAGCTTCATCTTCTTCAGTGTGTTCTTCCCCTTTGCTGGGATCATACAGCTCGAGGAGCAACCCTGTATTTGTGATACCTCGGTATAGAGAGAGAGGCAGGCAGGAGTAGGGGCTTTACCTCCTCACGAGGGCCCTAAACCTAGGTAGATCTTGGTGTGCTTGTGTGTTCTTCGCGTGTGCTTCTTAGCACGCTAGCCCTCTCCCGGATCCACCAGCGTCCATCGGCCCCACTCTTAGCCATCCTATGGCATCTGCCGTGATACCCCCACGACAGTTGGCGCCCACCGTGGGGCAGGCAGCGGCGCTGGCTGGTGTGACATTCCGGACGGGTTCCATCATCGACTCCGGCGAGCGCGTCGTTTGCGGGCTCGTCTGCAAGCTCGGCGCGCTGAACTTCATCAGCGACAACGCTGGATGCTTCGGCAGCAGGCCGTTCCCGACGAACGGCTGCCTCATCAGCTTCGGCACCTTCGTGACTTACGTCGCCACCGAGGTTGTCTGCAAGTACCCCGAGCAGGTGCTTGTGGCTGAGGATCCTCCTGCTATCTGTGCGGCTCGCGGCCGGCGTAGCGCTCGCCCCGGGAGATGCCAGTAATCCCGCCCCCAAGGTCACCAGATCGGCGAAAGTGCCGCTGGAGAGGAGGGAAAACCTCCGAGATCAGGCCGGTACATCCAATGTACCAGTTAGGCCAGCTCATCTCGAGGAGATAATCGAGAAACTGGGTGTGCCGGTAGCTGCCGGTACAGATGTTGCCCAGTCGGTGGCAGAGTTGGAGGCACGGCGTCAGAGCTTGCTTCAGGAGGCTCTGGAGATGGCCGAGGTGAGGAGAGAGTTCAGGATAACTGTCCGTGAGTATAACCAAGCACATGGTTTTACCCCGGTAGCTGCTCGCCCTAGTCGAGTAGAGGATGTGCGCAAGAGGGGTAAAAACCTCAATGCCGAGTTGGCTAGAGATGGTAGATCTAGCTCCAGCAAAACTCCTAGTAACTTATCGGTCAAAAACCGAAGTATAGTTCCCCTGCAAAGACTCTTAGAGCTACCGAGACAGCAAGAGCCGAGTTGTCAGGCTTATCCGGAGAAGCTCTCCGTAGGCAGCAAGACCGAGTTAATGAGTTGGTAGCTGTGGCTACCCGGCAGAATGAGGCCTATCGCAAGGCCAACATAGTTGCGGGTGGGTCCGAGATTGTTCACTCGGCTAGGGGAGCCAGTGGATCTAAGGGGCAAGCTTAATCACCGCATGTCGGTGGAGATCGTGACTGGAGTGTAAACTCCGGTAAGAGCAAACAGATACAGGTGTATGATCCGGCGTGTGCCGGAAAACAGGTAGTTGGGCGAGGTAGTGCCGGCCGGGGTAGAAGCAATCCCGGTCCGGGCGGTCCAGGTGCCGGGGTAGTTAACTCGGCTGGCCGAGGTTATCCACCTCGGTATCCGACACAAAATCTCTCCCAGCAGCAGCAAAATGTAGGGCATGTCCAGCAGCCACAAGTTGTTGAACAGGTGGCTAACCGTTATGATGATGGTTACTCGGCTATGGAGAAAGCCGGGTATCCGAGATATGAAGGTGCACTGGGATCCCGGTTGGGAACTCGCCAGTTGTCACCAAATGATGCACGCTACAAGTTGGACAGGATTTATATGTCCGAGATGCTGGAAGAGCAAGGTCCACCTGGCCCGGCATGTTTTGGACCTCAGATCATGAGGGAGCCACCGGTGAGGCACTTTTAGTTGAACCGAGGTGCAAAGACATATGATGGCAGTACTAAGCTGGAGGACTGGCTGACAGATTATGTGTCGGCAGAGCATATCGCAGGAGGAAACCGCCGATGGGCGGTGAGGTACATCCCGTAGATGTTGGAAGGGCCAGCCCGGATTTGGCTGAACAACCTGCAAGAGGGAAGCGTTGATTGCTGGCTGGACTTTGAAGAAGCATTTGTTAGCAACTTCTCCAGCACGTACAAGAGACCGAATCGTCCTCAGCAGCTTGCGATGTGCAAGCAGAGGGATAATGAAACTGACCGGGATTACTTGACCCGGTGGAGTACTATTCGCAATTCCTGTGAAGGAGTTGTGGAAGCGCAGGCCATATCTTGGTTTGCCCAGGTCTGCCGACACGGCTCCATGCTCTGGCAGAAGTTGCAGAGGGAAATGCCGGCCACTCTGGCCGAGACAATCCGGATTGCGGATAGCTATGCACTGGGTGATCCGATGCAGCCTCTGCTGAACTCGGGAGAGCCGAGTATAAGATACCCGGTGAATAACAGACCCGGGCCAGTCAGGCAGAACAATCGCCAGGACTTCGGTAACAAGAGGAGAGAGCCGGATTACCGGTATGGCTCAAACCAGGTTGCAGCGGTAAACCAAGACCAGCCAGATGCCGGCAATAGCCAGCGTCCGAAGTTCAACGGCCCAGCATGGGGCCAGAATCAAGAAGGGAAGAGGCCATGGGGTGACCAGAAGCCGTCATTAACTTATGAGGCTATGTTGGATGGGCCTTGCAGTTTCCACACCCAAGACATCCGCAGGCCTGCAAACCATACAACTCGGCAGTGCAGCTGGTATCAGCGCACAAGGGGGGAAGGAGCCATAGCCGGAGGAAATCAATCGGGGGCACCTCAGAGAATACCGCCGAGGCAAAACTTGCCGCTTACCGGAGCAAATGCTATCCCGGTGATTCCGCCAGTTCCGAGGCAAGCGGACCGAAGCCTGTGAACCAGGTGAATGTCGGAGGGAACAACAACAACACTGGTCCTAGCAGGCAGGGAGAGTATCCTCAGGGAGATTACAGAGAAGCGCATCAGAGCTATGTAATATTTGTGACCGAGCCAACTGACAAGAAGAGCTTGCATCGGTGTGCACTGGAGGTGAACGCAGTTATGCCGGCAGTGCCGAAGTATTTGCACTGGTCCGAGCAAGAAATCACTTGGAGAAGAAGGGATCATCCCTGAGTTATGCCAACTCCGGGAGGTTATGCATTGGTGGTGGACCCGACATTCTTTGGACCTACCATCAATGTTCGGTTCCCCGAGTTCTCATTGATAATGGGTGTGCTATCAATATAATGTACCGAGACACCATGGTGAAGATGGGTATCTCGGCAAATATGCTACAGCCGAGTTCTACAACCTTTCATGGTATAGTGCCAGGTGTTTCATGTGCACCTATGGGCAAAATTTGGGTTGATGTGTTATTTGGCACCAAGGAGAACTGCCGAACTGAGAGCATCCAGTTTGAGGTAGTGGAACTCGAAAGTCCATACCATGCTTTACTCGGTAGGCCTGCACTGTCCAAGTTCATGATATCCACCCATGTGGGTTACCTCAAGATGAAAATGCCGGGTCCTAATGGCATCATCACTATCTCGGGTGATTACAAGCGTGCACTGAGAAAAAACATGACCCGAACGTGGCCATTGTGTGGCGTATGTGTATTGATTACACAAACTTGAACAAGGCATGTCCTAAGGATCCATTCCCGCTGCCTCGGATTGATCAAGTGATCGATTCCACAGCCGGGTGTGAGCTGTTATCCTTTGTAGATGCTTATTCTGGTTTTCACCAGATACCACTGAACCCTGCTGATCAAATGAAAACTGCTTTTATCACCCCGTATGGGGCTTATTGCTATCGTGTCATGACATTTGGTTTGAGAAATGCTGGTGCTACTTACCAGAGATGTATGCAAAAATGCTTGCATGATCAAATAGGCAAAAATGTGCAGGTGTATGTCGATGACATTGTCATCAAGTCTAAGGAGAAATCTACTCTGATTGATGATCTCCGAGAAACATTTGAGAATCTAGGAAATTCCGGATAAAACTTAACCCGGACAAATGTACCTTCGGTGTGCCGGCAGGCAAGTTACTCGGTTTCCTCGTGTCGAGCCGAGGTATCGAGGTGAACCCGACAAAAATCCGTGCTATTGAAAGCATGAGGTTACCGACATGTCTCAAGACGTGCAGAAATTCACCGGATGTTTGGCATCCTTAAGTCGGTTTGTTAGCAGGTTGGGAGAAAAGGCATTGCCTTTGTATCAGCTCATGAAGAAAACACCCACTTCGTGTGGACCCCGCAAGCAGATGCGGCGTTCACCGAGTTAAAAAAGATGTTGGCAACTGCGCCGATACTGGCCTCACCATTACCCAAAGAGCCGATGTTGCTCTACATTGCAGCCACAAACCGGTTGTGAGTGTCGTATTAGTAGTGGAGCGAGAAGAAGATGGCAAAACTGTGCAAAGGCCGGTATATTACCTGAGCGAGGTGATCTCGTTGTCCAAGCAGAACTACCCTCACTACCAGAAGATGACATATGGTGTCTATCTGGCTGCTAAGAAGTTGAAACATTACTTCCAAGAGCATTCAATCACTGTGGTGTGTGAGGCTCCTATCTCGGAGATCATTGGGTGTAAAGATGCAACTGGCCGAGTAGCCAAGTGGGCTATCGAGGTGTCCCCTTACACTCCTCACTATGAAAGAAGAGATGCCATTAAATCTCAGGCACTGCCGGATTTCTTGGTGGATTGGGCTGAAATGCAATATGAGCCACCATTACCTGACTCCAATTACTGGAGAATGCACTTTGATGGTTCAAGGACAAAAATTGGTTTAGGTGCCGGGGTAGTCCTTACCTCGCCTAAGCGAGATCAACTGAGATATGTGTTGCAGATTCATTTTGCGGCATCTAACAATGTGGCCGAGTATGAGGCACTTGTTCATGGGCTAAATGTGGCCAAAGAAATTGGTATTCGCCGGATAGAATGTTTCGGAGACTCGGATTTGGTGGTGCAGCAAGTCTCGGGAAATTGGGATGCTTTAGACGCCAACATGGCGTTGTATCGGTTTCATGTCCAGAAGATCTCGGGGTTCTTTGAAGGTTGCGAGCTCACGCATATACCTCGGGCTGAAAATGAAGCCGCCGATGTACTGTCCAAGCTAGGTTCATCCCGGGATCCAATTCCACCCGGCATAGCCTTGGAGCATTTGAGGAAGCCATCAATCAAACCATCGCCCGAGTCCGAGTCAATCTTTATCCCGGCGAAACCGGAGTCTGGTGCTGTTCCCATGGACGTCGATGTCGGATGCATTTGGGAGAACCCGGGGACTGCTTGGCAGAACCCGGGGACTGGTTACTCATCTCGGAAGAAGCAATGTCGGTTGATCTCATGGAGGTGGATGATCCGGTCTTTCCTGTGCGTCCTGTGCCGGAGTGGGCACAACCAATAATGGCATATATGATGGACGGGAGTTTGCCAAGTAATGAAGTTGAAGCTAGGCAAGTGCAAAGAAGATCCAAGGCATACACCATCATCAACCACGAGTTATACAAGAGAAGTGTGACCGAGGTACTGCAGCGCTGTGTCGAGCCGCAGGAAGGGCAAGAGATGCTCCTGGAAATTCATCAGGGAGAGTGTGGTCATCATGCTTCATCAAGAGCCTTGGTGGCTAAGGTATTCCGGCATGGGTTTTATTGGCCCAGTGCTTTGAACCAGGCAGAAGATATCGTCCGAAAGTGTGAGGGATGTCAGAGGTTTGCTAAAAAGATCCACCTGCCAGCCTCGGCACTCAAGACAATTCCAATCACTTGGCCCTTTGCAGTTTGGTGCTGGATATGGTGGGAGAGTTCAGGCCAGCCCGAGGTAACATGACTCATATGCTGGTGATGGTGGACAAGTTCACCAAATGGATCGAGGTAAAGCCAATCCGGAAGTGTGATGGTCACACAGCTGTGACCTTTTTGAAGGACATCATTTTGAGATATGGTTACCCCCATAGCATTATCTCGGATAATGGCACAAACTTTGCTGTGGGAGAGTTTGCTCGGTTCTGTGCGGATAAGAGAATTCGGTTGGACATAGCCTCGGTGGCACACCCTGAGGCAAATGGGCAAGTGGAAAGAGCAAATGCATTGGTGTTAGCCGGTATCAAAGCCCGGTTGATTGAACCACTGTTGCGAACTCCGGGATGTTGGATAGAGGAGATACCAGCAGTGCTGTGGGGTCTAAGGACCACACCAAATCGTCAACTGGCTATACGCCATTTTTTCTGGTCTATGGAGCAGAAGCGGTCCTGCCAACCGACATGGAATATGACTCGCCGAGAGTGGCGCTGTACACTGAAACCGAGGCAAAAGAAGCTCGGGAAAATGATGTTGATTTGCTCGAAGAAGCACGAGAACTGACCTTATCTCGGTCAGCTATATATCAGCAAAATCTCCGACGCTATCATAGCCGGAAGATCAGCCCTCGGGTTTCCGAGAGGGAGATTTGGTGTTGAGGCTAGTGCAACGCAAAGCAGGCCGACACAAGTTGTCACCTCCATGGGAGGGACCATTCATTGTGAGCAAGGCTCTGCACAATGATTCATACTATCTTATAGATGCGCAGGCACCGAGGAAAAATGTGATGGACAAATCCGGAGAGGAGACCAAAAGACCCTGGAATGTAGCTCTACTCCGCCCTTTTACTCATAAGGGCGCAATGTATGTATCTCGGTTTTTCCTTTGAATAAAATGCCGGCACTCCGAAAAGAAACTCGGGGACTGCCTTTGTCCATATGCTTGTGTTTTATCTCGGTTTTTTCTGTGTTGTTCATATGTCGGATGATTTTGAGACCTCGTTTCAAAGTTCAAGTAATGTATGCTATTTTGTTGTGATCTTGTGACTCGACTGACGAACGCCGAAATGGCAGTCAAGAGCAGAGGTTATGGTATATGGTAAACATGAAAATGGACTCGGGGACTCGGTCCTAAAAAGATCCGACATAT
The DNA here is from genome assembly GCA_947311845.1 of Poa pratensis. Taxonomy (NCBI): domain Eukaryota; kingdom Viridiplantae; phylum Streptophyta; class Magnoliopsida; order Poales; family Poaceae; genus Poa; species Poa pratensis. Next base: position 141,991,959 of record CAMZMU010000074.1, on the reverse strand, counting down.
GTCGTTTACTAACCCGGTTTTTTCTTTCCTTTTCCTTGTGTCGGATGACTCTAAACCTTACCTCAAAATTTACAAGTATTGTATGCTATAATGATTGATCTTGTGACTCGACTGTCGAACGCCTAAATGGTAGACAAGAGCAAAGATTACTAAGTATAGTAAACAAGAAAGTAAACTCGGGGACTTGGTGCAAAGTGATCCGGCATTAAGCCTGTCTTGTTGAAACTAATATGATAAAAGTAGCACTGCGAGATACTTAAAAGTATATTTACATCTGCACCCGGCATTCCGGGGATTTAATGGTTCAATGTTGATAAGCTTAGGCAGCTGCCTCGGAGGAGCTCGGAGCAGTTGGAGCGGTGCGAGGCTCAGGAGCAGTCTCGGCGGCAGAGAAGCTTCGGTTGTTGGAGCAACCTCGGGGTTGGAGTGGCTGCCGAGGCACCAGCAGTGTCGGATACCGGCTTCTCAGAAGTCTCGGTTGCCGGCTTCTCAGAAGTCTCGGTCGCAGCCGGCTTGGCAGTGTCGGTTGCGCCAGCAGCGAAGTGTCGGCTGCTCCGGCAGCAGTCTCGGTCGCTCCGGCAGTGGCAGTGTCGGGAGCTTCGACCTCGATCTCCTCATCGATGTCATCTTCCTCGTCTTCACCCTCTTCATCATCCTGGTCATCTTCTTCGTCATCCGAGTAGGCGGGACCCGGAATGAAGTGTCGGGTGGGAGCATAGCTGGCCATGAAGGTGGCTGCCTCCTTGCGGCTCTCTATCAATGTCGGATCTGAGGTCCATTTGGAGCCTTGGCGCAGGGAGCGCACGGCGTTGAGGTTGATGGCCTCATACCAGGAGAGCACAAAGGTCAAGGCTTGATCAGCTCCGGCGCGAGCTGCTGAGGATCTCCACTCTCGGACCCTGGCCTCGGCCCCCGACAGACACTTGGACAATTCTTCATGTAGCCGGAGTCTGAGATCCTGGCCATAAGGCTCGGTAAGCTTTGATGCCAGCATCAAGAAGATCTAGGCCAATGGCCTTCAGAGGAGAGATGCGAGCATTCAGAGCGGTCAGGTGATCTTCAATATCCCATTCCTCCGGGATTGGGCCAGCCTCGGCTCTCTTTGCTCGTGCCTTGCGGACAGTGTTGAGTGCAGCAGCCTTGGAGTGGGAGAAGTGATCTGAAGATAGAAAAGCTATCACCGAATTGAGTTATATACCGGCATATCTTAATGTCGGTACAAGCAATGAAAACAAAAAGAAAGGATAAAGAAACTTACTGTCCATCTCCTTGTTAAGCCGGGTGAGCTCGCGGAGCCAGATGTCGGATTTTGCCTTGAGGGCATCCAGTTCTCCTTGAGCCGAGGTAGCGCGAACCTCGGTCGCCTCGAGGGTTTCCTTTGCTTTTGCGAGCTTCCTCCCTTTGCATCAGGGCCTGCTCAATGCCGGTTTTCTCGCCCTGGACCCGAGCAAGTTCCTCCTGGAGCCGAGACACTTCCTGCCGTTCCTTCTGGAGGGCAGTGGCGTGCGCGGTTTCCTTGTTCTTCAGCGTCTCCTGAAGTTGCTTGTGGGACCTCTTGAGTTTATTGTGGTCCAGAAGCAGCTTCTGAAACACTGTGGTCCGGGCGTTGGTGCAATCCTGAAAAGAGCAAAGAGTTAGTATGATTTTTTGAAGATTCATGCCGAGTAAAGCTAAGTGTCGGATTTTTTGAAGATTCGTGCCGAGTAAAACTCGACAAGAATCTCGGGGACTGGATGTCGGATTTTGTGAAGATCCTAAGTGTCGGATTTTTTGAAGATCCTAAGTGTCGGGTTTTTTGAAGATCCTGAGTGTCGGATTTTTTGAGTCTAATGATGGAAATTTTGTGAAGATTCGCGCGAGTGATCTTTACTCGGGCAAGCGCAGGTCACTCAACCCGAATCTCGGGGACTGGGGATTATGTATGTTTATCATCTATGGCAAAGGAAAGAAAAGTCTGGCTGAGGAAAAAATACCTCGGCAAGCTTGCTGGCTCGAAGGGTCGAAGTTGCAAGTTGTGCATGGCCTGAGCAAGCGCACTGGGCCAGCTGGATGTTGGATGACCGGGTTCGCGGAGGAGACCTCGCTTGTGTCGGCGGCATTCCAGTCCATGTGGTACTGCTTCTCGAGCCTAAGCTGTGTCCACTTTGAGTTCGGAGCTGGGGTAAAACCCAGCTGCTACTGGTAACTCGGGAGACGGAGGTGGTGAGAGCTTGGTGCTCCGGGGTAGTGGTTGGAGTCAACACCACTTGTTTCTCTGGGTTGACAAGCTGTTTCCCGGTGGATGCTTGGCTCTGTGCCGGCTTGGCTAGTGGAATAGCTTTCCGAGTTGCTAACTCGGTGGACTTTGGTGGACTTCTGCCGTGGCGGCTGTTTTGTTGCTGCTGTTGCTGTTGAGGTTGCTGCTGTCCTTGTTGCTGTTGCTGTTGTTGTTGGTCCTGTTGCTGTTGCTGCTGTTGTTGTTGCCGTGGTTGCTGTTGGTGCGGCTGTTGTTGTTGTGGTGGTGGTTGCTGTGGGCCCGAGGTCACCGAAGTGTCGGCCCGCGGTGGGGGCAGCGGAGCCAACATCTTCGTCGAAGTCCAAAGCCGCGCTCGAAGTGCGCGACGAAGACCACGCGCTCGTCGGATTTCAGCTTCGGCTCGGCCTCTGTGCCGGGAACACGGCATATCACTTGTGCCGGAATGCGTTTGGTCCGGACTAGCCAGTCTATCTCGGCCTGGGTTACGTCGGAACCTTCCCACCCGGCGCGCTCACCCTCTTCAACGATATCCTCGACAGGCTCCGGGGTATGGCTGGATGACATCTCGGAAGGGATCTGCAGAAGAGGCACAGGTTGTACCGAGATAAGTATCTCGGAATATTTGGGCAGCAGAGGAAAGCGCATAAGTGGCGGGAAACACAATTTTGTGGCTAAGTGTTTGGCGAAAGATCTACGGAGAAAAATAAATAGAAGATAAATGCAAGAACATGTGAGGTGAAATCTAGGAGAATCTATGGAGAAACTATTGCAAGGTTATCAAAAGGCGCGATGGAGAAGATCTAGAGGGGATCTAAGCAACTAAGTTCAATAGCATCTATGCAGTTGAATGTGAGAGCTTATACGGAGAAGAGGAGGAAGATGAACAGATCCAACGGAGAAGAGGAACGTGTTCATCAGAGGGGATGAACACGTTCATCGACAGTGCTAAGGGCGAGGAACTCACCGGTGTTGCGGCGGCGTTGCGAGGCGAAGAAGCGCGGGATGTGCCGGAGTAGCGCGTCCGGTGGCGGCGCGTGGTGCTCCGGTGGACGGTGGTTCGTGAGATCCGGCGTCGTGTGGTGGCGGAGCTCACTGCGCGGCGGCGGCGGTGTTGCAGGAGAGAGAGAAAGGAGAAGAGAGCGGTGAAGAAGATGGTTTGGATCGCCCCGCTCCCCTATTTATGGAGGTGAGGGCGTGCGGTTTCCGTATTTACCTCGTGCGGTTACCGTAACGGGCGTGCGGATTAACCGCGCACGATCTGCGCGGTTGCGATGTTTGCGGCCGCACGATCAGCCTCATCGTGGGCCACAAGGTGGTAACGGCCCGCGGCGTGATCGCGTGCGGGTACTGGCGCGGGAATCAAGGAGGCACGCCACGGTCAAACGCACTCGAGTGCTTTTGAGACGTGACAGCTCGTGACGTATGCGGCGTGCGTGCAGAGACATGTTTGTCCGCGCACAGGAACCGAGGCAGCGCACAGCGTCTCTTTGCCACGTGCTGTGGAGAGATCTTTGAGAGATTGTGGGAATCTTCTTGTGTCGGAGAGACCGGCACAAGGGCAGATCTCGAAGGTTGTGGAAAGTTTGGTCCTTGAAGCTTGAGATGAACCGGCATGAGAATGTCGGATGTTTGATCAGGATAACACACTTTCCTTGTGTCGGAGCAACCGGCATAAGGGCCTATGGCGAAACAGTTGGAGGTTTTATCTGGATGCTGGAGGTATACCGACATGGTTATGTCGGATGGTTGGGTTACGTTGAGTTGGTCGTGAAAGCTTGACTTACTCTTTCAGCGGAGTTCTTGTGTCGGAGAAACCGACACAGGAGCAAATGTCGGAATCAGTTGGAGAGGTTATTAGTGGCTTTAGGGTTAAACCGACATGGTTATGTCGGATGCTTGTTATGGTTGTTTCGGTTGATTAAACCTGCTGTGGCCCTTCATCCAAGGCTGCAGGATCGCACCAGCTTCGGGGACTAATGTCGGGGGGCTACCCCCGGGTAGGGTCATGGTGTGGTAAAAGCTATGCCCAAGTGTGGGCCAAGTTACAGTAAAAGCCGACATACCTGGACTTCAGAGTGCGGTGTAGGTTCAAACCGACATAGGCATACCGAGATAACCCGGGCCAGAAGGGACTGAGGTACCACGCTGATGCCAACCGGCATATGTCGACCGAGTTAAGGGATCCGAGATAAGGATCCGAGACATCATAACCGACATATGTATGTCGGTAACTTGTGTGTTTTCTTATGTGCAGGGAAGGTTATTCAGGAAAGGGAATCCGGCATATCCATGCCGGGTTATCCTTATGTCGGACAGAAGTCAGCGCTGCTGTCACATCCCGTCTGGCACGGGAGCGTGGCGTGCGGTACGGCGCATGTCTGAGGTGACTGAGCTTACCTCTGCTGACCAAGGAGCAGGAGAAGGACACCGCTGACCTCGGGCGTACCTTGGAGCAGAGATATGGGACAGGACATGGGCAAGCCACGTCCTGTCCACTGTGAAGAGACAATCATGACGCGCAGGCGTGCGCGTCTGCAGTGCCGGTACGGAGATGTGACCGTTGCAAGTGGAGGGGTATTCCGGTAACTCGGTTTAGCCTATATATATGTCCTCACCCCCTCCTGCGTGAGGGACGATGCCCAGAGACACCTTTCACCCAGTAGCTTCATCTTCTTCAGTGTGTTCTTCCCCTTTGCTGGGATCATACAGCTCGAGGAGCAACCCCGTATTTGTGATACCTCGGTATGGAGAGAGAGGCAGGCAGGAGTAGGGGCTTTACCTCCTCACGAGGGCCCTGAACCTGGGTAGATCTTGGTGTGCTTGTGTGTTCTTCGCGTGTGCTTCTTAGCGCGCTAGCCCTCTGCCGGATCCACCAGCGTCCATCGGCCCCACTCTTAGCCATCCTATGGCATCTGCCGTGATACCACCACGACAGGCCGAGCTTCTCCAGCCTCGGCGGACCGAGACAACCTCGACCCCGGTCGGGAGCGCCTAGTTAGCGACCAGTGCGATCGAAAGATTGCTTGCGTTCAACTTTTTATTCGTACCGCTTTTCTTGGACTGATTCCTGTTTCGTATCGCATGCAGGGAGTGCGCGTTCTGTTAAGCACTAATTTCTTTTGTACGCTAGCTTGGTTTCAATCGTTGTGAAAAATATAGTACAATTCCGTGTCGCACTCTAAATCGGACGTCTCTAATCTACATAAATATATTTCGATTTAAATGAAATGTACACGAAAAATATGCACGTAGAAGGTAGGTTCCATTCATGTGCTCGGTTTGAAATTTCGTCAACTTTGAGTTTTTTATTTCAAATCAATGTTCGTAACCTTTTTAGACGATTTGTTTTTAAATGATCGCACTTGATTGACCATTTGAAATATTCTTTGACGAGGAGGTTAACCTCAAAGTTTTATCAAATTCGTCGCACTCGTTTGACCCGGTTGAAATATCATTTGACGAGGAGTTTAATCTAAACGTTTCGCGCAACTTTCATGTTGTAATTTTTTTGAACGATTTTAAAAGACGAACAGAAAAAAGTCTGTGAACGGAAATTATTTTTGAACGATTTTCAAAAAAGTGAACAAAATAGGTATTTGAACGGAAATTATTTTTGAACGATTTTAAAAGGCGAACAGAAAAAGTCTATGAACGGAAATTATTTTTGAACGATTTTCAAAAAGTAAACAAAAAAGAGGTATTTGAACGGAAATTATTTTTGAACGATTTTAAAAGGCGAACAGAAAAAAGTCTGTGAACGGAAATTATTTTTGAACGATTTTCAAAAAAGTGAACAAAATAGGTATTTGAACGGAAATTATTTTTGAACGATTTTAAAAGGCGAACAGAAAAAGTCTGTGAACGGAAATTATTTTTGAACGATTTTCAAAAAAGTGAACAAAATAAGTATTTGAACGGAAATTATTTTTGAACTATTTTAAAAGGCGAACAGAAAAAAGTCTGTGGACGGAAATTGTTTTTGAATGTTTTTTTTAAAGTGAACAACAAATAGGTATTTGAACGGAAACTATTTTTGAACGATTTTAAAAGGCGAACAGAAAAAAGTCTGTGAACGTAAATTATTTTTGAACGATTTTCAAAAAAGTGAACAAAAAAGTATTTGAACGAAAATTATTTTTGAACGATTTTAAAAGCGAACAGAAAAAGTCTTTGAACAGAAATTATTTTTGAACGATTTTCAAAAGTGAATAAAAAATAGGTATTTGAGCGGAAACTATTTTTGAACGATTTTAAAAGGCGAATAGAAAAAAGTCTGTGCACGGAAATTATTTTTGAACGATTTTCAAAAAAGTGAACAAAATAGGTATTTGAACGGAAATTATTTTTGAATGATTTTAAAAGGCGAACAGAAAAAAGTATGTGAAACGGAAATTATTTTTGAACGATTTTCAAAAAATGAACAAAAATAGGTATTTGAACGGAAACTATTTTTGAACGATTTTAAAAGACGAACAGAAAAAAGTCTGTGAACGGAAATTATTTTTGAACGATTTTCAAAAAAGTGAACAAAATAGGTATTTGAACGGAAACTATTTTTGAACGATTTTAAAAGGCGAACAGAAAAAGTCTGTGAACGGAAATTATTTTTGAACGATATTCAAAAAATGAACAAAAAATAGGTATTTGAACGGAAACTATTTTTGAACGATTTTAAAAGACGAACAGAAAAAGTCTGTGAACGGAAATAATTTTTGAACGATTTTCAAAAAAGTGAACAAAATAGGTATTTGAACGAAAATTATTTTGGAACGATTTTAAAAAGCGAACAGAAAAATATGTGAACGGAAATTATTTTAAAATAAACAATTTTCAAAATCTGAATATTTTTCGAATCTGAACATTTTTAAAAAATGAACAAATTTCAAAAATAAACAATTTTCGAAAATGAACAAATTACAAATCTAAAAACATTTTTGAAAATTAATATAATAAATAAAGAAAAAAGAAAGAAAAAAGAAAGAAAGAAAAAAGAAAAGAAAAGAAAAAGAAAAGAAAAGAAAAGAAAAACATTGAAGAAAAAAGAAAAAAAAGAAGAATCACACGTCGTGATTTTCATCACGAGATCTGAACCCAGAAGAAAGGAGCTGGGCCAGGCCCATTTACGCGCGGGGGTGTGCGGAGGCATGTTGGCGTCGACTAGGTCGACATATAGGTTTTGCCCCCCGGTCGTCCCCGAGCTCGTCCGTCCCCGAGCTTCGCCCCGAGCCCCGGCCGCGCCTCCTCCTGCCTCGGCCGCGCCGGATCTGCTCCGTCTCGGTCTCCTCCTGCTCCGCCCCGGCCTCCCTCGTGCTCAACCTCGACCTCCTCGGCTCCGCCCCGCGCTCGCCTCGGCCGCGCCCGGCCGCCCTCGCCATGGCTGGCTCCGGCCCCGCCTTGGCCGCCCTGGCCATTTCCATCCCCGCGCCATGGCCGTCTCCGTCGCCCCAGCCGGCGTCCCTTGGCCGCCTCGCGCAGCCGGCTGCCGTGGCCGGCTTCGGAGCTTTCCTCCGTCGAAGCTATCTCCTGCGAGGAGGATAAGGAAGAAAGAGAAGAGGAAAATGAAAGAGGAAGAGAGAAATAAAAGAAAAGGGAAAAAAAGGGAATGATGGGGCGAGTGATCCACCGGCGTATGGCCTGTGTCTGCCGACTGGGTCCAGAGAAAAAAGAGAGAAAAGAAAAAGAGAGGAATAGATAAAGAGTGGCCGACACGGAGATGTTGGATCAGAAAAAGTGACTCGGTTAGAATGAGTCGGGCCAGCATAAAGAGTATGCCGGCCGGCGTCAAAAATATGTTTCTGACCGAGATAAAAAGATGATATCTCAGCTCCGTTTGGTTGGCCGAGTAAGACATGCCCGGTTCTACCCTTGCAGGTTTCTTCCGTCGTCTGCGCTATTCGGTTTGCTAGACTGAGCGCATCTGAATCAGTTGTATCCAGGCTATCTGTGTCTAGCATCTCACCTATTTGATGTCTAGCCTGGGCCCACTTGTACGCCTCCATCCAGTCCGCACCGACAACGCAATGTAAGTATTTACAGTATTTGGTTTTATACCGCACGCAAGTAGTTAATCTCAAAAATAGCTCGGGGAATGCCCCTTCGTACCTTGCTTATTTGTTTTCCCCGGGAACGAGATGTCGTGACCCGGGGACTGGCCGGACAGTCAGTTTTACAGTTTCTCCTAGATAAGAAAAGTGACTCGGGGACTCGGTTGAGTTCGAGTCTGTATCCTAATGCATAGTTTCGCTGCTAGACTTATTTTTGTCTGCTAGATAGAGTTGTCGTTCCGTTAAATATTCATTATGTATATGCTTGAACTAACATTGAAAGGTGATATCGGTTTTACCGAGAGAATATTCCTCCCCGAGATCATGGTTTTATCGGTTGTCTCGGATTACCCAAAATATCATAGCATTATCGGTATTCTCCAGATCGCCGTTTATTTCGGTTTGCAGCTATATCTCAGCATCACCTCATATCTCAAATCGCCGTTCATTTCGGTTTGCCAAGATATCACGGCATTTATCTCATATCATCGAGCGTCTCATAATTGCTATCTTTACCGACTTAACCAATTATCATGATTCTTCAATTATCCAAGCTTACAAGGGTATCATAGCATCATTATCTCGGCACTATGAGTCGAAAGGTATCTGATCTCACTGAGTTTTACGTGTTGAGAAATGTCTCAGCTCGTCATCTGACAAGTGCCCATGAAGGCAAAATGTCAGATTCAGCCAGTGACGGCTATATGTTGGTTCAGCTGAGGCTGCCAGCATATCTTTACGGTAAAAACCGGCATAAGGCAAGTGACCATGATGGCAAAACGCCGGTTCAGCCAATGACGGCTATATGCTGGTTCAGCTAAGGCTGCCGGCATATCTTTACGGTAACGCCCAGAGTGGCTAAAAACCGACATATGAGATATGCCCATGGCCGGCTGTGTGTCGGTCCAGCTAAGGCTGGCGACATACGTCTTCGGTAAACGACCAAAGTGGCAAAAACCGACATATGAGACATGCCCATGCAGGCACTATGTCAATGCAGCTTAGGCTGTTGACATGCGCCTTCGGTAAACGCCCAAAGTGGCAAAAACCGACATACGAGATATGCCCATGCAGGCTTATGTCGGCCCAGCTAATGCTGGCGGCATGCGCCTTCGGTAATGCCCAGAGTGGCTGAAAACCGACATACGAGATATGCCCATGCAGGCTTATGTCGGCCCAGTTAATGCTGGCGACATGCGCCTTCGGTAGTGCTCAGAGTGGCTGAAAACCGACATAAGAGATATGTCCGTGCAGGCTATATGTCGGTCCGGGTAATGCTGGCAGCATGCGCTTTCGGTAATGCTCAAAGTGGCTGAAAACCGACATATAATGGTGCCCGGGCAGGCAGGATGCCGTGTATATGGAGGTTTTTTGATATTGTTATTTGTTTTTGTAAGACTGTGCGCGACTCTGCGAGTCCCCCACAGCCTCGGGGACTAATGTCGGGGATGTAACCCCGGATACCCCTGAGTTTATGGTTTTGTTGGGTTAATGCAAGAAATAGCAAAAAGATGGATAAAAGATAAAGGAAGAGGCTGGAAAATCGGCCTGGACCGACATATGACTGGCCCAAACCGAGATACCACTTAATGGGCCGAGGTATCCGACGTACTCAGTGCTGGGCCGACACTGGTTTATCTCGGTACAACCGGGACCATCAAGACTCGGCTGGGCCGGGCTCTTCCCCTTTCTCTTAGCTGGGCCGAGTCACCCGCTAGCCCGGTTCGGGCCGAGACAGGCCAGTAGTCTCGGTAGGCCGAGTCGCCACCGCTAGTCCCGGCAGGCCGCCTTCGCTCCAGCTTGGGCCACCAGCGCCAACAGCTCGGCGGACCGACACATGCGCGTCCCGGGCGGGTCACAGCTGGGCCCGAGATTGATTTATACCTCGGATGGACCGAGATCCACCAGCAGCACTGCGACGCCAAGCCTCGGGCCAGGTTCGACCGAGGTCTCCAGTACCTCGGCCTCCACTCCAGCGCCAGCACCCGTTCCCGGACCAGCATCTCCACGCCCCAGGCCAGCATATCCAGCTCCCTGCATCCGGCATTACCAGGTATTGGGACGCCCCCAGCTCGTACCTGGTACAGCTGCCAGTTGGCCACGCAGGAACAAGACAAAGATGATGACACACAGGCTGCATGGCTACAGTGCTAGTGAGGTGACAAGAGTACAGCTACATGACGCATGCATAGTGTTGACAAGACCCCAATAATCATATCAGCTACAGTGCATGTATAGTGTCCTGCGGGCCACTCCTTATCCCCTGGGCTCCCCTTTATAAGGAGCACCAGGGGGAACGCTCCAGGCAGCTCTCCACGGGCTCATTGGCCCCTTGGGCTCATTCTTTCTCCCTTGCTCCCGTGAGCTCTCTTCCCATAGCTAGAGCAAGCCTCTTACATGCAATTCTTGCACAGTTCAAGGAGCACTTGTACCAATCACATATGAGAAGAGAATACACCAAATAGGCTAGATGCTGCAGTAGGGGTTTTTATCTCTCACGAGAGCCCCGAAGCAGGGTAAATCCATGTGTTCATTTGTTCTTCCGTGTGCGCTCTTCAGTGCGCTATCCCTCCCCGAATTTTTTAGCGTCCATCGGCCCCAAACATAAGCCTACCCCTATGCATCTGTTGTTCCATACGACGACAACCCTCTCATTTTTTTCCTTCCAAACATCCCAAAATTTGTTGCAAAACGCCAGCATCTTGAGGAGGAGGAGGCCATATTTTCTTTATTGATTCGAGTTACATATTTTGGTTGATGTGTGTATGTACTGCTGCTGCTGCTGCTGCGAGCTTGTGTGTATTCACATGGATAATGGGTGTGAAAATTATGAACAGAAGCGGGGGGCCGACAAGCGACGCTCCTGCGGTGTTGCTGGCTGGCCGTGACCGGCGGTTGTCCATGGATGCGTACGCGGATCACCATCCCCATCGGAGAAACATAACACTGATCTATCTTACGGTGTGACCTGACCGTTTCTTTCAGCGGTATAAAAATTCAGCTCAAGTTAGCATTTTCTTTAGCACACTGAGCATTTATGAAGGAATAATTCAGAAATTGAAAAACAGATGGTAACTCGAATGTCTGGTGTCGTAAATTTGGATATATATTAACGATGGGAGGGCCAACACATGCTTCGTACCTCACCTGATAGATAGGCACGCCGGCAATTATTTATATAGCCCAAGCATGCGCATCAACCAATACGATCTTGAAAAAAGGGAGAAAATATGAATGGATGGTGTCAAAGAAAGGATGTATCAGTGGGTCTTCACTCTTCTGGGGTGTAGGTGGTGCCGATCTTGAAGGCGGTGGGGATGACCTCGTCAAAGACATTCCTCATGCCACCCTTGGACATGAAGCGGAAGTTGAAGGGCCCAACAAGCGGCTTGGAGCTCTTCACCTCCCACACGTTGCCCTTCTTCGTCAGGGGCTCCCACTCCTCGGAGCCATGTTGTCGGAGCTCCACCTCCGCCAGGCTATCCCCAGGCCTTGTGTATTTGATGTTCAGCACCAGCTTCTTAGGGTCAGAACCCTTCTCCACCGTAAAGGTCACCTTCACCGCACATAGCGCACCGACAACCAGCACCGCCAACACCGCCACCACCAGTATCCTTGAGGAGGAGGAGGAGGCCATCTTTACTTTATTGATTCGGGGTATAGATTTTGGTTGATGTGTGTGTATGTACTGCTACTGCGATCTTGTGCATTCAGATGGATGATGTGGGTGGTATATATGGGCGGAAGCGGGCGCCCGACAAGCGGCACTCTTGCGGTGTTGCTGGTTAGACGTGACCAGCGGATGCCCTTGGATGCGTATGCGGCTCGCCATCACCATCGGAGGAACACATCATTGTGTCTCCTCGTTCGTCTGACGGTGTGGCCTCACTGTTTCTTCTGGCCGGTATAAAAATTCAGAGGTGGAGCTTACTTCAGCCAAAACGGTCATGCCTATTCTTAGCTTTAGTTATGCATTACAATTCTGACAACAAAACAAAATGTCATGCACCACTTCTTAGAATAGATAAAGAATGATTACCTCAAAAAATATTACTACTACATGTCAAAATCGACATACAAGTAACCTAACAAATAATCTACTTTACAACTGGTATCATACGAGAGCGGACAAATGCCTACCGAGCTTGTTTTTAAAATAAAATATGAAATTAGAAAGTTTCGAAAAAATCGGGAAAGAATCATAGATGTAAAATGATGAACTCAATTGTTGTGATAAAAACTAATCGAAATTCGTTATTGTTTTGGCTGAGAAAATTTGACAAATGTGTGGATCTGGGTGCGGTGAACAGGGCACATTTTCAAAACTTGAAAATTTATCAGATTTGTCATTTTTGTGTGGACTAGAATGCAAGGAATTTTAAATTGAGATTTTGCACTCTCGTAGTGTTCACATCATATGCACATTTGAACTTTTTGTTCTAATTTAAAAAAATTAAAATTGCCGATTTCAAAATTATAAAAATAAGGCCATCATAGAGCTCGGGCTCCATTTTTTTTTGCGGTTATCACACAGCTTATAGGTGCAATAACGAAATAGCACTACCATATTTCTGTTCGTTGTGTGGTGCATCCAGGTTACCATCTTTTATTTGCCCGGTCCGCGGTGTGCCTTCCAACGACAGCTCAGCAACTTCCACGCTATACATGGGCACAACACTAAGCAAGACCCCATTTAATTATTCCGTTGCCGGCACACCGATGTACTACCTCCGTTCCACAATATAATAAGTTTTATTATATTGTGGAACAGAGGGAGTACATTATATATTGTCAGTTACACCCCAGATGGATTGTTCATACTATTTCACTTCTATTGCCCGGGGTTCTGATTCTAGGTAAGTAACAAACCCAATAGCCTATGCCCTTATCGTAGTTTGACTTTTCATATATTTATTTACGTGATCATAGATGATCTTTCTAGCCCACATGCTTCACATGTGGCATATTATAAAGGATTTAGTTTGCAATGGTTTGATATATCATTTCTCATGCTAATTTTTAGATCGATTGTTCACTAAGTTGGCTCCCTGCATATACATTAATTCCTCCGTTCTGCTACAAGAAATCGATAAAGTGGGTATTATATTTGGTAACCCGTACAGCCTTGCGTAGTTAGTTAGTCTACCATGCTCTACCATGCACGTTTTTCAAGTTATACTTATGCTACTTAATTTTTGGCGTCTGTCGATGCCTTCTTTTCTGTATTCATGTGTGTATCTATTTTCTTCCTTCTAAGTGCAAGTAATCTTATGTTATTTGGCATACTTATCTCCTGAAGCAACGCACAGGAAATCATCTAGTAACAGTAGACGTGGGTCCATAATGCCGCACACATCTAGCAAGTAGATTAGATTGATACATCACTGATTCATTTGTTAATTAAGATTTCTTAAATTTTGGTTGTAAGTTCAAACGATTATTTTAGCTTTGTCTTCACCACTAAACTTTTTAGCACACAGAATTTGTAAGCGAATAATTCAGAATATGAAAAACAGAAGGTAACTTGAATATATGGTGTCGCAAATTTGGATACATAATAACGATGGGAAGGCAAACATATTCTCAGTTGCATCTCCTATCGTGTACAACACCTGATAGATCGACACTGTAAAATTATTTATGTAGCCCAAGCATGTGCATCAACTAATATGATCTTGAAAAAAGGGAGAAAAACATGAATGGATGGTGTCGAAGAAAGGATGAATCAGTGGGTCTTTCACTCTTCTGGGGTGTAGGTGGTGCCGATCTTGAAAGCGGTGGGGATGACCTCGTCAAAGACGTTCCTCATGCCACCCTTGGACATGAAGCGGAAGTTGAAGGGGCCAACGAGTGGCTTGGAGCTCTTCACCTCCCACAAGTTGCCCTTCTTCGTCAGGGGCTCCCACTCCTCAGAGCCGTGCTGACGGAGCTCAACCTCGGCTAGGCTGTCCCCAGGCCTCGTGTACTTGATGTTCAGCACCAACTTCTTAGGGTCGGAACCCTTCTCCACCGTAAAGGTCACCTTCACCGCGCATAGCGCGCCGACGACCAGCGCTGCCAGCACCGCCACCACCAGCATCCTTGAGGAGGAAGAGGCCATGGACGCTTTATTGATCCAAGGTATAGATTTTGATTGTTGTGTGTTTATGTACTGTTGCTGCGAGCTTTGTTATTCAGATGGATGATGTGGGTTGTATTTATGGGCAGAAGCGGCCCCGACAAGCGGCGCTCTTGCGGTGTTACCGGTTGGCCGTGACTGGCGGATGTTCTTGGATGCGCATGCGGCTCGCCATCACCATTGGAGTAGCACATTTCTGGTTTGTCTGACGGTGTGACCTGACCATTTCTTTCGGCTGGTAGAAAAAATTATAGGCGGAGCTTACTTCAGCAAAAATGGACGTCCTGTCTATTCTTAGCTCTAGTTATGCATTAGGATCCCGACAAGAAAGAAAAATGTCATGTACAACTTCTTATAATAGATAACCAATGATAGGCACAAACAATATTACTACCACATACTCCCTCCGTTTTTTAATATAAGATGTTTTAATATTTGTCCACATTCATACGCATGCAAATGTATGTAGACATGTTTTAGTGTGCATGTTCACTCACTTTATCATGCATGTAGACAACATGTGCAATAGCTAAAACATCTTATACTCCCTCCGATCCATATTAGTGGGCACAACTTTGTCTAGATAAACGGAGGGAGTACATGTCAAAATCGTCATACATGTAAAATACGCCCACAAATAATAAACTTTACACGGTTATCATACGTGAGCGGACATATGGCTTTTGAGCTCTAGGTAGCTCATTTTTATAAAATAAAAACTGCATTAGAAAGTTTCAAAAAATGGGGAAAAGTCGTAAATGTAGATAATGATGAACTCAACTATTGTGCCAAAAACAATCTTTGCCACAATTCTTCCGCTTGTGATTGCAATTACGGTTTTTATTCTCCTGGTTTTTTCCTTGGCTCTGGAGGAATCTGCCTCCTTGTTGCGGTCATCTTCATCGGAAGGATCTAATACAGGGGGTCTCGCCAGAAGCATATTTGCTGGCGAGTTTCATGAGTTTTCCCAATAACTTGACATTGGCACAACCAAGTTTGTGTTTCTACCCTTTTTTATTCATGTACTCTATGACTATATCGAACGACCGTTAATTCTACCACTTTTACACGCAGTGACAGTATTATAATGGCAGACAACACAACACACAAGCATGGAAGGAAGGGGAAAGATGAAACCGAATCAAAGCTAGGAAAAGATGAAAGCGCCTTGCGTTTTAAATTAACCGTGGTTTGTTTGCTCCCTAAGACAAAATTACTCGGCGTATAGGGGGCAAAAGATGAAGCACTTTTTGGTCTAGTTTTCAGTCCAAAGGCATGCATGCGTGCGTGCATGTTTCACCTACGGCTTTCACGACATGCCTCAGAAAGCTAGCTGTCGAGGGAACTACTCGAGCGAGCGAGGGCCGTCTCGAGGTGAGCAAGAACGCATTTTGACGACAGTGCCTGCCATAGAAAATGTACTGCTTCGGCAAGCACGAAGAAAGATTTCGTCGATCATATACCTCCGCACTTTTCCGCGGCACCCATCAGTGGTACACATCACGCGCACACGAACACAACGAAAACTTCGTCCATGGCTTCTCTCGACAATTCTTTTACTATAGACTTGAACTCTAGAAGAAAAAGTAGTTACACATTTTTGAAATGCAACTGGTAATGCAGCACTACAGGAATCGACCAAGAAGCCGACGGCCGGACGCCGTCGGCGTATGCACGAATGCCGTCGGCCGTCGGCGTCTCGAACTGTCGGCGTACCCAAACTGCCGTCGGCGTCTGCGGCGGCCGTCAGCGTACGTTCTGGTGGCCCCACAAGACGGCATCCCCACGTTCCGTTAGCTCAACATACGCCGACGGCATTGTCGTCGGCCTCTGAGCGCCACGTGGCCCGCTTCCTGGCCGCCTGGAGATGACCTATTGCCGTCGGCGTATGGGTGACCATATGGTCCGCTTCGGGCGACGTGGCAGCATCCTGTGCGTCCGGCCGGGATCCTACGCCGACGGCAATGCCGTCGACGTATGGGTGACCATAATTTGTTAGTTTCTGCAATTTCGTTCTGCTGGTTTCTAGCACATTTTAAATACAATTAAAATTGCACAAATTTTAAAATATCACAGAACATCACATATATAATCCAAACCATCATACAAATTCCAAATGACTCAAACACAATTCGAATTCATACAAACTCCAAATGACACAAACATAGTTCGAATTCATCCAAACATTCATACAAACACACCCGGACACATTCTACATCTCCTGAGAGCTCGAGGTATCGATATTTGAGGCCGATGATTCCTTGACTTGGCTCATCTTGGTCAATCACCTGCATTGAGAAAGGGTAAACAATTAATAAGCATTTTGAAAAATAAATACTAAGCATAATAAAGACATAATAAAATATAGAAAATAATAATAAAGATGTAATGCAATTAAGAAGAAGCATGTTGAAAGACTAAGCATGTTGAAAAGTAAATACTACGCATAAGGACATAAAAGAGGGTGTGCATCCGAAGAACAACGGGGAGGTGCTGCCGAAATTCCGTCTCGGGAAGGGGTAGAACATGGAACACGACTCGATCTACACATACTCGCGCTGTCCAACAGGACGATCCGGAAGAGTTACGGTTATAAATATGCAAAGATGGACAATCCTGCATATTTATAAATTTGTAACCCTTCCGGACGAGATCTGACTCAGGTTACGCGACTGACTTGGTGATCTAGACAAAAATAAACCTATGCAGCAAGAGAGGCGGAAGATTTATACCCTCGATGCGTGATCGGTGGCCGAAGAAGGTCGAGGACGTGCTCCGGAAGCAGGGCGATGAAACAGGGACACTGAGGCGGCCTCTCCTCAGCTGGTGAAGAAGCCCCGTAACGACGCGCGGGACCGACGATGCTGGCTGGCGGGAAGCTACGTCATCTGAAAAAGCACACAATCGACATATGGGCCTTAAAACTGAATATGGTTAACTGAATATGTCAATTTTATTTACCCTTAGCTATCTATTGGAACTTGCTTTGCGTTTTTCTGCTATCTCTCTCCGTCTCTCATTGATACGATGGAGGAACATATGCAAGTACTTTTATAGAGGTTGGATGCAACCAATGTAAACTACTCTCGGTCTGGCCGTCGATGCATACGATGGGGATCGACACATTAGATTATACCTATATAGAGGATCATGCAAACTTAATTAAACATAAAACAGAATAAACCATAGAACGATGTAACCATATTAGCTAAACATAACACATATAGACAAGTAGCACAATAATACATAGGTGGTATGCATGATAAGTCTAGCAGTACAACAGGTAGCAAGATAAGTCTAGTAGTACGACAGGTAGGATGATAGACATCCTAAACTCGACTCGCGCCGGTGTCAGTGACGTCGTCCAAGCGGTCCCACCAAGAGGACAGGGTGCTGCTAGAGTCCTCCTGCTACTGCGTGCCGAAGGGGCCAACCTCGCCCTGCTGCTGCGTGCCGGAGGGGCCGGCCTCGCCCTGCCCGCGCTGCTGCCGGCTCTCGCTGAGGACCTGGTACTGGACCGCCATCACCTGGGGATCAAGGAGGAGATCCTTGACCAAGGGGTCATCCTCCTCGCGCTGGTGGCGCGCCCTGAGCAGCCTCTCTGCCTGCCGGTGCTCCCTCTCCTCGGCCCTCGTTGCGATCCTCATGCCATCTGGCGCTAACATATGCGCCACGCTCCGCTCATCCTCAAAGTTGAGGATCGCTCTCGCCCCAAAGTGCTGGACCACCGCGCAGTCGTAGGCGCGGGCCGCCTGCCACGGGCACCTGAAAGTACCAAGCTGGATCTTCCTGTGATCCACTGTGATCTGAGCTGCCCAAGTCGGGATCTTCGTGGGTCTCCGGTGAACACCACGAAACTTTCGCTCCTGCTCCGACATGATACTTAGTTAAGTAAAAGCATTTGATACAGGGGTTAGTCATATATGAAATGAATATATGTAAACACTAACACCTAAATTTTCCTTCTATAATTGTCAACAACATTTTATTTGCTACATCTATCCCTAAAATCATTTTGTTATTTTCTAATTTCTACCACTAATTTTCCATCTATTTTTCTATTTTCTACCACTAATTTTCCATCTATTTTCCTAAAATCCTACTCCTAAAATCCCTAAAGCCTCCTTTGATTCATAGGATCCTTGTAGGAAAAGTGTAGTATTTCAATTCCCATAGGAATTTGTACTGTAGCTTCCCACGAATCAAAGGAGACCTAAATCTAAAATACACAGAAAATAGGGGAGGGGGCGGGGAGCACCTGGCGGCGCGGAGGGTACCTGCGGCGGAGTGGGCAAGGCCGGGGGAGGCGCGGAGAGGTCGTTGGAGGCGTGGCCGGGTTCGGGGGAGGCGCGGATGCGGTCGGGGGACACTAGTACAGAACGACACATCGGAAACGGGCCAAAAACCCCTTCGGCAACGGAGAAAGGGTCCGTGTCCCCGCCTCTGTCACTGATGTGAAGCCTCACAATGGCAACGGAGGAGATAAACCGTTTCTGATGTATTTAACATTAGACACGGAGTTTTGCTAATAACCGTTTCTAATAAGGGTTACAGGAAAACAAAAAAAAACACGGTGACGGGCTGTGCCGTCGATGGAGCCCGCTCCATGCGACTAGACGGCTGCCCGGTCGTCACCGTATTCCTGTACGCCCTGCTTTACAAAAGTTCATCAGTGCGCGTGGCTGGAGCTCTGCTCCTATGTCTTCACGGCCGTCAGATGAACATCTACTGTCTTTCCTGCTGCGCAAAATGTACTGCTCCTGGTGACGGCACCGTGTATGGAGCCCCGCTCCTAGGTCTTCACGGCAGCAGCATCGTCACCAAGCATCCACCAAGCCCTTGAAACAACGAATATTCTTTGTTAAAAACAGCAAACAAAGCTAATAAACAGAGCCAATAAGCAGTAAACAAAGCAAACCGAGCTAAATACATAGCTGAAGAGCTAACTAACAGAGCAAACCAAGCTAAATAAGTAGCTAACATAGCAAATACATAGCTGAACAGAGCTAACTAACAGAGTAAACTGAGCTAAATAAGTAGCTAACATAGCAAATACATAGCTAAACAAAGCAAACCGAGCTAAATAAGTAGCTAACATAGCAAATACATAGCTGAACAGAGCTAACTAACAGAGCAAACTGAGCTAAATAAGTAGCTAACATAGCAAATACATAGCTAAACAAAGCAAACCGAGCTAAATAAGTAGCTAACATAGCAAATACATAGCTGAACAGAGCTAACTAACAGAGCAAACTGAGCTAAATAAGTAGCTAACATAGCAAATACATAGCTGAACAGAGCAAACTAACAGAGCAAACTGAGCTAAATAAGTAGCTAACATAGCAAATACATAGCTGAACAGAGCTAACTAACAGAGCAAACTGAGCTAAATAAGTAGCTAACATAGCAAATACATAGCTAAACAAAGCAAACCGAGCTAAATAAGTAGCTAACATAGCAAATACATAGCTGAACAGAGCTAACTAACAGAGCAAACTGAGCTAAATAAGTAGCTAACATAGCAAATACATAGCTAAACAAAGCAAACCGAGCTAAATAAGTAGCTAACATAGCAAATACATAGCTGAACAGAGCAAACCGAGCTAAATAAGTAGCTAACAGAGCGGTCATTTACCTTAGGCGAGGCGGGGTCGCTTTCCGTCGCGGATTGCGTCCCAGGCGTCGGCGTCGGCGCCGGAGCCACTGCCAGAGGAGACCTCATCCTGCTCGAACACCGGAGCGTCCTCCTCCTCATCCTCCTCCTCCTCCGCCGCCGCCACCGCTGCCGCCGCCGCATCTGGCCCAGGGCCCTGGCTAGGGAGAAGAGAGCGGTCTATGGCCGCCCGGAGCCGCATCTGGAACAACGCCTCCTCGGCGGCTTCTATCGCGTGCTCGGTGGCAGAGATGCGGATAGCTCTCTGCATCGCAGACGCCCGAATGACACCCTCGGCGCGCTCGCGCTCAAAGGAGGCGCGAGAGAGGAGGAGACCGACCTCCAGATCCTCGTCCTCATCGTCCGAGGAGGACGATGAGGACGAGATCCGGGCGTCGGTGGCCGCCGCCGCCGTGGATCCGGATGGGATTTGACGGCTCAGAATGAACTCGCGACCGCAGTCGCCGGGGATCTCGCCCCAGTTGTAGGGGAGATCCGGGCTGCGCCTCGGAGGGTGGGAGGAGGAAGATGCTCCATCCTGACTTCCGTCGGCGCCGGAGGGGTTCGCCATTGATGGGTGAAGTAGGAGGAGAGCGTGTGCGGCTAGGGTTAGGAACTGGGGAGAGTGAGACTGAGAGTGAGAGTGAGATACAGTACTGGAGTGGGAGATATTAATACCGGCACCGCTTAATGTGCCTTCACATGGGAAACGGAGATAGACCGATCTCCGTTTCTGATGTGGAAATATCAGCAACGGAGATATTCTTTCCTCCGTTGCCTATATATGAGCAACGGAGATCTTTTCAGCCTCCGTTACCATTGTGTCGGGCCCATCGACGCGCGCACACTCGCGGAAGCGCGCGGAGCTCATTTTTTCCGTCGCCTAACTCTTGCCGTTGCCATAGAGCGGTATCCGATGTGTCGTTCTATACTAGTGGGAGGCGCGGCGAGGTCGGGGAGGCAGGCGAGGTGCGGGGAGGCACGGCGAGGTGCGGGCAAGTGGCAGCCGGCCGCGGAGGCGGAGGAGGAGCGGGAGGCAGAGGAGGACAGCTAGAGGCGGCGGCGGCGGAGGAGGACGGCTAGGGGCGGCCGGTGGACAGCATCGGCGGCGTGCGGGGTTGGACAGGAGAGCGACGCGCGGGGTGGATATGGTGGTTGGGGTAGGTGCGGGTGGGTCAAGTAGATAAGGTGGACCTACGCCGACGGCAAAGCCGTCTTCGTAGGCTTTTTTTTCCTTTTTTCATATTATTTAATTTTAATATTGTAAACCATTATAATTTATTACATTATAAATTTATAGTTTTATTATAATTTATTTTATTATATGGTATGACCACACGCAAATTTTTGAGTGATTCCGGCACTCTAGCTATCCGGTTTTATTGAAACCTAGTCCGGTGGGGCCCGCATATCTACCCCCGAGCTTGGACATTTGAAACACCCATCATACTTGTATACATATGGTATGGCACAACCTTGGTTTTGGTGGGGTTCCGACGCTCCGGGGCCCCGCTTCTGCGAAACCCTAGATCCGCTGGAAAACCCTAACATTTTCGGCTACCATCTTGGCCGACGTCGAAAGGGGTAGGCCAGTGGACTTTTTTGCTTGGTTGTGTTAGGTTAAGCCATGGTAACATAGCAAACCAACTTTTGTCACAAGTTGTCACAAGGTTGCCCCCGGTTCGCCCGAAACGGGAGTTTTCACCTCTAAGTGCAGAAACTCACTAGAGAGGAAGTGAAGTCGGTGAAGCCGGTCACACCCCGGAGTGGGATATTTCACATTTCAAACACCCAACACACTTGTATATATATGGTTTGGCAACACAAGATCAACACAAGATTCCATCCGGTTCGCCCGAAAGGGGAGTTTTCACCTCTAAGTGCAGAAACTCACTAGAGAGAAAGTGAAGCCGGTCACACCCCGGAGTAGGATATTGCAACACACAACACACTTGTATACATATGGTATGGCACAACCTAGGTTTGGGTGGGGTTCCGACGCTCCGATGCCCCGCTTCGGCGAAACCCTGAATCCGCTGGAAAAACCCTAACGTTTTCGTCTACCCCATAGACGTGCGTCAAAGGGGGTAGGCCAGTGGACTTTTTTGCTTGGTTGTGTTAGGTTAGGCCATGGGAAGGTGAGAAACCAAAGTCTACCCCAAATCAACACAAGATTCCATCCGGTTCGCCCGAAAGGGGAGTTTTCACCTATAAGTGCAGGAACTCACTAGAGAGAAAGTGAAACCGGTCACACCCCGAGTAGGATATTGCACATTTACAACACACAACACACTTGTATACATATGGTATGGCACAACATAGGTTTGGGTGGGGTTCCGACGCTCCGGGGCCCCGCTTGGGCGAAACCCTGAATCCGCTGGAAAAACCCTAACGTTTTCGTCTACCCCCATAGACGTGCGTCGAAAGGGGTAGCCAGTGGACTTTTTTGCTTGGTTGTGTTAGGTTAGGCCATAGGAACATGAGAAACCAAAGTCTACCCAAATCAACACAAGATTCCTTCCGGTTCGCCCGAAAGGGGAGTTTTCACCTCTAAGTGCAGGAACTCACTAGAGAGAAAGTGAAGACGGTGAAGCCGGTCACACCCCGGAGTAGGATACCGGATATTTACAACACACAACACACTTGTATACATATGGTATGGCACAACCTAGGTTTGGGTGGGGTTCCGACGCTCCGGGGCCCCGCTTCGGCGAAACCCTGAATCCGCTGGAAAACCCTAACGTTTTCGTCTACCCCCATAGACGTGCGTCGAAAGGGGGTAGGCCAGTGGATTTTTTGCTTGGTTGTGTTAGGTTAGGCCATAGTTGAAATAAAAACACACATATACTCAACTCTTGCGAAGATTCCCCCGTCGCTCGATGTGGGAGTTTCCAACTATATGCCCAAAAACTCGCTAAGAAAACAGTGATGCTCGTGAAGCCGGTCACACCACGGGGCAGGATAAATTGAGCCATATATTTAATATTTATGTTGTAGGTGTATATTACATGTGTTGTTTTTATTTATTTTTCATGTATATGTTGTAGGGTCGGGTTCGGAAGACTCAAACCGTTATTTTATGCGGGTGGGATACCGTAATTGGGAGGGAAATGCTAGATCCAATATATATATAAATTATACCTACATTAAATATTATAGATCCAATTTATATATAAATTATACCTACATTAAATATTATATAGAGAAATAAATAAATCTAAATTAATTTATAATTAGTTAAAAAACAATTATACGCCGACGCCGACGGTAGCTGTCGGCGTCTCAGGGCAGCAAAAGGCCTCCCGTTTGAGCACCGTGAAGGATGGCGTTATACGCCGACGGCCCTTTGTACGCCGACGGCGGCCGTCGGCCTATGTCGGGCTACGTCGACGGGGTTCGCTACGCCGACGGCTGCGTTCGTGGCTCCCCGATCTCGCCTTATACGCCGACGGCCCCGACATTTGGCCGTCGGCGTATAATCAGGCCGTCGGCGTCTTGTGACTTTCCTGTAGTGCAGAATCGACTGATTCAAATCAAATACACAACGTAAGACTAAAAATACAAGTAGAAGTTCAAAAAACACAGCTGCAAACTACAAGCAGTACCGATAGCTTTATTTAATTTGTGCAGACCATCGCATGCCCTCTTTGTGAAGCCTTTCTCCATCCGGCTCTTTATCTTCTGTTTTGGCGCACGAAAAAGGTCATCCAGATCATCGGATGCTTCCTCCGATTGCAGTTGCGCCAAGAACATATATACATATCCCACTTCGGCTTCGGCCGAAAAAAGGAACAGAGATCTGCCGGCTCTCCATGGGAATATTAGGTGAGATCTCTCTTCACTTTTCCTTTTTCTCAGGGGCACTTATGTCGCACGTACGCATTCCGAGCCGGCCACATGCTGCAGCAGAATATATTCTCGCACGATTCATCGATCAACCGCCCAATTTTGCATGTGTGTTGTGTTTATCTCATCACTGAGATTCACTTGGGCACGTAATTTAAGCACCAACATCTCATCACTGAGCTTCACTTGGGCACGTAATTTAAGCACACCAACCGGATTTATATGTCGGTGGTCGAAATTATGTTTTAGGGTTTCGTGGGGCATAGCCTCCACATATCTCGTATATATATATGGACCAACATACATGTTACATGACAGGACATGGACTCGTATACTACACGTATACAGAGTCTAGGTCGGTTTCTAACACTCCCCCTCAATCTGAACTACTACTACATACAAGGTTCAGATTGGACTGGAACCGATCTAGCATCTGTCGTGTGGCGGGTTTAGTAAATACATCAGCCAGTTGGTCATTCGTCGAGATGAATCTGACATCTAAAACTCCAGAAGCAACGCGCTCTCGCACAAAGTGGAAATCAATCTCTATGTGCTTGGTTCGTGCGTGAAAGACTGGATTCGCCGTCAGGTATGTAGCCCCAAGGTTGTCACACCACAAGATGGTGGTACGTTGTTGTGAAACACCCAGCTCCTTGAGTAGTGACTCTACCCAGATAGCTTCAGCAGCACCGTTTGCCAAAGCTTTGTACTCTGCCTCTGTACTCGATCTAGAAACTGTAGGCTGTTTCTTGGCACTCCATGAAATGAGATTTGGGCCAACGAAGACAGCAAAACCACTGGTGGATCGGCGGTCATCGATACATCCTGCCCAATCCGCATCCGTAAAAACACTAACTCCAGTGGATGGTGACTTCCGTATCCTCAATCCCATGCTCAAAGTACCCTTGATATAGCGCAATATACGCTTGACTGCTTCCCAATGCACATCAGTTGGCTGCGATAGATACTGGCACACCTTGTTGACGGCAAACGAAGATCGGGACGAGTGAGAGTCAAATACTGCAAACCTCCCACAACACTGCGATACCTGGTAGAATCCTCTGTACCCAGCGGTGTCCCAGTTTCACGAGCTAGACGATCGGTAGCATGCAACGGTGTCGGAGTAGGTTTACAATTCTCCATACTCACACGATGAAGAAGATCTAGCGCATACTTCCGTTGAGTCAGTGTCATGCCCCCTGAATTGTAGGACACTTCGAGACCGAGAAAATACTCAAGAGTTCCAAGATCCTTGATAGGAAAACTGTCAGCAAGGGACTTAACCAAACCATCCACAGCAGCCACAGTAGACCCAGCAATGACAATATCATCCACGTACACAAGCATGTAAATCTGCACACCACGCTGATCGAAGATGAAGAGAGACGTGTCAGCCTTCGATGAGACAAACCCAAGCTGGAGAAGACGAGCACTCAACCGAGCATGCCAGGCACGGGGGGACTGTTTGAGACCATACAGGGCTCGCTGCAGTTTGCACACATGAGAGGGAAAGCGTTTATCCTCAAACCTGGGCGGTTGCTGCATGTAGACATCCTCGGAGAGAAAACCATGAAGGAAAGCATTACTGACATCAATTTGCCTCAAACTCCAGCCGCGAGAAACTGCAAGAGAAAGAACCAAACGAACCGTGGCTGGCTTCACAACTGGGCTGAATGTGTCACCATAATCAATACCCTGCTGCTGAGTAAAACCGCGAGCGACAAGACGAGCTTTGCGCTTATCAATAGAACCATCCGGATGTTGCTTCGTCTTGAAACCCACTTGCTCCCGACGATATTAACTCCAGGCGGTCGGGGAACCAACACCCATGTGTTGGTATGGCGAAGGGCAGCGAACTCATCAGACATGGCAGCATGCCACGCAGGTTCACAGAGAGCATCGCGATGTGAGACAGGCGTCGCAAAGAAAGCTCGACGTCGAGGGTCATACCGGACAGTACCATCGGTGGGTACCAGCACGCGACGTGTAGCATCCCGCGTGCGCGTGACCATAGGATGAAGCATCGCGGACGCCGGAGCGGACGAGGAGACACACCGCTGCCCGCATCGACAGCAGTAGAGGACGACGCACCGGCCGAATCCACAACCGGCTCATGGGCCGACCCATCACTCGGGGACGGGCCAGCGCGTGAAGATGGACCAGGGGAAGGCGGCCCAGCATGCATGCGCACAACAGCCTCGGGCGGCGCGCTACCATGCACGTCGATCGGCTGCACCACAGGCATCGTTGAGACCTGCACAGGAGAAACGCTGGCTTGGCCAGGAGGATTAGTAGCCAAGTAGGATAGGTCGTAATTTCGCACAGACACACTCGTAGCCGGTTCACTGGATGGAAAAGAGATAGCCTCTTGGAGAGTAGACACATCGACAGTAACACCGGGATTAGCGAACGGAAAAACCGACTCGTCAAAGACAACGTCTCTCGAGATATAGATACGTCCAGTAGAACGATCTAGGCATTTGTACCCCTTATGCATAGGACTGTAACCAAGGAAAACACACATTTTTGAACGGAACTCAAGTTTGTGCGAGTTATACTTGCGCAAACTAGGCCAACACGCACATCCAAAAATGCGGAGGAAGGAATAATCTGGTGGTGTGTGAAAAAGACGATGAATAGGCGTGTCCTGACCAAGCACAGGGGTAGGCATACGATTAATGAGATAGCACGCGGTGAGAAAAGCTTCATCCCAATAACGCAAAGGGAGAGACGAGTGTGCAAGTAATGCGAGGCCAGTTTCTACCAGGTGACGATGCTTGCGCTCGGCAATACCGTTCTGTTGGGAGGTGTGAGGGCATGAGACTCTATGAACGATGCCCGTGTGCTGAAAATAGCGATTTAACCTATGGTACTCACCACCCCAATCAGACTGAACAGATTTAATCTTAGCGTTCAAAAGAAGCTCAACATGAGTCTGGAAAGCATAGAAAACTTGTTCAACATCAGACTTATGTTTCAGGAGATAAATCCAACAAAAACGAGAGTAGTCGTCGATGAAACTCACATAATACGAGTACCCCCCAGAGGAAGCACGAGCAGGGCCCCAAACATCAGTATGAACTAATTCAAGAGGCATAGTAGAAACACGAGACGAAGCAGTGTAAGATAACTGACGACTTTTACCACGTTGACAGGCATCACAAACTAAATTTAAATTGTCTGAAGAAGAACACTCAAGATCATTATTCCTAACAATGGAACTAACGACACTGTTGGATGGATGGCCAAGCCTCTGGTGCCACTTGGCCGACATAGTCCGAACGCTAGACGAAGCACTCCGCGCAGATGTAACATGTCCGAGCGGAAGAGGATAGAGCCCACCTTGGCTCCTACCTCGCAAAAGGATTCTCCGGGTGGCCTTGTCCTTAACAAGGAAAAAATATCGGTGAAACTCAATAAAGACGTCATTATCCGAGACTAGACGATAAACAGACAAAGATGCTGACTAATGTGCGGAACATGCAGGATATTATTCAAGCGAAGAGAAGAACCGGCTAAGGTCGAGTGCCCAATGTGCGAAATTGACAAACCTGAGCCGTTGGCCACTTGAACTTGATCCTGCCCGCCGTAGCGCTCGCGAACCTGAAGGCGCTCGAGGTCACTAGTCAGGTGGTCTGTCGCCGGAGTCCATCACCCACGGGGGAGGATGGTTGTTGTTGGAGGAGGTCGATGCCGTGTTCGCAGAGCGGGGGTTGTCGGTGCGGTAGCCCTGGTCGAGAAGGTTGCGACAGCTTCCAGCTTCATGCCCCCAATTCTTGCAGATCTGGCACTTGGGACGCCAGCGGCGCCCGTTGCCGTTGCGGCCATTGCCGCCTCCTCCTCCACCGCCGTTGTTTCGGCGAGTGTCCTGGACGCCCCCTTGGCCGCCGTGCTGCTGCCCGCCTTGACCGCCATAGTACTGGCCGCCATACCCTGGCTGCGGATAGCCTCCGTGCGAGTAGCCTCCTTGCGGGTAGCCCTGCCCCTGCTGCGGGTATCCACCAGCGGGGCGTCCTCCAGACGTACGCACATCAGGTGCGCGAGAGGGGTTGCCGGCAGGGGAACCGTACCGCGAAGCGGCGTTGGCGGATGAGGACCAGTCCCCCTCTTCGGACTGCTGCGACAGCTGCAGCGCTTCATAGTTCAGCACCATGGAGTAGAATTCAGCGGAGGTCACCGGAGTGGTGATGACGCTGAGAGACGCCGCGATCGGGTTGTAGGTCTTCCCCAATCCGGTGAGCATGTAGTCGATGATCTCGGCATCTTCAAGCGGAGACCCAGCGGCAGTCATGGCGTCGGCAAGAGCCTTCACCTTGTGCATGTACTCGCTGGCGGTCATGTCCAGCTTCTTCAGCGTCTGAAGTTGACGCCGGATGTGCCGTACTCCGGCACGGTTCTGCGCGCTGAACATGGCGTGAATCGCCGTCCACGCGGCAGCCGCGGATTTACAGCTAATGAGCTGATTCGCGAGATCCTCATGCATGGAGGAGAGGAGCACCCCTAGGACCTTCTGATCCAGCGTCCACCACTTCGCGTACTCGGGGTTGGCCACAGATACGGCAGCATCACCGGTGCCAGCGGTGACGGTCTCGGCCGGCGCAGCGGCCGATCCATCCAGGAAACCATGGAGGGAGGCGCCTGAGAGGTTGGTGATGACGAGCGTCCTCCAGAGAGGGAAGTTGCCGCGGTCGAGTCGCACGCCCACGGGAGGAACGACAACGGCAGTGGTGGTGGTGATAGTCGGCGGAGCAACGACGGGGCCGACGAGCGCGAGCTGCTGTGAGTTGCTGGTCGCCATCACCACGAGACCCGGCGACGACGTGCGCGGTGCGTGGGAGAGAGATCGGCGACAGGGGTAGGCTAGCGATCAGCTAGCTAGCTCGCGATGCAATCTCAGCTATCGATCAATCCAAGCTAGCGATCGATCTCACGGAAACAGCGGCCGCCGGCTAGGTTAGGCTCTGATACCAAATTATGTTTTAGGGTTTCGTGGGGCATAGCCTCCACATATCTCGTATATATATATGGACCAACATACATGTTACATGATAGGACATGGACTCATATACTACACGTATACGGACTCTAGGTCGGTTTCTAACAGTCGAATGTGTTCTACTCTCTGTCATGATATAATATGTTTTACATATATTTCAATGTGGACCACGTTGGGACTAAAATAAGTGAATTTAAGTGCTTAAATATGTTTATATACATCATATTTCAAAAAGGCTAAACATCTTACAGTTAGGAGCGGAGGGAGTAGCTAGCTAAGAGGGTTTTGGGGAGCTTATAGACACGCTCGATCGAGGAGGTTTTGGACCTAAGGAACTACGAAGGTTATGTAGATGCAGCGCTTGGGTTAGACGATAGGTCTCCTTTCGGAGTATAGAGTCTTCAGTATATATTCGTCCTTCAGTGTGTTTGTCCCTTTGCCCGTTAGGGTTTCCTTCTTGACATGTACGTTAAGTTTAACCTCGTAGTTTTCCCTCAATGAAGTCTGTAGCGAGGACATCTTCGAGAAGTATTCATGCAGTACGACATGTCGAGATCGGTTAGAGCTTCTAGAAGAGGGTTGTCCGGCATGGAATGTCTTGGACTTCATGAGCTAGAAGTGGTATAGGTCCACAGGGATTATGGCCTAAACCCACTTATCTCTGACACCGACGCTTCAGACACAATTTCCTGGAACCTCATGACATATCGTGAGTACTCATCTTCATTGACCTACAAGTTCCAATATGAAGGTTTCATAGCCACCACTACGAAGCCAATGGTTTGGAATAATTGAGCTCCCTCAAATGCAAGTTCTTCGCATGGTTGGTGATCAAGAATAGAGTTTGGACATCATACCGTTTCATTATTAGAAGATGAGCAAATAGTGGTCTTTATCAAGTTTGCGAAAGAGAACCGAAAACTGCACCACACCTCTTACTCAAATGTCGCTATTTAAGGAGGTTTTGGAGAGTTCTCAAGGCATCGCTAGGGCTCCACGAGTAACTCCTAGAGACTTGGCCAAATATCGACACTATCAAGTAGGAGCTTCTGACTCTCTCAAGTGGGCATAGGAAGAAAGCGATGGATTCCCCTATCGTGCTAACAATGTGGGAAATTTGGAATGAGGGGAATGCAAGAACTTTTTAAATACTTCTACCATGCCCACCGCCACTATCACTGTAGATCAAAGAGGGACTCCATCTTCGGGTCACTGCAGGCGCCAAGCATTTATGTTGTATCATACCGCACGATCGAGCAGTCTCTTTCTATGGGTGGTTCACTTTTTTTGTGATAAAAACTTTTTTAAACTCCTTAATTAATAAGATGCAGCAAGCTTTTACCTCGGTTATGAAAAAATATTGCGCTTTATGGCGTTCTCGACACCTTTTACCACAAGTGAGGCAACATGTGGCAAAAAGTTTGACCCTCTTGATCCTGATCATGGACCAAAATTTGGGCATAAATTTTTCGTATAAGTTTTTGAATATTTTAAATTCATGAAGACAAATTAGCTCAAAGTCAAAACAGCTTGGAGAAATAGGCTCAGATTTTGTCCTAGTTTACTCAGGTAAGGTAGTTCATATTAGTGGGAAAAATAAGAAAGTTGGGTCTTTTTGTTAAAGTTAAACTAAAATTTAATATGTAAAACATTCAAATAATTGCGCAAAACAAGCTCAAATTTTCTTAGATTAATCACATAAGGTAGTTAATAAAACTATATCCTTTTGGACGTTTTCAATATCTTTTGAATTTTTATCGAGGCTAGGTCGACTTAGGTCTAATGGAAAAGATTGGGTCGAAGGACTTCTTCAACACATGGCATCCGATTGGTGGGTACGAAGTTTTGAAACAATGTCAACCGAATTAAAACAAGAGATTTTGATCTTGTGGAACAACTTATCCCAACAGTTGTGGTTAGACTCTAATTGAGTATTTGTGGCTTTTTGTTATTTACACTTCAATATAAGTCATTGCAGTTTTCATCCCTACACAAGTAAAGATAGCATCATACTATAATTTTAATTTTTTTGTCCTTCTATGTTTGAATCCTCGGAATCACATAGATTCTTATGCTACTAGATTGGCGAGATGCTAAATGCACATTTATACCGTATGATGTTCACAAACATGAATGTAAACAACAATGTGATGATAAAATAATTTAACAAGCTCGGTTGAGTCTAGTTTTGGTCCATGAAGCACAAAACATAATTCAAGGTTCGAGCTTGATCTTTCAGATAACACATTCATATAACACATAATAGAAATACCACATGAATATGACAGAAATATATGTGCAAGGTACATGATCGGAAAACACATGGATTTTATACATGTGTCATTGACATCAATAGGAAAAATTTCACAACAATATACGGTAAATTAATTTAATGCAAAAACAAAATATAGTTATAATATTATTATGTTTTGGTAGAGTTCTTTCTTAAATTAAAATATAAGATCAAAGTAATGTTTTTCCATTTTTCATTTGCTTAATCTATTATATTATTAAAACAACAAACATTGTATGGTGGAGATTTTACTTAACAAAAGCAACGTTCGAGATTTAACAGCATGTCTACGCCGTTATTTTCTTGAATAGATGAAGCAGAGTCCAATTCCAAATCGTGGTTGCCCAACGGAAGGAACATAAAAAAAGGAAGCGTAATTCCTTCGGGGACATCCGTAAAAAAAGGAAGCGTATTCAATTTGCTCTCCCAAAGGAAACATACGGGACTTTCTCCTGCCAAATCCGTCTTTTGTGCGTCTCGAAGCTAATATGCTTTCCACACCGACCAGATCAAGCGGCGATCTCGACCAGGCAAAAAATAAAAAGATCAAGCGCGGCGATCTGCCGTCTCGGCCATCGGCAAGAAGCACTCGACCTGGCGACGTCCCCTGCACCAGTTTTCTCCGGTCTGCCAACAGTATTGGCCACGCCGACGAGATGAAGAGCGGCGATCTCGAGTCCTAAACTAGCGGGAGGCACGGTAGATGAGGCCGTCAGTCTGGAGCGCTCGACCAGACGAAGGAAGGCATCACCGCAGGCACCCGCAAGCACCGGAGAGAAGGCTGTCGACATGGGGCACTAGCAAGACGATGGAAGGCATCACAAAATAGTTGCATGGCCAAGGGATGACGTCACGGTGGAGACCCGCATCAGGTTTGGATTCCTTTTTCATGATGTGTTGAAACTGTACATATTTGTCTTCCACGTTCAGTTGTTAAAGTATTTTCTCTTAACTTGCATAGTATGAGATAAATTTGACAAATATACACAGATCGACTCATTACGTGTACTATTTGTGACTGATATTTACACTGAGGTTGAAGCTCTGAATCGTTATTGCAGGAATTGTTGGAGTGGCCACGAGAGGTTCAGACATTGAAGAATTAGCAGTATGTTTTTTAAATCTTCATCTCTTCCTTTGAATTGAACATAAAAAACTAGAGGATTGGCCATGGAAATACAATTTTTTCACGTGTGCATTAGTTTTGTTCCAAGTATATATCAGTTTAACATTTTGGTAAAATGAGCTTACCAAGTACATTTACTCAGTGCAGTAAAATAAACTTCTGGATTAGTGGTGCTAATGACCAGAGCTAACTGAATTTTGTTTTCTAGGATGTGTTTAATGATTTCACTACTTTAATAGGAAGTCCAACAACTGCATGAGTAATTTAAAGGGGAGAATGCGGCGGATGGCAAGGCATCATATGGCGAGCGTAGAGCGATTCCATATTGGACTCGAAGGGAAATGTATGCAGTTTCGTTAAAAGGAGCAGATTGAGCGACTATGGCTATTTGGACTGGACAGTTAGCGGATCATTTCAAATGAGACTATCGAATCTCCGGTATGGTATAGAGGTTGATCAGTTTCTCCAAGGAATTCACCATCATCACAATTGCTACCAAATCTGTAAACATATCAAGCTTGGTTCTCCACACAGCATAACTTTTTGTGGAAGGCAGAATGTATTTATTCAAGAACTTCTTATCATCCTTTCATGGTTTATGTTCCATGTGCAGATAATTTATTCTCCTCCAGTTAGACATGAAAGAATGAATTTTAATGAAATTATTCAGGTATTTTTGGTGAGGTTGCATCAACAAAGATGTTTAGCAGGTATCAGTCAAATAAGAGAGGTAATGTTCCCAATTTGTATTGCTTGCATTAAGTATTTTTTTTACATTTTAATTCGTCGCATAACTACACACTGTAAGGAATTAACCAAGGAAAAAGATGTGAATGACGGAAGAAAGTACAATACATAAAAGGAGCTGATGATGTTGCACTGTCTTGGATATTGTGAGATCCACCTAACAAGATGATATTCAAGAATTCTTCCTGTCATATTTCTTTACGTGGAGCTGTTTAGATTAATGAAAACCACTCTGTACTCTGAAGTAAGGGATGCATACTATTAGTTCCATAGACTTGCCAATGCCTTGAGTATATCTACAGTCACTATATTCTCCACTAGCCTTTCAGCTTGCATTTATTTTTGGTCATTCATGTTTACTATAAATAGAAGCCGTTAACCCTCGAAAATGCTTTCATGTTTTTTCTTTTGCAGATCCTCGGAAAAAAACGAGTGAACTCGCGACAAGATAACAAACATGCAACATTAAAGTGAACGCAGCGAGGATATGTTATGAATTCGTCTATTGTTACACTACTAGGATTGCTTTTGTTGTCCTATGAAGGTGTATATAGTTCACGCTGCTACAGAGAAAAGATTAAAGAGAGTTCACTATATGTATTTTGTAATTTAAAAGTTGTATAATCTGAAAAATATCGCTTGGCAAATGATGAAAATTGAATTATTTGTGTGTATAGTACAAAGGCAAAGGAGGTGAAAGGATCATCACGTAATTTCTTAAGTTGCTATATCAAATTTACTATGGATTGATGCTTTACAAGAACATGCAGAAAAAGAGCAACGACGTTCCGGTATGACAATAGTTATGTTTCCCAGTCATATTATCCTACAGATAAAAAACAAAAGAAAGTTCACTATATGTATTTGTCAGTTTTAGTTTTTGCAATCTGCACATATCGGTTGGCAAATGATAATTAGAACTATTGTGTGTATGGCACAAGGGCAAAGGAGGTGAAAAGGAACGATGATGTACAAGAACAGGTGAAGCAAGAGCAACAATACTCAGGTATGACGATCGATAGTCCAAATAATTTCTCTTTTAAGTTGCAGACGTCAATAGATTTCTCACCATGATTAAGCCAACAAAGTCTAGGGTAGCACAGCTAACCTACCAATAAAATTAGAAAATCACAGAAAATATGTGTACTTCAAGACTACCAAATAAATGTGCTCATCATTTAGGTGCGGATTTAAATCACGTGATACTTACTGTTATTCAACACAAGTGCAGTATTCAATGGCCGCTCCAATAATATTGAATGGATTTCTGTTTTCCCATTAGAATTAATATACAGTATATAAAATGGTCATTTAATAGGATATATAATGCCTGAAGGCAATCTGCTTCAGAAGTATATATACCCATATTCTCTTCGGGCCAAAAATCAGTAGTTTCATTCGATGCAAATATGGATACCCGTGTCGGGCCTTAAATTGCTTCACATGAGGCAATTTTGCTAAGTCGCCTCGCACTATGCAGTAGGGATGTACATATCAGATAGAAAATTAATATAGGATGTCTCAACAATAACATTTGGACAAGTCACGACCGTTCGTCGTGAGATATGTAGGATTGGGATTCTATTACGTGATGTAATGAGAAATGCATATTGTTGAATGTTAAGCGTGTCAATGGGTTATATAAATATAGAAAGTTTATTTGTGATACAAATTCTTTTTTATAGTAAATCAAGATTAGTACATCATAGATGCACACACACTTTAACAGACACAAACGAAAATCGATATAACAAAACATATAAGAACTCATGTGAGGTCTAATTTCACAATAAGTACCAAGTAGTACATGGAAACGCACGGAAAAAACACCATAAATGCTCACAAAATGATATTGAAGTTGATTACTACATTTAAGACTTACTCCAATAACATATCAAATATCTTTCCGATTTAAAAAATTATATTATAATTTAATTAAATAGGATGAAATTACATAACCTAGCCGCGCAAATGCGCGGGCCACCCAGCTAGTTAATATAAATTTAATCAACAATAATTTCACCGAGAAAAAAATCCACTTATGGAGGCCCTTATCTTGATTCTGGTCTGTGCACAATTTGTTTATAAGAAGAAAGAAGTCATCAAAATGCACAGCACATGAACAATCAAAAGCGTCAAACAGGTGAACCCCGACATTCAAGTTGTTTAAATTAATTTAATGCAAAAACAAAACAGCAAGACCCAATGAAGCTTGCAGCGTTTAATTGCCGGGGGTTGGGGAACGACCCGGCAATTAGGGGCCTCCTTGACCTGATCAAGAAGGTGAACCCCGACATTCTGTTCCTGTGCGAAACAAAACTCGATGAAAGTAGATTACAATGGCTGAGGTGGAAAATTGGGCTGACAAACATGGTGGTGAAGGACTGTGTTGGGCAGAGCGGTGGATTAGCTCTGTTCTGGCGCACTGGTGTGAATCTTACAGCGGGGTGGAAGTCGAAGTATCATATTGATGCGACGATTAGGGAGGAGGACGGTTTTGAGTGGCGGTTCACTGGAATTTATGGTGAACCAAAAACGGAGGAGAGGAAGAATACTTGGAGATTGTTGAGGACACTGAAACACCAGAGTGATAAACCCTGGATATGCATGGGTGACTTCAATGAGATCCTGCTCGCTTGTGAGAAGGAGGGGGGGGGGGGGGGGGGGCGCCTCGGCCCCAAGCTCAAATGGACAGGTTCAAAGAGGCCCTGGAATTTTGCGAGCTGCATGATCTTGGGTTCACTGGGGACCCGTTCACTTGGCGTAACCATAGCCATGACGCAACAAAATATGTTCGGGAAAGACTGGATAGGGCTGTGGCCTCTGATTCTTGGTGTACTCGTTTCCCGG
This sequence comes from Poa pratensis, assembly GCA_947311845.1. Classification (NCBI taxonomy): domain Eukaryota; kingdom Viridiplantae; phylum Streptophyta; class Magnoliopsida; order Poales; family Poaceae; genus Poa; species Poa pratensis. The sequence goes on along the minus strand of CAMZMU010000074.1, from coordinate 141,956,050 downwards.
GATTCAAGGTGACTAATGACAACCCCCGTCATTCTGACCACAGACCTGTGGTTGTGGCGACTGAGGATGGCAGCTCAAACCGTGGCATTGCTGGCCCGAGACCCTTCCGTTTTGAGGCTAAGTGGCTGGAGGAGGAGGAGTGCAGTACTATTTGTGGAGAATGCATGGCTGCGGGAGACCCAGGGGCGTGGGGGTGATGTGGTGTCGGGGCTTAAAGGGGTTGCAAATGACCTGCAAGATTGGAGTAAAAACACGCTGGGAAGTCTCGAGAAGCGCATCTCGCGGCTGAAGAAAGAGTTGGAGAGCTGGAGAAGGAGAATGATCTCCCAAAATCAGGTCCAACGTGAAGAAATCCTGAGGTACAAGCTGGATAAGCTCGAGCACCAACGCGACATGTATTGGCGCCAACGAGCTCATGTCAACTGGATGGAAAAGGGTGATGGGAATACCTCCTTCTTTCACTCCTATGCTTCGGAGAGGAAAAAGAGGAACCGAATTAAAAAACTGATCCGTGATGATGGTGTTGTGGCGGAGAGGGAGGAGGATATGGTGGCGGTGATCTCTAACTATTTCCAAAACCTGTTTACTTCTCATGCAGGACAAAGGATGGAGGAGCTGTTGGATCGTGTGGTGCCCCGGGTCACACCGGATATGAATGAGCAGCTGTCCAAAGCTTATACTGCGGAGGAGGTGAAGGATGCTTTGTTTAGCATTGGGGATCTGAAAGCTCCCGGGCCTGATGGTATGTCGGCAATTTTCTATAAGAAGTACTGGCATCTGGTGGGTGAACAAATAACGCTGGAGGTTTTGTCGGTCCTGAACGGTCATGGGCTTCCAGCTGACTGGAACGAAGCTATTGTTATTCTGATCCCGAAAGTCAAGAACCCCGATAAAATGAAGGAGCTGAGGCCTATTAGCTTATGCAACGTCTTGTACAAAGTGGTATCCAAGGTCTTAGCTAACAGACTGAAGATGATCCTTGCTGACATTATCGCCCCCAACCAAAGTGCTTTTGTTCCGGGCCGGCTGATTACTGACAATATCCTCCTTGCCTATGAGGTTACCCACTATATGCAGAACAAGAGAGCAGGGGCTCAGGGGTATGCGGCTCTCAAGCTGGATATGAGCAAGGCATATGATAGAGTGGAATGAGATTTTTTGAAGAAGATGATGTTAAAAATGGGCTTCTCGGAAAGCTGGACAGAGCTGGTTATGGAGTGTTGTTCCACTGTTAAGTACAAATTTAAAATCAATGGGACTGTGACTGATGAAATTACCCCCAGCAGAGGTTTGAGGCAGGGGGACCCCATCTCGCCCTACCTGTTCCTCTTGTGTGCAGAGGCTTTTTTAAGCTTACTAAATAGTGCTGAAAACAGTGGCGAACTTGAAGGTGTCAAGATTTGCCCAAATGCCCCAAGTTTCAACCATTTATTGTTTGCTGATGATTCGTTAATACTCATGAAAGTTTCGCCAGAGTGTTCACAGCATCTGCAAAATATTCTAGAACTTTATGAGGTTTGCTCGAGGCAAACAATCAATGTGGAAAAATCCTCAATTATGTTTAGCAAGAACACAAAGCAGGCAGCTAAGGTGGAGATGATGACTAGCTTGGGGGTCACAAAGGAGGCCTGGAGTGAGCGCTATTTGGGGTTGCCGGTGCATGTGGGCAGGTCTAAAGCTAAGATATTCGCTTACCTGAAGGATAGAATCTGGCAGCGGATACAGGGGTGGAAAGAAAGAATGTTGTCCAAGATGGGAAAGGAAATCTTGATCAAGGCCTGTGCTCAAGCCATTCCCATTTTCGCTATGACATGTTTTGATATCACGAAAGGTCTTTGTGAGGAGATTAATGCTATGATCTGTAGGCATTAGTGGGCTTATCAGGACAATGACAACAAAATGCATTGGCTGAGCTGGGACAAATTACCGATGTCAAAAAAGGAGGGTGGTTTAGGCTACAAGGATCTGCATGCTTTTAATATGGCTATGCTGTCTAAGCAGGCCTGGAGGTTGCTCACCGACCCTGAGTCCCTTTGTGCGCGAGTGCTCAAAGCAAAATACTTCCCAGATACTAGTGTCCTTGAGGCGGAGCCGTGTGACGGCATTTCCTATACCTGGCGAAGCATCTTGAAGGGGGTGCAGCTCTTGCGTCAGGGGGTGATTAAGCGGGTGGGCGATGGCAAATCTATAGATATTTGGCAGGATCCTTGGCTGCCAAGGAGTTGGTGCAGACACCCAATCACTCCTCGGGGCCAGCATGTCTACACTATGGTCCATGAGCTTCTGGACCCGGTTGTGGGAGGGTGGGACAGGCTGTTGGTCGACGACATCTTCTGTGCTCAGGATGCCCAGATCATCAAGGCACTGCCTGTGTTTGAGGACTTTGAAGATCTTTGGGCTTGGCATCCTGCTCCAAATGGTCAATTCTCTGTCAAGACTGCATATAAGCTTTTTCGAACCGAGGGTGAACAACCTAGCTCCTCTTCTGATCTGCAGGAGCCTGAATGCTTTTCCTGGAATATGATTTGGAAGACCAACCTGACTCCCCAAGCCAAACAGTTCCTCTGGAGGATTGCCCATAATAGCTTGCCTCATCGCTGGAGCATTAAGAGAAGGGGTATGGACGCTGACCCCCTGTGCCCCATGTGTCAGCGCCTGAATGAGGACGGTGGCCATCTTTTCCTCCGTTGCAAACTTGTTAGAGCTCTCTGGAGAGATTTGGAGCTGGACCAACTTCGTTTGACTCTGCTCGAGTGTGCTAATGCGAGAGAGTTTGTGGGGAAAATCCTTCAGCAGGAAGAGAAAACAAAACTGATGTGTGTGGCCTTGCTCTCGGTTTGGTGGCGGGTGAGAAACAAGTGCAACGCTGGGGAAGCTAAGGCATCGCATGATGCTGCGTTTCATCAGATTATGGCCTTTCGTGCTGAACTTGAGAGATTCGGAAGTAGAGGGAGGAGTCAGGTTGTGCACAATGCTGTCTGCAAGTGGCAGCAACCAGCGGAGGAGATGCTCAAGATCAACGTCGATGGAAGCTTCGATGCCGGGGGGAACACTGGTGGCTGGGGACTGGTGGTTCGTGATGCTGACGGCATGGTTTTTGGTGCTGCTGCTGGCAGTATGCACCACGCCCAGAACGTGCTACATGCCGAGGCTGAAGCCTGTTTGCAAGCTGTTCTGTTTGCCCAAAGTTGGGGGATGCTAAATATCCAGGTGGAATCTGATTCGCAGCAGTTGGTTAATGCGATCTTAGGGAGTGGTCAAGACCTGGATCTGAATGGTATCTTGTTTAGAGAGATTAAGTTCCAAACTAGTTTTAATTTCGCTTCTTTCCGTATTTCCTTTTGCCCAAGGACGCTTTGACGACGCATGGTGCGAAGCTTGGCTGCACACCCCCAGATGTCTGGATGGGTTCTGCGCCTGACTTTGTCTGTGATTTGGTAGCCAGCGATTATGCTGAGCTGACCCGTTAATGGTAGTTTCCTTCCAGTTTCAAAAAAAAAAAAGTCAAACAGCCACCCTCCACTCTGCTACAGTCTACAGTCACCAGTCTAGTCCCTGCTGCTGCTCCCACATTTGCTCTCCCTCTCCCTCCTATAGCAATCAAACCACCAGCGACCAGCTCAACTCCCCTCCCCTCCTCCCACCTCCAGCTCCTTCAGTTCATGTCCTGCTGCTTCCCATGTCGCCGCCTCTCGAGCTCGACTACATAGGCCTCTCGGCGGCCGCGCTGACGAAGACCTGAAAGGCACCGAGCTCCGCCTCGGACTTCCCGGCTGCGAGTCTCCCGACCGCCGTCCAGCCGCCGCCGCCACCACCCTGGAGCTGCTGCCCGCCAAGGGCTCCAAGCGAGGGTTCTCCGACGAGGCCGTGCCGCCTGCGCCGGCTGCCGCCGGCGGGAAGGGCAAGGAGAAATCCGGGGATGAGAAGGACAAGAAGGTCGCGGCACCGCCGCAGCCTGCTGCCAAGTAGGTGCCTATCTCTCCTGCGAATTTTGTGGATTTAACGGTTTCTTGGCGTGCTGCCTAGTTTTGCGGGATGCGGGGGGTTGGAGTGCGATTGGGTGAAGTGATGTGTAATTCGTGAAAAAAAATTGGTGGGTTAGCATCATACGGTGATTTGGGTTTGCTTGTGCCTTCCTGAAGGGAGTAATTTGGAAACCGTGGCATGCATTTGATTGAATTCGGTCTGTCGATTCGTGGAAGAACTCTTTTTTGGGCAGGAATTTGATGCCTAAAGGCCCATTTTGCGGTTGCTGTTTGTGGGCGCGCGTCTTGAATTTTGCCTCATATCTTGGATTCAGGAGCGTAAAGGGATATAAAGTTATTCACTTGCGGCTTTGAGCGCTTTTACTAATTTACTATGAAATTACACTTCAGTTTTACTCCCCATTCTGTCTAACGTTGGATGTGTGATTCTGTTCCTTGAAGTTTCATTAGGAAACTTCTAGCGAGAGCTTCACATCTGCAAGTTTCTGCATTTTCCTTGAATTGTAATGGTCAAATTTGGGTCTACCTTTTACTAAAGGTTTACTCTTCAAACTATGAAGTGCATGTTTGGTTTGAACATACCTTGCGATTTATTGTTGATTGATGATTAATTTGCTTTCTTTTAGCTCTCTTTCATATAGCATAATAGCAAAATCAAATGATGTGCCACCTCCGTTTTCGGTTCTTATTCTGAATTACTGATGCGCAGGGCTCAGGTGGTGGGATGGCCACCAATCCGCAGCTACCGCAAGAACACCATGGCAACCACCACCAACCAGCTTAAGAGCAGCAAGGAGGATTCTGACGCCAAGCAGGCGCAAGAGTTTCTGTATGTCAAGGTCAGCATGGATGGTGCTCCGTACCTCAGGAAGGTTGACCTCAAGACATACAAGAACTACAAGGAGCTGTCTTTGGGGCTTGAGAAAATGTTCAGTGGCTTCAGCACCGGTGAGGCTGCTTGGATTCTGTGCAAATTAACACTATTTTGAGCTGTGATATAATTTGATCTGGAGTAGAAGAAATGCATCATTACACACCACCGCCTTTAACTGAGCAAAGAATTGATAGCCGTGTTTGGAAATGCTCTAGAAAATTCAGGTTTATGAAGTTGATGAAGAGGATTCTTTTCAGGGCCGCCTAAGTTGCTTATTGTAATTAATCATTTTGTGGTTCTTCCTTCCTACATTTTTATCCATATTATCTCCATGTTTGTTTCGCTTCATGCCTAGTTTTGTCATATACTATTTCTGGTGGACTATTCTCTTCTAATTCAAGTAACTTTTTTCTGTTCAATATTGATCAGCAGAGCAAACAGTGTAGAATAGACTGTATCGTAAAGATGCCCAATTGCCTGTGCTAGTATTTCTTGAGGGATTCTACTCCTATTCTTTCTAGTCTGAAGATATCACTCTATCATTCGTAAGACTTTCATAAACAGCAGTGCAAGACTTCCACTATAACCGTGGCTTCCTACCCTTTTTGTGCTTTAAGGTCAGACATGAGACATCAAACCTAGCAATGAAGAATGTAAGTTGCAGAAAGGTAGATATGTAGGGATAGAAATTTATCAAAATAACATTGCTGTGTTGAGAAGTTTAATGTGAGGAGGAACGCTTTCTCCGGCAGTTTGTTTATTTGACCTGACATGTGATACTGGGCCTAATGTTGTACCAGGGAAGGATGGTGTATCTGACAACAAAAAGGATGGTGAATATGTGCTGACTTATGAAGACAAGGATGGAGACTGGATGCTGGTTGGTGACGTCCCATGGGAGTAAGTACACTGTCTGATGTAATCGTTAAATAACAATCGGAGAAATAACTTTAGAAGATAGTTTTGGTTCTGTAGTAAATTGTAAAGAATGATCAATTCTGAGAGTGCAAAAAAATATTTACGATTAGTTCTTTCTGTACAAAATTATAATTAGTTTACAGATTGTGCAGCTGCGATTAGAGTATCTGTTCGGATAAATTTTATTTTTATTAGTTTGCATACTTCCAGATAAATGAATTTGTTCTGTAAAGCAAACACAATTAGAGTATATCTTCAGCTTAAACTCTATCCACCCTCTTTTTTAATTGTTATTTTAGAATGTGTGCAGTCAACCCCCTTAAAACTCTGACACAGATATACCCAAATTTATTTAGATTTATGTCATAGTACTATTGCTATTAGATTTTAGAAGTTTTTGCGATTGGGAAATGCAATGGTCTAATTTATTGGGGATTGCATTGACACCAAAATAGCAAGTAGAAAATAACGAACGTAGTAGCCTAATACTAGTTAATTGGTTATCTTTTCAATCCAGTTGTAATTGCTTCAAAATCTACGATCATGCGTATTTATTGCTGCCTTATAGCGTCTTGTGTTTGAACCAGTGAAAGTAGTTTTAATGCAGTCACTGGCTCACTGTCGTTCTTGTGGCTGTTTAATTGTTATAACTCCCTTGTTAAGAAACCATGAATATCTGGTGCAGCCGCCTCTGTGAGATTGTCAAGTAATTGTCCCTTGTTTTGCTGTAATTGCAGGATGTTCACCGAGTCTTGCCGAAGGCTCAGGGTCATGAAAGGTTCAGATGCGGTTGGACTTGGTATGTTTAAAAGTGTTGTGCTCAATATTCATATATGTCTTTTACTGATCACATGCTGTTCATATGTTTTTTTTTCGATAAAGATGCCATTCATATGTAGTTAGTTATTTCATTCAACCATTTTGTTTGCATCATGTTACTGCTTTATTGTTCAAGCTGTTTCCCAGGCTTGCTTCATTCATTGAACTACACTTCAGCGGGAAAGGAGTGTACTTCACAAAAGACTCACTGTACTTAAAAGAATGTTTCCTTGGAGCTTAAATATGTTTTTTGCGAATGTGGAGCTTAAATATGTTTATGCACAGCAATATTGATTTGGGATTGCTAGTTTGCTTCTGTTTCTTATACTATTAGATATAGACATATAGTCCCCATCATACTCTAATTAGTAAACAAGCCTTGTGAGTTTTTTTAGTGTTTGGATATAGTTCCCATTCCATCACTAGAGAACCAAAATTGCTTTTGTAATGCCGTTTAAAGAGTAGAATGCCGCGCATGAAGTCGTAATAGCTCCGGTTGCTCTTGAGGGACACACCATCAAATTTTCCTTCTCCAGCTACAACCATAAACAATTGGAATCTGGATTTTGTCCAGCCAAACATTCCCTAGAAACGTAGAAAATAAGAACAGAAAACTAGTACTGTTAGGGATTAGTGATTTAAAACAGCTTCACCTGGACTTGCATAGTGGACAAAGTTTCAGAGTTAAAACTCATGCTATGTTTGTTGACATGTTAGATGTTTAAAGGCTTGAGCCTTGTCAAGCCTTTAACTTTTGAATTGTTCTCCCTTCATTTAGGGTTTAAATTCACTTTGATAACCTCCACCATCCATGTCAAGTACATTTCATATTGTACCTTCACATGCTTGACTAATTGATTGTATCTGTTATTTTCCCAGCGGCTCCAAGGGCAGGGGAGAAGTCCAAGAATAAGAACTAAAATGGCTGCTGCTGCCCACAGTCAAAAGCGAAACGGAAGATCAAGCGACTGACTGCAGGGCAGGTTATTGGAGCCAAGACGTTTAACAGCTTCCAAGACGAGACCGCACATATCGTCTGTATTAAATGGTTTTCTACCCGCGAGTAAAAATCTTTCGTCATTAGATTTGTGATGTCTCCTAGAGACTTATTACGCTCTAGTATTTCCTTACTACGCCCACGTGGTTGGTTGTATGCGTGTTATTTCCATCCGTGTAAATGGTTGGTAAGCAGTACTCTACTGCTGTGCTTGAGGACCTCTACCTATTTTGCCAGTGTTGTCCTGAACCGATCGTTCCTCGTAAATGTTTAATGAAGGTTGCAAGTCTACTATTTATCTGATTTCCTCTAGAAAAAATAAATCATTGCCGTTTCTTACAAGACACAAATTTTGTTGTTCTATCGACGGATCGGATTAGTTGTGCCTTTGCTTTGTTTCTCGTTTCTTTTGAAATCTAGGCATTGCAGGGTGGAACATCTATTCTTTGCCAGCATTGAGCCTTTGGTGTGTGGAGCTGCTGCGTGGGGACATGCACTGCACACGCACCATTACCTTTTAATGTTCATCATGGTTGTTCCATAGACTAGTGTCTAAACCTAAAAGGCTTCCACAACCATCATTCAGGTAGTATAAAATGCCACGGCTATGAGGTTAATGATGGCTTATGATCCACTTTGGCCTCCTTTCTTGCTGTTTTCCTTTGCAATCTGCTGGTTTCTGTGCATGTGATTATGTTGGTGGCTGTTTTCTCAGGATAATTGTGGAGTAGTATATGGTTTACTCTGTAGTTTGGAGGTGCGGAAGAGCTGTGCTGTTGCTTGTGTTTTATGTTCTATTGGCAGCGCTATCAGTATTTAATAAAGCTGGCCGACCTAGCTCAGTGGTAGAGCGCGTGGCTTTTAACCACGTGGCCGTGGGTTCGATCCCCACGGTCGGCGATTTCGTTTTTCCTTTCTCCTATCTTTTGTTTCGGGTAGTACGGCTACGGTGCTACCTGCCGAATCCTTTTGGTGAAAGGTCCCTTTGTTTCTCTGTGTGCGGTCCTGCCCTGCCAATCTGCCATTGCAATTGTAGGGATACTGCTGGCCTTGATACCATTCTATTCTAGATCAAGCTTTGATCTTTTCGTAGCACATAAAGTTAGCCTAGTTTAGTAACGCAATGCCAGACTAATGTCGCGTTCTCCTTTTGTTACGCGGCCATTTGCTGCATCACACCCTGTTTTAGGTGGCCACCTCTGAAAGAGCATCCCCAGTCAAGCTTCTAATAGAGTGTTCGGATTTAAGGATGGTGGTAACCTTATAACTCGTGGTTACAAAACTCTATTTCATACCACATAACCGATTCCTATTTGGAGGGCTAGTGAGAGCACGACCGTAGATGATCTAAGTAATCACTTTTCGACGAGTGTCTCTAATCTCCGAACAGTTTTAATTCAGCCCATCGCTGTGTGGCAGGTACAGATTGACGGCTGTGATTTTGTCGACAGCGCATGCATTTCTGAAGTCTGAACCAGTCTGACAGGCGTCAGCCCCAAGATGGCTTGTCAGAGGTTCAGGTGCCGCGCTGTCGTCTCCACCATGAGCGCAGTAGCGGGCACGCCTGTCTCGCCATGAGTTGCTTTGTACTGTACTAGGCTCGTACAGTCAAACAGTGTGTGTAGTCAGTAGATGCTGTACCATTGTCGTCGACCTTGCTTGCAGCCGTTGTGTACTTGTGTGCGCTGTTAGACACACGTGGTTTCGGAGTCCGGATCCGGAGTATGCGGTTTACGATCAGAAATTATGAACAGGTTGAGATGGAGAGCAGAGATTATGAAGACCCATGGCCAACATTGGGGTTAGACAGACGCGAGCCCCAGTTGCAGAGCATGGCTGCACCATGGGCAGCGCCCTGCCTGCCTGCGCCTGCTTCAACGCCGGCCGCCTCGACGTAGAATCGACTTCTGGAGTGTTGGGTCACGTACTGGTTCAGCGGCAGCAAACGGTCTGTGCCTCTGTGTTTTTCTCATTTTTCAAGGAGAGGATAGTGATGCGGACTTGTTAAAAATAGATTGTGACGCGGAGCCAATGTTACGTAATTTTTTAGGGGAGCCAATGTTACATGGGTGCTTCTTCCGGCCCAGAGTGCCAACTGCCTACCTTTTGGGCTTTACACAAATACCCCATACTCTTTTTTTTTTCTCCAATAAGATTCGAAGAAAGACGGGATGCGACAAATTTCCAATGAAATCATGACAATTTATGTTGGGATGACCTTCAAGAATGATGCCCTCAAGGGGAGTAACACACAAGATCGCTACCATCACTCCATCAAATAATCAAGAGTTCCCCCGGGAGGTAGCGGAGGGAAGTTGGGAGCTTCACCTCGGCGATGTCTTAAAGAAGGAGACGACACAGGAAGTGTCGCCATCACCAGCTTCAACCACTAGCCCAAGGCAACGTTTTCACCCCGGATATGCTTCAATCTCCATCCAACATTGTGTACATTGGACCGCCACCTTCGGAGGTCTCGATGCCGACCAAGCCGAGCCAAGCCCCAGACTGGTAGGACCTAGATCTCGATCACCGTAGCCAACCTACATGCAACCATGGCGCCCGTGGGCCGGAGACCATCAAGATGAGCACCATGGGGCAGGGCTAGCTAGAGCTACATATATCCAAGGGGGTGCACAGGACACCGGGTAGAAAAATTCTTGGTAAAGTAGCAAATGCTTACCATATATACACCACCAAAAGGATGATTTTTTTCGCCTGTTGCGCCGATAGGCACCCTGGTGCCATATGCTATAGCTCCGCCACTGCATGGGGGCAAGGAATTCCGCATGGAAGCTAGCCGCTAGCCGGAGCGCCAAGACTCCACCACTGCACCACCAGAACGGACGGTATCTAATTCGTGTCGTCGAGACATCGCCCAGGAGCCTCGTGAGAGCACCACGGCCACCGACCACCGCGGGTGCTTTGCACTGGCAGTTTTGATCGACAGCGGCGGAGGAGAAAGGGGATGGAGGGGGGGGGGGGGGGGGGGGGAGTCACTCATGTAGGACGACGCCGGGGCTAGGGTTGGGTACCCTCTTGTTGCAAAACTGAACCCTCTTAAATGTCCAACACAAATGTGTTTTACCGGAACCGGTTCCTACCGAGTGCACATGTTTCACCGTTGATTTAACATGCATAAAACAAAACAAATGTGGATGTGTTTTTCTGAAACACGAATTAGGACACGAATGAACGATGAAACATGTGCCTGTGCCCAACGCATATATCCTTCCTCTACAAACTGGTGCCCCTTTAATTAAGGTGTTAAACAAGATTTACAGCACATATCGATCGTGCGTACCTTTATCAGTCATCCCACATTCCCGGAATTCAAATAGCATCAGCCATTCCGTCAGCAAACTAAGCAGCAGCTGACTCAACAGCACCAATACGTGTGATAGCTAATCGATCAATCTATTCTAAGGCTTTCCTCTGATCCTCCTAGCTCACACATGGCGCTTCGCCCATGCATGCACGCAGTGAAAACATGTTGAATTAGTTCACACTCCGGTCGAAGATCGATGGAGCTCACCCTACAACCTCAGCTCCAGATCTAGCTCTTCCGTGCTTCCGACATTGCCCCGGCCGCTGGACTCGTGGCTGGGTCGCATCCAGTTGTGGAACTGCGGCGTCGGCGGTTGCTGCCTCTGGCTCGACGGCACCGATTCATGGACGGCGAAGAGCGGCGACGTTGCCGGCGGCCGGCTGGATCCGTACGGCAGCAGGTTCTCCGCGTAGTACTGGCTGTACTGCACGTCGGCGATCCTCCGGTCCATCGCCTCAAAGCAACCCTGCAGATCATATACATGCAAAACGGTAAGCTACACATACTTTCAGCAATGCGAGTCGTCTGCAGCATGCATTTCGATCTTCATGCAGGCAGTACTTACATTTAGATATGGCTGGAAAGACGCGTGCCCGGCTGTCGGGACGCCAGCACCGGCGAACGGCGCCTGCTGCTGATGCGGCGGCGGCGACGTAGGCAGGCCGGACCGGTACGCGGCTATCATCTGGTTCTGCATCCGGATCTTCTCGAGCTGCGCGACGCCGAGCCCGCGCTGCGGCTGCTTCGCGGCCTTCTGCTCCGCCGCCTTCTTCCCGCCGCGTCTCCCCATCCTGCCGCCAGCTTCCAAACACATCTCGCTGCGCCGTCGATGCTGCTGCTCCCCATATATCTATCAGCCGCGAGATACCACTCTATCCTTATATACATACACCAGCGATCGATGGCGGCGCACCAACAGCGACAGCTAGGCGATGTGTATATATATACATGGACGCCATTGATTATTGGCGATCGCCAGCGCTAGCTGGAGGAGATCCTTGGAAAGATTGAGGCCGATCTGCCGCAGCGGTTTTCTATGCCCACCACCCCAGCTTCCAAGAACGATCGCCCTCCCGCTCGCCAAGTAGGACGTCGTGACTTTTACGCCTCTTGATCGTTAGTGTGATCGTGTCCAATAGAATACTCAGCTTGGATGTCTTGCCCCCGTAGAATTCGTATATTAGTTTCACGCGGTTCGTCTGGGCTCGGATGTCAGTGGCTGCTAGCTCGCGAGGATCTTGTGGGAGATAGCCGCTCGTGGAGCTCCAGGAGGTGGACAATATCATAGTGCCCACGCGTCTGGTGAGGCTGTTTTAAAGGGGATCCACGCCTGTCGCGAGCTCCGCAATTTGCCGTCACAGCTAGCATGGATCGGACGGATGATTCGATCGATCCCATCATGCGCAAGACGCGAGTTGCCCAGCCATCTTGGGCTGCGATTTCATTAACAATTGCCCAACTCGTGTAGTCGACGTGATCAATCAATATATAAAGGTTGTTGTAGGCCAGTAGTGGCACTAAACAAAATGAGAAAAAGGAAATGGTATCGTATCAAGATCCTAGCTTAATTACGGGCAGATCACGTTAGGGCTTGCAAGATATGCGTCGGGTTGACGTGCATCGGGGTAATCGCAGCTTCGCAGGTTGTAGTGCTTTACTTGCATGTGATGCAACTGTCTGTGCCGATCGATCTGGGGGTGCAGATTTGCGAGATCTCAACTGATTTGCTCTCGATCGAGACAGTAGCGGCTGGGTAAATACTGCACTTCGGAATGTGATCTTCCTAGAAGACGGGAGATGCCGCGAGAGATTCAAGACAATGTTTCGTGAGACTGTTGCCGGGAACACACTGAACTGACGCTCACAGGTTTGGGCGTGGATCTTGGAAGATCCGGTGATTAAATCAGAGATCGATCACAAGGATGCAAGCATGTCAACCTGTATCGATCTGGGGGTGCGTATTGTATTGAAGCCTAAATTTTCAATGCAGATTTGCGAGATCTCACCTGATTTTTTGCTCAAGGAGACAGTGGCGGGTGGGTAATTACACTTTGGAATGTGATCTTTCTAGAAGGAGATGCGTGCGCGATTCACGGCAATTGCTCATCCAAGAGTCTGAAACTTCATCTACATAAACTCATAAATTAATAGCCCTCGAACACACAGAACTGATGTTGACAGGTTTGGGCCTAGATCTTGGAAGACCATGTGACTAACTCAGTTATCACAATTCACAAGGATGCGCGCGCGCGGATATGCGCGAGATTCATTTGCTTATTGTGAGTACTTACTTTTTTCTTCTTATCATTTAGCTATGGTGATTTGTAGCCCTAAAACTCTTTTTTTTACTGAAAATGCAGTCGGGAGCTGCTTTTCATTGATCAGTAGAACAAAGGATGATAGCCAAATGACTCGGTTTATAAGGAAAACCGTACAACTCCTATCGGCGTAGGTCAGCGGCACATGCCAAAGCATGGCACAACAATAACAACAAACTCAGCAACACCACAACAACAACAGTACACTAACAGCAACACGAAGCATGCAACAAGGGTCTGCATGAAACAACCAACACAGAGGGAACTGTTACTCAAGAGATGGTGGTAGTCACTTCGCAAATCAATTTTAGAAAATATGGTGGAGTCACTAAGTTCATCAAGCATATCATAAAGTCTAAATATTGGATGTTTATACCTCAATCTTATGTTGTTATGAATTATCACTTTATGATTAGTTTGTGCATGTTATAATATGAATATTATTCGTTATATTTTATAGTCATACATGCTCTCTGATCGGTTTAATTACTTTGGCCATGTTCATGTTTAGATCTTGAAGAAGGAGTTCTGTGTTCCATAGAGTTCAACCGTGAAAATTCCTATACCCAAGTTACAACATACGGGTAAGGTGTGCAATGTGTTGTTTCTATCAAGGATAAAACACAAGTGTTTCTTTATCACATTTGGATGATAGTGTTACCGTTTATATTATTATATCATCACGACTAAGTCAATACTCTGTTTTTAACGGTTCATGTCTTGGCAGTATTGGGTTGCATGGCTCTACGCCATCCATCGCCCAAGCCTTTCGAGGAAAGCTCTAATGTCATGAACGAGCTTTTAGCCGCAAGAGAAGCTCTTCGTCGGGGAGGAGGGTGGCGGGAGGGATTTCTAGTAGCGGCGACATACAAGGGAGGGGCGATGGCCGAGGCGCATCGAGGAGGAGGAAGAAGAAGAAGGCCGCTAGGATATTCTTTCTTTTTTTAAAACTAGTTGTTTTGCACGTGCAACGCACGTCTCCAAGATATAACACAACCTACGTTTTTTTGAAATGTAGTTTTATGTTATATACAATTCGGACAATTCATTTGCACACACGTGTTACCAAAATTCAGGGCTCAAACCTGATGGGACATTCGCAATGGTGTTGCCTCAGAAAATTGAACCTCTCAAAATGTTGCTGAACATGTCATATATGGTCCTCAAATTTAATATGCTACAAAAAAGAGAAAAGGCAAAAATATAGAAGTTGCTAACCTTGCCTGTAAAGATGCACAATGATCATGATGTTGCCTCTTGTTTGTTTGGAGAAAAATATTAAAGCAATGAGCCTCTGTTGGATTACAAGACTGAAACTCTGAGAATTTAATGACAATGGTGATCCCTAGACAGAAAGGACGTGCGTCCGGACGCTTCGTCCTTCACATACTTCAACCCTTACGCCGACCACCTCTTCATCTGTGTCGCACAGGGGATGCGGAGAGCAACAGCTGCCTCACAACTGTTTCGCTCCGTTGCACCAGGAGGCACCGAGTTCATCCACGGCTGGTTGTTTTTCCAAAGTCCACGGGCTGCTCGCAGACAACGCCGCTAGCCCGGTCCTTGCCGCTAACCCCACTCGACCACCATGGTTGCAACTTGCAAGCCGCCAATCAGGTACATAAGCCTGGAGACAATCAGTGAACTCAAGGCATCAATCAGAATCAATTCAGAAGCTAGCTGCCGTGTATCTATTTCAGAAACAAAGCCATGCATCCTCCTCGTACGTGCTTTCTTGTCTCCTGTGGAGTTGGTCTGCAACTCTGATGTGTGAGTTAAGCTCAACGGCAAGGAAGCATTAAACCGCCGGTAGAAAAGAAAAAAGAAATAAAAACTCCTTTCTTATTAGTCCTGCATAATTCGTGCGGTGTCTCCTGCAGATGAACTGAACTCGCCCGACAATCCCAGCGCCTCATCGGTGGCTATCATGTATACCGACTAGTTGAATTACGCCACGCCCTTGGTGAGTTTTTTTTTTTGGTCACCAAAATGTTGGCTAAATTGGGAAGTTTAAACATGTTTTTATTTTGTTACGAATAGTTAGCATTTTTTTGTGAGCATTTTTTATATATTTTGTAGGATATTCAAATATTTAGTGGTTTGGAATGTGCAAACATGTTTGTACTTCGGTGTCATTATTTAATTGAAATTTAAAAAATCCTTTTGAATTACTTCAAAATGGTGACAAAACTTGAGTATTCGAAATTACATGTTTGCATTTCGGCGTCAATATTTAATTGAAATTAGAAAAAATGCATTTGAATTGCCTCCAAATGGTGAAATTTTGTTATGAATAGTTAGCATTTTTCAGTGAGCATTTTTGATATATTTTGTAGAATATTCAAATATTTGGTGGTTTAAAATGTTCGAACACGTTTGTATTTCGGCGTCATTATTTAATTGAAATTAGAAAAATCCATTTGAATTTGATTCCACATTTGGGGAAAGTTTATTCGTATGGTGTCGAAATATTGCCAAATTGAAATGTCCAAACATATTTGTATTTTGCTATAAGTATATAGCGTTTTTCTTTAAGTATTTTCGATATATTTTATGGAATATCGGAATATTTGTCCAAATGTTGGCTAAATTGTAATTTGCAAATATGTTTTTTATTTTGGTATGAGTAGGTGCCATGTTTTGCGAGCATATTTTGTATATGTTGTACAATATTCAAATATTTAGTAGTTTGAAATGTTCGAAGATGTTTGTACTTCAGCGTCAATATTTAATTGAAATTAGAGAAAATGCATTTGAATTACCTCCAAACGGTGAAAAAATTTGAGGATTCCAATTTTTTTTCCTTTAACATAAGTAGTTTGTATGTAAATATCTGATTGTTTTGGTATATTATTTGTATTTTTGCAATGGATATATTCGGATATATTGATTTATAATTTGTTTGAATTTCAAAAATTGGTGAAAGTGGGAAGATATTCGAACGTTTTTTTTCGTTTTTAATGTTGATATAGTTGTCATGTTTGTGAATACCGTATGGGAGAAATTCAAATTCGAAGATGTACACATTCAAAATTTCTTTAGATTTGAATATATCGAAATTAGTGTGGAGTATTATCGGATGGAAATTATCGCGGAGGAGATTGGGTTATTTTCTATTTTTCGGTTTTTTTTTATCTTACAATGGGTAATATTTTGTATTTTTTTCCTGACAAAGTAGAAAAATTATCTGGGAAACTAATTTAACAAATTTTAAATAAAGTTGACTTTTTTTAGTTCATGTGGAACATTTCAAGGTTGCTTAAATTTAAAAATTTCTTATATTGTGAAATGGGCACAATGGTTTTTTGTTGCATTTTTTTGTGTGGAAAGCTTGAGAAATTGTTAAACTTGGAAAATTTTCGTATTTTATTTGCACTGTTTTGTGTGCAATGTATTTTTGGTGTGACTTTTGTGTGAAGATTTTTAGAAGTTGGTAAATGTGATTTTTTTTGAAACATTATTTGCACTGTTATGTATCATGGATTTAAAACATTTTTTTCCTGTTTTTCAAATGCTTAGATTTCGAAGCCGTTGGAAATTTTGAAGTTTCTAAATGCGAAATTTGATCATATGGCATAAATAGTAAACGTTTATTTATTTTTGTTAATGTTGATAAATTTGTTATGTTTGTGAATACCATATGGGAGAAATTCAAATTCGAAGATGTACACATTCAAAATTTGTTTAGATTTGAATATCTCAAAATTAGTGTGGAGTATTATCGGATGGAAATTATCGCGGAGGAGATCGGGGTTTCTTTTTAAATTTTTGTTTTTGTTTTTTTGAACTTGCAATGGGTAATATTTTGTAATTGTTTTTTTTTTGCGGAGAAAGTAGAAAAATTATCTGCGAAACTAATTTAACAAATTTTAAATAGAATTGACATTTTTTAGTTTGTGTGGAACATTTAAAGGCTGCTTAAATTTAAAAATTTCTTATATTGTGAAATGGGCACAATGGTGATATATTGATTTATAATTTGTTTGAATTTCAAAAATTGGTGAAAGTGTGAAGCTATTCGAACGTTTTTTTTGTTTTTAATGTTGATATATTTGTCATGTTTGTGAATACCGTATGGGAGAAATTCGAATTCGAAGATGTACACATTCAAAATTTCTTTAGATTTGAATATATCGAAATTAGTGTGGAGTATTATCGGAAGGAAATTATCGCGGAGGAGATTGGGTTTTTTTCCTTTTTTTTTTGTTTGTTGATCTTACAATGGGTAATATTTTGTATTTTTTTCCCGACAAAGTAGAAAAATAACAAATTTTAAATAGAGTTGACATTTTTTAGTTCATGTGGAACATTTAAAGGCTGCTTAAATTTAAATATTTCCTATATTGTGACATGGCCACAATGGTTTTTTGTTGCATTTTTTTGTGTGCAAAGTTTGAGAAATTGGTAAACTTGGAATTTTTTTGTATTTTATTTGCACTGTTTTGTGTGCAATGTATTTTTGGTGTGACTTTTGTGTGAAGATTTTTAGAAGTTGGTAAATGTGATTTTTTTTGAAGCATTATTTGCACTGTTATGTATCATGGATTTAAAACATTTTTTTCCTGTTTTTCAAATGCTTAGATTTGGAAGCCGTTGGAAATTTTGAAGTTTCTAAATGCGAAATTTGATCATATGGCATAAATAGTGAACGTTTATTTTTTTGTGTTAATGTTGATAAATTTGTTATGTGTGTGAATACCGTATGGGAGAAATTCAAATTCGAAGATGTACACATTCAAAATTTGTTTAGATTTGAATACATCAAAATTAGTGTGGAGTATTATCGGATGGAAATTATCGCGGAGGAGATCGGGGTTTCTTTTTAAATTTTTGTTTTTGTTTTTTTGAACTTGCAATGGGTAATATTTTGTAATTGTTTTTTTTTCAGAGAAAGTAGAAAAATTATCTGGTAAACTAATTTAACAGATTTTAAATAGAGTTGACATTTTTTAGTTCATGTGGAACATTTAAAGGCTGCTTAAATTTAAAAATTTCCTATATTGTGAAATGGCCACAATGGTTTTTTGTTGCATTTTTTGTGTGGCAAGGCTGAGAAATTGCTAAACTTGGAATTTTTTTTGTATTTTATTTGCACTGTTTTGTGCGCAATGTATTTTTGGTGTGAGTTTTGTGTGAAGATTTTAAGAATTTGGTAAATTTGTTTTTTTTTTAAGCATTATTTGCACTGTCCTGTATCCTGGATTTAAAGTTTTGAATTCAACAATTTTCAGTAATTTTGTGTGTTTGTAAAATTTCCGGCGGGGGACCCACACGTCAGGGTTTTTTTTTTTGTAAACAAAAAAAAAATTGGAAAATCGTTGGCGTCAGCCGCCGGCGGCGGCCGCGCTGCCGAGCTCACGCTCGAGCACGCGAGCACGCGCGTCGGACTGGGAGCGCGCGGACCCGGCAGAGGAGGCGGAGGGGACCCGGACGGGCGGTGCATCGGGCCGTTTGGTCGCCTCACTCGCCGTCGGCGAGCAGAACGGTGGCGGCGGACGGCGACCACGGCGAGGAAGATTCCCGCGCGCGTGCGGCCTCCCGGCGGCTGATTTCCGGCGAGGAAGGAGATGCGACGGCGCCGGACCTGGCTGTGACCATGGATTTGCGTGGGGAGGAGTGAAACGGCGGGGCGGCGCAGCGGAGTTGCCGACGCCGCACGGGAAAGAAAGATGGGGAAGAGAGATGTGGCCGCACTTTTGCAGAAAAGTCCCTGAGTTTCCGGGAAATTGCATATAGGTCCTTCCTCGCGGTACTGTAGCTACTGTAGATCTACAGTAACTCGAGCGCTGAGAGCTCGAGGAATCGCTCAGCTTTCATATAGTTAGAGATACGTCAGTACGTAGGAGCCTGACTACTCCCCAACCAAGGACTTCGCCAGCGACCTATTCCACGGCAGCTCCCGTGTATCGGGCTCTGGCTCCCGAGTTCCTCGTCGGCCGGTGTCCTGCCATGCGTGCCGCCGGCGGATGCGTCGATCGGCTCGGTTGGAGTTGCATCGAAAAGCACGGAGCCGGGGCAGCCACCGTCGGCGTGGAGTAGCACAACCTCGTGGCCTCTGTGAAAGACGCGCATAGAGCGGGGACGACAAGCAGCGAAGCCTCCAAAGCATAGCACCGGGAAGTGGCGGCCGATTCCGCCGATGGAGAGGGGCCCGATCTTAAGGTTGTGCCACGGAATCGCAGAGGCGGCGGGGGCTGATGCTTTATATGGGACGCGCTAGATACTCATTAATTAAGTGTCCGACCCGGTCACGCTTGGCGGATGGAGACGTATATTTTTCTCAATTTTATCGGATATCGCCGAAGGACCGGAGACTATATTCTTAGCGGTGGCAATGCCTTGTAATTAACACGAAACTGAAAAGGTGTGTTGAGTTATCAAACATTGGAGCGATCTGGACTGTTGATCAAATATTGAACTGCTCAGATTTAATGTATCAACACAGCTCAACACAAATTTGCTCTTTTAATAGTCTATACTACTATTAAAAGAGCAAACATATTGGGATACTTTAAATCTTGTCCGTTCAATTTTTAATCAACGATCTAGATTGTCCCGATGTCGAGCACCAAACACTTTAAATCTTGTCCGTTCAATTTTCAATCAACGATGTAGATTGTCCCCGTTTGGTTTCCTACGTTAGGTTTCTCTCTTCGTTTAGGCCGATCAATCTTGGAAATCTTTTCTCCGTTGCGTACGAGCGTGGAGCAGAGTCCAATCCAAACTCAAACAGCTGGGCTTGCATCATGTTTCTATATATGTGTCGGTCTCTGATTTGCTTCTAGACAGGATTGTAGAGACCCAGCCTAACTCAAGCGGCATGCGTGTCTTCACCCATGGCGAAGGACAACTCGGGGAGCTCGGCCGACAGCCTTGGGGCTCGAGCACCGGGCCTTCACCCTCACGGACTGGGTCAGCTGCATGTAGCTGGGCGTCACCGGCGCGCTACCACCCGTCTCGCCGGCGTCCGTGTCCCTCGCTCCCAGGCTCAGCATATTCGGAATATCCACTTACCACGTGCTTGTCGTCCGCCGCAGCGAGGCCTTCGTCCCGCGGCCGCCACCGCCCCCAAGGTGCTCATGGCTGCTCTACGGGCACTACGACAACAAGGTCGCCGACCTATGCAGAGAGCTCGCCCTTGGGCTCGGCGCCCGGGCCACCGGTGGCGTGACGGCCTTCCCCAACACCTATGGCGACCGCATTAGCGTCGACGACAATGCATACATCATGGTGGTGTCATGGTGACGTCATGACTTTCATGAATTACATGACTCGGGCCGATCGTGCCCTCTGGGCCGAAGTGCTGATCTGAACAATCAGACTTGGATTGCTCACGAGCTCGCTTTCCGATTCAAGGCGACGGTGACATTGACGGGCAGGCGAGCGGTCAAGAGCATGGGCGAGCACCGGATCGCGGTCTCGGCGACGGGCGCAGCCGGCCAGGCAGGAGCTCGCTTTCGATTCGAGCGCGTGCGTACTTCGACTATCTCTCCTTGGATAGATGAGTGTGATCCCATCATTCACCAATCTGTTAACCACACAAGGGTCAGATTCAAATAGCATACCTGAGAATTGGCATATACCTGCCATCGTCCATAGCTTCGCCGTCCGCGTAATCTCGCCGTGACGCCGTCACTATTCTGCAACAGGATCCGAGCGAGAGGAGCTTGCTGCCATCTTACCTATCCATGGACGCTGCATCCAAAATCGAATAGGAGTATTTAGCTCCCTGAGATCGCTTCGTTTCAGAGCTTGGTAGGTGCTCTCTATCTGATTGCAATTATCTTTATTGATATAGCAGGAAATTTCGGTTCTGTTAGTAGCTCCCTGTTTTTCTTTCCGAGCCTTCATGCTCTTTGTTCTCGGCTAGGCCGCTTGTACGAACTATGTGTGTGGTGTTTGCTTTATTAATTTAAAGCCGGGCTCAGCTTGAGCCTCGGGTCTCAAATTCGGTTCTGTTAGTATTTTTTGATTAACACTGGCTCTAAAACAGCGTCTAATATTATTCATGGTCCCAATTATAGAAGCATGCATTTGCATAAACGTAATTGAAAAGAACATATACCACTCCATCATAAACTAAACTGGAACCATAAGTTTAAAATTTCCAAAAACAAAATAAAATTTCCACATATATATGGTTGCATGCATTCTGAATCTAAACAAGCCACCTAAAATCAGGATGCTTATTTTTTTCCTCATACAGAGGTGAGTCAGTTAGATGGGACATAATTACAATTGGGAGAAACGACTCTTTGTAAACATCATTTAATCATTAGTGTCCTTAGAACAAGGACAGTAGTATTGTAAAATGTCCCTTTAGCTGAAAACGTGCGTTGCACGTACATGCCAACTAGTAGTATAGATTATATTCTTTTGTTTTGTTTTTTGAACTGAAAGGCCGCTAGTATCTTTATCCTTTTTTTTTTTGAGAAAAAGGCCGCTAGTACCTGGTTGCCGTCGAATGAGCCAGGCCCAACGGTCCAGCCCATTTTCTTATTTACCACCGCCGTGGGCACTCGCCGCTCTCCCTTCTACAGGCACGGCCGGCCGGCTCACCGGCAGTTCACCGCCCCTCCAACTCCAACCCTCCCGCCGGCGCTTCCGCCTCCGCCTCCGACGATGTCCGCATCCCGTCGTATCTTCGCGGCGCTCCCCACTCTGCGAGCACGCCGCCGCGTCTCCTCCTCCGCCGCCGCCGCCTCCCCGACGGCCGCCTCCCTCCTCGACGACCTCCTCTCCTCGCCCACACCTCCTACCTCCGCCCTCTCCTTACTCCGCAACACGCCCTCCCTCGCCGCGGAGGTCTACTCGCTCCTCGCCGCGCCCTCCCACGCCCTCACCCCCGCCTCCATCGCGCTCCTCCTCTCCCTCCCCTCGCGCCACGGCCTCCCGCCCACCTCCGCGCCCGTCCTCTCCGCCCTCCTATCCAAGCTCCTCGCTCGCCCTCCCGCCGACGCCGCTAACTTCCTCCGCGACTCCCTCGCCGCCGGCGCCCCGCCGCCGGACACCTCCGCGTTCAACGCCCTCTTCGCCAGGCTCGCCCGCGCCGGAGACCTCCCGGGCATGACCAAGCTCTTCGCCTCCGTGCGAGATGCTGCCGTCCGGCCGGACGTCGTCACCTACGGCATACTCGTCAACGGTCTCTGCAAAGCTGGCCGCGTGGGGGACGCCCTCAGGGTGCTTGACGGAATGTCTGCCTCAGCCTCAGACGTGCGCCCGGATGTTGTCGTGCTCAACACCGTCGTGGATGGCTTGTGCAGGAGCGGGAGGGTCCAGGAGGCTGTGAAATTTGTGGAGGAGCGGATGGGGAGTGTGCATGGGTGCGCGCCCAACACAGTTACTTATAACTGCTTGGCCGACGCGTTTTGCCGTGCGGGGAATGTTGGCATGGCATTCGAACTGGTGAGGAGGATGGAGAAGGAGGGTGTGGCGCCGAATGTCGTCACTCTGAATACAATTGTGGGTGGCTTGTGCCGGGAAGGGAGGATTGGGGGTGCGCTGGAGTTCTTCCGGGAGAAAAGAACAGTTTGGCGGGAAGCCAGGGGCAATGCGGTTACCTACAGCACCCTGGTTGGGGCTTTCCTCCACGCCAACAATGTGGTTGTGGCCATGGAGTTGTTCCATGAGATGGCAGATGAAGGACACAAACCTGATGCAGTTATGTATTTCACCATGATATCAGGCTTGACACAAGCAGGGCGGTTGGAGGATGCTCGTTCCATGGCATCGTCGATGAAGAAGGCAGGATTTCAGCTGGATGCAAAAGCATACAATACTTTGATTGGTGGATTTTGTCGGAAGAAGAGGCTGAGGGAGGCATATGAGTTGCTTGCGATGATGAAGGAAGCTGGTCTCAGGCCTGATGTGTGCACCTACAATACCTTGTTGTCTGGCCTGTGCAAAGCAGGAGATTTCTGTGCTGTGGATGAATTATTAAGGAAGATGATCGATGATGGTTGCCGACCTTCTGTAGTCACCTTTGGTACACTTGTACATGGGTATTGCAAAGTTGGTAAAATTGACGAGGCATTGAGGATTTTTCGGTCTATGGATGAATCTGGTATTCAGCCCAACACCGTGATATACAATACTCTGATTGACTTTCTCTTCAAGAGCAGAGATGCAAGTTTAGCAATTGAACTCTTCGATGAAATGAGAGACAAGCGTGTGCCTGCAAATGTTACAACCTTCAACGCGATGTTGAAGGGTCTTCGGGATAAGAACATGCCCGATAAGGCTTTTGAACTGATGGACCGCATGAAGGAGGAGAGGTGCACTCCTGACTACGCGACCCTCGATGTTCTCATGGAATGGCTGCCTGTCATTGGTGAAACAGAACGATTAAAAGATTTTATGCAACAACGGGCACCCCAAAAGATAACTTCTTAAGAATATGCTTAGTTGGCACCATGAATATGTCTTGCTAAAAGGAGGGAGGCATAAGGTTTGCTTCAGATTAATCAGGAATTGAAACGGGAAGGTGTAATTTGTGATGGAAAGGTCCGACAGACTGAGGCATAACCCTGTGGTGGGGAGGGGCTGATGCCTTCCCACCCACCCGAGTTTGAGTGCTCTCACTCGCAATTCCATGTTGTTATACCTTTCTTAATGAAAATGCCATGGGATCCTCCCCGTCCGTCTTTTTTTGTGATAGAAAGATCCGAGGCAACTAGAAAATCAGCTTCTAAAGGCTAGCTAACCTAATATAATGGTTGCCCTTGTGATCAGAATTATCTGCACTCTGCACTCATAAACTGCCAGCAAAAAGCATCAAAAAAAAACTGCCAGCAATATGTTTGATTGTAGACAGTACTGATATCTTTACAATCTCATTCATCACATATGTGAACAGCTGGTCAACTTTTTCTGATGTTGCTAATTGCTAATCAGGGCATTGTTGGTCAGGCACCCATCTGTTCCTTTTTCTGGTGTTAGCGGTCATGAGCGTTACTATTCAAGAATGCATAAGGCAAATACATCAACACCTAAGCACTCCAGTACTCAATAGATAGGAGTGGAACAGACTGCAACACATGCTTGACATGCAACCATCTACATCAAATGATGCACCTAGGATAGAACACAAGCATGGGCATGTAAGTGTGAGATTCCATAAAGAACCCTCTTTACATTGGATACATTACCATTTCATATTTTACCTGTTATGATTTAGAGATAAGTGTATTTTTTTGTCCCTCGGCTTATGGCAGAGTGTAGCTTCCATCCCTCATAAATCCTAGAGATAAGCTGATGGACGAAAGCTAAACTACGTGATAAATATACCCTTATTCTGTTATTTATTAAGAGAATATCTATAACAAAACTTTTTATGTGGATGCACTGTAGTTGAATTCCAATGGTGAAATTATGTATGAGAAAATTTCTTGACAATTGTATAAATCTGCATTTCAAGAATCTAAGTGCGTATTTTGTTTGGAATTTTCAGAATTGTGTATTCACTGTTTTACGTAACTACACATTATATTTGGATATAACAGGGAATGCTAACTTCCTAACCGATGTATGGTTTTCTTACAGGAGAACTGATCTTGGAAAATTCCGATTAACAGCTTTATTTTATACGTGATGGTACTCTAGTGAGTTCTGACAGAACAACAAACTGGTGCCATTCAGTATTTCGGATTCTCACCGCTCAAGACATTATTCATACTGGTGCCAATCTAGTGAGTTTCTGCAGTTGTTTGACATCTGGTACTGGCTTACTGTGTGCATTTTTATTTAATCTTTTGGTGAGAGTCTTAATTGGTTATTCAAACTAGTCATCGAGAAGCTAGAGCAAAAAAGACACGGAAATGGTATATCATTATTAGTATTAGCAGAATACCAAGTGAATTTACTGTTTTGGATTAAACCTGTTCAAATCCTCCCAAAAAATGTTTGTTTCAGCAAACATGTATTCAGTTGGGGATAGGAACATCAAACCAATCCTGTATTTTGCATGTACTAGTCTACAATTACCATTCTCTGACTTGCACTGCATCTATCTGCTCCACTAACTTCTAGTTTTTTTTTACATTCACCAGGTTTTCCTTTCGATCTGCTCGCTGCTTACCGACCCTAACCTGGACGACGCTCTTGTCCCTGAGATCGCCCACATGTACAAGACGGACCGGTCGAAGTAGGAGACGACAGCCAAAAGAGCACGATCACCAGGCAAGACGAAACGATACCAGGAAACAAGTGACCTCCTCCAACCATGTACCCCAAAACCTCCTCAAATTGTGGGGTCACTTGCATGTGATTGGTGGAGAAGGAGAGAGAATGATCAATGAAGGACAAAAGAAAAGAAAACAAAGGAAAAGATGTCCCATCGGACGCGTCCGGTCGCCCCCAAACCCTCCCCATATATGGGGTGGGTTTGGGGGTTGCCGGACAGCCCGGACCTATGAGGAGTGTTTGGAGACCATGGTTGGGTGCATGTTTTTGCCTCAAATCTTGTCCGGGCTGTCCGCCCGGACGTTTGGGGGCGGTTTGGCAACTCCGCTTGGAGATGCTCTTAGCTCAGCTGGTTAAAAAGTCGTGCTAGGAGATCTGTATGGTCCAAGCATTTTTTAACAGTTTCTGTGACAAAATTACCTTTTTTTTAATAATTGAGAAAAAGTGCGAATTTCTACGTACGTGCATACACTTGTACTAGCGCCTAATGTTTTGTCCTTTCACGCTTTTGTCTGTAAAATGCACATGAGTTGAATAAAGTTTGTTATGTTAAAAAAAAAGAGAAGTCGTGGCTATCATCTCCTTTTTATTGTTTAGGAAGTGTTTATTTTGTTTCCACAGGTTTCTGCTTACTCTTATGCTCTATTATTTTCAAGAATCTCGTTGTAATTTTTCTTTTTGTTGAGTTGTTTGTACTGTTCGGGAGTTATCAAATGCAAATCAGTAACCATCGGGCAATCGGGGACGGGATAGTTGACCAGTCGCCATAACTGGTACATCTGAATCCCCACTAAAATTATGATGGGATCAAAATAGTAGCCAGTGTATGTATACAGTCCAAAAGGACTAAAACCCTAAAATCTCATCCTTATCCTCACTTTTCTTTTCTCCAGCTGCCGCCGCAGCTCCTCGCTCCCTTGATTCTACCGCCACCCTACACTGCCCACTTCCGTCGGGGGACCCGTCGGTCGCACACTCGCACCACATGTCGTCGTCCTCAACATTCTCTCAGTCGCCGCCATGGAGATGGGTATCCAATGGTTGCTTTCTAAACCGATGGAATGGGATGGTAGAAAACTGTCCCCATGACAGTTAATGGAGATGGGGACGGGGAGAAATTTGTTGCACTGAGATGATTTTGGTTGAGCAATAACCAGTGATTAGTGTCCCCGTTGCCACATTTACGTGCGTAGTTATGGCAGGCGTTGTGTTGTAGGAGAGTTAGTGAGATCGAGCATGCGCATCGTCTGGTGTTGATGATGGCGGGTGCTAAACGGGATTCCGGAACATGCTATGCACCGAGTACTGAACGACTAGTTTGGGAGCCGCATATTGGATTTGTGTCGTGCACAAAAGAAAAGAAAAAAGTACTCCCTCCGATCCATATTAGTGGGCATAGATTTGTCTAAATTCATATGTATCTAGTTAAGTATTTAGACTAGATACATGTGTATCTAGACAAAGTTGTGCCCACTAATATGGATCGGAGGGAGTACTTGATTTTATCCTTTGGAAAGAGGGTATTTTTTAATCACAAACGCAAGAGAGGAGCACCTAGGGGAGTAGAAATCAGAGAAAAAGCACGACTCAGATCTGGCACGAAAGACAACAAACAACTTGTAGAAGTAGGCACCGAGACACCCGAAAAACATGCTGCTAATCGACCACGCCAGCCAGCCTCAGAACCCCCGGAACCACGCTAGCTAGGGCCGGCCACCTCGGAAGCATACACCAGGATCAAAATAGGAAAGAAAAAACATCACATCGAAAACACCGAGAAAATCTAGCACAAAAAAAAGAACAGGACGGACAACTCGGGAAGGAAAAGAACTCAAGGGACCAAAACAAACATGCGTTGAAGTGCTCAAATACAACCGGTGAAAATCTCACTTGTGCCAAACGACGAAACGCGTCCATGCAGCACAACCACGTATACGGTAGAAAATACGACAAGGCATGCAATCCAACAAGTGGTAAACATCGCAACACGTAAGCAAAGAACAACGTCCGCGAGCGGCAAAAAAGAGCACGATCACCAGGCAAGACGAAACGATACCAGGAAACAACGCCAAACATGCGGGATGCCCACTTCCTCGGATGCAGCACCACGCGGTGCACCAGAAAAATGGTGGTGGAGATAAAAAAACCGGAACAAATTCGAAGCAAACAACTCTTATTGTTTTTATGATGAAACACTTGCATTCCATTTAGACACGGCTAAATCACCGATCACCAAACGAGTTATAGAATTACGATAGCTCACCATCGACAACATATGATCTCCACGAGCTACATCTGCACCCAAACCAACAACTCTTATACTCACTCTTCAAATGATGGACTTGTCGCTGAATGACGTATTTATGACTCTTGGACCAACTAATGCTACATCTAGCCCCTACGCGGAACTATTTTTAATCTGACCTCTCGGGTCAGCGCCAATAACAATGGAGCCGAAATTGTGCAGTTCGGCGCCAACGAATTCATACGCCAAAGTGAGCTTGGCATCGAGCTCCCTAGAGCCGAAGTAGGTTGGCGCCAAGCTCCATGGCGCCGAGTTTCCTGAGCGTCCGGATGTCAAAAATGTTGGCACCAAACTGCACAACTTCGGCTCCATTGTCATTGGCGTGAAGCAAGATTTCAGATTTAAAATTAGTTCCGCGAAGGGGTCAAATGTGCCATTAGTTTCGCCTATGGGCCTTTTTTGGCAACAAAAAAAATCTGAATGACGCGCAGGACCGACAAGGCGAGCAAAGAGATGAGCAGCAACGCGGGTTCCAGGTGGCGTCCACAACGTGGCACGTACTCCCCGGCTGCGTGAGAAACGCCGCGGCAGAAGGAATGGAGGATAACCCCGAAGAAGCCGCCGCCACGTCCACGCGGCTACTTCGAACGACCGCCCCTTTGCTGCCTGCGACGCTGCGCCGCTACGCACCAAAACAGTTTCCACCTTCGTTCTCTTCGCCGACTCCACCAAAATAAAAGCGAGCGGCCGACGCGGCAGGAGTGAACCCCACCACCACTTTCTACCTTCTCCGCCCGCGGCAACCGAAGCTCCCCACGTACGCCGGGACGCGTCCGCCGCCCTCCGCTGTAATCGGGCGGGGGCAAGAAGGGCTGGCCGGCGGCATGGACCGCATCGTCGGGGGCAAGTTCAAGCTCGGCCGGAAGATCGGATGCGGCTCCTTCGGGGTCATCTACCTCGGTGAGCGATCGTCCGATTCCCCGCCATTCCCACCACCGCGTTCGGTCAGTCTTTTCTGTCCCGTTTCTAACTCTGTCGTACGTCGATGCTGCTGTTGCAGGCACGGACATGGACACCTACGAGATCGTCGCCGTGAAGATTGTGAGTCCATACCCATCTCTACTCTGCTACCACTTTGATTGATTGGGTTGCTGTTTGTGAGGTCAATGATTGGGTTGCTGTTGAGTTAAGCAGAGATGTCGACCATTGGGTTGTTGCTGTTGAGTCAAGCCTGCCTCATGCGGGGAATGGGTTGGTTGTTTCCTTTCCCCTAGCGTGGATGATTCGGCTGCTGCGCTGAATTTGCTGGATATGTCTATTAGTTGCCGCTCTTGGTTGTTATGTGATCGTGGATTTGTGATGGGAGGAACACGATTAAAATGTCGGTAATCATGCGGTTAGAAAGGTCGCGCCTTTTTCAGTTGTATATACGGCCACTTGGCCTGTTCTTTCCCCTTCTAGAATGCTACTTAGCTTGTTCCCTCTTATGATGATCGGTACGCATACGGTTGGTGGCTGGTCATAATTGCGCTTGGCGTACATAGCCTGAATTGTATTTGTAGCCCTCAGGAAAAGTTCTAATAGCAAGCATACCAGTGGGAGTGGGAGCCGAAAGTTTGTTTGTTGTTTGTCAAAGCTGATCAGTTCGTGTCCCTGCTTTACCCCCACCCTAGCTACTTCATTGCCTTATATGCACTCTGTACAGAGCCTTTTTGTGTTTGGCGCACACTGTGTCGAGAACCTTATTGTGTCTACCTCGCTGGCAGGAAAGTAGCAATTCGAAGCACCCCCAGCTGTTTTACGAGGCAAAGATCTACAACGCCCTGCAAGGTGGAAGTATGTATGCCATGTCATCCAATTCTCTACTGTACCATGGTGTGCTCATTCAGATAAGATGCTGGGTTGATGGGGAAATATTTGGCTTCCAGGTGGCATTGCGAATGTTAAGTGGTGTGGTGTTGATGGGGAGGATAACATTCTTATCATTGATTTGCTGGGGCCGAGCTTAGAGGATTTGTTTGTCTACTGCGGCAGGAAATTCACGCTCAAGACTGTCCTAATGTTGGCAGACCAAATGGTAATTATTAACTGGGCACTGTCTACTTCAGTTTATTGAGTTATCCAGTTTATTTCGATACCTTTTGCAGAACGCTAAAAATTATTAGAAAAAAAATGTCAACATTTTTCAGAAATTTGATCACTTCTGAAACTCGCAGGGAATTATTAGAAAAAAAATAAGAGAGTACATTTCTTTTAGTAAATCAAAGTCTGAATGTGTATTCCTGAGGATTTTCTTGGAGAGTCCCACTATTGTCTTGTTCACTTCAATACTGGGTACTAATAAAAATAATCAGAAATGAAATAAGTAAAATCTATCTGCAGACTATAGACCAATACTATACTTTAAAAGCAAATATGTCAAACTGACGAAAAATAAAAATGTTACAGAAAATATGAAATCATCAGGACTTCTATGGAGGGCTCCACTAGCGGATATTTCCTCCTATTTGTTGCTTCTATGCGCTTAATGTTCATTTACATAGTTTCACACAACCTGTAATTGATGTTAAACATGTAGTTAAGTAACCGCATGTGGAATGCAGTTGCCTGAATTTCTTTGTCTGAGTAAATATTCATATCATTTTGCATGCTTGCATTGAGTTAAGTTCCTGATTAAGTAAAGCTAACTTTTCTTCTTTTTATATAATTTAAACAGATTACAAGGATAGAGTTTATGCATTCCAAAGGATACTTGCATAGAGATATAAAACCTGACAATTTTCTGATGGGTCTTGGTCGGAAAGCAAATCAGGTACTTGGTGTGGTATATCAAAGCTCTGTATTAAGATGTTAATAATGTACTAAACAATCTAGTCAATGATATCTCGGCATGTGATTGTTAGGTATACGCAATTGATTTTGGGCTTGCAAAAAGATACCGAGATTCTACTACGAATCGACATATTCCTTACAGGTGCATATATATTTCTTAAGATGTACTTTTTGGTACAAAGATGGTGCTTTTGGATTAATTTCTTACAATGTTAAACTAAATTCAATTCTGCTTTTCCAGAATCGATTTAAGCAGTTAGTTGACCAATTTTTGTTACCTATTGTCGAGTCCGTTGCTCCTAGTTTGCATATTGGCGTCATGGGAAATTATAAGTTACACTGGTAGCGCACTGACTTGGGCTTCATCTGTGATGCATCATGGCCTCCACCTCGGTGGCTCGTTTTATGAATTTATAGATGTATTTTTCCTGTGTTGTACTTGACCACTTACTCTGTTCATTACTGTGTGGGATATTCAGCACAACATTTTACTTATTTAGTTTTCTAGGTTCCATCAACAATATGCCCTCCGATTTCATAAAACAATATTGTTGATGGAACCATTTTACATATTATTCATAAAACGAATAGGTATCATCTATATAAAAAAGTAACATAGATTACATAATGCCAGAATTGAAATACATATTATTTCTACTGCCCAGACATATGGTTCTCACCTTTTCTATTATATTTCCCTGTCTATCTTCCTCACGATTAGCATAGATAAATGTCCCTTATTCACAATCTTTGATTTGGCTATTTGATGTTCAGTTGCTTCTTTTCTGTAGAGAACATAAGAATTTAACTGGCACTGCACGGTATGCAAGTAGCAACACTCACCTTGGAATTGGTAAGCTATGACCAGTTGGTTACTTGTCAAATCATCATTTAGATTTGATTCTGAACATTTTTTTGTTGGATTTACCTGCAGAACAAAGTCGACGGGATGATTTGGAATCTCTTGGTTATGTTCTCCTATATTTTCTGCGAGGGAGGTAGGCTTATACTGCTGTACTGTGGAACTGTGGTGTTGCCTATGAACACAGCATCTAGGATGCAGCGTAGTTGGAAACTAATGGGGATTAATGGTGAAAATTAACTTTTTGTTAAGATATTTGATTGTTAAATAGATCATATCTAGAGTAAGCAGTTTCAAAAACCTAGTTTTCAAAACTTCTTCCCAGATGCAGTGTTAGTCAAGTTCCAACTGTGACTTCATGCTTTTAGATATTCATGAATTGAATTTGGTCAGCTCAAAGTATGCCATGTAGTATGTAACGCAGGATATTATAGTGCTGCTTCTTGTGTTAACAAACACCATTTATGCTGCGTCTGATCTGCACAGAGATTTCCCCAGAACAAACTGTACATATAGAACCACTAACTACATAACAGATTTCCTACTTTCATCTGTAAATTTCATTAGCAAGTACGTAGCTACTATTTGAAAAGGATGACTGTATGCCATATTAATGCGTACAGAACATTTCTCCAACTGGTTAATGAATAATGAGAATCTACTATCTCTCAAGTTCCACCAGCAAATTGTTATGAATCTGTGACTTCCCATGACTTTTTCTTGTGTGTGGAGAAAGTAATAGTATTTGATATAAATCTCCCATTAGTTTAGGTATACTATTAGACCTATCAAATTATTGAGGTCTCTTTATCCCCTTGGGTAGTTTCACTCTAATTATTTTGGTATGTGTTATCTTGTAAAGTCTCCCCTGGCAGGGACTAAAAGCTGCAACGAAAAAGCAGAAGTACGAGAAGATATGTGAGAAAAAGATTTCAACGCCTATCGAGGTTTATATCCAAAAGCATATTAACCCAAGCTTCTCAAAGAACATGTAATTTTGTATCTGTAGCTGACGAAATATAATTATCAGGTGCTATGCAAATCTTGTCCGGTGGAATTTGCATCTTACTTCCATTACTGCCATTCATTGACATTTGATCAGAGGCCTGATTATGGATTCGTGAAGCGTCTTTTTCGAGACTTATTTGCCCGCCAAGGTATCCCCTGATTAAGCAGGACTATATACTACGAATAACTGTTAAAAGCTACTACCACTGTTCCAAAACAGAGAACGTTTTAGAAAGTGTGGAGTCGAAGTTCTTTATCTCTGGTAACAAACTAATATAAAAGCTATGTATAAGTAGTTTAGTTGCAAGTGGTACCATTATATTTCTCAGGAAAAATCGTTCTACGTATAGCATGTATTATCTCTTATGAATTAATACCAAAAGTAATGGTCAAAGTTTCATATATTAGATATTGTGCAAAATAAAAAAACACCATATAATTTGGAACAGAGGGACTGCATTATTTCAACAGATTCTAAATAAGTTTGTAGTTTCCATATTATCATCCAGTGTTTTCCTCATCTTACAACAGGTTATGAGTTTGATTATGTCTTCGACTGGACTGTTCTGAAATATAAACAAGGCCAAAAGCCCCAGGTACTTTTTCATTGGTTAAACTATGCAAGTTTATGACAATTGTCTTATCATTCGTTATTTTTGGACGGTTTTACAATGACATTTGATCCTGCTCCTGAATTCCCCTCCTCTGGTTCTCTTTTCCATAAGTTATGATGATTCCTAAACAATGATACTTTTGTTGGGACAAATGTGATGTTTCACTTTTAATAATGAAATTCCAGTATCATGTCTAAATTGCATTTCATCTTCTTACGTAAATGGATTCAGTTTATGGATATTTCATTTCAATTAAGCATTCTGCAGAACAGTCAAATGGTTTGGAACAGTTCTTCAATCTATTGTGCATAGATATGGTGCAACTTTAATGTGTATTTTAAAATTCCCTTTACTTTTTGTAGCATGTTCCTGGAGCAACTATTACTCGAGAAATCCCAGCACATCTTGACAAGCGAACTGGTAACATAGCCTATTGCACCTTTTGATAATAGTATAAATAAGGAGTAATTTGAAAGTTCCAATCAATGAGAAATCTTAGTGTAGAATGCTCTACTAATGTTATTTTTTGGTGTTAAATCTGTAGTATCACTAGCCGATGCTATAGTTGAAATGGGCCCAAATGATTACTTATAATGATTTTGGCTTCTTATTGAGGATGAAGATATTAGCATGACATCGTTTTCTCCGCAATAACGTGCTACATTTCTGAATTACTACTTATAGTATTTGCTTCCTTTTATAGTTCGATTTTGTTTTTAGTAGACAAAAACTTGACCAACCGGGCACTAGCACCCAGTGGCATTGTCTTAGCTATTAGTAGATCAGACTAGAGATTCTGTCAGAATATGTATGATGAAATTGATTAAATATTGATCTCTTGTCTTACCTTATGATTAACAGGTGTCCATCCAAAGGAATCACATGAACAGATGGGGTCAAGCCATATTACCGGGTTAGCTGCACAGTTGCAGGTGAAAAAGGCAACTGGGAGATATCCCTACCCTATCATTACAGCATAGCTACTGACCAGAGACCGCTCCCAATCATTTTTCTTAGTTCCTTTTTTTTATTGTAAATAATAATATTTTAATAACCAACACAGTATTGAGTTTATCTTCATTTAGTTGTTTGGTTCACATGGATACTTAAATAACGTTGTTATTTTGAGTATCCATGCGACTCAAACAACTTAATAGTATTCTCTGGGAAATTCTAGGTAGAAATTTACTCCGCTAAAGGTTTATATTTCTGGAATGTTCCCAAATGCAATTGTGCATAGCAGTGCATAATGAGATTACATTTTTCTAATATAAAGGAAATATATAATAGGAAATATAATTAATATTACCATATGAACAGCTCTACTCCACCACATAAAACCTACTAGCTCTGATATGTGTGACTAGTTGTGTTGCTGTTGCAGATTCCTGTAGACATCGATATTGACTAAAGTTTTAGGGCGTGTATATTGACTAAGTATCGTATACTAATTATTTTTTCTCGAACAAGCACCCAAATGCATGTCATTTTGTATTAAGAAAGCTTCGTTCTTAGCAGCGGGTGTATATATTTTTGTTGCTTGAGCAGTTATATTTGTTCATGAGGTGTTGGTCATTTCAGGGACAAAATATGGCTGCCAGTGACAGAGAAGCACATCCAACATCATCTATTGCTCTACCTGTCGCGCAGGGGAAAAATGATGGTAACTCAAGACACGTAGTGCGTTTTGATGCTTTTCATCAAAATCAGGGTTTTGTCAGCAATACTGGCTCATCTAGTGCTTGTTTTCCGACATTTCCGCACAATGCTCCAGCAAAGTGACAGGTAAACTTCTAACAGTGGTACAATGAATTTATGCTGTTCTTAATGTACAACTTGTAGGTCTAGACTCTTGTGTTCTTTATGTGTTAGTTCTAATGAATTTCTGTTGCTATAAAGGTCACCTCTCTTATGGAGCTAGCAATGAGGAAATGCTTAAGAAAAGACTACATTTTTTTAGAGTGGTTCAGATTCAGAAATCAGAATTCAAAATCATGAGGCGTAATTCATGCTACTAACATGGCGACAGATGCGTTTGATTATTTTTTCGAGAAAACGCAAAAGTCTTGCGTCTCAGTGCATTGATAGTGAAGGCGAGTTATGTACAAGTCGGCCCCAGGGTCAACACCCAAGAAGTACAACGCCACACCCTAAAAAGAGCCAAGCACCGGTGGAAGCAGCGCTGCCAGCCTGGTTGCCCCTTCTAACACCCACTGGCCTCAGCCTGGATGGTGGTGAGCAAGCTGGCAACTTTGGGCTGCCCGTTGCCGAAGACGACCGTGCTCTGCTGCTTCCAAATCCACCAGGCCGTGAGCAGGATCACCGAGATCACCGAACAGGTGCCTTGCTTCATAGCAGGTGGGGTGGAAATGGTGACCTTCTGCCACCAGTCGACGAAAGTCATCCCTGACAACCGGAGTTCGATTATGATACTGCCTGCCAATTAACAAGGTTTGCTCGTTTTTGTGTTGGATACTCCAGCAGTTTGTTAGACTGTTGCTTAGATATGTTGTTCTCACAGTGGTGGATGACATGTAAATTGTTCATATGTGTAGATAAGTGTCATGGACATATTGCAATAATGATGATGTGGACTCCTTTAGTGTCTTGTATCTATCCAACATTTATGATGAGATTGTTTCTTGAAATTCGCATCATGATCTTCAGCACTAGGTACTGAAGATGCTCGAGAACTTAACAAGGCTGCAGTAGGCTAAACCTAAGCTGATTGTTTCTGCATGGAAATCGGCATGTAGGAAATTTTCAGTAGGTTATTTCATGATTACTGGAGTTTTTACTTCACATGTTGAGTTGCTCATAGACGTAACTAATATTTAGCAGAGCATTTTTGCTAAGAAGGCTCGAAATCAACAGAACCAAAAGGGAGATGTCTAAATGGAGTCGTGGAAGTTGGTATATTCTCTTGCCATTCCTTATTTTGCTGTGTAAACTGCTATGTGCCGTATTCCTATTTTCCTTCTGTTGAAGTGCATATTCCTTGTACTGTGATGTGCATTTTAGGAAATGTATTTGATGAGAGAAGATCTTTGTATTTTTTTTTTACCTTGATCTTTGTATACTTGTTGGTTAATAACCTGCAGATGTTAGGGAGTTCTAGTGGATTTATGTTTTCAGTTTTCTTCAACTAGTGGATTTATGTTTTCAGTCTTCTTAAAATAATCCCCCTTCATCTTTTTATCTTATATATGGTCGGTCATCTACATAAATAACTTTTTACCAACACATTGCCTTGATCTGTTTGCATATGTTTCAGACAAATGTGTGGTTTTTATACTCACGAGAATTTCGCGTCTGCTACAAACTTTTTTTTGGGGATGGTTCCAAACTTCTTTTTTTTTTATGGTCCCAAACTTGTTGTAACTTGGTACTTGTATTTTGCTTTTAAATCAGGCGCTTGGATGGATTTTTCTGCAGCAATTGTTATATGGACCGTAAGTCTGCAGTTGCTTGAGCTTCATGGAAAATTTAGTCAGGTTATGTTTATCTTTTTAATCCATACCAGAAGGTAGGAAGCTACTGCACTTTGCAGTCCTGTAATGTCATGTGGACGTTGCGTCTGCCTTTCAGCCCAATCCTACCTTGTGTAGTATCAATTATTCAACCACAGTTCTGATATCTATGGAGATTAACCGTAGCAGTTATGCGTCTCCTTCTATCCTTCTGTAATCCGAAAAGTGTGTTTGACTCCCGATATCCGGTGATCTCTTCATTTTAAAATATTCAAACATCATGTTTATAGGTGTCAAAAAATCTGGACATAGCCAGTGATATATCCTACAAGTATGGAAAATCGCAATGCAAAATTATTTATATTATGGGCTACATAAAAATGAAAAAATCTAATAAAATTTAGAGATTTGAAAATATGCATACTCAGATCAACATTTTTCTCAATTTTGTATATCTCAGAATACAAAGTACTCCCTCCGGTCCAGAAAAACTGTCGCAACTGCAGCTATGGAATTATACTAGGCAAGTTCATTTTCCACGACACTTCTAGTGGGTCGGAGGGAGTATTTGAAATGTATATTCTACACATTTATGGGATACACCATTGGCTACATCCTAATTTATTCTCATTTTTTAACTCATAAATATGATTTTCAGTTTTTTGTTTAAACAACAGAATAACTGGACCTCGGGAGTCAGATAATCTCCACTCTGTAATTCCCTTTTCGTAGTTGCAAGCTGTTAGGAATATGCAACTTGTATTCCACGGGGGCCAAAGGCCACAATATATAGTACATGTACAGGTGTAAATATGCAGAGAGCCCCCTATCTAATAGGGAAACTACAATATACAAATATCTCTCTAACACCCCCCCCTCAAACTCATGGTGGATCCACAACACTGAGTTTGGAGAGGAAAAATCTATGCTGTGCTCTAGTCTGGGCCTTCGTGAAGAAGTCCGCCAACTGTAACTCTGAAGGCACATACTGGAGCACAATAATCTGATCCTGCACACTAGCACGGACAAAAGAAGTATCAACGCCAATATGCTTAGTAAGCTCATGCTTCACCGGGTCACGTGCAATGCTAATAGCACCTGTACTGTCTGACAATAGAGTCGTGGGTGTCGAGACACCAAAATCTGCAAGTAACCACCGTAACCAAGTCACCTCCGCAGTCAAAAGAGTCATAGCTCGCAACTCAGCTTCTGCACTCGAACGAAAAACTGCGGTCTGTTTCTTCGTCTTCCAGGCAATGAGAGAACCACCAAGAAAGACACAGTAAGCAGAAAGTGAACGGCGATCCAAAGGATCACTAGCCCAAGTGGCATCGGAGTAGGACTGAAGCTGTAACGAGTTGGAACGAGGAAAGAAGAGACAAAGAGAGATCGTTCCACGAAGATATCGTAGAACACGAAGAAGGTGACTATAGTGAACCGAAGTGGGAGCAGAAACAAACTGACTCAGAATATGGACAGGATAAGAAATATCAGGGCGAGTAACAGCCAGATAGACGAGACTCCCGACAAGATGTCGATAACGAGTCGGATCAGAGAGAGGATCGCCATCAGAAGCACGAAGAGAAATATTGAGCTCCATGGGAGTCTCAGCAGTACGGTCATCAGTAAGAGCGGCACGAGAAAGAAGATCATGAATATACCGTTCTTGGGATATAAAGAAACCATCAGAGGTGGACGAAACCTCAATCCCAAGAAAGTAACGAAGCGGACCAAGATCCGACATAAGAAACTGCTCACTCAGACGTGCCTTGACAAAGGCAATATACTTCGGGTCGTCACCAGTGATGATCATGTCATCAACATACAGAAGAAGAAGAGTGCGACCATGAGGAGAAGAGTGAACAAACAACGCAGGGTCATGAGCACTGGAAGAGAAACCAGCAGCTGTGACCATAGAAGCAAAGCGCTCAAACCATGCACGAGAGGCTTGCTTAAGGCCATAGAGAGAGCGACGAAGACGGCAGACCATGCCATCTGTAACAGAATACCCCGGTGGTGGTTGCATATAAACCTCCTCACACAACTCACCATTAAGAAAGGCATTCTTAACATCAAGCTGAGACACAGACCAATGGCGAACAGATGCCACGGCAAGAAGAGTCCGAACAGTGGTCATGTGAGCCACTGGAGCAAAAGTCTCATCATAATCACAGCCATGCTCCTGCTGAAAGCCACGAGCAACCAGACGAGCTTTGTAACGCTCAAGAGTCCCATCATAGCGTGTATTAACCTTATAGACCCACTTACAGGTGATAGGACGAACACAAGGAGGAAGAGGGACGATCTCCCACGTACCAGTGCGCTCAAGCGCAGCAATCTCCTCAGCCATGGCAAGCTGCCATTCAGGATGAACAACAGCCTCACGATACGTAGTCGGCTCCGGGACAACCGAAACACTGTAGGTAGCGGGATTATAGAAATCAGGTGAAGGACAAGGCCGAGAACGAAGAGAATAAGTCGGCTGAGACGGTGCACCGGACGTAGAGGGTGCATCAGATGACTCGGTCACAACACGTGGACGGCGAGTATAATAGAAAGGAAAAGTAGGATGAGAAGGAGCAACAGAAGAAGACGGAGGCGGAGACGGGGACGGGGAGGGTGAAGAAGGCGGCGACGAATGAGGAGAAGAAGGCATCGACGAAGGAGGAGAAGAAGGCGTCGGAGTAGACGGCACCGGATCAGTGGGAGGAGGAGGAATATGAGGGATATCGGGAGGAGAATCAGGAAAAGTAAGAAAAGATAGATCCTCCACAGTAGATGTCGAGGAGGTCGAGCGTGGAAAGAAAGGACGAGACTCGTCAAACGTCACGTCCCGGGAAATACGCATCCGACTCAACTGACTGAGCGGTTAGTTTGGTGCGTTCACGAGGAGCGAGGAGAACATAGCAAACACAACCAAACAGACGCAACATGGAATAGTCAGGAGAGCGATCACATAGTCGCTCGAGAGGAATACCACCCTGAAGGGCGGCAGAAGGCTGAATGTTAATGAGATAGACCGAGGTAGAGACAGACTCAGCCCAGAAATGTGGCGGGAGAGAAGAAGCGATCATCATCGCACGAGCAGTCTCTAGAAGATGACGATGCTTACGCTCAGCAACGCCATTCTGAGCATGTGCACCGGGACAAGAGAACTGAGCGAGAGTGCCCTGCTCAGCAAGAACACCACGCAAATG
Source organism: Poa pratensis (assembly GCA_947311845.1). Classification (NCBI taxonomy): domain Eukaryota; kingdom Viridiplantae; phylum Streptophyta; class Magnoliopsida; order Poales; family Poaceae; genus Poa; species Poa pratensis. The sequence goes on along the minus strand of CAMZMU010000074.1, from coordinate 141,916,405 downwards.
CTTGGAGATATACTCACCAGCAGAATCAGCACGGAACACACGAATAGGTGTAGAGAACTGAGTGTGAACCATGGCAGCAAAACGCTTATAGATAGAGAGAACCTCACTACGAGAGGACATAAAGTAAATCCAAGTGTATCGTGAGTAATCATCTATAAAGATAATATAGTAGCGATGACCCCCTTTCGAAGCGAAGGGAGCCGGACCCCAAACATCTGAATGAACGAGATCAAAAGGACGCTCGGACACAGAGTCACTATGAGGATATGGTAGCTGAATCTGCTTACCGAGCCTACAACCCAGACAATCCAAAGAAGCGTTTCCGGAGACAGACCCTAGAACACCACGATGAACTAGAGACGAGAGACGAGAACCACATAAATGGCCAAGACGATGATGCCACTGCTGAAAAGAGCTGATGGCTACGGCAACCTGGGTCGAGAGACTGGCGGCGGTAGCAGCGGAAGGAAGACGAAGCCAGTCAAGCTCCCATAGACCATCATGGCGTCGGGGACCAGCACCAAGCAAAGCGCCCGTACAACGATCCTGAACAGAACAGGAATCAAAGTCTAGAGTGACCCTACAACGAGAATCGACAATCTGACTACCAGAGAAAAGCTGCATGGTGAGTCGAGGAATATGAGCGACAGAAGGAACATGAAACGCGGGACTGCTAAGAGTGCCTCGACTAGCAACGGGGATGGGAGTACCATCGGCAGTACGAACAGAGACAGGAGACTCGACGGGTCGAATAGAGCTCAAGGCGGAAGAATCGTAAGTCATATGAAAAGATGCTCCAGTATCAAGAATCCAAGGGGATGTACCTGAATGATAAGAAGGTGGTCTCTCGGTGCCAGAAAAGTCAGTCGTAGAACCAGCAGAACCTGTCGGTGAAGAGTCCCAAGTAGCAAGCAGGCATCGGAGTTGCGCGATCTCACGTGCAGTGAAAGACGCCACTGAAGAGGTCGAGGTAGATGCGTCAGCCAAGTAGGACCAATCATCACAATACGTGGTCGCCACATGGGGAGTCGAAGGAGAGCGGTCACAAGTGCGTGCACATGCCACGCGAGGAGTCGAAGAAAAGCAGCCAGAACCATGTGCAGAAGCCGCGAGAGTCGACGTAGAGCGGCGAGTCGACATAGACGAAGTCGACGTAGAGCGGCCATAACTGCGGGCAGAAGCCGCGAGAGTCGACGGAGAGCGGCGAGTCGATATAGACGGAGTCGACATAGAGCGGCCATAACCACGGACAGAAGCCGCGAGAGTCGACGTAGAGCGGCGAGTCGACATAGACGGAGTCGACGTAGAGCGGCCTGCAGACGTCATCGAGGGAGACGACGAAATAGGCAACAAGGACCCCGGAGCAGCACCGAGCAAAGACGGAAGCTCGGGACAGCCTAGAACGGGATCAGCAGCAGACAGCGACATCGTGGAACGAGATCAGATCGTCTATTTTTTTACCCTTTTTTTTTTACAACTTAAACTGGTCAACACCGATCCAGATTGGATCGAGAACCAGCACGAAACGCTCGAGAAGACCGACGCAGGGAACGGCAGCTCTCTCGGTCAACCACTCCAGAGCAGATCGAGGAGAAGCTGCTAGCCACTCTCGTACGACAGCCGGACGGAGGCGCCCGGGGCGGCGGCGGCCGGGACTGCTGCGGCCCGAGACGGAGGCGGCCGGGACTGCTGCGGCCCGAGACGGAGGCGGCCGACACGTGGACGGCCCGGGACGAAGGCGGCCGAGGCGTTGGCGGACGGGAGCGGCCGGAACAGGAGCACGGCGCGGACGGGAACAGACAGGCGGCGGCGGCGGCCCAAGGCAGAGCCCAGCCCCCGTCCGTGGTTCAGGCGGCGGCGGCCGGAAACGGGCAGTGGTTGCCGGAAATCGGCCGGCGTCGGCCAGAATCGGGGGCGGTGAAGATCTATTTCGATCTGTACAAGAAACTCGGGGCAGAGAAAAAAATTGCACGAGTTGCGCGTGCGGATCTAACTTTGCTCTGATACCATGTTAGGAATATGCAACTTGTATTCCACGGGGTCAAATGCCACAATATATAGTACATGTACAGGTGTAAATATGCAGAGAGCCCCCTATCTAATAGGAAAACTACAATATAAAAATATCTCTCTAACACAAGCAACTATTGTGTTAATTCTTTCCTGAACTCAGAAAAGCTACTTCCATCCACTTGGGAGTTGGGAGTTGGAGCGCCCCCAGAAATGAGCGTTTTGTCGAGCGAGTTGCTAGTCCCACCACTAAGCACTAACGCCTCCATCTTTTGTAGTAACACGAACGGCAATGATGCCATACTTGCTCTTTTCATTCTTTTTTTTTTGAATTTTAATACTTGTATTCATACGTAGAGGAAACCAGTACAAGGCCAGATACAAGCAAAGAAAAAAGGAGAATACAGAGAGCAGCACTGCTGCAGCACGTCGTCTTCAACCTCGACGAACTCCAGCCGGAGCTCGCATCCATGGAGCGGAAGAGCTTCAAGCCCGAAGGCAAAGATGAGCCGCAACAACCACCAGCTCCGACGAGCTGGATCTGAAGACGGAGGACGTCCATCGGCCGGGGGCACGCCCCGAGCATCTTCCGGCCCGGATCTGGGGCCAGCGCCACACCACCTCACAGAGGTGGCCAGATCCTCCACCTGCAAACCGCACCACCACACAGCAGCCGCCTCGCACCTCCACCTCCGGCCTCCAAACCACTCGCCACCAATCTGCCGTCGCAGCCGGAGAAAGCAACGACAGATGGGTGACTCACCTGCAGCACGGAAGCGCTGTCGACGACGACGCCGGAACTGGGGAGCCGCAGAGCACCAAAAGGTCGACGCCGACGACCCCACCACGCCAGCGCCACCCAAAACACCTCTATTTACACGCCGGAACGCAGATCCGGGGATTCCCCACCCTCCAGCCGCCGAAGCGGCCGGCGGTTCGGCGGCGGAGGGAGAGGAATCCCGCGGATACGCCGGTTCTTTTAGTCATGCGAAAAAGAAGAGGCAGAGAAGCACGCATCTTTTGTCAGGTGTATCGCCGCTACATAAATTCGCTGCACGTTGCGTTACTTTCCCATTTCTGAGATTACAAGACGACAGGGTTACACTGACAGTGCGCGTTCTTGCAGGACTAGAGGTCTAACCTCACTTAAACGCGTCCACGTGTCATCATATTAAACATCTGTACTAAATAGACATAACAATGCACTGATGCGTGAAAATGAGGAACATGTATTGCTATGATTAGGCTAGATGCCCATCTATACCTCGTAGTATTTGACTACCATTTCATCATTTTCTGTTGGGTTGTTTCAGTGCCAATTCATGACAAAAATGTTCAAGTATCCAAATGCACTCCTGTAGGTTTTGTCTTACGCCACTCGATGTCAGGGAGCACTCAGTGTGGACTTGGCGCCATTATTTGTTGATCACTACGAAATAGTAAAAGATATGCGGAGTATTCAACCTCTATATGTGTTTTCTGTTTGAGCTTTGATGAAGAGGCTTTAGCTTCGGCGAGAACCATCAGATTAAGCAATCATGGAAAACAAAGCACAACAATCTGTAGTGGATCGCATCATTGCCGAGCACCCCTATCGCTTGTTGTAGAACACTGTGCACCATTCTTTTATGGAAGAACCTGGAAACATTTTCCATTTGCGACCTGTGTCACGACAAGCCCGGTGGTTAGCTGAGAAGACAGTTTTCTCTTAGCCCTCGATGTTATCTAGGGAAGGTACGTAGTACAAACATGTCGTCAAATAAGTTATGTTTAGTTTTATTTTCAGCAATTAATGTTTGTGTGTCTTGAAAATTTATGTGGAGGTTTAATTTTCTTACATAATATGTGACTAAGAGATGACATACGGTATATAAAGAAAAAAAATCTTCTCTTACGTGCTAACTGCTAACAGATATCTTCATTAAGAAATTAAGCATTTTTTATTTCTCTCTATTTGTATTCAGTTTCGTGTGGCGTCGCCAAGAAAAAACAGTCTTACATGTCCAATGTCTAATCACGTAGCGCCATCTTCTATTTCAGATGACATGTCAGGCTTTTGCGGAGTTGGCAGAGAGAAAAGAAAATGAGAGAGCTGGCATATCTCCATGAATGCATTATATATAAAAGATTCCATTTGTTTGTTGCAACTTCTAATTTAATTTATTTATTGCATATTTTTCAGTCATGGGGCATATTTGTTAGAGAGATAACCCATGAAAACATATTTTGTAATCTAGGTGACATTTTTTTGTTGCTTAAGAAAGAGGCAAAAGCATTGCCTTTTATATTGATAAAGGAGGAGCAAACATAATGCGGCCTAGGCCAAAAGAAAAAAAAAGGGTCATAGAGGCCAGTAACTAAGCGATAATCTCCGCTATTTGTTTAGCACCCGTCATAATTCAGTTTCTGCTCTCGTCCCTTCTGAACAAGAGCCAGCGGTGTCGAAAACATGTTGTTGAACACTATCACGTTTCTTTCCTTTCAAATCTCCCAAGTGATAGCAGTCTTCAACCTCTTGGGGTGTGCCGTCGGCGTTCTAGATAGAGCATGCCAGTAAAATAGCATAGTAGGGCGACCCGATCCAAATTCTACAGGATGGCCGGTGAAGATAGCCAAGATGGCGTGCCCTGCCAAATGCGACTGGAGAAACGACACTCAAAAAGGATGTGCCTCGTCGTTACAGGCTGACAGTTGCAAATAATACACTTAGGGCTATGTGGCCATCCGCGAACAGCGAGGCGATCTGACGTCCATAGCTGGTTTTGGACAGCAAGCCAAGCAAAAAAAAAAAGGCGCCCAAACCTTCAAGACCAACTTCTCAAAAGAGTATGGGTGGAATTTAGGAATTGCACCCTGTAGGCTGAGCCAGCTGAGTAGCAGCCGTTTGAGGACAAAGTTCATGCGATAGTATCGTCGACATCGGGAACAAGCGTGACTCCCTGAAGGAGGTCCCAAAGGTTGATGAGTTTGGCGATGTGATCAGCCGTGAAGTTGTTTCTAGTACAAAAATCGACAGTCATTCATCTAATTACATGTTACAGAAAAATTACAATAACGTACCCTGGTTTAAATCTTTAATCTGGCTTTATTTAGAAAGGAGTCTTATCTACAGTTGGTTCTCTCCATTCGAGGATCGGAATGCTTTCGCACGGACAGCGGAAAACCCGGACTGCAGGTGGAATCATTTTCTCTGACCAGAAAAGGTCTTTTGTTAAGCACCGAATCATGAACCTTCTTTCCATTATTTGCTGCGAACACTAAGAAAGAATCCACAAACAAGGTGCTAGGCAACAGGTAAAGCTCCAACTGTCGCGTGTTTGCTGAAAGCTTGAAATGCTGTTCAGTAATTAGGTATAGTTTAAGCCTGTAGTATAGTTACTAATACTAGCAGAGGTTCTTATTGAAATGTGCATCAGTGCGTGCCAAACCCACACATTATGTTCCTGAAGTTGTAAACACTCGTACATCCTATCTACGGACCTACTTGCCTCAGATATTATGGAACCTAACCAAACTTTATTCTTGTTGCTACCAATGATTTTCCAATCACGCACGTAAGAATGACCACAAAGTGGATGATTAATTTGCTTATATTTTAATCACGTTTGTTCTCATCGACAATTATGTGCATGATTCAGTAACTGAAGTTTCACCTCCGTATGAAAGGTAGCATGATCGGTGATTTTTGTCAGAGAAAACCTCAACTTTCTATATAAGCAGTGTTTCTGTTTGGCTAGGGAGGGGCGAGAGCGAAAAGTGCTGTTGGAGCCGATCTCGATCCCTGGAGCCCTTTTCAAAGAAAAATCAAAAACCATATTTTATAATCTTAAAATAAATCAGAAAAAAACATAGAAGCAAATCTAAATATCTAGTATGTACGACACAAGTTTCGTCAAAATATATCTTCATATGCGATCTACACAAAAAGGACAAATGTGCGGATCAAAACCAAGTTCCTTTTCCTTTCTCGATCCACAATTTTGTAGCCCAAAATAGAATATATTTTTTGGCAAACATGTACAAATATTTAGATCATATGTATCCACACTCAAATGAAACTTTTTAGTACCATTTTCGATTTTATTAAAGGACTCTAGTGAGCTCAAGTTCTAAAACGACGCACTCGGGGCAAGAGTGTTTACATACATGTGTTTGTAGAGAAACTGGGTGTGGTGCATGGAGTTTGTTGGTAGTCCCATTACCTAGCTTATATGGTAGCAAATATGGGAGATCATAAAAAATTAGGGTCTGTTTTATTAGCTAAAATCTCAAAAGGAATAGGGAAAACATATTATTAGAGTATCATGTCCTCTTGAACCTATAAATAAGAAAACAACATGAATTTTAAAGAGTATTGGCACTACATGAAAAAGAGAGAAACCATCAAGAAGTTTGAGTGGATGGAAATGGTCCTAAAAAATAGAACAGAATGGAATTCTAAGGAGCAAGAATTCCAATCCCGCATAGCAACTGACCTACGAAGGTCGAATGACCTATCTATTTTCCTCAAACATTCATGTGAGGACAAAACAACACTTGGGCTCTCAAAGAGATACGAGAGACAACAGGGGCTCCACAAGAGAGCAAACTACCAAAAGATACTCTACTCTGCCACAGTGCTGCCAAAAGCAACATTTTGAGCACTTTTATGGAGACTTTAGTTAGCACCCACTAACAGCATGAGCCGTAAGCACAATTAATTAACAGCACTGCCTGCGTTGTCTTTTCCTAGCTCCCATATATAGGACAACCTGACAGTGTCATCCCAATGTACTTGTCTGCTCTGAGTTGCCTATGAAAGATACTAGTGTCACGGTACTATAAGATGTGTCTACTATAAGTTGATGCTAATTGTATTCAATCCTAGCATCAAGCTCACTCTCAAACCCACCTGCCGATCTTACCGTGTACGTGCCTGAAGTTCATGTGATTCTCAGCTGCAATCATCAGATACTAATAACTACTGACATTGTTAAGCTGTAACAAGATCCGAAAATGTTAGTGAGTTTGTGTAATTTTGATCGGTACTAACATTTGTTTCCTGTTACTCTGTCAGCCAAATGGAGGAATGCCTTGATCAGCAGCAGCAGAAAGGCAACAATGTACAGCTCCAGAGGCTCGAGAGCATCGAGGAGGAAGGCGGTCCGGCGGAGAAGTGGCATCCTCCGACGACGGTGCGGGCGCCGGAGACCCCTACGGAGACGATGGAGTTCCTGGCACGGTCGTGGAGCCTGTCGGCTGCGGAGATATCCAAGGCGCTCAAGGTCCTGAGCAGCACGGGCGTCTGCAACATCCCCGACGCCACCGTCGGCGTCGTCGCGGGTGCAGTTAAAGAGCAGAGAACGTCGCCGCCGCCGTCGCTAGACGCGTTAATGGCGGCGGCGCCGGCAGCAGGTGACGGCTGCGCAGGAGGAGCGACGAGCCCGCCGTTCTCTCCCAGGGCGGCCACCATGGACGCGCAGCTTCTCCGAGCCGTCGCCGCGGGGAGAGCAGGGGGGAAGTCGACGACGATGGGGGCGTGGATCAAGGAGCAGAAGGAGAAGAAGCGCGCCGAGGCCCGGTCCCGCAACGCGCAGGCCTACGCGGCGACGTCCGTGGCCGGGGTCGCGGCGGCGGTGGCCGCGCTGGTGGCCGGCGCGGTGTTCTCCTTCTCGCCTCCTCCTTCCGCGCAGGAGCGCGGCCCGAGGAACGGCGGCGGCGTTGCGAGCGGCGCGAAGACGGCGGCGGCCATCGCGTCGGCGGCGGCGTTGGTGGCGTCACACTGCGTGGAGATGGCGCAGGCGATGGGCGCGAGCCACGAGCAGATCCTGGGGTCCATCCAATCCGCCGTGAACGCGCAGACGAGCGGCGACATCATGGCGCTGACCGCCGGCGCGGCGACGGCGCTGCGCGGGGCCGCCATGCTGCGTGCTAGGCTCCACAAGGAGATCCAGGCCACCGCTCTGCCGCCCGGGGACAACGGCGGCAGGGCGTCGGAGAGGGACATCTCGCCGCTCATCTTCGTGTCCCGTGGCGGCGAGCTCCTCAAGCGCACAAGACAAGGTACGATGATCCATGGATTTTAGCACTGGACCAAGGTTTAAGAACTGTATTTTCTGACACAAGTATGCATCGCAGGCATACTCCATTGGAAGCTTGTCACGGCTTACATAGACACCAACTTCCAGGTACGATGAACACAAGCATCTCAGCAATAATCAATCCATCAACAACGAGATTACCAACCAGAAACGATCTTTTCAGGTGATCATCAAGATGAAGAGCGCGCATATGGCCGGCACGTTCATCAAGACTAAGAAGTGTAAGCAGCTTCTAACACGCTTGTCAGTGTACACTACATGGACAACAGGTTCTCACGTCAGTGTGTGCGTTTCAGGTGTCGTCCTCGACGTCCGGTCCGACGTGCCGGCGTGGGCAGGCAGGGAGGTGGACGACGGCAGCCGCCGGCGAGGCTACTTCGGCGTGAGGACGGAGGAGAGGGTGGTCGAGTTCGAGTGCAGGAGCAAGCACGACCAGCTCAAGTGGATCCAGGGCATCACCGAGATGCTCAACCGCCGCGATAATATGAACATGAACATCACCCTGTAAAACAATAAAATGTCATATGGAAGCGGCAATCAGTCAGTAACATTGTTCTGCAGTGGAGAATCTAGAACAAAATTGGTGGGGTGCCAAGCTTAAAAACTTTCCTATTATAGTTAACATTTAGCAAAAATTAGTCCAAATACTAGCAACATTTAGTAAAAAATAGTCCAAATATTAGTATCTAATAAATTTCTACATTTTTAAGGGGTGTCATGGCACCCCTACTGGATAGGAAAAGCCTGGTTATACCCGAGGATCGCACTAATTGATCCTCCGCACGCTCCGCTCAACACGTGTCCAGTTTCTGGCGGAAGAAAAGTCCTCCTTTGGACCCATCCATGTTCCTTTCTTTCCTTATTATTATCCCTTCCTTTCTCCCTGTCCTCCAACCTCCATTGCTCTCGACGGGAGTTGCACAGCACAGCAGCGTCACCGCCCCCTCCCAATGGCCCTCGCCGTCGCTTCCTGTCCCGCCGGCGTTCGGCGCCGCCGCGCCCTCGTATGCCCCAGCGACCAGATCTGTCGTGCCCTCACCGGCCCCAGCGTCGAGCTCCGCCACGGCCTCCTCCCGCGCGGCCGCGCGGACGCCACCCTGCACCGACCGCCGCCGGCGATGCTCCCTCCTCGACGGCCTTAAGGAAGACCGCGCCGTCCTCTGCATCCCTCCCCCGGTCTCCTCCCCTAGGATCCCGCCACCGCGCTTCGCCTGGGCCGCGCCGCCGCGCCCCGGTCGGCTGCTACCGCCGCCGCCCGCGTTCGTGGCGGGTCGCTCGCGCTCGCCGTGCTCGAGTGGGGCGATGTCTGCCGCGATGCTGCCATGGCCCGAAGGCGCTGCTACCGTCGTGGCGGCATAGTGCTGCCATGGTCCGGAGGCGTTGTTGCCATCGTGGCGGCGGTGCTCTCATGGAACGGCAGTGGTGCTGTCGCGATGGCGACGCAGTGCTGCTGTCATGGTGGTGGCGGAGACGTCGGGGCGATGCTTCCAACAGCGTTCGTCCTTGCTACGAGAGACGCGGGATCGTGCTGCCATAGACTTCGACTGATGCAAAGTTTTGCTGTCAAAGTTTTGTTATTTTTGCTACAATAGCACGGAATTTTTGCTACCAAAGTTTTGTTATTTTGCTACAATAGTATAAATTTTTTGCTACCCGGTCTTTCGGTGATGTCTCTGACGATGTCGTTTTTGCTACAACAGCACAATTTATTTTTGCTACAACAGTTTTGTAGTTATGCTAGTAACGTGTACACATCTCGCGGTGTTGCTACCGATGGTGCATGTCATTACTACCGACGAGCCGACGATGCTACCGCAATGCGGTGTTGCTACCGACGGCACGTGGCGATGCTACCAATGACGCGTCTCGTTGCTACTGACGAGCCAACGATGCTACTCGATGGTATCCTGCAAAGCTGATGCTACATGACGGTATCCGGCAAAGCTATGAGAAGATGTTGCCGACGTCTTGCGTTGTTGCTACCGACGAGCTGACGCTACCGACGGTATCCGGCAAACTACGAGCGGATGCTACAGACATCTCGCGGCGTTGCTACCGACGGCGCATGTCGTTGCTACCGACGAGCCGGCGATGCTACCGGTGACGCATGCCATTGCTACCGACGAGCCGACGATGCTACCGGGTGCGTGCGACATTGCTACCGACAGCGCAGTGATGTTATCGACGGCGCGTGGTTTGCTCCGTAAAAGCATCTACGAATAAAACTTTTTTCCATAGAAGCATTTGCTACGAACAAAACAAAAAAATTGCTACGAATGAAACTTTTTGCTCCATAGAAGCATTATGTGTGATTTGAGAGAAAATTGAACTTTTGCTACAATAGTACAAAATTATTGTTACAAACAACCCATTTTTGCTTCGTAGAAATATTTACGAGATTTTCGGTGAAAACTGGACATTTTGTTACAATAGCACAAAATTCTTATTACGCGTGAACCGTTTTTGCTTCAATGAACCATTTGCGGGTGATTTTTGGTTGAAATTGGATTTTGCTGCAATAGCACAAACTTTCTTATTACGTTCGAACCTTTTTTGCTTCCGTCGTGATTTGGTGAGATTTAAATCTAGGGAGGTGGACACGTGTCGTGCAGGGACCGTGATTTTTCCCCCAGATCCCGGGGACGCCTAGCACTGTCCTACTGGATACGCCCCTGGTGTTCTGTTCGTGCTGAGATTTGCATGTATATACGTGTGATTTATAGTGGCCTGATTTTATTGAACGAAAACGAGCAATCTTTTGTAAGCGAGCGCCACGAGTCATTGTGATGCAGTGCTGGACTGCAGGGCGCTCTGTTTTTCCCAAGTAGCCGCCGCCGTTCGCCGCCCCGTGCAGAGCTCGAGATTCGAGACCAGTCCCACCTCTCCTTCTCGGCCAGTGTTGTTGGCGCACTGCTCTCTCGCGAGGTACCACTCCAACTCAACCAAGGAATAGAAATCGGAAATTTTTCCCCATCCACGAATCGAAACACGAGAGGGCAACAGGGTAGCCGAATCGTTCTGGTCGCCGGCGGCGGCCCACTCCACGAGACCCCCGAATTTACTCCCGTGCGACTCCCAGTGAACTCTTAAATCCTAATATTCCGCCGCCCCCCTTATCTTGTTTGCTAGGTTTAGCCGGCTCGCTCGAAGCCCCCTGCGCGCCGCTGGCTCCCGCTCCGCTACCTGCAGGTTCTCACATGATTCTCGCTGTTCAGCTTCTGTAATGAATTGGAGCTTGTGCAAGCTTTTTTCTTCACTTTTTTCATCCATGGTATGTTTGCTAGTTTGGAGGAAAATACTAGTGAGGGTTTCATCTGCTGGGCGAGATGCAGTCGCTAGGAAAATGTTTTAGCTGTTTTTTTTTTTCTCTTTGGGGGTTCTTAGATTGATGTACCATAAAAATCGAGTGGTCCAGAGCCTTTGCCCTAATGAACTTTGTTCCCTGGTATTATGAAAGCAGTGATCTGTATGCTTGTACATGTTCTTCCCCCATTTGTATGCCTCTGCCCATATCCGTGCTTCTGGATCACATACCTGCATCACAATGTTTCATATACTAGTGCTTTGGCTGGCAGGGATCAGCCGGTCAAAATAATTTGCCTTTGTTCGCGATGGAACGGGCAGAGGGAGCTTCAGATAATGCGGCGAAACACAGGAAAACAAATTCACCAGTGCACAGATGGAGGCCAGTCTCAACAGATGCTTCTCCCCGACAAGGTATTTCCTGCCTGTGCTTTATTTTGCACCATGACTCAATGTTCCTCATTCTTCGTACTGCATTCGAATCTGCCTATTCGTGGCTTCACCTCATAAACTGGCCCTTTTAAAATTATACTGAACAACGATGGTGCTGATGCGGTTCCATCTACGACTGCTACTGATATCATAGCTAATTCCGGCTCAGGGAGGTATGTGGTACCAGCAAGACGCCAAGATGTTGATGCTGTTGCGCACACTAACGAGGAAGGAAACTTGGATTCCAGTGCAGGTAATACTTAAGTTTTGATTGATACAGTTGCCGTACAGATTGTGCCAGAGGAGATAAAACCCACCTTTAGAATGGCATGCAGCTACTTCCATGTGGGCACAATAGAACTACTAATTTGGATGCTACACGTTCAGTATCAAGTTGGTATTCACTTTGATTCCTAGTTCAGGAATTATGGTTCCTTTAATTAGCAGCTGTCCTATAGAAACAGTAGGGGGGCCAACATTTAGGGGCATGTTATTTTTCTGAGAACAGACAATCAGAAAATTGCCAATGGTTGGAGGCAGAATTTTTTTCGTGTGCACTAATTGAGAACTGAACTGGGTTGTGTTCCTGCGCTGGATTGGAGCTGTGCTGGTTCCAACTGCTATATGACCCCTTTATATTGTCTAGGTGACACTCACGGCTGCTAGGGTTTGCCTATCTGTACTGGAGTTTGCATCTTCTGATTGCTAGCCTGGCACTTGATCTGTCCGCTATATGTGCCACTGGTAATTTTTTTTCGTGAAACGCAAAAGGTTTGCGTTTCGATACATTGGTAGATAAGAATAATTAATTACATGCTCAAGAGAGAGCAGACACCACCCCATACAGCACAACCCACTAGAGTAGACTCCTAGCGAATCAGAGCGCCAAGGCCAACCGCCCTGGCACTAGCCCAATCACGGGCTTCAGCTCGGATCGTCTCGATTAAGTTTGTCATGGACAGACGTATGTTGTTGAAGACCACCGCGTTACGATGCTTCCAGATCCACCAAGCCGTGAGCATGATCAACGACGAGGTCAGCTCTTGGGTTGCTAACCGACTAACCGTTTAAACACCCCTAACTCCATGGCCTTGGCCATGAAACTGTGAAAGATTGAGTAAAAACCTGAGACACCAACTTCACTGGTTACGTCGTATCAGGTATACTATTAAAGCTTGCCCGGTTTAGTATACAGGGCAACTGGCATAATTGGTTCCAGAGATTGTATAGGAACAAATATATCAAGAACTAGGGAAAATGTGAATGCTAAGTGACATGAGATGCCAGAATTTTTAAAATATATCAAGAACCAGATGAAAAAGTCATCCAGAGAGCCATATTAGAAATTGGTAATTGCAGTACACATAACTTCTATGAATTTGGTTCATGTGCATAGAACAGTTTTTTTATTTTTTGAAAAAGTTGCATTTTCGTGTTGAAATAATCTATAATGTTCTGCATATAAATTCATAGTCCTGTCTTTCTTAATTCAATCCCTTTCTCATTTTACCTTTGTGTTTGTGGAGTTTTTTTCGAGAAAAGATAGAGTTGGTCTCCTAAGGAGGTGAAGTTGTGGTGACATTTCAGAATGACCCTATGTTTCTACATGATACAGCTGACCTTGGTGTGATATCCAATTCTGGAAGGATGCAAGTGGTGGAGACTTCCATCATTGATAGTGAGACTTTGGCCTATAATGCTTCGTTGTCAGAAAGTAATTCCACTTTTGGTTCCAGTGTAACTAAAGTAGTAATAAACGACACTATGGATGTAACTGAAGAAACATATTCCTCTTCCGTTGAGGTATGCTAAACACATGTGTTCATTAATATTTTTCCAGCCAAGCTATGTTTTCCCTCAAAGCTTCAGATGTGTGTGATCTTGACAATCAGTCTCCAAATACTGTTCATAGATTCAGTTTTTCTTTTACAGGTAGATGCTCCTCTGATGCGTTTTCTGAAAGGAAAGGGGTATTGGTCTCATATTTGTACCATTCTTAGCTGGTGATAATGCTTGGCCTTTATCTGTTAGGGTAACTTGTATTCTTTTGTTTCTAGTGGATCTATGCAGAAGCAGATTGAACAAGAAACTGGAGTCGAAATTATCTTTCCATCTTCAAAGAACGAAACAGTTGTTGGTAAAGCCCATCTTTGTTTCTGAAATTGTGTTCAATGTGGTAAGCTGTTAGTTATTTTCAGAGCTAACAGAAGTTACTTTGTGACACTCCATGGAAAATACAGTTCTCAAAGGCAAAAGTGCTGAAAGTGTTAGAGAAGCATCAAAGAGAATCACAAAGGTCCTTGAAGAGGTAGATATTCAACACACTGCTGCAACACATGATTACTGCATGTTTATATCGTTCACTGAATCATTGCACTTGTTTATCTTTTGTGGGATTACTGTCTAAGTATCAGAATTTGTTACATTTGGTTATATTTACCATTTTTCTTGAAGCTCATGGTACCAAAGTTCTTATCACATAAATCACATGCGTGCGTACTTAACGAGTATAAGTTTCAGTTAAATTTTATATCTAGTTAACTTTGTAATATATCAAAGTACAAGCGCTTAACCACATAGCTCTTATATTTGTTGCATAAGTGTTAGTACGAATTATTGAGCACATCTTCTAATAGTGACGGTTGTACTGTCTACTAGCTATTGTTTTGTGATTGTCTACTCATTCCTTTCATAAATTGTTCGAAAATGGTACCATCATTGGAGGAATTTAAGAGTCCATTACCATGGTTCAACCTTACCGGGACATGTGAGTAATAGATACAGAATGCCACCACCTGTTGTTAATCCTTCTAACTGAGAGCAGCCATACAAAGAAGATCGTAACCGTAGGACAGTGATGATACAGATGTGCCGTGCTACCCTCATGGGTAGCAGAATATTTTTATCATTTAATTTCATAGTAGTATTCACTCTGTACTGCTTAAAAAAATTGCCCTATGTTCCAGGCTGTTAAAAGTCCAACACTGGATTACTCTCATTTCATATCACTTCCATTGGCAATCCACCCGGATCTTGTCGAGAAGCTGAACAACTTCCAGAGCTCGATCCTCGGGGTGTCTGCATCTGATGTAGATAGTGATAAGGATGAAAGCCTTAGTGAAGATTCTGCTGATGAAAATGATCGAGCAGAAAGCCTGGGTGTTTGGACCAAGCGTCAAGTCGAGGTAGAGAAGCCTGTGGATAATAAGGGATCACAACCAGGTCTAAAGCTTTGCTGTTTTTTTCAAGTAACTCGTGCTAATGGGAGTAATTTCTTCAGTCAATCCCATGAACTTTGCTCATGAAACTTTGTTTCTACATCTATTTTTCTGTTTAAAACTGTATCATTTATTCTATACCTGGAAGATGCATGCATGAAACATATGCTCTGAGCAGTAGGAATGTTCAATGAAGTGCACATAACAGCCCAGAGAGAAGAAAACTGACTTTAAAAGGGCCTATATGTACTGTGAAATTTTATGAATGTGCTCCAAGTTTTGATTATGAAAGTGTGAAACAAAGCGGAAAGAAGAAACCTGAAAAGAACAATGTTTTCTACTAGTTAGTTACAACTTACTATGAAATTAATATAGAGACCATTGAGCAAGATGAGAATATGTGATTTATTTGAGCTTGGCATCTTTTTTTTTTGTATACTGACTGGCCCATGCAGTTTATTTCATCCTGATAGCTCCAAAGCGACATGCTGATTTCAGGAAAACCTAGTAAATCGCTTTTTTTATAGAAAGATGCTTTAGAATCTATATGAAAATTGAAACAAGGAAAGCTAGTAGAAATGTTTGCTATATTGAAATTCTGCAATTCTAATTCAGAGTCTTCATTACTTTTGTTGTATGCTGGTGCTATACTATTAACACTACACATCATTATTATTGTCCTATGCATTTCCAAATTACAATGCTTTTGTTCCATTCAGGCACTGATACTCTTATTTTTCAGAGTTCGGCATTGACAAGTCAATATTCATTAAACCCAAAACGTTTCACCTAACAGTTCTTATGTTGAAGTTATGGAACAAGGATCGTATTGCTAAGGCTTATGATGTGCTCGAGGTACTGTCATTTTAGGATTATACTATGTTATGGGCTGGCAATAGCAAGGAATTGAGTTCACCGCCTTGTCAATGCAGTCACTATCTTCCCAGGTAAATGAAGCTTTGGAAAACCGACCTATCTCCATACAACTTAGGGGTCTGGTAAGTTTTCTCTGTATTTGAAAAGATGTTATTATTGAATATTGTTGTTAGTATCTTCATCCGAAGCTAATTTATACATGGCTAGTTAAGTGTTGGCCGAATAAAATTTGAGCCTAAGAGCAGATCATTTCTTTCCCGTTTTCTAGACACCTCACAGTACTTTTTACAGCTATTGAATGTTTGGATGTTTTTAAACAACTTTTGTGGTGATTCACATGAACATTACATTTCAGACATGCATGAAAGGCTCACCAGCTAGGGCCCGGGTGGTATATGCTCCAGTACTGGAAGTGGGTGGAGAAGGACGCCTAGTACGTGCCTGCAGTATCCTTTAAAAAAAATTATAGTTAATAAGCAGTAAGTATATAATCGTCACTTGTCAGTCCTTTTGGATTTTTTGACAAGCAGTTTATCTGTTTCCTTTATCGTCATTTCCCTATCCGTTTAATTACTATTATGGAATTAAACCATCCTGTGCAATGTTGTTTCTTTACTGACACTTTCTTAGAAGTAATAAATGAAGCCTTTGCCAAGTCAGGCCTAGTTCTTGAAAGGGATGCAAGACAAGAATTGAGGGTGAGTATACTGTATTCTATAAATGTGATTCTACGCAATTTTCTGTATCTGGTTCTAAAATTGCCTCCTCTTTTGCAACTGTAGTTGCATGCAACCATAATGAATGTGCGCCACAGGAAGAGGTTCAAGCAACAAATCATTTCTTTCTGCAACTTTGTAATTCGCTTCCCATGTAACTCACTTTGTCTGCATGTTTCACTGCAGCAAGAAACGGAACCAAAGAAACGATTCGTTCGACGCTCGGAATATATTCAGACAGTACGGGGAACATGATTGGGGTGAATATCCAGTTCCAGCGGTCCACCTATCTCAGAGGTTCAAGTTCGACGAGAGTGGATATTACCATTGCTGTTGCTCCATTCCCTTGCCCGAGGGCGAGGCGACTCAAAAAGAGTGAGCTCCGTGTGTTTTAGAATAGTGCAGTACCCAAAACCTGGCAGCGCTAAAGTTGATCAGTGGTTTTCTGTTGTTCTGAACATTCTTTATGCTTATGAATGTGGCGTCCCAAGTCAGGGTTTGTATATGGTGGTGTCTCGTTTATTCTGAATCGAACAGTTGCTTGCCAATTTCCCTTGTGAACCTCCAACCTTATCTTACCTGATAAAAAGATATGAGATCACCATCCTACTATTGCAGTAGAGCTTCTTTTCTCTCAATCCGTTTGGTTTCCTAAAGTCTGTGTCGTGCTTTCTGTCTCAGGAATGGCCAAATGAAATGAGCGCGAAAAGCGGCTTTGTTTCTACCTAAATTCGCTGTCCAAAACCTAAGGATAGGCTGAAGTCAGTGCCGTGAGTGAACACTAACAACAACAAACCAAAAGTGTGAGACTGTTCAAGGATGTGCTCTTACACCCTAGTAGTGCACGAGTATGAGTCTAGGATGGTGCCCACAGTCCGATCGATTACGAGCGCACGGTATGTTGTAGCTGTCTTACTTGTCGATCCACCTGACAAGCTCAGCTCATGTCTTGTGAGGTGTGATGGAGTTGATGTTTACTCCCTCCGTTTCAATTTAATTGACTTGCTATGCACACATATGTGGTTACATGCCAAGATATATCCACATGTGGGTGCATAGCAAGTCAATTAAATTGGAACAGAGTGAGTACTTTGCAAGGTACTGCACTGCAGCAAAGTCTGGATGATTGGTGGATCGATCTTTCGGTGTAGTCCATATCAATCACCATAGGGATGTAATCCCTCTGATCCGATATTATTGTCGCCAGCCTCGTACACTTTTCTACTAGCCTAGCTCAAAATTCACGTCAATCAATTCGGACCAGAGGGAGCACGTAAATATGAGATGTTCGATCTAAGATGAAGTACTCAACCTCTTTTATCGCATCTCCCCGAAGGGACAACTCGTTTTCTTCTTTTGAGAGCAGAGAACACGTAAATAGAACAGATTTATCCATCACTGAGATTAGTGTTCTGATTAGTTTCGGACTTTCGGTAGTCACTCTGGATTTCACTTGTGTGCCGAGTGCATGCTCACGCAAAGCCCTATTTGCACTTGGCAAAGGCTTTGCCGAGTGTCATGCTCGGGGCACCAAGCCAAACAAACTGAGATCCACTTAGTGCCTAACATAGTACGTGAAGATTTTGCTTTCGCGCTGAAGATTTCTGAAGCTTGTGCACTCGGTCGGTACCCTCTCGTGTGAGCCCCAGCTGGCAACCGCCCTCTGTTATTACGCGTTCGTCACCAATTCCATCATTTCCCGCCTCCTTAACCCATCCTGCACATACGCCCTTATATAACCGTCACTCCAGCCTCCATCCAACTGGATCACTACTCGTGTTTCGATCATCTACCGACGACAGTTCAGATAATCACACACACACACACACACACACACACACCGATCGATGCGTACACAGTGGACTATGGCGAAGTTTGCTCTCGGACACCACCGCGAGGCCATGGAGGCCGGCTGCGTCCGCGCCGTGCTCGCTGAGGCCGTTCTCACCTTCCTCTTCGTCTTCTCCGGCGTCGGCTCCGCCATGGCCGCCGGTACGTCATTGTACAGTGATACTATAGATGGAAACGATGTCCATGCATGCGGATTTGGTTATGTACCGATTACCGAGAGCCTGAAACGACACACGTACATGTATATGCAGGGAGGCTGGCCGGCGGCACCGACACGATCATGGGCCTGACGGCGGTGGCGCTGGCCCACACGATGGCGGTGGCCCTCCGGGGGCCACATCAACCCTGCCATCACGCTCGGCCTCGCCGCCGGCGGTCACATCACCTTGTTCCGCTCCGCGCTCTACGTCCCCGCGCAGCTGCTCGGCTCCACCCTCGCCTGCCTCCTCCTCTCCTTCCTCGCCGGCTGCGCGGCGGCCATGCCCGTGCACGCGCTGGCCGCCGGGTGGGCGCGGCGCAGGGGGTGCTCTGGGAGGCCGTGCTCACCTTCTCGCTGCTCTTCACGGTGTACGCTACCGTCGTCGACCCGCGCCGGAGCGTCGGGAACATCGGCCCGCTGCTGGTGGGCCTCGTCGTCGGCGCCAACGTGCTCGCTGGCGGTCCGTTCTCCGGCGGGTCCATGAACCCGGCACGCTCTTTTGGCCCGCGCTTGCCTCCGGCGAGTGGGCTGGTCACTGGGTATACTGGGTTGGCCCCATGATCGGTGGGCTGCTCGCTGGGTTGATCTACGAGGGGTTGTTCATGGTCCGGGCCGGCCATCAGCCGCTTCCAAGGGATGACACCCAGTTCTAAACCTCGATGCAATGGCCTGCTAAGGGCATGTTTGGTAGCCTGGCTCCACTCAGAAAATCTCCACCCATCACGATTTTCCTTGTTTGGTAGCCCGGGTCGTGCGCCTGCGCCCCTGCCCACCTCGCCCCGAAATGTCCCTAAGCCCTGCCCGGGAGAGAAGCTCGATCTGAGCTTCTCAACTCATCCCTGCTCGGCTCATACGAAAAATCCCACGCGTGGGTCATTCACTCTCACTTTATAGGGAGGGACTAGAGCTCTAACAATCATTGGGGAGCCTAGAGTTGAGCTATAGAGGAGTCTTGAATGACTCAGATAGACTTCGAGGGAGGAGGCAGTTTTGAGGTGGACTTCGGAAGTCTCTGACGGTTCAATTCACTAGTAAAGCCTTTTCCACGTCATTTCTGCTAAAACACATATTAAAACACATCGTTGTGCCAATCTTGATAGTGTATGGTGACAATCTTGGAATAAGGTCCATGTACATACCCCCTACTAGCATGGTGTCGCAATCATTAACTACTCCCTAATCGTATGTTTATCAAGAATGAGAATATAGCTTTTTCTATTTTTTGTGACCACTGTTTTCAGAGAAGATTGTACGATAACTCAGCACAACACAAATCCGCAACCGTAAATTTAACTTAATTCATCGACCCAATTCATAAGTTTTCCATATTTAAAAGCTTAGGGAACTCCTAGTACAATGCTGTCAGGCTGTCAGCTAGCTAGCTAGAACTTAGGATACTCCCTGTGCAAAGGTATCAGTTGTATCTAAAATGTTTCAGCTAGATAAAATACTTACCTGAAAGCATAATTAATGAATAGAGGTTGGCACCAATCTTAGTCTGAAAATGTCTCTTATCTCATAATACAAGATATGTTTTCTTCTCTTACAAGATATATTTGTTTTTGAAGAAAATTTCAATATATATTAAATAACTTACAGTGCGAGTGCTTCCTTTGGTTCAGAAGAAAGTGATGTTCTCGTTGTACCTTAAAGCAATTTTAAACTTGGATTGTTAATATCATTTAAGAATATTTAGATTCAGATTTGCATATCACATCCACAGATTAGCCCCAGAAACATTTTTCCAAACTATTTTAATTTTCTTGGGTGCTGTTTACATATTTGTGTAAAAATTAGTGTTTAAAAGTTATAATTTAAAGATCATATCAGCACCCAAATCATAGCTTGTTTGTGAACTTGATGGAGGAGGTACAACTTGCATAGAGACTTCTGCATTTGTATATCGACGTTGTGCGCCCGACCGAGGCGTCAGTTTTTGAGTGCATCACAGCACAGGGTATCTATATATATAAAAAGTTTCCTTTGATCTAAAAAATAAAAAAATACGTTTCTATGGCCTAAACCCTTGTTCTATATTGCTCTTTATTTATCTCTTTCAAGCGCCATCGTTAATGCGTGTGAAAAGGGTTGACCTGCAGATACAGACGAGGATATTGCAGTAGTTCAGGGTTGAGCTCTCACAAACACACGCTGAATTAATAGTGGTGTGCTTACATTATCTTATAAGGATCACGTACGGGTCTCACCGACAAAAAATTGGAGGTCGTCGCCGGCGGCTGCGATAATTTCTCGCAGGCGGAGAGCGACCCGCGTGCGCGCGCCTATCATCAACTCGCGGCAGTTATCAGTTAATGGACGGCCTCCCTGCATATGCCCGGAGAAGTTTTCCTCTCCTAATATGTGCATCTCCCCCGTGATTCTTTTTAATCCAATGATGTCCAAAGATATGCTAAATTGTTCGTGATGATGGGGAGCAGCAGTTAGCTCCCGGCGACTCCATTGGCGAGTCGGCGCTCTCTGATGTGGAGGCAGTGCCAGGGACTGACAACACAGACGAGCCGTGCGACAACAAGCAAGTAGGAAGTTTCAGTATGAGTTTATTCTTACATTGGCCTTTTCAGCGAAAACGTTCGACTGCCTCGGCAAGCCTGGAGAAGTATTTTGGAGTATATGATTGATATAGAATACATAAGAAAAATGTCTTATTATATAGAATTCACAGGAAAAAGTCTATTTTTTTTGGTCCATCTGCTATCTCAAAGTATTAATTTAATTCTTCAGTTTTAATACAAGTTCAGAAAATGTCTAATACCCCAAGTTTGGGAACAAAATTTAAGCTCTTGCAATTTCCTTATACAAAATATCTTGCAAGAATCGGCTGGATAGTGTCTTTCCCTGCTGAAACCGGTTTTGCGGATGAAGTAGTGACAAACCAGTCAGCAAAAAACTAGAAGACAAATAAGGGTACTGAAGAAAAATAAGAAAGATCAGAAAATTCGAAGAGTTATTTGGAAAACTTAGATACATTACAGAAAATTTCAGCAAGCAGACTAAGTAAAGAAAAGCAGCAGGCGCAATTCTTCTCAATGATAAAGGAGAGGCGGTTGCAGGAGCAGGTGGGACTCTCAAATCATCTTCTGGATGCAACAATGGCTGAAGCTACTGCTTTACAGAAAGGCTTTCAACTTGTTGAGGCGCTGGGTTGTAACCTGGTAATTATTGAGACAGATTCGCTTGAATTGATAAAGGCCTATAATGGAGTCATTGAAGTTTGGAATCCGTACTCAGCTATTCTATCAGATTGTTTTCAGAAGGCTCAAAGGATCCCTATAAAATAGCTAGATTTGTTTATGATTCAAACAATTCTATTTTTGGGGACTCTGGTCCCCCTAGTTTTATTATGTCGGATGTAATGAATGACATATCTTTTTTTAAGTGAAATAATGAGCGCCGCAATGGCTTTCTCCTAAAAAAATCATACTTTCAGTAAAACCAAAATTTTGGTTTAAGATAGTACGTTAAAAAACAAACTATAAAAATTCCACGCAATTTTATAAAATATGGTAAATGAAGAAATTTGAAATCTTTTAAATTTAATTGAATTACAAGTTTTTTCAGAATACTACTGAAATTTATGCAGTCTAAAAACCCCTAAAATCTTCAGTAACTATTATATGTAACCTCTTAGTTTCCCTAATTCTTTTTATTTTTGTGTTGACTAGGAATGTCACATGTGTGAAAACCCCTTTCAGTCGAACAATCGCAAGGGATTAGTGTAGGTAATACTTAAACTACAATGACAAAATGTGTGCTACTGAAATTTAGAGACCAAGTTTACACTTTCACAATAAGAGAAATGAACCTTTTATTAATTAATTGGAACAATGGAGTTGTTTACTCTCCTTGTTACAAAATTACACAACATTTTAGAGATGGACATAGTCCCCAAGATACAAATCGGGATTAGGCTTTATCATGTAGATGATTCGTAACTATAAATCCTCCGATTGTATACATACATAAATAGAGAAAACAGATAGGCAAGAGTCTGCATGTAGTTCATCATATCGACAATGATTTATACAGGTTTGTTCCTCCCACGGGATAATAACCCTACTTTTTTTTACACAAAAACAGTAGGGAAAACCCCTACTGTGTCATTTTCCATTTTATAAAGCGGGTAATTACAATGGTGTCAGCATATGTGACTGTTTTTATATGTTTTAAACGGGAGTAAAACATATGCCCCAATCTATTAATTGAGAAGAAGAGAACTGCCTAATTAATTTGCGAAAACCCGGGTGAAAACCAATACACACATATATGATTACTTTTGGTCTCGAAAGATTACAGGGTTGTCTTGATTACTGCAAAAGAGATCCGCTACTTCTTAAAATTATACAACCCTAGCTTGTTCATATAAAAATACATAGAAAATACAGTAATTTTGCACTAGTAATCGTCAATTATTTCACACAAAACTAAACAATGAACACACTTAAGTTCGTCCTGCTCATGTGAGTTAGGCGAAATAATGGATGTGAACATATTGAAACTATGTTGTTACACATGGTGCAAATTTTTGTGATCTACCAAAACAATTTTCACCACTCGGATAAACATGTAGTAGGATAACGATGGCCATTTTGTATGCATGGCGAAACAAAATTAATAAATTGAAGGTGCAACTTTATGTGTTAAAAAAGGTTTTCTCTGTGATATACTGCCATGTAGGGATTATTTGCTCTTGTGGTATTTTTTTTAAACGGCATTGACAATTTGAATATTTTTAATCGAATTAGTTGGAGCAGCAGTTGGCTCCCGGAGACGCCATTGGCTACCTGGCGCATCTGATGTCGAGGTTGTGCCAGGGATGGACAACGCACCCGAGCCGGCAAGTAGGCAGTTTCAATGGCTTTATTTTCTATTTTTTACATGGGCTTTTTCAGCGAAAGCGATCGACTGCTTCCGCAGGGCTGGGGAAGCAAGTTAGAGTCTAATTTCTTGGCGTTTAATTAGTTGCTCAAGAACTGAGGACCAAATCGACATCCATTTTAGTTACCTCGCCAGAAAATAAAGAAAGAGAATAAAAATTAGAGGCATTCGACTGGACGCCTCCCAATCCCGGTTCGACAGATAAGCCGCTTGGCGTGATTGTTTTGTCAGGGATCGACCACAGCGAGGGCCAATCGGCGTCACGTCTGCCGGCTCGCCGTGACTTTGGCCAGCAAAATCTTGGCTTCCAGAGATTAAAATGTTACTGGAACTCGCGCTACATTCGAGGATAACTATCTACTCCGGACCTCTGTGCGATTTGACATGAATTGATAACTACCTATAACTCGCGCTACATTTGAGGATAACTACCTATACTTCCAAGGCTCCAAACAATGTTCCAATCGGCACGAACACAAGCACATGACAGCCGTTGGAATCATGCTTTACAGAAAGTAAGACAGAAGTTAAGTGCTCCTTCCGTTAGGAATACATACTGTTTAGAAATAGACATGGGGATCGTTTGGGTAACTAGCTTAGCTTGGCAAGATTTATCTTGCTGGTTGGAGCTAGAATACCTCGCTAAAAGCAAGGCCTACTCTTTGGACTGAGACAAATCAAAGTGTTTAACTACCGTGCAGTGCCCACGATTGCTCTGAGGCAAATCCAAGTGTAAACCACCGTAGAGTGCCCACGATTTGCTGTTTTGTGTTTTGTCAATAGGCTCTTCTCTGTCAGCAAGCTTGTCTCGGTAGTTAAACAAAAGCTTAACTTTGTTTTCCCTACAAAATGATTATCATCATCTAGCAAGGCTAGGGGCTTGCCCTTGTCTAGGAGCCAAACACACCCATAGCTCCTTGGTTTTCATACGAATATGTTGGCCAACGTATATAAAACACAATACTATGAACATATTTTTCATATCAAAGTTCCTGATATTATTTCACATATCTAATCTAATTCTTTTTGGTATGTATTGTGCGTAAGAGTTGGTACCTTTTGACCAGACATGTTCTACGATGAAAAGTATCAGCTGAAGTTAGTAAGTTTTTTCGGTCTCGGCTGCTCCCCGACCCCTAGCTCCCCTGACCCCAAACCCTAGGGCGCCGCCGCCGCCGGCCTCGCCTCCGGCGTCTTCCCAGCCGCCGCGCCCCCTTCCCCTTCCCTCCCCCCCCCATCCGCCGCGACCCGCGCCGCCCCCGCGGCGGCCGGGCCGCACCTTCGACCCCCGGCCCCCGAGCCTCCCTCCCCTCCTCCCTCCCGCCGTCGCCGGGGAGTGCGCCGGCTCCTGGCCGGCCGCCGCCGCCGGTGGCGGCGGATTGAACCTCTTCCCTCCTGGTTCTAGGGCGGCGCGGGGCAGCCCTGGCCCTGGTGGTGCTCCTCGGCGGCGACGGTCCGCGCGGCGGCGGGCTCCTCCTGGTGCAGCGTGGGTGGCCAATGGTGGTGGGGTGCTGCCGTTGGTGGCTGGGGCAGCGGCGGTGAATCCGGCCCTGCAGGCCCAGATCTGGGCCCTTTGGGCCCGATCTGGGTTAGGGCGGGTTTGCCTCGTTGCCCCCGGTTTGGCCTGATGCGCGGCTCGCGACGGAGATGACAGCGGTGACGCCACCCTTGCTGCAGTGTGGCGGTGGGAGCTTCACGGGCCTAGTTGGGTCCGGCTGAGCCTAGGAACCGAGTGGGTAGCGGCGGTGGCGGCCTACGTGCAGCAGCATGGCGGCGGGGACTTTACGAGCCCCGGGCTCGGCCTGCTTGGCCTGGTGTGTCCCTGCTGCCGTGTCCGGTCAGCACCCGCCGGTGGCGGTGGAGGACGCCCTCCAGGTGGCTGCGCTGCTGCCGCCCTCCAGTTCCAATGTGGCTCGGTGTGCTCTTGTCGTAGCGTCCGGTCGGCTATATCGTCTTTGACGGTGGAGGTTGTTCCCTCCCGCGTGGTTGTGGCTCTGTCGGACCCTGTCTACGGCTGCTTCGTCTCGGGCTGACCGGCCCTGCTATGTTTGCCATGGTGAGACGACGATGGTGACTTCAAGACCGTGGTGGCGTTTGTTGGTGGGCGGCAAGATGGGTGGAGCGCTACAGATTGTCCGAGACGTGGTTTTTTGGGGGTTGGGAGAAATCCCTGCCGTTTTGGCACCGGCGTGGTGATGCTTGTGAGTGTCACCCTTCCTTCTTGAGGGGCGTCGGATGTACCTCTTCCCCATTCCTCGGAGCGTACCGGGGGAAACCCTAGGTCTGTCCGGGCAGCAGCGTCGTCGTCGTCGCTTTCCTTCTTGGAGGTGTTGTTTGGTACGCGGTGATTTAGAGTGCTAGGTTTGTGGTGGGACTTCGCCGGAGAGGGCGCAGCGGTTGCGGGTTACTTTCGTTTTCGTTGATCCGCCGGTGTCGGCTTTGTTTTCTTTTCTTTTTCTCTTCCTTTTCTTTTGGGCATGATTGTGTTGTTTGCCCCAGCGGTGGCCTCAATGTTGTATCGGATGGTTGCTATATTAATATAGCGGGGCGAAACCCTATTTCTTCAAAAGTATCTGCGAACGAATTGTAGCACCTTCCAAAACAAGAAAAGCCTGATATTTCACCCATGCATAATACTCCTCATACATATCGTACCTTTTAAGGAGATCAATATATATGCATTTCCTAAATTGTAGAACCAAATAACCCTACTCATGAATGTCCAAGTTGCATATTTTTCTCTTTCTATTGTGAGGCCGTTAGATAGAATATTCAAAATTAACTCAAATAATTAGTAGGAGAAAAACAAAAGAATTGAATCTATCTGGGTTTCCTTTTTATGATTTCAAAATAGAATAAAATGGAGAATAATACTTAAAATAGAAATATGATACTTTAGAATAACCAAGCATATCCCTTTTCTAAAAAATATAAGAATTGAAAACAACACATACATGTTGGAAAATGAATTGAAGTATATTACTTTTAGAAAACGCATAAATATTTTATGAACACTCATGAAAAAAGTAGAAATATGTTCAAATGTAGTTAACAATGGTAAATACCATATTTAGCCATGACGAGAGACATATGAAATTCCTCCCATGTATGGCGTTTGGGTGCATGGAAAAAATCCGAAATATAGAAAAAACAGAAAAATTGCAAAGGCTTACAAGGAAAGGAGCATCAAGGCTGAATATGGTGTTTTGACTTTTAACTTCAACTACCATTTTCCTATTAATTTATCCCAAAAGAAATGTCATGTTGTTTTATGAATGCTTTACAAATTGTTTGTTAGTTTTCTCCAATTTCCTGTTTTTCATAGAATGCTTCTGATATATTTTTTATCTTTTAGACTATCTCCATTTTTTAACTATTGCGTTTGGGTAAATTTACGGATATTTGAGTTAGTACAAAAAACATTTTTCCATATGTAGTTTTGAGATTTCTTTTATAATTTCCTTCTGTTTTTATTATATTATGAGATGCGTTTTTTTAGAATACTTATGTGTTCTTCTTTGCTTGATTTTTTTGGGTTTCTAACCACTCTTTTTTTACTCCCTCCGTTTCTTGATGTAAGGTGTATAGTTTTCTGAAGAAAATCCATAATATAAGGTGTATTTGCTATTTATAGACAATTTGACCCATCAAAAAATGAGACCTAGTCTTAAAAAAGGGATTTGATGGATTGTATTCATTTTGTGGCTATTAAGAACACATCTCTCGCGATTTTTTCTAGAAAAAAATGAGTCCACTCTATAAAAAATACACATGTCTTAATATTCGTGCAGAAAACTATACACCCTACATTCAGAAATGGAGGGACTATTATTTTGCACTTAGTTAGTTGTCACGTGTGAGATACTACCATCGCTTTGTCTCAAACCGGTTCGCAATGGTTTGATAAAAGGTCTGCACAATTTGTTCGTTACGAGTTAAACATGTCTGGTTTTGTGAAGTTCAAAGACCAAAATTAGAGCTGGCCATTATTCATGGAGCAGGATGGTGCTCCTGCATTTTGCCATTGAAATGTGCAACACAGAAGGCAGCAGCCTGCGTGATCTGTGCGCTGTGCACATGCATGTTCCAGCTGACGTCGTACGTCCAGTCCATTAGCTCCTTGCAACCAACCCCCCATTACATCAAGGATTTGTCGAGGCGCGTCATTATAAGGTTTTGACTTGCGAAAATTAAATCCCGGCAGGAAAACATCCTGGCTATATATAGCCATCGTGTTCGAGTGAAACGAAACACACCCATCCAAAGCCGGTCTTGTCTAAACCGTCGAGTGAGTGATCAGATCGGTCATCGGTCGATCAGTGCCTTCGATCCCCTAACTAGCCTCCATCCTCCTCAGATCGATTCGATATGCCTAAGCTGGCGCTCGGCCACAGCCGCGAGGCGTCGGACCCCGGCTGCGTCCGCGCCGTGCTCGGCGAGCTCGTCCTCACCTTCCTCTTCGTCTTCGTCGGCGTCGGCTCCGCCATCACCGGCGGTACGTACTCTCCTTCTTCAAGTTAATCTTGGTCCCACCTGCTGCTTGCTCCGTGCATGGCGGCGTTCACAATCCCCTGAAGGCCTGAAGCAACTGTTCGATTCAGTTTCTTTTGTATTACTTGGTGGTACACATGTTTCCTTGTTTTACATAACGGTAGTAGCTATAGTACGGAACGACACGTGTTCTTGCTTGCAAGAACATTTCACTCCATGGAAAACTTATAACCTCTGATTTTCGAGGGGATATGAAAGAAAATTGCAAAGGCGGCGTAGGGGGAACTGGTTGAGATGGATTGGAGGAAAGTGACGGCGAGCAAAGAGTAGAAAACTAGGAACTCGCACGCCACCAAAACTAAGAATAATCTTTCTCACGAATAGAGCTTCAGACCTGTTGAGAACTTGCCTGTGGCAAGATGGTTAGGTGGGTGGTTGTACCCCCAGCCCACCAGAGTTCAAACCCCAGGTTTGACGCTGGTGTTTCTCATTTAAGGCGGAATATTCTTCAGTGGGAGGCGACGTTCCGTCGACAGCGAGGCGCCCGTGGTGACTTCGTCAATCTCAAGACTCGACCCGCCGGCTCAGTCTCTCGGAGGTGCTCATAGGGGAGGGTGTGCGTGCGTGCGTTCATAGGGTGAGTGTGTGCGTGTATATGAGCGCTTGCGTTGTACTGTGTTTCGCAAAAAAAAAGAGGCTTCAGACCTGTCATGTCCAGTGAAGATGCTCTACCACTATGTTCCTTCCATATCAGCCGACCCGATGCATGATTGAATTTTCATTTGTTTTCCTTCTCTGCACTGCGAGAATGCCTTGATACGCATGTCTGGACGTTGAACCACCGTTTCTTGCATATCGTTTTCTCAGGAAAGCAGTCGCGGCAGGAGGCGACACCTCAGCGGCCTTGATCGCGGTGGCGCTGGGCCATGCGCTCGTCGTGGCCGTGTTCGCGACGGCCGGCTTCCACATCTCCGGTGCCCACATGAACCCGGCCGCACGCTGAGCCTCGCCGTCGGCGGCCACATCACCCTGCTCAAATCTGCATTCTTCGTCGTCGCCCTAGATGACCGGCTCCTCCCTTGCCTGCATCCTGCTCAGGGCCCTCACCGGCGGACAGGTACATTCCTACGCGCTACACGCCCATTCCTAGTCAACCACATATCAACTGACATCACTGGTATCTCCGTACGACGTGTGGTTGCAGGTCACGCCGGTGCACGCGTTGGCGGCGGGCGTGGGCCCGATCCAGGGAGTTGTGGCCGAGGTCGTGTTCACCTTCACTTTGCTCTTCACCATCTACGCCGCCATCCTCGACCCAAAGAGCTCCGCACCGGGTTCGGCCCGCTGCTCACCGGCCTCCTAGTCGGCGCCAACACCATCGCCGGCGGCGCTCTGACCGGCGCGTCCATGAACCCGGCGAGGTCCTTCGGCCGGCGCTGGCCACCGGCAACTGGGAAACCACTGGGTCTACTGGGTCGGGCCGCTCGCCGGCGGTCCCCTCGCCGTGGCGGTGTACGAGTTTCTGTTCACTGTCCCGGCGACGCACCAGCAGCTGCCCGAGTTTGAGTGAAGCGAAGGAGCTTCGTGGGGGAGCTGAGCTCTCGGTAAGTCGTGGGCCGTTGGATCAGTTGCTCCGGCAAGTTGTTTCTACGTACTACGATATATTATACTCCAAATGTTCAGGTGTGCTTGTTTGAGTGTTGGATTGGTTTGTAAGTTCGTGCCCCGTATGATTATACGTGTGTCGTGCACGCATTGCGTCAGTGTTGGGTTTGGCTCGGCCCCGTGGAAGGAGCTGTGTGTTTCACTGTAAGTCTGTAATCACTGTAAGTCTGTAAAATGTAAATGAAGCCCGTTTACGGAAAAATATATACGTACCTGTTAGTATCTCCGTTATCTCAACTATTTTTACATTCGTTATGTGTTTGACTGAGCGCGAGAGAAACTAGTTGGAGCTAGGGCATGTTGTTGGGCATTGGAGCCCAACACATGGCTACTTTTCCTTCTCTCTTCATTTTTAATTTTCTTCTCTTCTTTTCTTTTTTTCGATAACACATGTCTACTTTTCTCTTCTTTTTTTCTGTAATAGTCCTCTATTTTTTTCTTTTTTCTCTACTTTTTTTTTATTTTATGAGAGAATTAATGCATTATGTATAAACTGCATGTTCATTTGCCTATCTTCTTTTAATTCCTTTTGTGTAGTGGTTTTTAAGGGGATACGGAAAAACATTTCACTTTCAAATTTTGAAAATTCGTTTGCTTGAAACTTAATGTGGCTCATACACAGATGGACAATGGAACATGTACTTGTATCAAAAACCTTCAAATCTAAACATCATTCATGTTTTTTTTGCGAATAGGACCCTAGCATAAAAGAAACACCGAACAGTACAAAACACCTCAACAAAATCGAAAATTACTACGAGATACTTGAGATGTTCTTCGT
The DNA here is from genome assembly GCA_947311845.1 of Poa pratensis. NCBI lineage: Eukaryota > Viridiplantae > Streptophyta > Magnoliopsida > Poales > Poaceae > Poa > Poa pratensis. Next base: position 141,885,887 of record CAMZMU010000074.1, on the reverse strand, counting down.
CTTCAACCTCTAGACCGTGTAAACATCATTCATGTTGAGAGGAGAGAGAAACACTTTCTGATATCTTATGAGGATGACGAATCTTGAGCTCCTCGTCCCCGTGATGTTGCGTGTAATGTCCACATGATAGGGGTTATTGATCCATTTTTGGTGTAGCTGCTTACTTTCACGTGGTTAGATTTTCGTGTAGTTTGCACTTAGTTTGCAAATGATATATTATGATACAACTAGCTATCAAGGTGTGGATGATTTAGTTACCATGATGTTGACGATGTAGTTGTCGTGGACATTTTTTGGCATTAGCAGGTGACTGACAATAAGCATAACCCATAATAGATTGCATCATCAATGAAACAAGAGTGACAATTAGGTCTCATACACTTACGCTTTGTGTATGCATCACGAAAAGAAGAGCCTTTTTATCAGGAAAAGAGGTGTTAACAGAATATTCCAATACCACTATATTTTAATGCATGGGCAAGGAACACTTGAGCTTCTAAAAAGTAAGTGCAATAAGATAATGTAAGTAGGCTTTAAAGATTTAAATATCATGTTTTCCTAATTTAGATGGGATAAAAGTGAAGTGGGTTGTAACTAAAAGTCAGCTACATCATGGGCTCCAAATAACCTTCTGAGAGTGTGAGGTGGGCTAGTATTAATAAAGAAATACATATTATAACTAACTACTATACATCATGTCTATTAGATGGCTATAGATGACATACAATAAGATATGTCCAGCAGTTGGCTCTATTAAAAAAACTTACTCTAACTATAGTATCCATTGCATCTAAACATGGCAAACGAATATAATACCACCATAAAAATAAATAAAACACTAAGGTTTTAAACGATCCCTGAAAGTACAACAAGGTAGATCACGGATAATAGCCGTATAGAAGGTGTTAAGTGAGAAGAGGAAAGAGAAAACCAAAGAAAAGAGGAGCAAATGAATACCAATTTTTAAATACAAAAAAAACTCGACGTTGATGACTGAAAAGCCCGGTTAAGAGCCAAACATGTGGAGCTCAAGCAAAAGAAAGTAGATCTCGCTATACTCACCGTGGAGGCCTGGATCATGACGGCCGATATGAGCATCATAGACCCAATAAGAAGGATTTGGTATGAGAAGCAAAAGATGTTCACAATGAAGATGTGTGATCACTCGTATTTTTCCATTATACTTGTGTGCTTTGCACGAGTTATGAGGTCACCCCATTGTGCGGGGTTCGTGCGATTCTTTTGATTATATGTTTTACGTCGTCATGGCATAATTGAGTTGTCAATTAATGGATATTTGTTTGCTACCATTTTATGAAGAAATAGCCAAAATCTTATATTTACTAATTGGAGGCACCATAGGAGGCACCATGTTAATCCTCACGTCTTAATCATTATTTACCGTTGGATTTATATTGTAGCCTCCGATCAACCGTCTAATGAATTAACTCACGATGCCCTTCCCCTCATGCGCGTGTTCTCCGTATTTTATCAGGACTCTCCATTGGCTGCTGAAAGAACATTGCCTCGCTTCTGCCGTCTCATAGGCATATCGTTCAGAGACCCCAAGTTAGATCCAATCTGGTCTCCCGTAATCCTTCTCTACAATCTCTAAATCCCTTCCAGAACCGTGTCCTTTATGGAAAACTCAGTGAATCAATTGGTCAGTTGGAGATGATTGATTCACCGGAGCAGATTGTGCATGGCAATACTTTGAAACAGAATCGGCGGCCGTCATCGTCGCAGCCCAGAATCGCGGCCGTCATCGTCGGCAAGGCTGCCGAGTAGACGAATCGCCACTACGCAGCAAGTAAACCTAAATCCCAGCACTATTTTACAGTTTAGGATCACAAATTTTCTTTTTGTTTCATATAGATTATAGAATACAGAGAAATAAATCCGTTTTGTAAGTTCAGCAATAATACTCCTGAACGGATTGCGAGTCGAAGGATGAAAAGAGATCACCACAAAATCATGTAAGTGTTGCACAGGCAACATGATTTCGTCGAGGCTACTGCTGATATTACTAGCAAAAGATTGATAACACTGTTCCTGACCTATGAAAGACGGTTGTTTTTCCAACATCAGCCAGCTAGATCTTTAAATCCATCTATTGCATTATTTATGCATCCATCACACAGATAAATTCATAGACCCACCAGCTAGCTGCAGGTACACCACCAATCAACCGTGATGGGATAAAACCAAGCGTGATGAGCGATGTCAAAATACGATCCGTGGAGGTAGACAGTCAAATTTATGAACTATGAGTGGTTAACCAATTAAGCAACTCAGACGTGTGATTGGAAAAGGAATAGCCCATTTCTTATATGCGAACAGCCATACTGTTGGCTGCGCGGTGGTGGCGGCAAGTAAAGAGCCACCTGCATGCCAAAGCTGCAGCAGACGGACTACCTATATTTGATTTCTAACAATATGTATACTATATCCTTTTAAGTCCGGTATTCAGTTAGGAGCTTCCGCTTAAATAATATAATGATAAAGTTTCAGCGATGACCTATATAAAACTATAAAGTGTCCTTTTACATGCTTTTCAGAAGCTATAGCCGTGAGTTTCCTATATTTTAATGGTTGCAGAGTGTTAGTTAAATCAGTTTTCACCAAGTTAGTACACAAAGATTTCATCAAGTTGGTAAATTTACGCCTTCCACCATGTACAGTTGAATATTTAACGATGCAATCACTTACCTAATTATCTGCCCCGATTGCATATAGGAATTAGAATCTTCATCCTTGGGTGTTTATACGATTTTAGCTACTATCAGAGGCACTAATTATATGGCCTAATTTTTTATCACGCTAAAACTGCTTCTGCTCCTGCAGATACAACTCAACCGTCCACTTATCTAGGTATTGTCTCGATATACCTGTTTTTTTTTTGCATGCAGAAATCTGTTGCGCCTACGGACACGGAGACGTCGTTTACGATTTTCAGAAAAAGTAATGATAAGCTCGACATGCTGCATGGTTTTTCTCTATAAGTGCACAACCTAATACGTGTTTCTAGATTGACTCTTATGTTACACAAATTAGTTGCTTCTTCCTAATTTATAGTTAAATGTTTAATTGATGTTCTTTTGTACTTTGGAGATGATTTCGTTATATAGCTACATACAAATTATCGCTAACTGAAAAATGGCAAGCAAACTGAAGCAAGTTATCTGCCTATATATTTATGTCCGACAATTGCATGTTTGTGCCTTGCTGCTTGAAACTGCAGGAGGCATCTTCAACAAGCTGCATCTATTTATCGATACAGAAAATGCAGCACCTATTCTGTAAAGTGGTGCACCACACTGTTGGAGCGTTTACTCAAGTATTGCAAGGCATCAACATCGGCCTGATCTTTGCCAGAATTATTTGTCACAGCAACAATGGTACTATTTGTCACAGCGACAATGGGACTTCCAGGTCAAAATCACGATGACTGATCAAATTTGTGTGAATAATTTTGTTTTTCAAGAAGTTGCATCTACTAATTTTTTATCTGCTCCATCATCTCACAAACCAGGTTGAGAAGGACATAATAATGTCCTTTGTGTGCTGTAACTGAGCTGCTACATCGGATGGGGCAACACAACTTGGGTTTGTTTTGCATACCGAAAACAAAATGAACAATCCTTCAAAACGAGACACACAAGTTGCCGGAGACATCCAAATTTGTAATCAACGTTGGGAGACGATGTAAGCACGGTTTGTAATAGTATCCATTTTCTTTTAAATATTCTCCTTCATTAGTTGCACAATAACGTGGAGTGTTTCATTCTATTGTAATCATATATAGTCATAAATCATAAAATTGTCGTCAAATTTTTATCTATTTAATTTAGGAAGATCATTGTCTGCATTTCTCACTGAGATGTTTATATTATTTAGGAATATAGGAAAATTATGTAAAAATTCCATGCACAGGATAAGATGAAGACAAAGTTAGAAGATGCATTTAAGCTTTACTAGAATCTCTAGATCCAAGCATATCCTTCGGTGAGCTAAAGCAAATATGGATGACAGTTCAATATAGGCCTGCCAAAATAAGCTTGAATCAAGGGAATAATCTCACTATTGTTCGATAAACTATGCGAGCTGTAAACATCAATGTGCTTGAGGATGAAACAACTGAAGCATGCAAAGTTTTAGAACTAAATAATTTCATATATATTCATAGGTGGGAAATATGTAGCCCGTGCGATGCACGGGTTGACGACTAGTGATGATAATTGTTTAAAAAACATGGACATGCGGATGCATCATCATTGTGTTGGATACTTGGATGCCATAGCCATAAGTGGATGGATATGGGCCGGAATCTTGTCCACTGTGCCACATGCAAAACCGACCTAGAGTCCGTTTTGGATCAGCGCGTCAAAACTTCGAGTCGACATTTCGTATTTTCCAGAGACATACCAAGGCTAGAAAAAAGCAGTAGATGCAAAAAGATCTGCGCATATGCAGAGTTGCAGACACAAACAGGATCTATAGATTAACTCAGGCAGCAGTCCTGCAAAAGCTACAAGCACGCAGGTAACCCACGTTCGCGCGCTCTCCTAGTCAACGCTGAATTCAACTCATTATTCATTTAGCCACGACTCGTATGCCGCCGCTTCTCCACCCAAACCGGCGACAGCACCGGCGTCGGCCCAAGGCTCATCACATGCTCCTCCTCGGCGTCCACCTCGTCTCTCACGGCATCCACGTCGCCCTTCCCTGCCGCCACAATGTCCTCCACCTCCTCCTCACAGTCGTCATCGTCGTCGTCTTCCTCGTCCTCCTCTTCTTTCCCCACCACCCTTATCCTCCACACCTTCACGCTCTTGTCCAGCCCGGCGCTGTACACCACCATGCTCCCCTCCACCTCCCCTGCTTCGCCACCGCCCACCGCCAGGCACCTCACCGGCCCACGGTGTCCTTCGATCACGGCCAGGCACGTGTGCAAGTCCCCGCCCTTCCCCTCCCGCCTCCACACACGCATCGTGGCGTCCTCCGACCCCTCACCACCACCCGCCCGCCGCAGCCGGATGCCAGGCAGAACACCGCCAGCCGGTGTCCCTTGAGGAACCCGACGTGCACCGGCCGGCCCGCCGAGGCCTCCTTCTCCCAGATGTTGACGTATCCGTCAGACGAGCCCGCGTAGAGGAAGCACCGGCGGGTGGTGCCGCTGGCGGCGTGGCAGAGCGTGAGCGCGTTTACCGGGGACAGCTCGGAGCGGAGCACGATGATGAGCGCGTGCGCGGTGCCGCCGTAGACCCGCGCCACATCTTGACGGTACCGTCGGCGGAGCCCGTGAAGATGCATCCGTCGGCCTCGTTGACGAGCATGGCGTTGATGGGCCCGTCGTGGGCGACGAAGGAGTCGACACAGCTGCCGTCGGAGAGCTTCCACGCCTTGACGGTGTGGTCGTGCGAGGCCGTGTAGAAGACCCGCGACGGCGTGGAGCACGAGGCAGGAGACCGTGTCGCGGTGGTGGTGCGGGCGCTTCTTGGCAAAGGAGAGGAGGCCGCCCTTGGCCGGGAGCGTGGCGGCCTTCTTGGCGCGGACGTGGTCGCACACGGCCGCCGCGCACACCGTCCACACGCGGACGTGGTGGTCGCGGCTGTGGGACGTGACGAGCGTGCCGCCGCACGCGGCCAGGGCGGGGACGCGGCCGCGGCCCACGTCGAGGTAGCCGCGGTTGAAGCACCCGGGCGCCGCCCACGCGCGGACGCGGCCGCTGTCGGACGCCGTGAACAGCACGCCCCTCGCCACGGCGAGCGCGTGCACGTCGCCGTCCAGGCGGTGCAGCGCCGCGAGGCAGTGGTAGATGGCCGCGGGCGACGGCGGGAACCGCATCCTGCCGTGCAGCGGCGACTGCACCCACGGCGAGCACCCGCCGCCGCCTCCTCCTCCGACTCCCATCATCGTCGGCAATTCCGCGCCGGGAACCGACGACATGCTCATCCGCGCCGGCTCCGCGTCCTCGCGCGCGGGGGACCGCCCTCCTCCTCCTCCACGCGCATAATGGTGCACGGGCGTCTGCGCCGCCGCCGGCCGCGCCTTCCTGTCCTCCTCAAAGAAGCTAAAGCTCTTACGCCGCCCGAAATCCATCACCTTCTTCCTCTATCTCCCGCAAGCCAGCAAGCCACTCCCCCAAGTCCACTCTACTCTCTACGACACGGTCGAATTGAATCTCACCAGCCTAGCAATGGTGCAATGCTGTCGCGCTAGCTCGACGACGACGCTGCTGCCCTCCTACCCACCACCACCACCACCACTGCGCACTACCTCGCCACTTTTATGAGTATCAGCACGTACGTATAAACCCAAGATCCGCGCGCGCTTATGAAAAATCCATGGCGCGCTCCCGCTCGATCGTATGAAAAATCTAGGTACTTAAGTACCACAGCCGGAGCACCATAACGCGCGGCGGAGTTAAGGAGCCCAGTAATGGCGGCGACGTACGTACGTGGGCCGTGGGATCATCGGAAGATTACCTGCATGTCTGCTCACGTACCTGCGCCGGAGATGAATTGCTAATTTGGCTTGGCATTGCCACTGCCAATTGGTAATTTGCGCCTTCAAGGCTTTTGAACTCCAACAGCCGAGCGGGGAGGTTCCCATGATCCGACGGCTATTACCGGGACCTTCCTCACCATCCAACGGCGGCTACTTAACTGAGGGGGTACATGTGTCGGCCATCGGGGCAAGAGATGGTTAAGAGACTTAGGGCGGAGACTAGCCTAGAGAGCTGCTGTTTGCTGGTGACCTGGTGTAATGTACAGTACCTCGTATGGTCCATTGACGTGCAGTGCACGCTGAACATGTATATTGTTGGTTAAAAACATAAAACTAACTTAGATGTTAACTTCTGCACACAAAAATTTGGGTTCTAAACACGTAAAAAACCTGTATGTTCTAAAAATGGGAGCAACTAGGGTTTAATCGAGTGAGAAGTAACTCGGATGATGTCAACTAATTTCATTGTAAGTGAGAAAATCTTAGTTGCAAACTATACACATCTCATGTGTAACTAAAAAATTCAGTTGCAACTCATGTGCAACCCGTCCGCAACAGGAAAATTCTTAGTTGCAGCCTATGCATGTGTAGTTGTGCAATTTTTTAGTTGTAACCAATAAAAAATTCACAAGCTGCATGAATCACGATTTATATCTGAAGGTTATAAAGTTGAATGACTCTAAGACCATCCACTATGTGCTTCAAAAGCGAACCAAAGTGGCATATGGTCTGTTCCACACATCACAGAGCATTGATGCATGCATTCTGACGCAAGAAGCGAACCACAGACTTGGTTCCCTTCATAAGCATAAACAATGTATTTTCTACCGACGCAAACCGAAATGGGAGATGGTTGCTCACGTGAAGGAGTAGGAAAGCGGCAAAAAAACTATTTAAATTTTTGCCGGGCCCATCTTCATTGTTTGATGCGGTTCACACATAGTAGGAAATCGAAAGAGATTTCTTCCCTGACAACTTTTTTTGTTGAATCGATATCACATAGTGCATGGCCTAATTAACTTAGTTCTCACTCAAGTGTGGCAAACCGTTTAAAATACTTTTGAAACTAACCCTTTGCATAGTGCTTGTCCTTAGGGCACTATACATGATAGTAGAGACTAGGAGGATCTCACGAGACTAAGACTAGAGTTGTTGCCGCTGGTGTAGTGTGCAACTGGGTTTTGGATACCGAATAGAAAAAAACTAGTTTAACTATCGTCCCACCAGACTGGCCAACGGGTCGGCCCGGACATAGCACGACCCAACGTGACACTAAAAGGACCTGGAAAGGCCTACGGGTGGTGGCTTGTTTATAGCCGGGTCGTGTCGTGTTGATTGCCTCGCTCGAGGCTCAAGCACAATCCTTTTAATAAGCAGGCGGCCCATTTAGCACGCGAGCAGATTTGGGCTGTTTTTGGTCTAGCATTTAGCACAATCCTTTTTAAACCGTTGGGACTATTTTTCTAGGAATTTCTTATAAATGATAAAAGGGCCATATCGTGCCGGCCCGCGTCGTGTGCCTAGCCTCTTGGCCACGACGCGCCTCTTGTTTTAGCCATGTGTTGGGCCAGACCCTTGACGGGCCAATCATGCATGCTAACGGGTCATCCCGCGAAAAAATCTATTTGGCCACCTTTAGAAAAAACACCAGGTGTCGAGATTTGTGGTTACCACCTTGTTTCTGTTATTCTGTAATTTTTCATCGTACAAAGCTAATCCACAAAAACAAAATAAAAACATAAAAGAAAATACTCAGGGTGGGATTCGAAAGGCAAGCTTAGAAGAGTCTTGATACGTCTCAAACGTATCTATAATTTTTGATGCTTCATGCTTGTTTTATATCAATGTCACATGTTTTATATGCATTATATATCACTATTATACATTTTCTGGAACTAACTAATTAACAAGATGACACAGTGCTAGTTCCTGTTTATTTTGTCTGTGCATTGCAGAAAAGGTCCAAAAATGAAAGTGCTCAGACAAATCTGAAAAACCTCCAGTAATTCTAAAATGCCAGAAAACTCTGTGAGCCAAAGGACAAGTCCGGGAGAGGCCCAGAAGACCCCGAACGACACTAGGGCAAGACCAGAAGAAAAAGGCCTAGGTCGCGCCGAGGGGTGATACCCACAAATATAGGGGATCGCTGAAATCTTCGTTGGGAAGTATTACCCAAATTTATAGTTCGACACGATGGGAACACAAGAATACCAATAAGACTTTAGCAATTGAGGCGTCACTCTCAACCACACCTGTATATCAATGAACTTGCAGCAGCAGTAGTATGGCAGTAGTATGATTCAAGTATCAAGTAGAACAGTCAGTAAACAAGTGTTTCCCAGTTTTCACCGGAAAAGTGAAAGGTGCAACTCAGAGATTTAAAACGTAGGCATGAGGTGACAGCGGGGTGTTGCATGAATAAGATTGATCATATAATAATATAGCTAGCAATGGGACGTATCTCTAACTCCGATATATGTAGGTATGTGTTCCATAATTAGTTGTGCGTACTAACCAAGAGAATTTGCACAACATTTATTGTCCAACCTGCCCATTTCACGGGGCCAACTTGGAACTACAGGTAATTAAGGTCTACCCTTTCGAATAGACCGGAACAATGCATTAACACTTCATGAACACATAGAATCCTCAAACTAAAACATCTCCCCCTTGTTTTCCCTATATGTCACTTTTAGGGTTCGCAGGTTCAACATAATAGCAGGTGATACACTTTGCAGATAAATACCAAACTCAAATATATGATGAGGCAATATAAGTTCAGTACTGAAATCATGCCACTCGGGCCCTAGTAGCAAGCATTAAACATAGCAAGAGTGCATCAACACAATACAAAAGTATCCTCAAGATAAACCCCTAAAATCTCGAACAACGGGTAGCATTACATGATCAATCTCATCCAATCCCCATCCACCTCATGTGCCTACAGCGGACTACTCACACATGGTGATGGTGAAGGAGCTCATGGTCGATGGAGATGAAGGCGGTGAAGATGGCGGTGAAGACGGCCTCCGGATCCCTCCACCGGAGGAGAAATCCTGGATCAATCTGTCCGAAACGAAGATCGTGGTGGCGGCGGCTCTGTTTTGCGAAAGCTCCTCTCCTCCTAGGTCACGCGTTTTTCTTTATATGAGGGGTACGTCGAAGACCGAAGGCGAGGCGGTGCCCGAGGCCCATTTGGGGTGGGCCCACGCGGCCAGGTACAGGGCCGCGTGGGGCCCCTCTTTTGGCCCTCGAGCGCTCCCTCGTGTCCATCCTTTGCCCATGTCCTCCTTTTCCATAAAATTGACGTGGTATTTTTCCCCGATTTAATTTCCTGCAAAAATAGCCAGAAAGGACTTTGCTAAAAACAACGTCAGATTCAGCAGTTTTATTCAAATATGGGAAGATTCCGGAGCAAATTATGAAGCAAAGTGCTTGGAAAAGTAGATGCATTTTGGATGCATCAACTCCCCCAAGCTTAGCTCGTTGTTTGTCCTCGAACAACTCAAACATAGTGCAGAAGCGATGAAAAGACTTTGACAAGAACTTTGCTTGCATATGAACACCGTTTAATACCAACAAGTATTCAAAATAACTTCAATAACAAATAACAAAATGCTAGCAAAGGTATATCTAATCAATGTTAAAGCATTTATATTTGCTGCAAGAGAAATAACATGTAGTCAATACTTGGATGAGTTTGCTCAACTTAGAAATACAAAGGTTTTTGCATCGCTAATGATTGAATCATGGCAAGATTTTTGAGATCTTTTGATTCTTTCTTTTGTTGACTAGTTAAATCATTGTGCTTACAACCTTGCTCTCAGTTTTATCAAACCATTTGGTGTTCCCTATTATGACCCATATGCTTGACCAACTCATGGTTAAAAGCCTCATGCCCCGTGAATACGAGTACCTACACCACGACTACTCAACTCGGGCCACTAAGCAAGTTCGAATTTTTCAGTCATTGCAAGTAATAAAAGCGTCATCAAGAGCGTCAACTGGGGTACCTCTTGTCCCAGGACATGAACAAGCCCATGTCCAAACAACAAGACAAACAGACAATGAACAATCTCAGCACTCTTTTATTTACTATTTGTGTAGCTTTTTATTATGATGTTCATCACTGAATGTCCACTATGGTACGCTGTAAATTTCCACCATGAATGATGCATGGCTTAGGTTGGCGGCCCAGGCGTCTCTCTAGCCAATTATTCTCACTCATCAAACTTACTAAGTTTCCACTTTTATTCGCAATGATAAGCATCCATAGACAAAAGTACATGATATCAACTAAATATAATTTAGTGCGATGTTGAAAGCTTCCATGTGTCAGCACATTTCAGCTAACTCCCAACCACTAAGCCTGTCAAGCATACGACTTCATGTTTAACATTTGAAAAATTCTTTTACTCTCTTTTGGTTGGCAAGTTTAGCAAGCACAATGGGATGCGTAGACCTTTGTTTAGAGCCACAATATTCAATCCACAGCCAAGTATTGTCACTAAATAATATTTCACTTGCATCATCATATAACATACTAGAACATGGAGAAGATAAACATTTGTACCACTTCCTAGATGTTAAAGAAACCATGATGTGCTCACTTGATGTTATTAAAAAGTCCACATAAGCATCAAAGGTGTCATACCTTTCATCCACTTTATGCACATCAACTCATCAGTTGTTCTCCTCTCCCAACTTGAACTGCGCAATAAAAACTCAAATCTGCCATAAAATGTCACTGCATACAGTACTGTTTTTACCCTACCTAAACACCTCAGAAAAATCTCATAATTTACAGGTGTGTGGGTTATGATATGTTGCAGCAGTGGTTAAAATTTTAGCTCAATCGGAGTTACATAGAAAAAAATGAAAAATGAAACAGTGAGCAGATTTCAGCAATTTCAGCAACTCTGTTTTTGCGTTTGTTTCAAGAAAACGAAAATATTTTTGTTCTTTTTGATTTTTAGATGCATAAGATAAATAACCAGAAGTAAATAAGCAAAAGAAACAAATAAAATCTTTTTGTGTTTTGTGATTTTAAGAACAAGAAACTAAACATAACGATGTAACGGTGATATAAAACAACGAATGGAGAGGAAGAGAAGCACTCCCCCAAGCTTGCGATCAAGCTAGTATCCCTGGTAGTAGTTGTATCCACCACTTCCACTTCCAGGGTAGTGTCCATATGGGTAGCCTTGCATTCCTGGGTATTGGGCTCCTCCTGAGGTTGGTAGCCCTACATCTCTGGAGCTTGTGGCTCCTCTTGAGGCGGCGCCTCCTCCACTTTCCATTTTCCGGTACTCCTGTCAAAAAGGTCAGTACGGGGGAGATCCTAATGGGCACTCGATGCCCACTAGTACTCAAATAGTTATACAAATAATGCTCCCCATACATCATACTTATTTCCATGCGAGTAGTCAAAGCAAAATCAAGTAATTTGGACTCTCCCACACGAGTACCCATGTTATCATCATAACCTCTCTCATCTTTAATGTATTTATACACTAAAGTAGCAATAGCACCAGCATAAATAGGCGTTTCATCGCAAGCCAACCTGTGGTTGGATGGTTAGCAGGGTGGTTGTACCCTCAGCCCACCAGAGTTCAAACCCCAGGTTTGACATCTGTGTGTTGCATTTAGGCGAATATTCTTTCAGTGGGAGGCGACGTTCCCGTCGACAGCGAGGCGCCCGTGGTGACTTAGTCAATCTCAAGACCCGATCCGCCGGCTCAGTATTTCGGAGGTGCTCATAGGGGTAGGGTGTGCGTGTGTGCGTTCATAGGGGTGAGTGTATGTGCGTGTTTGTGAGTCTGCATTTGTACTGTGTTTCTCAAAAAAAAAGGTGTTTCATCGGTAACATTTCTACTTACAGCAGTATGCAATGATCTAGCAAGAATGGCTCCCAAGTTGTACCCATACGGTGTGTTTTCTTTTGCACATTTAAGTAAGTAAACTATTGATCCAGTGCAAGCAGAATTGTTATCCCTAACAAGAAATCCTCTTGCAAGAAACAACGCAAAGTATCTCAAACTTGGGTGTTGTATACGAGTAAATTTACCCCTATTCTATTTATCATGAGAGTTAACAGAAATAGAATGCCAAAAGTTAACAAGCTCGGGGTTGGAATCAGCACCGGTTTCATTCCAACTCCCCGTGTTTGCCACACCAATAGCATTGCAAAATTCCTCCAAAGACATAATAAGGCGTTCCCCCTTCATAGTGAATTTACAAACAAAGGTAGGAGAGGGTGCCTTACTTTTCTTACTGTTCTTGTAGACCTCAGGACCCTCAAACCTGAATGTAGAGAGGAATTCTCGCAAGAGTTCCTCGTATGTATCTTGTGGGTTCTGAGCAAACCCAAGCAAGCCAGTTGCAGTGGCGAAGATGTCAAAGTCCTCTTTGATCCCCCACTGTTCAACAACATGGGGATCTTGCCATCTTGTGTATGGATCTTCAACTTCTCTCCCACATAGAATGCATCATCCTCCCAAAGATGGTTGTTATCATAGTTGACGGAGACTTTGCATGCTCTTCTCCTAGGTCTTGAGTTCATCCCAAGCAATGCCTTGCCTCTGCTAAACATGATACCTTGCTGCCCATAAATATTCATCAAAAATATGATGCAACACTCTAAAACAACTTTAAGCCATCTGATGCATGTAAAATGCATACATGAACTTTGCACTATATCACTCATATTCCAATCATATTTGCATCATATAAGGGTTATACCACTGTTATATAATGATTTTAGGCAATAATATATTTATTTCCTATTTTTATGGAATTAACCCTGCGCAGGCAGAAAACCCTATTTTTCCTTTTAAGTTTCAGGAACCCAAACGACGTCCAAATGACTGGAAAATTACGAGCGTCAATATTTTGGAAGGAGGAAGACTTGGGAGCGATGGAAGCAAGCAAACGAAGGCCGGAAGCCCAAAAGAGGGTGGCCCACGCGGCCTCTATACCTGGCCGCATGGGGCCCACCATCTTGGCCCTCGTGGCTCCGCTGTCGTCGATCTTTTCTCCACCGACATCGTCTTGACCTAAAAACGCCTATAAAAGAAGTCCCACGTCGTTCTCTGGAACAAGCCGCCGAAACACAGAAACACCGAAAGAGAGATCTGGAGCTGCAGATTGGAGGGGGGAAACTCCGGCGGGGCGCTGCCGGCGTGGTCTCCATCTTCTCCATCGACATCTCCACCGTCTCCATGATGAAGAGGGAGTAGTCCACCTCTGGACTATGGGTTTGTGGAAGTAACTTATGTATCTCTCCTCTCTTTGAGCTTCACTAATTAGTATCGTATGAGCTGCTGAACATGATTACGGTCATCGTTGTAATTCCTATGTGGTGGATCTTTTTATGAGTTAATATATGTTTCCCCTGATTCTCCACGATGACCCGCATTCATTGATTGAGAGAATAAGCTGAAAGCCAGATAGATCCATTGCGATATTGGTTTGGAAGAGAAGCCGTGAGATTGCAATGTTTGTTTCAGTTATGAATATAGATGCATATTATGTACCCCGTTCTTATTCACTTGTTATGATCAAGCATATTTATGAGAGCGTGTGTGGGGTGATGTGTGCATTAGTTGGAGTAACAGGGGGTGGTGAGTGCGGTAAGTTGACAACTGTAATATCGCGATCCACTTGGGTTTTACCTTAATTTGTTGCCTCACTAGGGATAAACAAAAATACCATGCTACAAGGGTTGTGGGTGACTTGCCACTTCTCCGTGACTAGATCTAGCATGTTCTTATTTTAACTTCATGTCATGATACTTAAAGCTATACTCTGAGTTATCTTAATTACTAAGGTGTTATGATTTAGTTCGCATCTTGGTGGAGTATAAGTGAGATTAATAACCAAAAGATCTCTATGTTAGGACGTGATGCCCATATAATTAGTAACTTGTTATCAAACTTTGTGTTGCAATCTCATATGTCAACTCCTATGTTCCATTGTCAACCACTTTATTAAAGAGAGAGTGCATTGTGAAACCATGAACCCGTCCATTTTTAATCATAAGAAACACCTTTCCAACAACTTTTACCACTTTTCCATTTTCTACAATTATTAAATCCAAAAATACAAAAACACTTTTTCATCTTGCATTCATCATAAAAAACCCAAAATATCATTCATCATTATTATCATCATCCTTCCACATTTATTCACCACCATTGCATATTTATTTCTTGTTTGCATTGCATAATTATCTTGATATCATTCTTACATCTTGTGCTTGACAACCACAGGTGAGGTTGAGGACCAAAACATTTAACCTTATTTTGTAGGTGACCAAAAAGAAGGATAGGAAGATAAATCTTTCACTACTGATTCCCCGAGAGTTCGATATTAAACCCTCGAGTCACCCCTCGTGGGGAAAACATGTCTTCCACTTACTATATACTCTGCACTTGGAGGCTCAACCTAACCCCGTATACTTTATCTTGCAGGTAGCACCGAAGGCTATCACTTCTACGGGTATCAAGACTATTTCTGCGCCGTTGCCGGGGAATCATAGATGAAAAGATTTATCCAAGGGTGCACTTGTTTCCCTTGCACCAGCTCTGTTTACTAGCGCCGGATTCATCACAACAAAGTCAACTTCATCACCAACTTGTGCTAACACCTAAGCTTGGGGAGGTTGCACCTACTGAGCATCATCTTATCCATCTTTACCTTCAAAGCAAAATTATTTGTTTTGTCATTGTCTTGCATTGTCTTGCATTTGTAATTCGGTTTGCATTTGTGAGACTCATTTTATTTTCAGTTTTGCATAAAATATTAAAAAAATACATAAAAACTTGCTAAATGGGAGAAAGAACTAAATTGTGTGACTACACAAACACTCCTAATGATCAATTCATCTCTAAAGCTATTGCCACACCTGAGATTAAAGCTGATAGCAATGAAGTAAGTCCTAGTTTGTTGAACTTGATAACTAGGGATCAATTTGGTGGTAGTGCTATGGAGGATGCCTCTATGCCTTCATGATTTTGTTGAAATATGTGACATGCAAAAGTTT